>CM053773.1:10937892-10977056 GCA_028658325.1 Potorous gilbertii | reverse complement strand
CAGCTAGTGAGTGTCAAGTGTCTGAGGTGAGATTTGAACTCAGGTCCTCCTGACTTCTACACTGATGCTCTATCCATGGTACCACCTAGCTGCTCAATAGTAGTAGTAGGTATAGTACAAATGAAGAAAAATCCTACAATTGTCCTAAACCTTCAGTTTTCATCGATGTGTTCACTAAACTTTCATTAGAGTTATTAGTGATTTTCTACATGTACTTAACTTGATCTTTTTGTCTACTCTTTCTTCTGTTCCTTCTTTATCCATTTCTTTTTTTTGTCCTAATCTAAGCAAATAGCAATCATAAACATTTCAGTACAAAAAGATTAACATAAAAGAGTACTGTTGAAATGACTTTCAATTTCTTCTGGTGGATATTTCAACCAACAAGGATTACAAAAAGGCTGTTAGAAGTGATAAACAAGATAACTGAGGGATGTAGCAAGTTCACAGATTGGCCAAACTAGTCTCTCACCAGTTGAAAGCTGGTTGTAGTAGAAATACCTGAGCTATTGGAAGACAGAGTTGAGGATGATATTTCTGGTTTTTCACAGAGTCACCTCTCTTATGCTGTTTTGTTTTTCCTTCTTTCTCTTCATTCAATCATTCAATTTATTTACTTCAATTTTAAAAATTTACTCTTCAAGTGTCACTATGCTAGGGCTGGGGATAAACAGATACAATCCCTGACCTCACGAAGCTTATAGTGATGACATGCAACTTAGTATGTGACATACTCCTACAGGATCTCAAGATCACCAAATCCCTGAGAAATCACCCAGGAAATTCTCATGCTGGAAAGTAACTCAAGTTTCAGAATTTACAACTTGGAAATACTTTTTGCTCTTTGACCTCACTCCCTAATTATATAGCTGCTCAAGAACCTCCACTTACAAAAAGTGTCCAACCCAGTTCAGTCTTCTTCATTTCTTACCAGGCTGTATATCAGATTTCTCTACTATGTTCCCATGTTGGATGCTTTTAACTCACTAGTCCCCCTTTCAGCTTCCTATTTATGTATCGTCTCCCCCATTAGTATGTAAACTCCTTGTAAGTTTTGCTTTAATTTCCATTGCAGTGCTTTTTTCATTGCTGACATATATGAAACACTTAAAAATGCTGTCTGACTGAAAGGGGGAGAAAGAAAATAGTATCAATGTAATAGCAAACAGTGAGGAAATATTTGTGATGAAATAACGTATTTAGCAAAGTTTGAAAGACTCATTCCCAGTCAGAGAGGTTATATTTGAATTAGAGGAACTACACAGTAGTTTGAGTGTTAAGACAGAAACTCATCCTCTTGATTATCATTCAATTCTCCTCCCTCCCAAAGACCTACTTTGATACGTCATTCTGAGGTGGAGATGACTCTTGCTTTAAAAGTTATGCCAGAGGCGGAACCAAAATAGTGGCATACAGGTGGCAACCCAGCTGAACTCTCTCAATATTCCCTTCCTAAAACCTTTAAAATAACTCATCAAATTTTGAAGAGGCAAAGTCAACAAAAGGTCCACAGTTAGATATTTATCCCAGTTTAAGATTATTTAGGAGGTCATCAGGAGAGGTCATTTACACCAGGGTGGGAGTTGACAAAGAGACAGAAATCATCATCAGTGAGTCTTGGAGATGACCACAACAGTAGCAGCACCAGAAGTAGCAGCAGCAGGAGCTTTGAGAACTCTCAACCTGGAGACTGTAAGGGAGTCACACAACTGGTCAGAAAGAGATTACAGGGAATCTTTTGCTGGCACTAGTTGCAGCTGGCACTGATTGGCAGCTCTCTTGCCCATATAAAGTTCTGGGTGGCAGTTCCAGGGCAGGGAGGGGTGCTTATTATTGGTCACAAGAGAGCAGGGTCCCTAGTCAGAATTCCAAGATAGAGAGGAGAGCTAGCACATGTACCTACAGGACAGCAGGGGTCCTTCCTGGGTAAAGACCAGAGCACAAACTAGGAGAGTAGTGACCACACCTCTCCATGAATCACACAGCCTTAGAAACACCAAATAGCTGCAGACCCTCAGATCTGAAAACAGCATTTTGAAAAAGCCTAAAGTTTGGTACAGTGCCTTGTTAACCCAAGGTGAGTAGAACCCAACTTTACCATAAAGTTCAAAGTCAAGAAATAGGCTGGAAAAATGAGAAAGCAACAACAACAAAAAAGAAATTGACCATAGAAAACTAGTACAGTGACAAGAGGTAAGAGCAAGACATAAACTCAGAGGAAGACAACAATGTGAAAAAAGTTTCAAAGTTTCAAAGAAAAATGCTAATTTGATCTAAACCCAACAAGAATTCCTAGATTTATTGAAAGAAATAAAAGTGGTAGAGGGAAAATTGGGTAAAGAAATGAGAGTGACGAGAGAAAATTATGAAAAGAGAAAATTCACTGAAGAAAAGGACTCCTTATAAAACAGAATTGGACAAATGGAAAAAAGAGGTACAAAAGCTCACTGAAGAAAATAATTCCTTACAAATTAAATTTGGCAAGGTGAAGCTAATATTACCATGAGATATTGAGAAACAATTTAATAAAGCTAAAAGATGACAAAATGTGAAATATCTCATTGCAAAAATGAGTGGTATAGAAAATAGACCAAGGAGAGAAATTTTAAGAATTATTGGACTACTTGAATGCCATGCAAAAAGTAGCCTAGACATTATATTTCACGAAATTATCAGACATTAACATGATATTTTAGATCCATAGGGTAAACTAGAAATTGAAAGAATTTACCAATCATCTTCTGAAAGAGATCTCAAAATGAAAACTCCTAGGAACGTTATAGCCAAATTCCAGAGCTTCTAAATCAAGGAGAAAATAGTGTAAGAATACAGAAAGAAACAATCTAAACATTGTGGAAACATAGTCAGGATTACATATTCCGAAAGGCAAAGGAGTTAGAATTACAACTGCGAATTACCTACTGAGCAAAACTGAATATAATTCTTTAGGGGGAAACTTAATATCATGAGTCAATTTTTTGGGGATGACCTTCAAAATTTAAAAAAATGTGAAGGGGAGGGAAAGAGTTGGGAGAAGAGGGAAGTGAGATGTCACCTGGGAAAATCGTTCTTACATAAAAGAGGCATTCAAGGAAGAGCTTTTTACAATGGAGGGGAAAATGAGGAGGGGCAGGCAATAATTGAATCTCATTTTCATAGAAATGGGTTTAAAGAGGAAAGAACATGTAAACACATTCAGTTGGGTATAGAAATCTCTCTTAGCCAATAGGGAAATAAGAAGAGAAGAAGATAAGATTTATGTGGTAGGGACAACAAAAGGGAGAGCAGACTAAGGGAAGCAGTGGTCAGAATCAAAAGATACTTTTGAAGGAGGGACAGAATAAAAAAAATGGAAGAGAAGGATAAATTTAAGAAAATAGAATGGCAGGAAATACAGAGATGGTAATTATAACTGTGAATGTGAATAGGATGAGCTTACCCAGAAAATGGAATTGGACAGCAGATTGGATTAGAAACCAGAATCCAACAATATGTTGTTTATAAGAGACACACTTGAAACAGAAAGACAGAGCTAAAATGAAGGACTAGAGTAGAATTTATCATGCTTCAGGTGAAGTAAAAATGTCAGGGGTAGTAATCACGATCTCAGACAAAGCAAAAGCAAAAATATGTCTAATTAAAAGTGAGAATGCAGGAAACTACTTTCTGCTAAAAGGTACCTTACAAAAGTAATAATCAATTTTTTACAGCCAGTTTCTCTGATAAAGGCCTAATTTTTCAAAGAATAGAGTCAAATTTATTTTTAAAACAATAAGAGCCATTCCCCAGTGATAAATGGTCAGAGGGTATGAATAGGTAGTTTTCAGTAGAAGAAATCACATCTATCAATAGGGATATGAAAAAAATGGTCTAAATCACTATTAATTAGAAAAAAATGCATATAAGAACAACTTTGTGATACCACTTTACATCTGTCAGAAATTGCAAATGCTAGAGAAGATGAGGGAAAGATGAGGGAAGATTAGGGGAAATGGCTGAATTGTTGGTAAAGTAGTAAACTGATCCCATCATTCTGAAGAAAAATTTGGAACTAGACCTAAATGGTTATAAGGCTGTGCATACCCTTTGACCCAGAAATACCACTACTAGGTCTATAAGCCAAAGAAATTCAAGGAAAAAGAAAAGAACTTTTATATGTGTAAAAATATTTACAAGAGTTCTTTTTGTGTGGCAAAGAATTGGAAATTGAGGGGATGCCCATCAACTGAGGAATGGCTGAACATGTTGTGGCATATGATTGTAATGAAGTAGTATTGTGCTATAAGAAATGATGAGGGGGGATGGTTTCAAGAAAAAAACTAGCATAGCAAGACCTACATGAATTTATGCAAAGGAAAGTGAGTACCAGGAGATAACTGTGCACACTAACAACAATGTTGTAACAATGGTCAACTGTGAAAGGGTGGGGTACCTTTTTCAATACAATGATCTGAGACAATGCTCAACAACTCATGAAAAACTGCTATCTACCTCCTTAATGAGAACTGATGTACTATGTGTGCAAATTAAAGTATGATTTTCCTGCCTTTTTTGTTATATGGCTAATATGGAAATATATTTTGCATGACTCCATACATATAATTAACTGATATTTTTCTTGCCTTCTCAGTGGGTGGGTAAGGGTGAGAAGGAGAGATTTTAAAAGAAAAGAATGTTAAAAATAAATTTTATATATACACACATATATTTGATGGGTCAACAATCACTTCAATCAAACACATGTTTTGGTCACTTAGTTTAGGGGAAAAAGTCAACACCTTGAACTTCAGAGAAAATACAGAGAAATCTACATCAATAGACAGTGCTTCCTAAGTATCTGACATATATCGCAGATTGACAGATAACTATCTGACTATACATACATAGTTTTCAGAGAGGGAGGCACCAGCATATGAGTTTTCAAAGCCGGAGGGGGCTCTTTATGGCTTTCCAGAATCTGATCTGGCCAAACATTTCCTGTCAGTAAGTCCCCCCAAAATAATATTTTTTTAAAGGAAAGACAAAACTCTGACCATCCATGATTGCTGCTACTACTACTACTACTACTACTACTACTATTACTGCTACAATAGGCTTTAAAAATGCTTCACATATATTCTGTCATATGATCTTTATAACAACATAGTGGGTAAAGTACTATGGGTAATATTCTCTATTTTACATGTGAAGAAACATCATCAGAAATGTGCTTGCTGATTGTCACATAGTAAATTTAAGAGACAACAGATGAATTCAATTTTCTTTGACTCCAAATTCAGTATTATTTTTAGAAATAACATTCTACCATTCTATCTATGTGTATTAAAATCAGCAAACTGTCAAAAATTATGCCAGCAGGTACTGGTAGTTCTTATCAAATTGGAAAGCTAGTGAATCACGGCCAGGAGACAGGTTGTGGTTGATTGGAGCAGCTCTTACAATTCAGAAGACTTTCGATGAGATGATGAATTTTTGTGGTTGTAGCAACTCATGATTCTCCTTTAAGGCTGAGGATCATTGAATCCTAGAGCTGGAGAAAAGAGGCATCTGGCCGAGTCCCCTTATTTTTTAGTTAGTAAAATTAAAGGAGAGAGAAGCAAAATGATGCCTCCAACTACCTTTTCAGTCACTTAACCTCTGTCTGCCTCAGTTCTTCAATTGTAAAATGGTTATAATACTATTACCTATTTTACCAGATTGTTGAAGACTCTCATAAGACATTATTTATAAAGCACTTAGCACAGTGCCTGGCACATTGTAAGCACTTAATAAATGCTTGTCCCTTTCCCCTTCCCTCCCTTATCCATCTTATTCTGTTTTATAGCCCCTTCACATACTCTAGAGTTCAACTAAACTGGCTTTCTTGTTCTCATGTACAACGTTCCATCTTCTGCTACCAAATCTTTTGACAGGTTGCTACCCACACCCATGCTTGGGATGTACTTTCTCCTTAATTCCACCTCCAAAAATCAATAGTTTCCTTTTGAGTTCAGTTTAAATGTCATCATGTGCATTGGGCCAGCTATTGGTACTATCTCTACCCCTCTGCTCTTGCCCTGGAATATACCTTGTATTTACTTCTATGTTTTGTACCTGATGATATATGTAAAAGTTGTGCTGTATGGCAGATCATTTGAGGGTAAGATCATTGAGAACAAGGATAATTTCATATTTGTCTTTGTGTCTCTAACACTTCACACAGTGACTAGTGCATAGGTGTTTAACCAATATTTGTCAGTTGACTGAATAAAAAATTGAAGATTCTGGAAGAACTGAACTGAGATATTGTTATTCATTGAAATTTTTGTTAGATACAAATTTGAAACATAAAATTTTTAAAAATTTATTTTTGGGAGGGAGAGAAGAAAGTTGGGCTCTTAACTTCAAGGTATTCATAGTTGATGAGAATTTACTCTTTTCTGGTAGATATAGCAACTCAAAATAAAATCAGTTGTCTTTATTGAGGATATGCCATGTTTGGGTGATTATTTCCAAGGTAGTATGTGGGTTACTAATTGCCAGCATGAGTTTGGGAATGTCCTAAGGGATTTCCAGCTATTTCAGTAATAGTACTTATGAAGCAATTAAGAATTTCTAATAGCACATTGGTAATTCATTTTTATTTTAAAATAAATGCATGCAATAAACAGTTTTTAGAGGAAGCTGAGAAATCAAATACATCAGAAGTATTCTGTTCCACATTTTTATCAATAATTTGGATGAAGGTTTAAATGGCATGTGCTTCAGATATGTAAATTACATAGAGCTGGAAGGGACAGAATTGGACTCTAAAAATTCTGTGCAAGCTGTCTAGTCGATTGAAGCTAACCATATTAAATTTAACATAAAAAATGAGAAATTCTACTTATGGGTTTAAAAATATCACTGGAATAAGTAAAGGATGTGGAAGCTACTATTACCAAACAGTCCATGAATATGGGCAGGAGATAGGGTGAAAGATGTTTAAGTTTTAGTGGACCTAACATAGTCAGAAGCATGACACGCAACCAAAAAACAAGAAGAAAGAAAGAAAAAGAAGAAGAAACTGACCTAAGCCTGATTTAAGAAGGATATACCCTTCTGATACAACAATAAAATGATCGGGCGGCATTATTCTTGATTGGACCACATCTGGTACTCCAGACATGCATGAGACTTAAGAGTGGGTGGTGAAATTACTCAGTGTAGAGGAGGAGAATGAAGAGATTTGTTGGCTTGGGCCTTTCCCTAAAATGAAGACCCTGATAGAAACTCATTAATGGGAGGAACTCACTAATGGGGAGAAGGATGTTCCACTATGAGAAAAAAGCAGGGGTGCATGAATGTTCTAGATTGAGCAGGTTTCAAGGGCTGAGGGGGATTCCAGGTTGAAACTGCAGCTGAGATATAGTGTTAACCTTTTGTCAGCTATATTGTAGAGGGAATTTATGTTCATGTAGGGACTGGATTAGTTTACCTCTGAAAGTCTCTCCTTAGAGATACTTTGAATCTGGATTAAAAGTTGGTGTCCCTTTGCTCCAGAATTTATGAGGGCAGTGCTGACTTGAAATAAAATTGGCATACTTTGAGAAGCAGCATGGGATTTAAAGAATACTAATTTTAAAATAAAAAGACTAAGCTGGAGACTTGACTCTAAAACTTACTGGATTGGTGATCTTCAACATATCACTCAATATTTTTGAGCCCAAATCTTTTCATTTTTAAAAAGGAGGTGATAATTCTTGCAGTATAACCATTGTAAATCTCAAAGAACTAGTTGAATTTGAGTTATTATTGCTTTAAAAGGACTTTAAAAAAGGAATTATCTTATAACAAGTCCACCCTACAAGTCATTTTCTGCCACAGCTGAATTCTTAGTGGTGCTTCCATTTTGAGGAGAGGCACAGGCTAATCATCCTTCATTCCTCTGCTTCTGAATCTCTGGCTTTGTCACCAGGACCCTGAAAAGTTCCTCTTATTTTTGTTCTGTTTTATAATTTCTTGATTTCTCATAGTTATTAGATTCAATTTCCTCCATTCAAATTTTGAAGGAATTATTTTCTTCAGTGAGTTTTTAGATCTCTTTTTCCATTTGGCCCAGTCTTCTTCTTAAGACATTCTTCTTCTCATTGACTTTTTGAAACTCTTTTGCCATTTGGAGTAGTCTAAGTTTAAAGCTGTTATTTTCTTCAGCATTTTGGGGGGGTTTTCCTTTAGCAAGTTGCTGACTAGTTTTTCATGACTTTTTTGCATCACTCTCATTTTTCTTCCAAATTTTTCTTCTACTTCTCTTACTTGATTTTCAAAATCATTTTTGAGTTCTTCCATGATCTGAGGCCAATTCATATTTTTTTGGAGGCTTTGAATGCGAGAGCTTTGGTTTTGTTGTCTTCCTGTTGTATGTCTTGATCTTTCTCGTCACTGGTGATGTAAGAAGATACCTCTCCACCAAGAAAATAAGAATCTATAGTCTGTTTATTTTTCCCCTGTTTGCTCATTTTCCCAGTGAATTATTTGACTTTTGAGCTCTTTGTAGGTCTCCAGAAGCAGCCTCTGCTTCAGTAGTGGCTGCTGCCATCCTGAGCCTGAGGCTGAGGCAGGAGCTGGGGCCAGACCACACTCTCCTCTTATCCAGGCTAGCTACTCTTCCCACTGACCTTTGAGGTTGTCTTTGGCATTTGTGGGTTGAGAAGTCTGAAAACGACAGCAGACACCAGAGATTCAGTCACCTAAGACCTGTTCCAGCTCTGTCCATCCTGGTGCAGCCCACATTGAACTACACTCTGCTCCTAGCCCAGCATGGTAGACCCTTCCTGTGGATTTTCCAGATTATCTTGGGCTAGACATTTGCTTCAATCTGTCCTTTTGTGACTTTTGCTGCTCTAGAATAAGTTTAGATAATTTTACAGGTTTTTTGAGAGGTTTGGGGGGGAATCTCTAGGAGGTCCTTGCTTCTATGCTACCAACTTGTCTCCACCTCCCATATTTAGTTTGTTCTTAATGTGCCTCCTAGTTTCCCTTACTGCTTTCAGCCACAGATGCTTAAGTAGACAAAGTGACACCAGTCTTTGAACTTTTAAAGTTCCTTTCCTCTGACCTCAAGTTGCTCCTAAGCCTGGAAGCTCTCAAAGCTTAAATACCTCACTGATGGAATGAGTGAACTCCTGAAATAACTTAGTATTTCATCAGCCACTACTCCTGGTTGTAAGTGGTGGTGGTGGGGGGAATTATTTGCCTTCATCTAATAATATATGCTCTACCAACCAGTACCACCCCATTCATACGTGGAATCATCAGGTACAATAAAAAGATGTTTTGAATGCCATGGCTATAGATAAGTTCACTTACATTGATAGTGTACTTTCTAGGGGTGTACACATTGATAACGAGGTTGATGCATGCATTGCCAGAGCTAGCTCAGTGTTTGGGAGGCTCTGAAGGAAAGCATGAGAGAGAAGAGGACATTGGGCACCTGAAATAATAGAGGGGGTATCATAAAAGAGATAAAAAACAACAGGAGGACAGAGGCAGTGCCAAAGATATAGTTTGCCAATTTCATATTTTTTCTAGGCTTAGTCTTAAGAAACATGCCAATCTAACATTTATTTTAGAAATAAGAAAGTATTTCATCCAAAAAAAAGTATTTATCAAGCTCCTACTGTGGGTTCTACATTGCATTAATTCCTTTGGTTTGGAATATCACAAAAGTACAAGAGACTGACTTTGCATTTGTGGAGTTTATACTTGAACTACGGGACAAAGGAAGAGCACTTAAATACATAAATAATGAGAGACATTATAATAATTAAAGTTATCTCAGTTTGAAAATTCTACAGGAGTTCAAAAAGGGACATAGCAATATTGGTTGGTGTAGTCATTTTGGTAGAGGAGATATACTAACATGAGAAGATGCAGATTTTAAGGGAAGAAAAAGAGATGATGCCAAAAAATTACCACATGGATATAAAAATCATATATATATATATATATATATATATATATATATATATATATGTGTGTGTGTGTGTGTGTGTGCACATGTATCCATATATATATATATATATGTATATATATACACATACATATATATATATATATATATATGTCTATGTATTACTTCATTATTCCAAGGATCTGTGATTTCTTCAGTACTGGGTTTCCTTTCACTGAAATAGATCACAACTGTTCTATGAGTTAGTCAATGGTCTCCTGGAGTGTAATGGCTGAAAATGTAGCCTCCTGCTGCCAACCTAGTGGTGAGCATCTCTGAATTTCATTAGGCTATTCTTCAGACAATAGACATATGGTCTGTCACAGTGCCAGTACTCAAAGACCTGCCAGGACTTGTGCTCCACTGATATAGCCTTGAGAACTCAGGGTCTCCGCCTTGTGGCAATAAAGCATTGGACTAGGCTTGTAGTGGAGGAAGTATAGGTTTCATTATAATTAATCAGGGCATCAACAAACAATGAAATCACAGAATAAGTTACATGTGTCCCAGTAAAATGTTAGCTCTCTGAGAGGGCAATGTCTGTTTTGTTTTTGCCTTTGTAGTGCCAATGCCTAACAAGTCTTGGCAAACTCTGATGAAAGATGAGATTAGAATGTTTAAGGCCACTCTGTTTGGGAATGAGCAGATGTCTTTCTTTCACACATCTAATGATTTGACTTTGGAGTATTATTTCTGAATTTCTATTTTCTTCCTTGTAAATAAATGCAGGAAATACTCATGTTCTATAGTGTTTGGAGACAGGAGGTGAAAGGGAAAGAAGGAAATAAGATGCAGGATCAGTACCTAAAGAAAATGATAGTAGCAATAATGGAGTTTGCTAATCAGGGTCTGGGTGTAATAGATCCCTTGGCCCAGTGAATTGGTCAAGAGTCTGGGGTGGGAGTGAAAGGACCAAGGAGGCTTAATGACAAGTGATGGGATTCCAATGTTCACAGAAATTGTAAAAAATAGAGAAAAAAGGATAAATGGTTCAGAGTAGAAGATGGTAGAGTAGAAGGAAGCAATGCAACTGAACTCTGATCTACAAGATGTCCAAACAGATAGATAACACTGGAGAAAGAATTGGAGAAGGAGCACATAAGTCAGCGTATTTCAGTACTCATGGAAAGGCACAAAAGCAGTTCCTTGACTCATACTGGGGCACTGAAGACCCAAATCAGGGCATTCCAGCAGAGAAAAGTGCCAGCTGGCAGCTTTGTCACATACTACCCAATCCTGGGTTACGATTCAGAACATATACCCATTTCGGTGTGGCATTTCCTTACTGAGGTAAGGAAATCCTGGCAGTGTACTGAAAAAAAAAAGAGAAAGTTCAGAAAACTGCAGGAGCAGTGATGTGGTTCAGACCCAAAGGTCAGAGCAGGGTCTCACTTCCACCATCTAACCCAGCCTGAACAGGAATAATAAATACAGGAAATCTAGACCAAGGGGGAGCCTACAATTTTGCCACACTGAACCCACTCAACTTTCCAGCCAACTCATAAGAATGGAGTCTAGCAGAGACTTGCACAGATCAAAACCCAGATCATGAATGTGCAGAGCTCAGGCCAGGGATAGCAATCAGACTCTTCCTTGGGAACACTGAAAACTTGCAAGTCTTTCCCTGAAATCCTGGAAGAATACAGCAATCAATATTCCAAGAAATCTATGAGAGGAGCAACCCAGACCTTCCCTCCAGAAGTGAAGCAGAGCCAAGCCCTAATGTAAAAACCACCAGGAACTAGACTGAAAGAAGGGAAAAACAAACAAACAAAAAAAGAACCACACCATAATGAGTTATTATAGTGGTGGGGATGCTTAAGGCAGAAATACAAAAGAAAAGAGTAGCTAAAAATCATCTACAAGGAAAGTCTCTGAGAAAAGCACAGCTTGGGCATAGACTCAATCAGAATTTCTGGAAGACATGAAGCAAGAGCTGAAAATGTTTCCATAAATGGAAGAAGAGCATTTGAGGAAAGAAATGGAAAAGAAATGAGATCTATGGAAAAGAAAGGATAAAACACATCCACATTTGTCCAAACACAAATGTTCCTTGAAGTGGTTTCAGAAGAAGGAACTGAGGTAACTTTACTGTTATCCATCTACTTTTTTACAAAGTTTCTATCTCAGGGAATGGGTGGCCCTTATCCTTACTTAGCCTGACCACTTTGCCTATTGCTTTACTCTATCCCCTTCCACCATCTTTATTCTCTCATTATAAATCTCGCCCACTCTACTGTTTTTTTCTCTGAAACCAACAGTAATAGTAGCAGTTAACATTTGTATTTTGTCTACCAAGTCATTTGCTCACATCTTCTCTGTAAGACAGGTAGCTCATTATTTTCCCTATCTCAATAAACATTCATGACGTACTGAGGTTGAGTCAAACAATTTATTTTGGTTCTGGAGACATGAAGCTGGGAAATGACATAGGTCCTACCCTCAAGGAGTCCAGTACAATTTTCTTTCTATTTTAAGGGATAAGGTGGCCCTTCTCTTCCTATAGTTCTATCCATTCTACTATGGAAATATCACAGACTCACAAGTAAGTGTCATACAAAGTAGATTGCGATCGCGGTGAAATTGAAAACCTGGCAAAGTCCTAGGATCATCTGAGGAAGGAGGAAACACTTTCAAGTAGAGGAATCAGGAAAGGCTCCATGGAGGGCATAGTAGTTTAGCTCAGGCTTGAAGCAAGGATTTCATTGGTTGAAAATGAGAGGACCTTTTAAATACCAAGAGAGGGGTGAAGAAGGGTAAGGTAGGGTGGCCTGGACAAATACATGCAGGCAGCAGGTATAAGGAAAAATTTGGAGAACAGTTAATAGATCATTTTGTCTGGATAGCAGAATTGCTGAAGTGGGATAATGTGACATGCTGATGGGAAATTAGATTTGAGTCATGTTGTATAAGTCTCTAAATCCCATACTGAATAGTTTTCAACCCAAAGGCAATAGGAAGCCAATGAAGATTTTTGAACAGAAAAGTGAAGCGTTCAGGCAAGCAAATGTATGAAAGAAAAAATGGCTTCTGTCTGAAGGTGGGACTGAAGAGAGGAGAAATGCAAAGTAGCAAGGGAATGTAGAAGGCTAGTAACCATAGTCTAAGCAAGAGGTGATAAGTGTCTGAACTAGAGGAGTGGTAGTAAGTAGAGGGGAGGGGAAGAAAAACACATAGTGTGGAAGCAAAATAAAACCAGTTTTACAACTGAGTGGGTATGCAATGTGAGAAAGATGGCAAAGTGAAAATATGAATGCAAGATTTTAAGCTAAGGAGGTTGAGTATGATAAAGCCATCAACAAAAATAGTCGCACTAGAAGAAGGAGCAGATTGATAGGAAGCTACATTCAGTTGAAAAGATACCGAGTGAGAGATACTGGCTCAATATCCAGGGAGAACTGACCAATAGGCAGTCGAAGCTGAAGGATTTGCTTTCAGAAGATAGATTAAGGTAAGATGTAGAGATCTGGAAACCATTTGTGTAAAGTAAGAAATGAAAACATGGAATGAATGAAGTACTCTACGGGAAAGTAGAGAAAAAGAAAAGAGGAGTGAGAAAGCAATCTAGATCCCAGCAATAATTTAAATATAACAAACTTTTAGTAAAGTAGAAAGAACCCTGACTTTGTCTTCAAATTCTGGATTTTGAGTTGAAGATATTGGCTCATTTAAATAATTCCATTTAAAAACTCTCTTTTTCCTGTTGTGTGAATCAAGGAATCTTGGACTGCTTGCCTATAGCTATTTTTTCCTTTCCTCACACATTCTACACTCTCGTATCCAGACAGATGTTGTCCAGCTATTAAAGTTAACCTAGTCCGAGGGACCCTTAGATGATTCTTAAGCTCATGTGCTTGCTTCAGTGTGTGTTTTATGATGGGAGGCATAAATTCAGACATTGTGGAAAAGTCTGGATCTAAGAAGAGATATCCTGACCTCCTTCCATGAGCTATGTACTGACCAGAGAGGACTCCCCCCTGAGCCAGACCTGTAGGAATGATGGTAACCTACCTAAATTCATCCCTAAATAGTTAATAACCTTCCCATTCCAGTGATTCTGAACTCACAGCTGTCATTTAAACCCCATTCTCCATTCCTCATTGACTGTTTCCTTGCCCCTTGTCCCCCTCAATCCAACCACCTCCAATATCTCACTCTAAAATTACTTATCCTATCCATTGTTCTCTCTGAAATGATTATGACATAGGTGACAAAATGGCTGGCATAAAAACATCTTTTCTCACCCTTCCAGTCTTCTGGTTGTCGCAGAATCCCTCCTTATCACACCGTCTGGCTACCATTTCCAGCGCTGACTGCACTGTCATTCCCTATCCCCAGTGACAGGTCAAGGTGGAGGAGTTGGAATACTCCTTGCTCCCCATCGATACCGGCCCCAAGCTCATCCTCTGCCACCATCACTCAGTAACCTTTCTTCCTTTTAGGTGTATGCAACCTATACATATCAACTCATCAAAATTCTGATAGCTGTTATCTACCTACCTCCAGGACATTGCTCTTCTTTCCTCTATGAGTTCAGAGCCTGACTCACAGTCTTTCCTTTTCCTTCAACTCCTCCCCTCATCCTAAGGTATACAATATACAAGTTGTAGTTTTCTCAAACATCCAAACCTTCCAGTTTCTTACCCTACTCATTTTCCATAATCTATTCCTTTACCACACCTCAGCTAGAGGTTTATCTCCCCAGATGATGGTCAAACCTTAATCCTATCATCACTTACAAATATACTACATCAATGTTCACTAACCCTAAAAGTCCCTTATCTGATCACACCTTGTTGATTCCCTCTGCCTTGCAACTCCAAACCCTGTTCTTCATATCCTCCAGTCTTTCTGCCCCTCACTTCTTTCCCACTCATCACCCTTGCACCAGCTATACTCTGCTCAGTTTCACGTCTCAGTCCCTTGGTGAACCATTTCACCTCTAACATTCCTCTTTCTTTAGACCTTTATTCTATTGCTAATCATGTCCTGACCAACCAAAACCTTATCTTACTCCCGCTCCCCTCTGGCTTCACTCTTACTTATGTGTTGTTAAATGAAACTGGAGAAAAGCATGAAACTGTACTGTGACTGCATCCACTACAAATTTACATAACACAATCTCAGCGGAACCCTTACTATGGCAGGGCAATCTTTTTATACTCTCCTTATTAACTCACTTTTTCACTTACCATAGCAGATTTTCAAAATCTTTGCATTTTTCTTCAAATCCCATCTAGCTCACTTTCCCCCATTCTCTCAGCTGAGAATGTTGCCTCTTATTTCACCAAAAAGATTGAGGCCATTTGCAGAGAGCTCCTTCCTCTTCTCTCTACCTCGTCTTGTATTACTCGGATGCTTTCTGTAACTCACCCCTGATTCACATGAAGTAGTGGCCCTTCTCTTAGACAAGAAAAGCAACTGATTGCCTTTTATCCCATCTTCTTCAGTGGACTATCCTCTTGATCACTGCCATTTTCTCCTTATCTTCTATAACTCTGTCTACTGGTTGTTTCCCTATTGTCTACAAACCATGCCCAATGTTTCCTCTGAACCTCAATAAAAAAATCCTTACTTAATCCATATATCCCTGTTTGCCATGTACCATATCTTTCCTTGATTTTCTGACTAAATTCCTTGAGAAAGCTATCTACAATCAATGCCTCCAATTCCTTTCATATCACTCTATTAATTCTATGAGATTATGGGATTATTAGAAAATACATGTGGATTATTATGTTAATTCTTCATTGGCTGATCGATATGCAGAATTACATTTTATGTATACACAAATTTTCCTGACCTCTGACCTCTGTGTCACACTCCAGGCAGCTCAATAGCATGTGAAGCATATAAAAGGAGATGCATCCACAGATTCAAAGGAAAATGTAAAAAGACCTCAATCAGTTAAACAACAAGCATTTATTAAATGCTTACTAAGTATCAGGAACTGAGATAATCTCTAAGGACACATTGAAAAAAAGGTGAAAAGGTCCTTGCCTTCAAGAAGCTTATATTCCAATGGAAGAGGTAATATGTACACATATACATATATTCAGAATGCATGGAAAATGAATACAAATGTCCAATATATACTATATTTTGTTTGAATCTTGATAGATATATCTGAGTCAGAAGGGGGCATGATGCATCCCACCCTTTACCATTCTGGCCTACCAGAACAATTGGGGGAGGGGGTGACAATATCAGCAGCCAGAAAATTACTGTGCTGTAAAGATTCAGGTTGAGTCAAATAAATGAACTCCATGGCATTCCCTACATTTTGCTTCCTTATATAGTATAGCTCAGGTTCTTGACATGAATTTCTGCTCCACAAACCAATTTTCTATTTATCTCAACTCCATTCTGTGATATTACCCAACCTAGATTTTTGCTTCAGAGTTGCTTTCTTTCTAATTCTGACCCATGATCCTGGCCTCTGCTGTCTCAGAGAAAGATTGGCTTTTCCCACATGGGTGTTTACTTAATTTTCAACCCCCTTCCCAAATGTCGGCTGGATGTTGAATGAGACCATAGAGATCTCTGCTGTGATGAGGTCTCATCTGTCTACCCTCTCCCTTGTTCAACACTATAAAGTTTTCATTTAAGCAAGTATCAGGAAGCTAATCTCAAAGTCTGATAGTGAAACCCTGATAATTCCTGCTCTTTTGTAACAGCTGAGGGCAGTCCCAAAGTAGAAGAAAGACAAGTACAGCTGCTACTTCCCTGCACTCATGGCTCAGCTGTCATGCTTTCCTTGCTGTGCTGGAGCATTTTGGGTTTTAACTTCAAGCTCGAAACACACAGTATATCAGTAGATGTGTCACTTTTGACAAGTTTGCTGGTAGGCGTCATTTTTTCTGATATGTGTATCAGCATGAACCAGCTGAAAAAGGTGCTATTCATTTATTTTTATAATCTCCAAATGAATATTAAAAGGCATGCTTAAAGACTCTGTCTATACAATGAGAAGATGACTCGTCAGTTGTATTCCACTTCTAGTCAATTATCTGGCTATTCGGCTCAGTTTTAAAAATTACATTTTAGAATAAAAAGCTAAAAGATAGTTAATGAACGTTTAGAAAAGAAAACCGTGATCAGAAAGACCCAATATGACTTGACCAAGAACAAGTCATGGCAGGCAGTAATGTACATATGTGACTGTACACATGTTATCTAGGAAGAATTTCTCTGGTGAAAGTGTCCCAGGCATCTATAGTTGGACACATGCTATTTAACATTGTTATCAGTGATTTGATTAAAAGGCACTGATGAAATGCTTAACAAATTTGCGGATGATTCTAAGTTAGGAGGCATTGCTCAATCAATTAGTAAATGTTAATAAGCTCCTACTAGGTACCCAACATTGTGCTAATCACTAACACTCCAGATGACAGTCAGTATTTAAAAAGATGTTGACAAACTAAAATGGTGTCCTAAATAAAGGAAGAGGAAATTCAATAGTGGGCAAATGCAATGTCTTGTGCTTGTGTTAAGCAAATCAGTTTTTTATCAAAAGGTGGAGGAAAATAACCCAATTAGTTTGAAAAAGATTTTGGTTGGTAATGTGAAGCTAAAGTCAAGAAACTTAATGTAACTTTTAGACATCAGTAGAGAGGTAAAGTGCCCAGAAGTAGGGAAGTTATAGGTCAGAATACATCTTGAATACTAGATCAGTTTGTTGTGCCATATTTTAGAAGGATATTGAGAAGTCAGAGAATGTTCAAAGCAAAACAAGCAGGATAGTGGAGAGCCATTCGAAGAGTGGTTGAAGTAACTGGGAAGGTTTATTCCAGAAAAGAGAAAACTTAGGAAAGCATTATATTTGTCTCCTTAT
This sequence comes from Potorous gilbertii, assembly GCA_028658325.1. Classification (NCBI taxonomy): domain Eukaryota; kingdom Metazoa; phylum Chordata; class Mammalia; order Diprotodontia; family Potoroidae; genus Potorous; species Potorous gilbertii. Next base: position 10,959,249 of record CM053773.1, on the reverse strand, counting down.
ATTTGATGGCTTATCATATGAAGAGGCTATGAGATTTATTCTGATGGCCAGCAGAGAGCAAAATTCCCTGGGTTTTCATGACAACTTGGTTTTCTTCTATAGCTTTACTTTCTAATCATATTTTCTCATAAAATATTCCATCTCCTCTCTTCAGACCACAGCTAGGCATACAAACACTTTAATGCTGGCTACAGATGAGGATAAGGGTAGAGATTAGCTCTGTCATTTCATTGACCATAGACGTAGCCACAATTAAATGATTTTTTAAAATGAGAATTATACTGTCCCCTAAGTCTAAAATGCTTTCATATCATTTCCTACTCTTAATGTTCTTACACTTCTTCAAGACCCAGTTTAAATACTCTCACATCTGGGATATCTTGCCTAATAACCCCCTCCCAATCTGGAATAAATAATTCCTTCATTGTATCTTTTACCATTATGTATTCCTTTATTCATTCATCTTATTCAAATTTATATTACATTTCTAAATTTTACTAAATTACTAAATTTTTATTCATTTTTAATATTTTGGAGTAAGAGAAAAACATAAATTCCAGCTTTGTTTACTATTCTTTTATTTATTCTCTTTCAAATGTTTCCTTCCTAGGTGGCCTTTATAAACCTATAGAAATGTTATTGTTACTGTAACACTACTTTCTGATGGCCACTGTGGTACACTGAATAATCAATTGGAGATAAGGGAAGAACAAACATTCTCAGATAGTTTTTCTTGGATGAAGATATCCCTGTACTTGATGCCATAACCAATGGCATGAGTCATTTGTTTCTAATATAATCATTTTCAGATGCTATATGTTATAGATTGCTTTGTTTTTACAAAGGAAACAATACCCTTGGACTGGCAAATTCATATGATTTGGATGCTGTGCTAACCCATAGCATATTCTGATCTTGATTGTGTAATGAAGACTTCATTTTTATGTGTGAGGAAGAAAATCTCATGGCTCATGCAAACAACATTATTCCTAAGCCAGCCATACATCATCATACATGCAAAACCCAAGCCTTGGGTGGGAGAGACTGGCAAGTTAGATGAACCACTTCAATTTTCCATCAATCAAATTATAGTTTATTGTTCAGCTGAACTACCTCAGGCAACACAAATCTAAAAACTGTCATTTTGGAAACATTACATTTTTTTCTTGTCACATTATAACCCAAGCCATGGTCATAAAAAAAAGAATGTCATACCATTACTGACTGTAATACTCCCTAATTTGAGAAGAGCTAATTCATCTGTAGTTTGTGCTAGGTGTCTACATTCAGAACTGGTCACAATATTGGGTTACACTAATCTCATCTCATAGCATTACTACATTTATTATTTCTAAAATAACTGTGATTTTAGAAAAATTCAATTAAGCAGAGGATGACTACTTAGAATGGTAGCTTAATGCTCACAAAAGAGAGAAGGCCTACAATTTTAGTATCGGGCAATATTTCACATTTTTTCTGTGCCCAATAAATTGTTGAAAATTTAATTAAAGATTAGGTCTATGACAACAAAATAAACTCTCCTTCTTCCCATTCTTTGCAGTAGAGAGAGGGATTCATCTGTCTTCATAAGCCTCAAAAAGTTAAAAAACTAATCTTGGAAACATTAAAAATCTGATTGCATTCTGTCACTCACAAGTGTATCAATGCCTTTTATGACATTTACCCTATGAAGCTCCTCTTAAGTTGAGAAATAACCATAGAATGCCAGAGGATCTTAAAAAGCTTTTTTTTCCTCAGTTCATCTCTGATGCTTAAAATAGGCTGATGCAATTTCTAGAACTAGACATATTTAGTAGGGATGCATAAGACCTCAATGATTACATTTTCTTAGGCTTTTTTCTTTGTGATTCTGGGAGGAGAGAAATGTGACAAAATAAATTTTATTTGCAAAATATGATTTCTTCAAAAGAGAAAGTAATATTGGAGTAAAGAAAGAGTCTTGTTAGAAGCATGGCATTTTCCAGTCGGTATAGAGCTATATTTATGCTACAAATGTGTTCATGATTACTTGATGAAGGCATAAACCTGCTTAAGATATAACACTCATAAATAATACATGCTAAAGTCCAAAGATAATCAGACCCGTTATAAGAATATACCTTCCTTGCACAAATGTATGTCAATGCTACAATTCATGAAACCCCACTTAATTGACTACCTGATAAAGGAATAAACCTGCTAAAGGAATAGATTTACTGTTCACTGAGGCAATGCCTTTAAGAGGTCTCCACTGAATAAAAAGCTAGTTCCATTGGCTGAGCGGAGATATGTTCTTCAACGCGTGGGGACTTATTAACTGAACTTTTATGTGCCTTTTATGCACCATTTATTTTTTAAAAATCAGGAATTTTCATGATCGCAATCACTTAGGCACCAAAGTCATGTGAAATTCCTGTGGTTGGTATCTCAGAATCCACCCTGAAAAATGACCTTAACCTCCCTTAAACACCTCAGGAGTATAGGAGGCAGAGGAGGAAGCGGATACCAATACCAGAAGAGGTGTATATGACTCCTGTGAAGGCTGTGGGTTTGCTTTGAAAATAAAGTTTGACTAGTTTTGACCTTAACTCTTTTTTCCTTCCTTAGCTGGGGTAGGTATAAAAGATGATAGTATGTATGTGCATGTATGTGTGTATGCGTGTGTGTGCGTATGTATGTGCATGCCTAGTGCTCATGTTCAAAACTCTGCTTTTTGAATGGACCTATCTACCACTTTAAGAAAAAAAGAGAGATCAAATAAAACATATCCTCCTGAAAAGTACCAAATCTAATACCACCTAAATATGTGCAGTTTTGCTGGATTTTTCAAAGATGGCCCTGATTTGACAGTTATTGTTATAATTTTTAAAAGGCACTGTAGTAATTACTTTATTTTCCAGGCAATGTATGTGAGTTTTGCACACATCTTAAGTGTTTGGAATCATTTCGGATGAATCTGCTTTTAAACTCTGAATCAGATTTTGTTTAAAAACATGGCACACTTTCTCTCTAAATAATCCCTTCATGCTTATTTTCTATTTTGCATTTTGTAACAACTTTTTCCTCTTTCCACCTCCCCACCCCATTAACTACAATTTTTTTACTGTTATTTTCCTAAAGGAAACCACTTCTGGTAGTCTGAGCTTACTCTAGCATTAAAGTCACCCAAAATTATAAGCTTGTTCCTCTTTTGGCACATTGATGATAAGGGTTTCTAGGTTTTCATAAAATTTTCTTTGACCTCATCAGAGTTCGTCATGGTGGGAGCTTAGGCACTGATGACAGTAGCATGACGTTTTCCAGCTCATCACATTTTTGTGAGCCTAACATTCACCCCTTTTGGCAGGCTTACCCGCTTGCTGACTAGATTAGTTTGGATTGCAAAACCTATGTCAGCTTCACAGCACTCCCGTTCACTATGGCCACTCCAAAAAAAAATGTGCATCCAGTTCCAACTTCAGTAAGATGGCCTTTGTTTGCCAGCCTTGTTTCACTCAGGGCTACTATTTTGATGCGATACCTGTTGAGTTCTCTTGCAACAAGAGCAGTTTATCTTTCAGGTCTGCTGGATTTTGTGTTGTCTACAAGTGTGCACACATTCTATGTACCAATGGTGAGTGGAATCATCTTTGATGATGTTTTTGTACTATTTGTACATTTTTTTTTTTGCATTTTGACTGCATAGTAGGATTCCCCACCTGCCACAGTAACCAGGCCAGTGTTAAGTAAGCAGGCAATCTTTAGGGCACCTTTTCTAGCTCCCTTCCTCACACTAGGAGGTGAACAGTGCAATCCTTAAAAGGTTGCTCAGACACCCAGGGGGCTGCCAAGTCCCACAGTTACTTCCAGTGAGAAACGACCCTATGGCCTGAGTCGCCTTTGTGCAGGGTTGTGACTACAGCTCCCAGTATCTGCACCTGCTGCTTCATCACTTGCCTGTTGCCACAGCACTTTGAGGCATAATAGTAAAATGATATGGGTGATATCTTTTGATTCATATGTTCATTGGATTTAATTGAAACAGAGTTGCAGGAATTCATCAGCCTCACTCTCCTCCAGAATCGTCAAGAGTTTAGTGGCAGGACAGAGTCAAGACGGTTGGTGATGGCTCAGAATGCAGTGGATGACCTTGGCGTATTCGCTGTCTAACCAAACTCTAAGTGCTCCTCACTCCTGCTTCAGCTGCCTTCATGGCTGTTGGAACAAATTGTTGTCATCTACCCATTCCACCAGGGGAAGTCTTCACATGTATGGGGTAGACACTCCCCTAATTCACCAATGGGGTTGAGACCCCATGGTTGCCCTCAACCTGATTTGGTCCATCTGCTGAAACATTTTACTAGAGTAAGGCTGCTGCACATGCTGCAGCTTCTTGCAGTCACAGGTGAGAGTTGGGTAGAAGAGGTGAACATCAAAGGTGGAAAGAGCCTGACAAGTCCTCAGCAGCCATCACACCAAAGGTACTGATCCTCCCTGAACACACCCCACACCCCACAAGTTGTGGTATATAAATGTAATGGAATACTATTGTGCTATAAGAAATGATAAACAGAAAATCCTGGAAAGACACGAACTGATGATGCTAAGTGAAGTGTGCAGAACCAGGAATTCAAGGATACCTCCATTTTCCACCTTTATAAAAGTAAGGAGAATAGATTGTTCTGTGACAATCACAGGGGGGTCTCTCTCTTAGTCACTGCTGACAAGAATCTTGCTAGAGTCTTCCTTAACAGGCTGATCCTTTACCTGGAAGATGGTCATCTATCTGAGAGTCATTGTGGTTTCAGAAAGGGCCGAGGAACAGTCGATATGGTATTTGCTGCCAGACAACTCCAGGAGAGATGCCAGGGCAGAACAGTGATCTGTACACAATGTTTGTAGATCTGACCAAGGTCTTTGACACTGTTAGTCTCGAAGGTTTATGGAAAATTATGTCAAAATCTGGTTGCTCAGAGAAGTTCATCAACATTGTATGTCAATTTCATGATGGTGTGTTTACCTGGACTGCTCTCATGCCTTCTCAATCATCAGTGAAGTGAAACAAGGCTGTGTGCTTGTTCCTATGCTTTTTAGCATGATGTTTTCAGCTATGTTGTCAAATGCTTTCAATGAGGATAAATACAGCATCAAGGTCAACTACCATGCAGATGCTAACTTCTCTGAAAAGGTTACAAGCCAAGACCAAAGTGGAGGGAGTGTTGGTGCATGATTTTGTTTGCAGATTATTGTGCACTCAATGCAACCTCTGAAGCTGAGATGCAACAAAGTGTGGATCAAATCTCTGCTACCTGTGCTAATTTTGGCCTAATAATTAACACCAAGAAAACATATGTGTTCCATCAACCACCACCACACCATCCATACATGGAACCATTGGTTACAACAAATGGAGAAGTTTTGAATGCTGTGGATAAGTTCATGCACCAACACTTCCTCCAATTTGAAAAGGCTACAAGCCAACATTACCTTGGTGGGGTACTTTACAGGGATGTACACATTGCCAATGAGGTTGACACACACATTGCCAGCACTAGCTCAGCCTTTGGGTGGCTGAAAAAACAGTTTAGGAGAGAAGAGTTATTAGACTGACTACCAAACTGAAGGTCTACAGAGCCACTGAGCTGACCTTATTGTTGTATGCCTGTGAAACATGGACAGTCTACTTGTGCCATGCCAGGAAACTGAATCACTTCCCTTTGAATTGTCTTAGGAAGATTTTGTAGATCACATGGTAGGATAAGGTACCAGATACTGAGATATTTGCTCAAAACTAAACTGTCAAATATTCAAAGAGTGCTTCAAAGAGTGCAACTCTTGGAATGCAAAATGTACATTTGCCAAAAAGACTATTTTATGGAGACCTCACATGGAGCAGGTGATCAGAAGTGATACAAGGATCTCTGAAAGTCTCTCTCAAGAACTGTGGATTTGATTGTGCAACATGGGAGATGCTGGCACAGGACCACTCAACAAAGCATGCCCATATGAGGAAAGGTGCTGTACTCTATGAAAAACGCAGAATTGAAACCTCACAAAGGAAATGTAGGATGTCCAAATTTGGAGTAACCACCTCAAAGGTTCACATGGACTCTGTGCCCCACCTGTGGTAGAGCATTCTGAGCTCATTTTGTTCTGATTAGACACAATTGTACACATTGAAACTTCACTTTATTGTGGTGATGTCATTGTGGTTCTCTTTGAAAATGAAGGACCACAACTTGTTCAGCCACTCCATAATTGATGGGCATCCTCTCAGTTTTCTGTTCTTGGCCATTACAAAAAAGACTGTACTATAAAGGCTTTTATGCACATGAGTCCTTTTCCCATTTTCATGATATGAGAACCCATCTACTGAATCAATGAAACAGTCAAAGGGCATTGAATTAAGTATGAACAACTTGGTTAATCATTTTGGAAAAAAAATAGAATGTTTCTATGGACAGCTTGGTGCTGCAGTGGATAGAATACTGGACCTGGAGTCAGAAAGACTCATCTTTGTGAATTCAAATCTGGCCTCAGACACTTATTAGTTGTGTGACCTAAGCAAGTCACTTAATTCTGTTTGTCTCAGTTCCTCATCTGAAATGAATCGGAGAAAGAAATGTACTATGCTGAGTGTTAGGGATACAAATAGAAAGGCACAATAGTCTATGTCATTTAGGAGCTCACATTTTAATAGATGAAGACAAAATTACAGGAAGTTTTAGTGGTAAATCAGATAGAAATGTCTAGTGGTGCACAGGTTACAGAGTTAAAGCAGATACTAATTGCATTTCTTCAATGTTTCTATTTCCAACACCATATTTGTTTCTCGTTTTGAATAGTGCCAAGGACTTTGGGGTTGAGAACTTTCTTTTCTGGACCTTTAGTATCTGTGTTTCCTGAAAGGATGAAAGTTTTAAGCACCTGCACAAATTTTTGTCAGGTCATATCACCATGGTTGCTTTGTCAGAATATGGACACATGGACTGGGGAGCAGTCAGTCAATCGACAAGCTTCTATTAAGCATCTGCTTTGTGCTAAGCACTGAAAATAAAAAACAGAAAAGGAAAAAAAAAGCAAAAAACATCCCTGCTCTCAAGGAGCTCACAACCTGGGGCTTTTGTGTTTCTTTTCCCATTGGTGGCAGTTAGTCAATAGTTGGTGGTGGTGATGGTAAGGCAAATGAACTCTGACTCCACAACCATTGTTGGAGCTTGGCAGAACCTGTAATGGTAGTCCAGGGTAGAGGGGTCAAATATGCAGCCTGATCTGTAACACTCCTGAATGTAGCATACCACATTAACATGTAATTGAGAAATACTTAACAAAATAATTGAAAATACAATGAAACATAGATAATACTAGATTTTAAAACTAAGTCAATATATGACCTCTAGCAATCTACAAGCATGTATTACTGACCTGGATTTCTGTCTGAGCTTAACTTCCTCCCCTGACCCCTGACCATTTGTGTGGGGGAACTGTTATTCCCAAGGGTCTTGAGTTATCTCCTTTGGGATCTGAGGGAGGATGGTTTGGCACATATACCTCCTGTCTCTCCTTCAGGGTGTTTTATTGCTTCATTACACAAATGTGAGAAAAGGCTTTGTACAAACAAGGGATTATGAGTTATCTCTTTGGTTTATGAGTTCTCTATGACTGGGTCCACTTTGCCTTGTATTCTGCAGGTATTTTTGGGAGAGTGTACCCTTGATTTTGGGTAAAGTTTTATACCAGCTTTTATTATACCACCATGATAAATAGCCATTTCTAAAAGTTGTTTGGCTAAATAATTTGTATTGGTGAAGGAAGCGCACTTGTAGATACTGATGGGCTACAAAGAGAAAAAACATCTCAAACTCTTCAGTGTCTACTTCTAGAATCCTTAGGGAGACTGGATATAGCAGTGACCTGCCTCTTTAGTGCTACCTAGCCATCATAAAAGCTCATTTGGCAACAATGGCTGAAATTCTGAGCCCTCAATTAGAATTCAGTAGGTTTTTGCTTTTGTCTTTTTTTGTTCTGATGCCACTTTTAAGTAATTAAACAATAAGGCTGATTTGTATGATACTTTAGTGGCCATATACTATCAAACATGTAACTATTTAATCAGTAGTGTAATAAGTAGTAATTCATCTCTGTGTAACATTACCTTTCTACATTCCCCTGCTATATCATTGGGGAAAATGAATGAAAAATATACTTTCCGTTAAAGCAATTATTGTTTATTGATATATAAATTTCCTATAGAAACATAACAAGAGCAATATTTTTTTTTAAAAATACGCTTCAGTGTACTGACAAAGGCCTAAATGAAGATGTGATCGCTGTAACACATAGGACAATGAGGTCAACGAAGACAGTGATTATAAACAAAAAACTTGGCAAGAAAAATTGCTACATAAATTGTATGTCTAACATGATGGGATTTGAAGTCTGATCTAGTCTATTTCTAAAAGGGTAAAATGAATAAGAAACCCATCAATAAATATGATTTTTTATTGAAACTCAGGAAATTCATATGAATTTCAGCAACATTTTTCTAAAACTAAATTCCTAATTGACAAGTAGATAGAAAAAAATTCACGTGAAAAGCATGATACACAAATGAGAATGTTGATAGATCAGTAACCAATAACTACCTCTAGCTATAATTCATTACTTACAACTCAGTTATGACTTTGGTTATATAAAGTGGTAATATCTAGCCTGTCCCTAGAGAATAGTCTTAAGAATGAATCCTGATGGTGATTTCTAGACATTCAAATATCTGTTCCAGTTCAATTTCCTCTTAAATCATCAACTGCTCAATACTGACTTGATACCATAGGTGAAAGCCAAGTCAGGAGTGAAATAATACCTTTCCTTCATTCTTGCTTTCAGACTTCTTAAAAGGGTTGGATTTTAACATGTGAAGTCTGATTTTTACTCAGATGCTATTAGGAAAAAAAAGAGACAAGATAGGAAGGAATTTCTCTGCTCTGTTGGATTATTGCAAATCTATAAAAACAAGACTTTTGTTAATATCACTTATTAGGCTTCTATATCCTTTCTTGTCCAATTTTAATCCCTCAATCTCATTGAAGAAATATAGAGTTATCTTATGTGATGAGATTGAATGAAATAGAGATAGCAGAGTCAAAACATCTTGGCCATTGACTGATCCACTGGATGATATTTTTTCCTGTTTCTATGATATCATAGGCTCTTTGGTGCTAAAATGTATTCTTTTTTCATAAATTTCTTCTTGTTACCTATTTAAAATATAGTGAACATTTTTTGAATGCTTTTGATTGACTAACTTTTAATCTCTGGAGGAGAAAGGCCTATGGAAAATCATCTCTACTGTCCTTGGATAACTGAGCTGCTCCTTCCTAAATCTCTTTATTTCTTTCTATCTTTTGCCCTTGTTCATTATTTACTTTCATTGAGCATTTACTTAATGGCAATAGTATGTGGAGTATCATTCAGAAAATGCATGCTATGTAATAGTTTTCTCCAAATTTTTACATGAAATTAAACATTCAATGTATTTCTTTTGTTGTTTAAGTAACCATAATGACGGGGAATCCTTCTACTGTATGCACATGTGCCTAAATATTTCTATGCTTCTAGGTTAAAAATATCATTGCAAAAATCTGTTGGGCAGTAGAGAAACTTACTTTTAATTCGAAATAGTTTTTAATGAACCGTGATTATCCTATAAAAAGTAATGAACAAAATGTCAGTATAAATTATATATCTACAGGAGACTTTAAGAATATGGAGAAGGAAATCATTCTAAAATAATGCTGCACAGCAACAAATGTGATATTATATGCTACGATACGATATGACAGAATATTATAGTCAATCTGTAAGCAATTGCTGAACATCTGCCATATACCAGGCACCCTGATAGGCAATTGGCTTACAAAGAAAGGCAAAAGATAGTTTCTGTCCTCAAAGATCTCACAATCTAAACTATAATACAATATAATGTAACATATAAAAAAATTTACACAATATGATATAGTATGATATAGACATGATAAAATAAGATGTGCCATGACATAATGTAATATATTAGTCTAATGTAGAGTTAATATAATAATGTAATATTATGTAATGCAATAAAAATTTATTAAACATTTATTTATTCAGATTGTTACATTAACTACTGGAATATATACATTGATTAGTTCAGATATGATTTCTGCTTTTGAGTAACTTAGAGTCTAATTGGATCAGAAGACATTAACAGGGATAGATAGAGGGTTACAAAATAAAATGCTTTATGGAAGAGGTTATTATCAATTCACGGGGAATTAGAATAAACTTCCTCAAGGAACTGTAATTTTAGAAGAAGTTTAAATAATGGAAAGGAGTTCAAAAGGCAAAGATAGGAAGGATTACCACATCAGGCAAAGGAGCAGTTTGAACAATGGCACATTGTGTGCTGACATGTTTGTTTGTGTGTGCATTTGTATGGAGAGTTCTTCATTTTATTTAGAACAGTCATTCACAAGGTGTGGTCCCGGAGCTCCTGGGGGAGTTTATGCAAATGTTTTTTTTCATAATAATACTAATATGTTTCAATTTCAAATATGCTTAAGTATCAATAAATATAAGCTGGAAACAAAACTCTTTGGGGCAAATCCTCAAGAACTTTTAAATATGAAAAGAGATGCTGAGACCAAAGAGATTGAGAACCACTGGTTTAGATATGGTGTACCTATGGATCAATATAAAATAAGCTTGTAGTAATTGAGTATCTCCCATTGTGGAGGGTCTAAAATGTCACATCAAGAAGCATGAACTTTATTTACTGAAAGACAATGGAGAACCAAAGATGATTTTTTTTGAATGGAGAAATAATACATACGTAATAAAGATTCTTTTCCTTTCTAGAAGTGGTATCAAGGCTAGACCAGATGTAGGACAGAATGGAGGGAAGACTATTAAGAAGGATTTTGTAATGGTCCTTGTACAATAAAGTAGATCTGCAACAGAGTGGTGGCAAGGGGAATAGAGAGGATGGGACATGTGATGGAGGGGAATAGACCTGGCCTTTTAATATATTGTCTATGTGATGAGGACTGGTCACTTAGAGACTATGTTATGTTATAGCTAATTAATATTAATTGTTTAAATAGTATTGGGGCACTGATCATTAGGTTAATGAATGAATAAAGAAGATTCTAATTATAGCAGGTGACTGATGTTGGTATGAATGCACAAGAATGAAAACTTAAGCTGTAGTTTTAGGGACTTATCTAACTTTTTAGTGTTCCCTGTAGAACACTGAGGAGGAGATATAACCTACCTTCTGGAGACCTAACTTAACAGTGTGAATGGGAGTTGTGATATACAGCCCTAGATTCTATAATTTGCTACAGATATGCAATAAAATAAAGGGAAGGGTCAAATATAAAATCAGAGTTCCAAAAAACAGAAAAATAAGAGGCTGTGAACAGTGAAACCGGAAACAGACTAAAGGGAAACAAACTGAGATCATTTTTAGATATCTTGAGTTTGAGGTGCCCAACATACATCTAGATAGAAGAGTACTTTTAGGCACTAACTATGTCTGGAGCTCAAAAAGTAGGTTTAGATTAACTACAGATTTGGGAATAAACAATATTGAGGAAGCAATTGAATCCATGGAATTGAATAATACTGCCAAGGGTGTAAATACATGTGAAGGAGAGAAGAGGGTCAAGGTCAGGTCTATGGAGAATACCCACATAAATGAGTCAAGGGAGGAGGAGGAGTAAATCCAGAAGAGAAGTGATCTAGGTTGAAGGAAAATTAGGAGCATGTGGTGTCAACTTTACTTTTTCCCTGTTTGGCCTCTGGCTCCTTGTCATGTAACAGGAAACAACTCAGGTCTCTGAATCCTAAAAAAAAGCTTAGCCTTGAACCTTTTATCCTACCCACTCAAACTTTTTTTCTTTTTTTAATTTTCAAAATTAATTCAATATTTGTTTGTTTGCTTTATCAGTCACATTTTCTAATGGATCATTCATCCTGCAACCTCCTAAAAAATCATCCCTCATAATACAGAATTTTTTAAAAAGAAAAATTTCAGTAAAAGTAATAATAGCCTTTTTAAAAGTCTTATATTAGGTGAAATGTGCCAGCTTGGGGATTATGACCTGTCAGCAACCTCTGTATGCACTGCTCAGCAGTCACAGTTATTGAAGACCCAGAAAAGGAAGTTTTTACCATCAAATTGCTTGGAAATTTCAAATGATTCAGCATCACAAATAGGTATGTTTTGATCAATGGAAATGATGCGAAAGAATAAACATGATCATCTGCTTTGTCACAGAAGCCGTAAGACCACTAGGACTTCCTATCAGTTTACAACTGGAATCTCCTACATACATTTTCTCTGCTTTGGGGGAATGAGCTCCTTGAGTTGCCTTACTTTTTCATTTTCATGCTTAAGATGCCTAACTTTTTTTCATTAATGCATTAGTCATATTCCATATTTATAAAAAACTTAGAAGTACATTAATTCTCCTCTGTATTTGGGTCTAAACTTAGTCATAATTTTTCAGCATTCTGTGAAACTGATCTTTTGTCATAAATGACATAATTCTTCTCAGTGTTTTGTTTTCATTCCTTATATCCTTGATGTCTAAGCAGCTTTGGAAAATGTTGATCATTCCTTCTACTGGATAATCTCTCCCTTCTCTGCTTGTAGATATAATTGCATCATTTATAGGACACATAGTATATCTGTCTGCTTTTATTGCTAGCCTCTAGCATAGTACCCAAGAGGTTAAATAATTTTTTCAGGATCCAGGAAGTATGTGCTCAAGGTAAAATGCAAACCAGGGTCTTCCTGACTCAGAGGCCCCCAATTTTATCTCCTGTGCCATGCTACGTCTTATGGCATATGATATATTTATGGTTATACTTATATGCTCGTGTTCAAACTCATACTTATTCATATTCATACTCAGAGCCATGCTCATTCTTATATTTATATTCATACTCATGCTAAGAAGAGAAGTATAAACTTTAATAAAAGATAATGAAGAATCAGGAGGCAAGTTAGCTAATGCAGTGAATCATGAAGACTTGATTCCAAATGTAGCCTTAGACACTTACTAGCTATGTAACCCTGGGCAAGTCATTTACCATCTATTCACCTTAATCCACTAGAGAAAGAAATAACAAACCACTCCAGTATCTTTGACAAGAAAACTGTCCCATGGACAGTATAATTCACAGGGTCACAAAGAATGAGACACAACTGAATGTCTAAACAACAATGGAGAACCATCATTATTTTTGAGCAAAAAAAAGTGACATGACCTGATCTATGTAATAAAGAATTATTTTTCTTTTTAAAAAATATAATATTTTATTTTTACCCAATTACATGTAAAATTTTTAACATTCATTTAAAAAAATTGAGTTGCAAATTTCTTTCCTTTCCCACCCTCATCTCTTTTATTGAGAAGGCAAGCAATTTGATATAGGCTCTCCGTGTGTAGTCATGCAAAACTTATTTCCATAGGGGTTGAGTCAAGGTGGAGTAGAGTAGAGTAGAAGCAGAGACCAGATTAAACTGTTTCCCCCAAATCACTCAAAATACCTGTAAAAATGACTCTAATTCTGCAGAAGCTACAAGATTACAGAATGAAACAGATTTCCAACACAAGACAATCTGCAAGACCAACAGGAAGGGTCTATTTCACTGAGTTGGAACAGAGCACAGCCCAGCATGGGCACCAGCATAGATGAGACTGGAGCAGGCCTCAGGGCACTGAAACACTGGCAGCTATAGTGGTTTCTGGACTACTTAACCCACAAACACCAAAAACAGCCTCAAAGGTCAGTGGGAAAGCTCTTGCACTTGGGTGAGAGAGGAACATAATCTGGCCCAGCCCCAACTCCAGCCCCAGTTCCAGGGCAGTGGCAGGCATTGTAGCAGTGGTTACTTCCGGAGCTCTCAGCTTACAGACAATGGGAGAATCCAGCAGCTGATCTGGGTCTCAGTGGTGAGTTGTGATTCTGGGGTGAGGAGAAGCACTGGTGTGGTGGAGCTGGTGGAGGCTAAGGAGAGGGAGTCCAACTTACAGTTTCGGGGCAACAAAGAGAGCTTGTGATTGCTCACAGACTTCAGTGTCGGTCAGGAGAGGAGTAAACGCCCCTACTTTGATCACACCACTTTGAAGGAAGAGAATTTACAGGTCCTAGAGAAATCTCTGAAACAAAACCCCTGATATTTGGGGGAGTACATCCTCCACTTAACAAACAACTCAAAAATCAAGTAATTGGCTGGAAAAAATGATGAAAAAAGGGGGAAAAATAAGACTATTGAAGGTCCCTTTCTTGGTGCAAAGGTATTTTCTTATAATGAGGAAGATCAAAGCATACAACTGGAGGAAGAGAGCAAGGTCAAATCTCCTACATCCAATGCCTCCAAGAAAAATATGAAATAGTCTGTGGAAATCATGAAAAACACATCAATAGCTTTCTAAAGGAAACCTCAAAAATGCTGAAGAAAATAACATCTTTACAAGGAGACTAACCCAAATGATAAAAACATCCGAAAAGCCAATGAGGAGAAGAATACCATAAAAAGCAGAATTGACCAAAAGGAAAAGGAGGTCCAAAAAATCCCTAAAGAAACTAATTCCTTCAAAATTAGGATGGAACAAATGGAAGCTAATGGCTTTATGAAAAATCAAGAAATTCTAAAACAAACCCAAAAGAACAAAAAAAATAAGATGTGAAATACCTCATTAGAAAAACAATTGTCCTGGAAAACAGATCCAGGAGAGATAATTTAAAAATTATTCATCTACCTGAAAATCATGTTCAAAAAAACAGCCTAGACATTATCTTTTAAGAAATTATCAAGGAAAACTGCCCTGATATTCTAGAACCAGAGGATAAAAATAGAAATGGAAAGATTCCACTGATCACCTCCTGAAAGAGATCCCAGAAGGAAATCTCCTAGGAATATTGTAGTCAAATTCCAGAGTTCCCAGGTCAAGAAGAAAATATTACAAGCATCCAGAAAGAAACAATTCAGGTACTATGGAAATACAATCAGGATAACATAAGATTTAGCAACTCCTACACTAAGGGGTGCTTGGAATATGATATTCCAGAGGTCAAAGAAGCTAGGATTAAAATCAAGAATCATCTACCCAGTAAAACTAAATAAATTTTTCAGGAAAAAATGGAATTTCAATGAAATAGAGGAGTTCCAAGCATTCTTGATGAAAAGACCAGAGTTGACTTTCAAATACAAGAATCAAAAGAAACATAAAAAGATACAAAGGAAAGAGAAGCCATAAGACATTTATTAAAATTGAATTGTTTACATACCTACATGGAAAGATGATATTTGCAACTCCTGAGACCTTTCTCAGTATTACAGTAGTTACAATACACACACACACACACACACACACACACACACACATATATATATCTGTGTGTATGTATATGTATGTATGTGTACATTATATATGTGTATGCATATGTATATGTATGTATATATATGTGTGTGTTAGTGTGTGTTTGAGTGTATGTATGTGTATATATTTATATATAAATAGAGGGCACAAGGTGAGCTGAAAATTAAGGGAGGATACCTAAAAATGAAATAAAATGTTGAGGAGAATGAACTGGGAGAAGAGAAAGGGAGAGGTAGAATGTAATAAATCTTCTCACATGCAAGAAGCAGGAAAGAGCTTTTTACAATGGAGGGGAAGAGGGAGAGGTGAGAGGGAATAAGTGACCCTTATTTCATTGGATTTGGCTTAAGGAGGGAATAACACACCTTCACTTGGGTATTGGAATCTTTCTTATCCTGCAGGATGGTGGGGGAAAGGGGATAGGAAAGGGAGGATAATAGAAGGTATGGCAGATTGAAGAAGGAGGTAATCAGAAGCAACTCTATTCTAGGGTGAGAAAGAATGGAATAAATGGAGGGCAGAACAAAATAGAGGAAAATGTCATTAGTCTTTCACAACATGACTATTATGGCTACCCATGTATGACCTATATCTAATTGCTTATTTTTTCAATGAAGGTGTGTGGGAAGGGAGGAAGGGAGAGAGTATGGAACTCAGAGCTTAAAAAATGAATGTTAAAGATTGTTTTTGCATGCAAGTGGGAAATAAGTTGTAAGGACAATGAGGTATGGAAATCTATCTTGCCTTACAGGAAAATAGAGGGGTAAGGCATGGGAGGAGGGCGGTTGATGGAAGGGAAGACAGATTGGGGAAAAGGGTGGTTGGAGTGCACAATTTCCTGGGCTAGAGGGAGAGGAGAAATGGGGAGAAAACATGGAATTCAATATCTTGTGGAAGTGAATGTTAAAAACTGAAAATAAATAAATTATATTACAAAATAATTCCATTAGTCATATTATGAAAGAAAACACAGACAAAATCTCCCAAGAAAAGTAAAGAATAAGTATGCTTCAATCTGCATTTAGACTCCATCAATTCTTTCTTTAGTGATGGATAACACTTTTTATTCAAAGTCCTTCAGAACTGACTTGTATCTTTTTATTGCTGAGAATAGGCATGCCATTCAAGTTGATAATCATATAATATTGTTGTACAATAGCACACAATGTTCTCCTGATTCTGCTCACTTCAATTTGCATCAGTTCATGTAAGTCTTTTCAGGTTTTTCTGAGCACATCCTACTTGTCATTTCTTATGGCATGACAGTATTCCATCACAATTACATAAAACATCTTGTTTAGTCATTTCCTAATTGATGGACATCCCCTTAGTTTCCAGTTCTTTTCCACCACTGTTATAAATGAATATTTTTTTCTATAAGTGATAAGGAGGAGAGACCAGATGGAAGAATGCCATTGAAATAGGTTTACAATCGCAAAGGATTCTGTAATGGTGTTCATGCATAATAACATGAATCTGCAACATCGTGATAGAAGAATGTCATCATCATCATCATGATTGTCATCATCAACCCAAACACATCTTGAATTGTCTTATAGTTTGTTATATTTCTAAATTTTAAGATAAAATAATAGAGTGTTTTCCAGCACTTGATTAAGAGAAATGAATACTCTTTTTACATAGACTTCGGTTGTGTTAATGACTATGATGGCCAAAGGAACAATCCATGATCCAAAATCCATTGTTGACCTTCCTTTATATAGAAGATCAGTTAACTGAACAAATTATTAGGAATTGCATGGTCCATAGATTCCCTTCTATCTCAATCAAGACAATACTTGCAGTTGCATATTTCAGTATTTAAAACATATGGTGATTATGGGCTTGCTCAAATTCCACAGCCTAACACAGGCTTTACCTGATACTCTAAGTTATTTGGATTCTTCTTTTATGTCTGCTTTCTCCAAATTAATTTGTATTTATTTTACATATATTTTATATTTATCTGTATATACTTTGTTTCCCCCAGTAGAATGTTAGAATATTATTAACGCTACACATTAATTCTTGAAAGATTTCTGACTTAATAGAAAGTTTTCAAGAGGCATGGTAATGGAATTTCCCATTGTCATTCTAGTGACAACAAATATGAGACATTCCTGCCCCCTCCTATTTATTCCCCTTGCTCTCTCTGCCTCTGTTGTTGTCTCTCTGTCACGGTATGTCTTTCCATCTTTGTATTCTTAGAACACTGGAAAATGTATGGCATGTACGAGATAACATAGTAAATGTTTGTTGAATTTAATTGAATTGAAATACTATCCTCTAAAAGAGGGTCTCTTAACTTTTGTTGTGTCATGGATTCCTGGCACTCTGATGAAACCCACAGGCCCCTTTTCAGAATGTTTTTAAATACATAAAATGAAAGATATGATTATAGAGAAGACCAATTATGTTGAAATATATTTGTCAAAATATTTTTCAAAAAAGTTCACAGAGCCCAGGATGAGAATCCCTGCTTTAAAGGAGCCTCAGGAAGCCCACAAGTGTGTCCTGGTGGTTTTATCCGATAACCCCTTTGGTCTCTACCTTCCCCAGCCAGGTCCCAAATCAAGAGTGAAGAGATAGGGAAAGAGGATGCATTTCAAGAACCTGAGATCCAGTTCAGGGAGAGGGTCTGACTGAGGCTACACATCCATTACCATGAAAGAAAACAAAACAAAACAACTCTGCCTAAATTGTAGGCTTAAGCTTTGGAATATTTATGGGAAGTTATAGATTACTCCTATTAGTTATGTAAATCTGAAGTCAAGCAGAAGAACAGCAAGAAATATGCTGAAAACCAAGAGTAGAGACTGTGTTTTGTTTTGTTTTAAATTTAAGACTTATAGTTTGAAAGACAGAGGAGGAGAGATTGATGTGTCTTTATGTAACAAATTTTCTTGACTATGAGTCTCATGGCCCCCTGTGCAACAGGAAAAGAAGGACAAAGCATCGTATAACCAAGAACACTTGCAGAAAGGTCAGTAGAAGCCACAATGCTGCTTCTGCTGGAGGATTTACAAGCCCCAGAGTGAGTGTTGAAATAGGCCTAGTGGTCTACACTTTGTAAGGGGAATAGGAACAAAGCAGGTTTAGAAAGGAAATATCTCTAAATACATATTTTTGCTTAAATGTGTGGCTATTGCACAAATCAGACAGAAATGCATATCAGGAAGTAGAAGAAAAAGAACTAATGTAAATAAAAGGACAAATCTCCATGTGTTTTGTTTTATTTTATTTTGTTCTATATTTAGGCAAGGTCCTGGCCACAGATGATACTGAGGAAAAACTGTGACAAATTCCATGAAAGATGTACTGTGAGTAGTTTAAACATTTTCCCTCTATTGATGGAAATTAAATTCAACAATATTTAAATACCTATTATGTGTGATTCATAGAGGGCAAAATTTTCCAAATGCTCTTATATTGAGATGACATTATGCTAATTGCATTGAATCCTAGAATGTATACAGACATCAGAGTAATTTGAAAGAGATAGTTCTATCCAGTCAAACAGAAAAAATACATGAAGAATATTTACATTTTAGGTTATGACAAGGAACTACATAGCCTATTGAACTAAGCAAATCCCCTATCCCTAGACAGACAGATAGACACACACACACACACACGCACACACACACACACAAACACACACTGCTACACATATACACTAATCCTTCAAGGACTTCTGACTTAATAGACAATCTTCAAGAATTATGAAAAAGTAATTCACCATTATCTTCTTTGTGACAACAAATAAGACTCCTGTCCCCTCTCATATATTTCTTTTGCCCTCTTTGTCTTTCTCTTGCTATCTCTCCTATCTCTGTCTCTTTCTCTGTGTCCTCTTTTTTTCCTCTCTCTTCTCAGAGATATAAATATGTGAATGAATTAATATTTATTATATCCCTACTATGTTCTGGGCACTATAATAGGCAACACAAATGTGAAATAGTTCTTGCCCTCAAGGAGTTTACATTCAAATGGAGTGAGATGTGCATAAGGGAATGGCGTTAGGAAACGTAGTTTTGTTTTGGGAGGTCTCAGGGATTACAAGTGAAGGCATAGGGCAGCAAAATCCCATACCCTTTCCAATAACAATTGATTTCCAGTAATATTAATTTTAATACTATTCCCAGGAAAAGGAGTAGAATGTGGTGTGTGTGCAGGGATAAGGTATGAGTATTACAGGAGCTCATATGACAAGATGACCCGTTAGGTCCTGGTTTCTTGGTAAATAATTGGATTGGAGGTTAAGCACTGTCTAAGGCTAGCCAGACATAGCGGCTTTGAACTTACCAATCAGATGGCTTAGCCACAGGAAAAAGTTTCAAGGTTGAGTGAATTCCCTTCTCCACGTATGGTTTCTGTTCGTACAAGTGGGAGCAGAGGAACAGATGCAGAAACAAATAGGACCTGACTTTCTGGGATGAGATAGAAACATGTCTTCTATTAATGATTATCTATTAAAAACATCATCTTATGTCTCATCATGACAGGGAGGGACACCTGTATTCACAGAAGTTATGCCAGTAGAGTTATGCCAGGCTCAGGAAGCTCCCAAAGATTTGAAAAATCTTTGATTATGAATTTACTGACTGTACATCTATTGATAATATGAAGACAAATCTAAATGAGTTTAGATAGGCTCATTACCATATTAAATATTTGGACATGTTAACTTTCAAGTACTATCTACTAGAGCATAGAAGAATATGATCTATGCTAGTAGATGTAATACCCACCATTCATGAAATCACAAAACCATGAAGGATTTATAGTGATACTTAACTGAATTTGTTATCAATGATACTAAACTGCTTGATATTTTGACTATTGTTACGAATATTGCAATGATATTTTATGACTGCAAATCAAAGAATATTGTAATCATGACAAATGAAGACTATAAGCAACCCAGACATCAATGGAAAAAAGTGCAGCATGAAGAGACATAAAAGATATGGTCAAAGAAAAAAAAGTATGACTATAAGAAGAGGTGGGAGTCATAGCAAGAAAAAGAACAGATATTAAATAAAGAGGCATAGGTGGTGCAGTGAATAGGTGATACAAGTGTACTTGGGGTTCTAAAGACCCAAGTTCATATATTACCTTCAAGACCCGTTAGATGTGTGACCCTGGGCAAGTTGATTAACTTCTTTATGCTCCAGTCAAATATTCTATTCATTTCTGGTCTTTTCATCTGGAATGCTTAAAAGTCCTCTATTTCAATGAATGTCCATTTCCCCCCCTGAAGGATTTTACACAGTTCTGCTGGTTAGGTGATTCTAGCTCCTTTCCCTTCTGAAGTATCAGATTTCAAGCCCTCCAATTCTTTAAAGCAGAAGCTGCTAAATCTTACGTTATCCTGACTGTCCCCCTGTGTTACTTGGATTGTTTCTTTCTGACTGCTTGCAATATTTTCTCCCTGGGAACTATAGAATTTATCTATAATATTCCTGGGAGTTATCATTTCGGGATCTGTTTCAGGAGATGATTGGTGAATTCTTTCAATTTCTATTTTACCTCTGGTTCTAGAATATCAGGGAAGTTTTCTTTGATAATTTCCTGAAAGATGATATCTAGGATCTTTTTTTTAATCATACAAGGCCACTAACTTTTAAACTATCTCTCCTATATTTGTTTTCCAGGTCATTCTTTTTTATTTTTTTTATTTTTTATTAAATAAATTTATTTATTTAACTTTTTGCATTCATTTTCACAAAATTTTGGGTTCCAAATTTTCTCCCCATTTGTCCCCTCCCCCTTCCCCAATACACTGGACATTCTAATTACCCATATCACCAATCTGCCCTCTCTTCTATCATCCCTCCCTTCCCTTACCCCATCTTCTCTTTTGTCCTGTAGGGCCAGATAACTTTCTATTCCCCATTACCTGTATTTCTTATTTCCTAGTAGCAAGAACAATACTCAACAGTTG
>CM053773.1:10926997-10937392 GCA_028658325.1 Potorous gilbertii | reverse complement strand
AAGTCATGTCATCATTTCTCTGATGGCACCGTCTTCTTCAGCAACAAAGGATGAACACACACTACTGCTTATAATAATAATAAAAAATATCTAATATTTATATGGTACCTACATAGTCAGTCACTGTGCTAAGTACTTTACACACTTCTCACTTGATTCCCCCAAACAATTCTAGGGTGGAGATGCTATTACTGTTCCCTTTTGACAATAGAGGAAACTGAGGCTGATAAAGGTAAGTGACTTGCCCAAGGTCATGCAACTAGTTGGTATCTGAGACTGGATTTTAACTCAGGTCTTCCTGACTCCAGGCTCAGTGCTCTATCCATGTAGCACCTAATCGCCTCCAATCCTTAATTAGGGATTGCTATATTAACAATATCATATTTGTATCCTACATAATTTTTTAAAATAAAATATTCATGGATAGATTTTTAGAAAGTTTTCCCCTTTTCCTTAAACAGGTGCCCTTGGAGGATAGTAACAGTTTCATGTTTGTCTTCTTATTCCCCACCCCTATCCCCAGCCCTTGAACATTATAGGATGTTTTCTTGAATGACCTGAATATAAAAAGTCATTTCCAAACTGTTTTCAGATACTCTATTGAAGAGACCATACTTGTAATTACTTTTGATCTGTAGGATTCTTGGTGAAAAATAAATCCTTTTCCTCTGAAAAATCTAGCCCATCTTCTAGGACTCTGGTCAAGTCACTTAACCTTTATGTTCTTCAGTTACCTCATTTGTAAAACTGGGCTTTCAGTAAAAACCTACTTCACAAAATTGTTATGAAAAGGATTGTCAGCTATCTTTACAATGTGCTAAATAATGACAGTAAGCCCAATTTTCTGACCCCCGGATCAGGAGGAGGTCATCTTAAGCCCACATAGGGAAATCCTCCACTGGTTTATAGAGGAATGGGAGAATTGCTCTCCTCTTTCATCCCCCTGGGAGCTGCAACAGCAAAGCAAGAGCTTCCTTTCCTCTGCAGCCTTAGAGGATGCCCGTAGCATCCTGCTCGGCTGGAAGCAGAGGATTGGGCTGCTGAACAATAACAGAAAAGCCCACAACACTGTCCAGCTGGCTTTGTATGACAGTTCTTGGGTTATGAATGCTCTTTCCAGCTCACATGCGCATCCAGGGCTAATTTTAACACACTGCTGAAGATTCTAATCTGAAACAGAATTTCGTTGTCATTATTTTTTATACCTTCATACAGATTCTATCTTGTTAAGAAAACAATGGGTGGTGTTGGTTATTATAGTCTTATTTGGGCACAGGTGCTTAGACAATGGGCCACATCAGCGATTTTAATCACCTAATTATGGAGACTAATTTCACATCTGGAAGTTTTACAGTGCAGTAATTGAAACTTGCTCAGAGTCTAAAGAAGAGGGCCCCTCATTCAGCATGAAATAAGACACGTACAATAACATTCAGATAAACAATTTTTTTTGTTAATTTTAGAAGGCTTACGTTCCAAGTAATTTAGGGTTTCTATTTGTTGGTATTACTTTTTAATGTGACAACTGTGACATACATTTCCACAACAGATGGATTAGTGTCATTTTAAAAAAAAATTACTTCACCTAGACAGGTGTTTCCTGTATATGTTTGACATGAAATTAAACATCGCTCCAGATGTTCTGTTTCTACCAAAGCCAGTTAATTTTATTAGAACATTTAATCACAGATCAACAGTGCAATAGAAATGCTGTCCATGTGAGGCAGAGATTTAGCAGAACTTCCTAATGAGTAAGTGAATGAGACTGTATATGTAAAGCAAGTGAACGACAATTTTGATTGTTTGAATTTGTTAATTTATGAATTTTAATGTGTTACCTTTCTTTATTCAAATCAAACTTTGATACTGCCTTCATTTCAAGATATTTTGCCTTGTATAGGCATTTGAGGCTTGCAAAGGTTTTGTAAGAGTTGACAACTACATCAGTTACCTGTTCTTGGAAAGTGATTCATCTGAGGGGGACAGTGGGGAATGGCCAACATTCCTGGCATGTTGTCTACTCCACCCTTAGGTACAAGGGTAGGTTGGAGTCCTCAATTGTGTCTCCAAGTGCATTAGTGGAGTCCTGTCCCAGATGATCGCTCGACTTGCAAGGCGTGTAGCCAAGGGATAACTGCCTGGTGTTCTGTCACGCCAGACTTAAACATCATTGCATGCCTAGTTATTTTTCCTGTAAGATTAGCTATAGATTTCCCATTAATTATTCCTTCAGGTTGATTCATCATTAATAAAATAGATCTTGGAAAACTGTCACTGATTTCTTGACTAAAATGAAAACAAATGAAGAAAAACTAGTTCCTGTCTTTGTTACACCTTGATCAAATTTGTCTCTGTAGCTTTATGGTCATTCCTGATCCAGAGCAAAATATCCATAATTTTCTACTTTGAAATATTAGTGTGCCTATATGCACTAGTAAAAACGTAAAGCCTCGCTGTGATTGATGTTTTTTGTTGGCCCGTCACCTCATTGTATAGAAGTTTGTTTTAATGAGTTTCTCTAATGAATATTTTATATTGCTACTTGGATGAATGGCATATGGTAAATGCAAGGTAAATTACAGCTCTTTAAATAAATATTTTTCATAAATTATTTATTTTGTGATGCCTGTATTGGTTAGATGTCATGTCAGATAAAGATTGCAAGTATTTACTGTTATACTTATTTGTGAGTTGAAGAAGTAAAATTTTTTAATTATTAACAAGCTCCCAATATATCCATGAAACTTATGGTAAAATTAGCATAAACTGTATAAGATTACAAATTTGTATAGACAGCTCCTGCTCTAAAATATAAAAATAGAATAATTTCTATCATTGAAGGAATTTTTATTTAGCACTGTGAAAATAATTGAAGAATTATTTTTACTGAAACATTTTTAAAGGGCCCAAGGCAGTGATGGAGGTTACAATTAAAGATACCTTTTAAAACAAGTTTTGGGGATCATCCAAGGCCTGAGTTTAGTTACCTGAAGAGTCTTACACATAGTAGGCTCTTGATAAATATATGTTGAGTTAATTAAATGGCATGTGATATTTTATTTCTTTTTGAGTTCTCTTGGATTACCATTTAGGTTAATTACCTGACCTAAGGATTAACATGTGTTATGAGTTATGAGTTTCAGAGACCAACTGTAGTTATTACTTTTTTACCCATAGGAATAAATGTCTTCTTCCCTCCCCCTATATTCAAAGATGGCTTGGGGAAAGCATTAGTAAAACAAACAAACAAAAAACAAAACAATTACGATGATAACTAAATTTGACTAGTATGGAAAACAACACCCCACGAATTTGTGTGTGTGTGTATGTGTGTGTGTGTATGTGTAACAAAGCATATTTGGAATGAAATGGCCTTCCAGAAGAAAACTAAAGGATTTTCTATACAAGTTATTAAAAGCTAAACTGATCTCTGGTTTACTTACAGTTTCTTTGTATCTGAGAGTCAATTTTGTTTATGCTTAGGCATGGCTCTGAACAAATTTTAGAGAATAATTCAACTGTCAGGTCATACTTCATACACACACACACACACACACACACAAACACACACATATATGTATATATATATAAACAAATTTCTGTATTGTGTATGTATCTATATGCGTATATATATATATGTACATTTATGCACACATGTATAGTCTTGGGTTCAAATATAACAAAATAGATCATTTTAATAAGATAAGAGGTCAGAAATTTATTCCCAATTATCAGTGAGGTACAAACTGGCAATAATAAGCACATTTTGAAAAACAGAATAATCAAAAACTACTTTTCCATATAGGCTGGAGAATTGGGAGTGAGGGGAGGAAGAAGAGATGCTTCAGGGGTAAGGATTTATTGGCTATTTTGAATATGGATGACCAATTGTCATGGAACTATGGTAAAATGAAAATATGGTAAATATGGTAAAATGGTCAGATACTTAAACTATACTGGATATAATTTAATCTTTGATACTTCAAGGGCACTTGGGGATCTTATTATGACCTCGAGATTCATCTGAAAATCAATTATTTTTCTTAGAAAATTGAATTCTGGTTATTTAAAGTTTCTAATGATTTCAATGAAAGAAAACAGAAATCTCCCTTGTGTTTCATCCTTCTTAGAATTAGTGCACATGAGAGAACTCCTGCATGACCAGTGACTCCACTCTCATTACACTTTCAAGTACTTTTCATGCCAATTCAAGAAGTAAATCCAATATCAAGAATAGAAAACATTTCAAGAATTGGCAGCACTGTTTGGGAACATATTGATTCAGAAATATCTAGATAAACACATCGAATCCATCCGTATGTTGTTTTTCATTTCTGGCAGATGGCACAGGAGTAAATAAAAACAAATGCCTGAAATAATAAACCTACCTAT
The DNA here is from genome assembly GCA_028658325.1 of Potorous gilbertii. Lineage (NCBI taxonomy): Eukaryota > Metazoa > Chordata > Mammalia > Diprotodontia > Potoroidae > Potorous > Potorous gilbertii. The sequence continues at coordinate 10,933,000 of CM053773.1, read as the reverse complement.
ATTTGCATCTCTACTTGAGCTAATAATAGGATTTTAAAATAGTTTCCAATTTGTTTAGATGCAAATCTAAACAGAGGGTGAGAGCCAGCAGGTAGTTCCATAGCAGCTTAGGAGGATCCAAATAATTTATTCAAATAAATCTTTGAATTCTTGAATTCCTAGATTCAATTGACAATAACAGAGAGATCACTGGTTGCTAGCTAGCAATTCAAAATCTAAATAGAAGGCTGAGCTTTTCATAGCAATCATTTATCTACTTATAAAATTTCTTTTCTGATTAATATAAGCTACAACCGGGTGCTAGGATAATAAATCTACATCTGGAAGAAACTTCAGGAGTCACTTACCAGGTCACCCTCATTTCACAGATGAGGAAACTGAGACCCAAAGAAGCTAAGTGACTTGTCTAAGGACAAAAGGTTGTAATTGACAGATGCGGGATTTGACTCCAGAGCACTGGGCTCCTATTTGGAAAGAAAGGAAAATTGTCACTAAGTTCTTTGTGTTTAATTATCAAGTATTGTCATAAATGTTTACCATGTTTTCTCAGGTATTTCATTTGTTCAGACATATCTTACTCTTTGTGACCCCATTTTGGGGTTTTCTTGGCAAAACTACTGGAGTGGCTTACCATTTCCCTCTCTAGCCTATTTTACCAGTGAGGAACTGAGGTAAACAGTGCCAAGTGACTTGGCCAGTGTCACACAGCTAGTAAGTATCTGAGGCTGGATTTGAACTCATGTCCTCCTGACGCCAAGTCCAGAGTTCTAGCCACTGTGCCACTTAATTTTCCTTTCTCAGCTACAGGATCATAAATTTAGAGTTGGAAGGGACCCCTGATATATCAATTAGTCTAACCTCCCATTTTATAGCATTTAGCCTCTCTTTGCTTGTAGTGCACAAAAACAGTATATGAAAGTATATGAAGAAATAGACATCCTTGTGCTGATGAGTCAGCCACTGTGTATATCGTGAACTGTCTTTAATATTTAGAACTTTTTAAATATACCTTATATGCTCTGTGGATTTTTTCTACATGAGCATTTCCTGTCATTGCATTTAAATCATTGCTGTAGATCACATTCTGTAGAGAATGCTGAAATGTTAGCTTTTTTTTTTCTGAGAGGGATATTTTGTGCCCTGAGAAACAGTGCAGGAATTTGGGCAGGTAATCCAAAGGTGACTAACGAGGAGGAAAAGAAGCAATCACTGGCCTGACCTGCCCCTCTTCTCACCCCCACCCTGAACACTCGTTGCTGCTTGCATTCCTGCCACATCTGAAGACACAGTTGAGGGATGAAGGGAAGGTGCTTGTGGAGTGTCCTCACCTGCAAAATGAGGGGGTTGGGCTGGATAATATATAAAGGACCCTTCCAGCTCTGAAATTCTATGATTCCAGTAGTACAGTCAGGAGCACACAAAGCTAGGGTTGAGAGGGATGCAGCTGCGTGAGTGAGAAGTGGCGAGCCTGCAGAGCCGCTAGAGCGCCTCTTCATAATGGACTGGCCAATTTCTGAATCTGCTGCAGGGGCGGCTGTAACAGTGTGCTCCTTTGGGGAAGAAAGAAGTGGAATAATGCTACGGATGCTGACTGCACAACTCACCATATCCTGGAAATATGAAGTCTGATTTCACCAGCATAAACACAGACTTCAGATTTCCTTGTGGCTATACACAAGCAGGACCAAAGATGATTGAATTTCAGATAGTCACCAAAGCTCAGAAAGGGTTATCTCTCCAAGGTCAATTTCACATAGCAATTCAATGGGGTGCCTCAGTAAGCTTTTATTTTATGGAACAAATCAAATGATATTTTGTATGAGTTGTCTGAATTATTAAAGAGACTATTTTTGCTTGATGTACGGAATAAAGTGCTAGACTCAGGACTCAGGAGACCTGGGATCAAATCCTACCTCACATTCTTACAAAGGTCTTTACCTCCTAGTGCCTCAGTTCCTTTATCTAAAAAATAGGGATAAGATATCATTATTCAACTTTAAAAATTATTTGAAATTGCTTTATTTATTTTTACTTGAAAATGTTTTATTTCTTTGAAAAACAGTTTGAGAACAGAAGGTTAAATCTTATGAATCAGTGATTTCTAATATAAACTAGGATAGGCCATGAAGGGCACTACTATTTCAAACACCCTGAAAGTTCATTTCAGGTGCCTAAGTGGAATTGTGAAGTTACTTTTATTTGGGAATCTGACTTTTCTGGTGCTGACATAGACTAAGGAAGCCACTCAAATTGCATGGGAGAAGGAAAGGCATTGATTCCTTTAACCTTGATATGAGACAAAAAACCATAACTAGGGAGGGATGACTAAGACATTGTCTTTTGGCATCAAAATTTAGAGGACACTGGCAAAATTTATATTCCTCCATCAGGATAGAAACAACTGAGTATGGTGTCCAGTGAGTTACTGGAATTTACCATATGAGAGGTTTCCATTGACCATTTGTCATAGTAGAGGAGAGCTCCATCCCCCATAGTAGAATCATCTCAGTTCATTAGGATACTCATGCTTTCCTGGGGCACATATTTTTTGTAACTTTCTCCAGACATGAAAAATGCTAGGTAAAGATATGATAAGACATATTCATCAAATATAACTTCTCAAAAGTTGAAAAAACTATCCTGACATTTTTCCTTTTTTCATGAAATCTCAGATTCAGAAATTTCGAACTCTCTACCTAGAGCTTCACCAGGTGCATGTAGGTGTTTAATGAATATTTAAGTGATTGAATTGCCGAATGTATGCAGTGGAGGAGAGGAGAGCGATGGATTTGCTTTGTATTCTACAACAATTTTCAGATGTCCTAAAGCTTTTGCTAGGTTCTAAATCCAGTGGTAGTTTTCTCTCTCAGCACCCAGTCCAGTGCTTTACATGCAGAATGACTTTAGTTCTCTACTGAAATCCTATTCAGATTTGTCATCAAAGAATGGAAGTAACTTTGACTTCTTGAAGCCTCTGCCAGTGGAAAGCAAAATCTGATGAGTCCTACCAAGAAGAAAAGGATTGATTTATAAGCCCTATACTTGTGAATTCATCCTTCCCAGGATACTACTCCTCTATATATGTTAACTTCCCCTATTAGAATGCAAGTTTCTTGAAGTTAAAGACCTTCTCTCTTTTGTACTTGCATTCTCTGTGCTTAGCACAGTGCCTGGCACACAGTAGGTTTGTAATGCTTTTTTCCCCTTCCTTCCTTCCTTCTTTCCTTCCTTCCCTTCCTCACTCCCCTTCTTCTTTCCTTTTTTGTTTCTTCTTTCCTTTCTTCCTACCTCTTTTCCTTTTCTTTCTTTCCTTCCTTCTTGCCCTCTCTCCATTCCTTCCTTCCTTCTTCCCTCTCTTCTGCCATCTTTCCTTCCTTCCATTCTTCCTTCTTTTTTTCCTTCATTGATAGACTATGGTCTGTCCCCAGAGGATCAGCTTGCCTATGGAAAGTGTTTTGAAATTCATCAAACAAAGCCTCAATGTGATAAATTCTTCCAACAATGGCCATTTGTGAGACTGTTAAAGAGAGGGTAGGGGGAAGGACTCCCCATATCAATATAATCACAGGTCTTTTGCAGTTGAATTTGATGAAGCCCTTCATGAATGATGTTTAGATGAAAGGGTGGATGGTTGAAAATGAATGGATCCTTGATAAAAAGCAAAGATTCCAAAAGTAGCATTTTAAAAAAAGAGAGTATCAATTTTATCTCCCTTAGGAGATGCTACTTAGGTGAGAGAAGTGAAAAATCTGGAAAAATAATGAAGTTCTTCTCTCAGGACTTCACTATTACAACTGGAAATTAAGTAGGCATATTTATAGGCTTACTGATTAAGCCTTTAGGCAGTGCCTAATCTTTTTACTCAAATTTACAAAACTGCCTGGACAACTAGGTGGAGCAGTGCATTGGGTGCTTGGCCTGGAATCAGCAAGACATCTTCTTGAATTCAAATCTGGCCTCAGATACTTACTAGCTATACGACCCTGAGCAAGTCACTTACCTTATTTGCCTCAGTTTCCTCATCTGTAAAATGAGCTGGAGAAGGAAATGTCAAGCCATTTCAATATCTTTGCCAAGAAAACCCCAATGGGGTCACCAAAAGTAGGATACAACTAACAAAACCTAGCACCAAAAAGACCCCATGCAGGAGGCTCAGGGATTTTAAGTCAAAGATATCTAGGATGTCAGGGGCTCTTCTTCACATCTAGAATGACCTCTAGCTGAAGAATATGGCACTTGTAATCTGAGTATTTTGCATTCAAGAGATGGGAAGGTTGGGATTCCTAAGAGACCCAGAAATTTAGGAAAACTAATTTCTAGTGTGGACTCCTAAGAGTCTTTGGATTGAAAAGACTGAACCAATTTCAAACCTTCAGGATGGAATTACTTTTTCTTTTTAAAGCCAACCACATCAGAGTTATAGAATAGGAAAATTCAGTCTGTATATGTAACTGGTAATGTTTTGTTGCTGTTTATATAATAATTCATATTTATGAAGCCCTTTAAGATTTACAAAGCTTTTTAGTGAAGCTATTACAAACATAAACTATCTCATTTTATAAATGAAGAAATAGGCTCAAAAAGTTTTAGTGACTTGACTACAGTCATAAAACTAATAAACACTGTAGCCAGTATTTGAACTAGACTCTAGCTCCTGCTTTTTTCACTATGCTTCAAATATTCTGAATTTTTTAAAGTATGAAAGCATGAATTTCCATTGCTTTATTACAAGGAAATAGTTATTTTTGTTCAGAGTGTTGTCACAATTCTATGTATGTCTGTCTATTCTTTGGTGATCCCATAATTTCAAAAGTATATATTTATAATTTTAACTATGAAGAACATAGAAGAAAGTCACTATCTGAATCCAGAGAAAGAACTAATAGAAGAATGTATAGAATAATTTTATACACACATATATACATATACCTGTGTGTGGATATAGGTATATGTGTATGTTTATGTATATATATACATAGATAACATATATAAACCTATTTATGTCTAATGGTAGGCATCTCTAGGATGGGGGAGGGAAAAAGAAATTAACATAATAATTTTGCTGTATATTTGAAAGGGATAGCCAGTTGTATATAGTGGATTTACAGTTTCATGTACAGTCATCTTTTTCTTTTTTTTTAGTGTACTATATTAAGGAAATGCTTGTTTTATTCCATAAATTAAACATAAAATTTAAAAATTAAAGAACAGTGTAGATGTATACAACATTCTACCAGAAAGTTTTGCAGCCCATCTACAACTTGATGGATGAGATATGTGGGTTGCATACCACCTTTAGACCAATCTTCTGATGATGAGCCTCTCTGAATTTACCTAAGCTAGTCCTCACATGACAGAGAATCAGTCCTTCATCAGACCCCCATTTGAAATCTCGCCTTATAGGTAGAAGCTGTTGCTGTTCACAATTTATGGCTTAGGTTTGAAAAAACCACTATTACCTCCATGCCATGAGGAGGTGTAAGTTTTACTATTGAAAAAAATATATCACTTCTCACTGCCTGACAGCAGATGTTAAATCTAAAACCTGTTTTATACATTTCCTATTTTAATTAGTGGCACAAACTGGTTTAGATAAAGATTCAATCTATCAGAATTGTTTTGGTTTGCATGTTTTATTAATTATGATAAAAGAAAAAAGAGAAACATTAAGAGGGGTGAAAATAGAAGCTCTGTCTGAATTATCAAAGCAGGAGTTTTTCTCCCCCACTTCCCACTAAGGGCTCTACTCAGAAGAGAATCTTATTGTTATATTTCCTATATTTTTGCAAAACAGAAAGAGTTTAGGCCATGTGGATTTATGTCAAATACTCTGGTCAAATGGCTCTGACAGTCATCACTACGGCCTTTTGAAAGTTTCATTCTTTTCTTTTTGTCTGACCATCTCCACACTACCAATATGAAGTGGCAACCAACTGCCACCAAACAAGAAAGGAAAGTAGCAAAATGTTGTGTGAGGGAAAGAGAAGGTAGAATGGGCCTTTA
>CM053773.1:10906997-10924497 GCA_028658325.1 Potorous gilbertii | reverse complement strand
GTGGCAGCATTTTTTTTTCTTCCCACTGGCCTTGAAGAGGTGTCCAGATCATTTATGAATATTCTAGAAGGGCAAAGAAAAAAGATAAGAACGCACCAAACCTTTGATTCGCACTAATAGCTACTTCAAAAGATCTTCAGCAAAGTGTCTCTACCCGGGTAGTTATCAGATGCGAGCTGTGGTCATTGATATTTTGTAGTGTTTCAAAGCACAGTCTGAGCATTCCAGGCCATGCATTGTGAAGCCCACCGCACAGTTTGTGGTCTCAAAGGTTCTTGTAACCCAACCTGGCAAGTGGTTAGTGGAGACCATATTTTACAGAGCAACACAAATCAATCTTATTGAGTACTTTTCAAGTAATGGAATCTTCTGCCTGTGACAATAATGAAATTAAGTTATGGATTTTGTTTAAATATTGAAATGCTATTTGAATATTTAATGAATGACAAAGCTTTATAAATATGTAGATTGATGTGGTTTTTCAAAAAATAATGCTATTGATTTTCACAAAGGGGGGTACTGAGAAGTATCACAGAAAATATTTTTCCCCCTTGGCCATTCAGTTAAATTTGGGAGTTGGATGACTGGCATTCAATGAATTTAAAGAGTTAGTTACTCTTTCTTCCACTTTTGGCATGTGAGATTAGTGGTGCCATTCCCAAACTGTAGAAATTTCTCTCCTCTCCTCTCCTGTCCTCTCCTCTCCTCTCCTTTCTCTTTCTTTCTCTCTGTCTCATATCTCTTTCTATGGAGAGAGATCTATACACATATATCTACACACATACACATATATGTGTGTGTGTGTGTGTGTGTGTATCCTTATTCCTCCTGTGGGACTTGTAATTTCTTCTACCGTCTCTTCTCAATGCCCTTTCTGGCATCCACTGAATGGGTGGGTGTGCCCACACACGACTCTAATTTGGCCAGGAATTTCCAGTAGTATTTTCTAGCCCTAAATAAAAACGACAGTGCCTTCAAGAAATAGGAGCAGTGCAAAACAAACAATAAGCAAACAACACAAAGTTCTGAGGTCTGAATTCCAATCCTAGAATAGATCCCAGGTGAAAGGAGTCCTGCGTTGCCTCTTTCACCCCAGGTTAAGAGGGGCTCATCATCAGAAAAGACATTGAATTTTCTGTAATCCAAAGCCTGGTCCAATTTAAGACACCTCGTTTTTAATACGCTTGGAGTTTCCATTGTAATCACTCTCTGAAGTGGTTATCCTTTCAGCTTAGGGTTAAAAAGCTTGGACAAAGCGCAGCAGGAGACCTTGGATCGCCCTCACCTACATTGTACCTAGCCTTGGGATGGATAAATACGGTCTCATTCTCTAATGCTACTGACTGCCTCTAGGAACACTAAATTTTAAGAGAGAAAAACATGAATCCCGTATTTCAAGAGAGGTGGAACTAAACCATTGTTCACTTCCCTTAAAAAGGATATTCAGTGGCCGGTGCAGATTGCCCTGGGGACACCTAAAGCTGTATTAAGAAGTTGTGAAAGTGAAAATCCACCGGGAACCCAATTTCAGTGTTTAAACCTCAGCATGAATAGCAGAGTTCCTAGCAGGGTTCACTTTTACATGTCTTTATGTGAAGGTTCAAAACTTACTCTTACAATTGGGCTCTGCCATTACTGTTAACCTACAGATAACTGGGGAGACTGGGGACCCCTAGCACACACACACACACACACACACACACGCAAGTTTATGTGTATATGCATATACATGTGTACATATGTGTATGCCCTATAACATATGGAATCAAAATATCAAAAAAGTAATGTAATGGAGGTGTAAAATTAAAAAAGAATGTTGATGGGCATCTCAGAGCCCCAGACTGAACAGTATCTGTGCTTAAGATAACATTTGGATAACTGAACATAAAGCTTTAAGTGTTACAATTTCTGGCTTCCTTCCATACCACAAAATACAATGTGATATTAATATTTGATTAATATTAATAATATAATTAATTAAGTGACAAAGTACATAACACTCCTATGAGAAATCTGTTCAAAGGTAACTAAATATCAGGAACAAAATGTGGTGTTTCTTATTTTGAGAAATAAAAATAGCCTCAATAGTTCTTCCCCTAGACTGTTTGCTCACCATAGATCAAGGGTGTGTGTGCTCAGAGAACACTATCAACTAGTCAGAAATCTACATTTAATTGAACCCTGGAAGACTTAGCCAATGTGTTATTCTCCTTAAAAGTCAGGTTTAAATATAGTCTCTCAACTGCTATTTGAAAATAGAAGGTCAAGCATGACATTTTTCAGATCCTATTAAAACTTGGAGGGGTCAAGCAAAGGTGGTATAAGAATAACCCTTGCAGGATTTTTATTATATGTGATAGGAACACAAATAAACTTTGTTTTCCTGCTCCCAGTGTGTCGAGACTTGACTGAAAGCTAAAGAGGAGCTTATCTATTGATTTTTACATGTAAGCTAAGGGGTAAGATCACAGTGGCTCATTAAAGGTGTCAGTGTTCTAGATGATTTGAGGCCCTTTATCTTTTGCAAATAAGAGAAGTATGTCTTAACCGGGCTTCAATGTTGTTAAATAATATGAAAGACTGCAAAACTAGATTCCCTAGGCTAAGTAATAGCCAGCTCCTCCCAATCCCCTTCTTGAAGACCTTGCTATCTAATCTCCAGAGGGAAGCAAAAGTCTGCTCTGCAAAAGGGAAAGCTACTTACAGTTTTAAGGTCTATTGGCAAGTGGCTTTGTTTTCTTGATAGCAGCATCTTATCTGGACTCTTTCCAAGGTTTCATAAATCTATTACTCGTGAAAAACAGGTCCTTTCCAAGACCCACAAGGACTTTGTGAATGAGAGCACCTGGCTGCTTATTCACAGGAGAGTTAAATACTATCTTTCTGTGCTGTCCTATCTAGCTTATGAAGAGAAAGAGCTTTTATTTCTAATTGGATTTTTTATTGTTATCTAATAAAAAAACTCCATTCATAAAAATGATTAGGGCCATTTCTCTGCAAATATCATATCTTAGTAATGAACTTCTTAAGAAATTAACATGTACCTACCCTTTTCTCCAACTTTTTAAAGACATCATTAAAAGCTTCTGCAACTTTTCCATAGATACTTCTGTTTAAAGCTTTATGTCTTGTGTCATAGCTCCTAGAGAAGGAAACTATTAATTATGCATTTTATGGTAGGAATATGAATGCCTTGGGAAGTTCTGAACAAAAGAATGTTGAGTAATTTAAAAATAAGTGCCCATGATGTGCACTTTTCCATTAAAAAAAAAACCCTCATTTTCACTGAAGCCAATCCATATTGACATTGCTGTATTTTATAATCACAGAATATTGATACTGGAAGGAATCCAAAAGGCCATATAGTCAAAATCAAGCCCTCAAACCTCAAAAAGAGTCCCCACTGTAGTATACTCAACAATTGTTCATTTAGCCTCCACTTGGAGACTACCAGTGAAAGGGAATCCTCTATCACTCAAGGCATCACACTACATTTTTAGAGAGCTGGAATTGTTATGTATTTTTTTCCTTACATCAAACCTAAATTTGCCTCTAGCTCTTGGTTATGCCCTCTGGAGCCAAGCAAAAGTCTTTTTCTTACTCTACTGTTTAACCTTTCATCCACTGTTCTTCCAAATGATTCTCATATGCTCTGGACTCAAGGCCTTTTACCATTCTACTTTGTTGTGTTTCTTTAGATTCTCCCCAGTATATTAATGACATTCCTAATTGTAGTTTTCAAACTTAAAATGATAGCATAGATACTGTCAGATTCAGATAGAGTAACATAGATGTATTGTCTCATTACTCCTAGAAGCTATACATCTCTTATTGTAACTCAAGATCACATTAATTTTTCTGACTACCATGTCACATTACTGACACATATTGAGTTTATAACCCTCTAAAACCCCAAGATCTTTTTCACTCACATTGCTACTTATCTATGTCTCCTCTATGTTGGATTTATGAAGTTAAGATTTTCCATGTATCCCTACTGAATTTTATCCTATTAGATTCAGCCTATTGCTTGTGCTTGTCAAGATTGTCTTTAATACATGACTCAGTCATCCAGTGTATTAACTGTTTCTCCCACTTTTGTATCATCTGCAGATACAGGCAACGTTTTAGAAGATACATATAATGGTTGAGTACTTAAGTGTATTAATTGTTACATAGCTCCATAGAATGAGAAAGAAAAATGTGATTTTGGTAAAGGGCAACAAAAATGATTTGTTTTCCAGCTATGTTAAAGCAAGGAAGACAGAAAAGAATTTCAACACTAGATAAAGATAAAGTAACAGAGAGGAATCAAAAAAGAGGGGCAATCCAAGAAGGAAAATGTCCACTGTTTAGTAGGGAGGGGCAATGAGAAAATGATAATAGTGAAAGGAGAGAAGGCAGAACCACTTGTTTGTTGTGCTTCTTTTATGAAAGCGTATGATCAATATACTAGAAAGTATTTATAAAAAAAAAAGATAATTAAGGAACTGAAATACAAGTTAAATACGATAGTAAGAGAAAACCCATCTGCCCTGGAAGAGTTCAAGTCAGTCCTGGACAAACTTACAGGGCACAAAAACTATAGGACAGTGGTCATTACTAAGCTTGCTGTTTGTCATCTTTGAAAGATGGTAGAGAACGGGAATATTATAATAGCACAGAAGAAGGAGTGGAAGAGAGTTGGAGTCATGATATTCAAAAAGGAGACAAGATTATATAAACTATAGACCAGAATGCTTAGCTTCTATTCCTGGAAAACTCTAGAACATATTATGTATTAAAGGCATGGTTTATAGGTATTTAGGATGAAATGAAGAAATCTCTAAAGTACAAGGTAGCTTATTCCAAAACACAGCTCCTGCCAGGCTAAGCTCCTTTCCATTTTTGGCCCTGTGGATGTAGACTACTAAGCATGTAACATAAGAGGTTCACTATTTCAGGGAAGTTTTTAGAAAAACCTTTCAAGCTACCTTTCTGAACAGTAAAAGACAAGAACTAGATCATGGTGCAGCTTAATGAATTTGGAACGAATTGAATAGCTGGACCTAATAGTCATCAATATATTGATGTCTGCTTGGAAAGAAGTATCTATTTGAGTGCCCTGAGGATCTCACCTTGGCTCTGTGTTACTCATTTTTATCAGCAACTTGGATAAAGTCAATGGTGACCTGCTGGCAAAATCTGCAGATGATTTGAGGTTTGAAGTAGAGACTTGACATATTGAATGACTAAATCCAACCCAGAAAATGTCAACAGGATAGAACAATGAACTGAAGTGAACTTTACAAAATTTAATAGATATCCATATAAAGTTCTAATATTTATGTTTTAAAAAAAATTAACTGTGTAAATTTAAGATGCAGGAAATGTACTGAGAGAAGTTACTATGAAAAAAAATATGAGAGTTTTAATGAACTTCAAGCACCTAGATGGTGCAGAGAGCATAGAGTGCTGGAACTGGACTCAGGAAGACCTGAGTTCAAATCTAGCCTCAAACATTTACTAGCTGTATGACCCTGGACAAGTCACTGAATTCCTATTTGCTCCAGTTTCCTCAGCTGTTTTGGTGATAGTAACAGTACCTGCCAACCAGGGTTGCTGTGAAAATCAAATGAAACAATAATTTTAAAGGGCTTAGCACAATGCCTGGAATAGTAAGTGCTTTATAAATGTTAATTATAATAACAGTTAGTACAAGTAGTGGTCAGCTGTATGTCATGGTAGCTGAAAAAGCTTATACTCTACAATATTGCATTAAAGGAGATACAGCATCCAGAAATAGAAAGCAAATAGTTCTGTTAAACACTGACCCCGTCAGGTCACATATGGAGCATATTCCTCAGTTCTGGCCACCATACTATAGGAAATATGAAGAGAATCTATAACATATCCAAAAGAGATCAAGATGGCCAAAGGACAGGAAAGCATGTAACACACAGGTTAGGAGCAGAATTAAGGACAAGAGAAGATTACGGTGGGAAGGAGGTGGCATTTCTATATCTTCAGGATTTGAATGACTCGCCTGAATGTTAAAGAGGGAAGAGACTGGTTTGCCTTGGCTACACAAGGCAGAGGTAAGAGCAATGTGTGGTTGCTACAGAAAGGCAAATTTAGAAGTGATATATGGAAAAAATTTCTTAAGTATTACAAATATTCCAAAGTGGAATGGGTTGCATTGCCTTCTCCCTCACTGGTGATCTTTAAGCAAAAATTGGCTATTTTTCTATTGGGACATCATAGAGGTAATTTTCTTTCACTTGGCTTAAATGACCTCTAATCTTCTTTTCAACCCAGAATTTCTCTCATATGTGTTTTATCCATGTTATTGTGCCTTTTTTCTAAGTAGGAATATTTTTTCAGTGATGAAGATGTCATCAGTTTTACACTTCACACTTCATTTTCTGCCTCTACCTCTCCAAGGCCATTCCTTATTTTTGTTCTTGGAGGTCATGCTCTCCATTTGCCATAGAACCTGTACTCTTTTCATTACTATTCCAAAATATAAAGGTAAGCATATGGAATTTAAAAGAATGAATGGCTATGTTCATAAAATACTTTGTTGACATAAATTAGGGAAAATTAGCTACATCTTAGTAATTTCAAAAAAGAAATATCATTGAGAGAGGAAGTGAAAAGAATGTACATAAAGCCCAAGCAGAAATACAAAACCTATTTAGTGACATGAAACCTTCCTTGTCTGCTTTCTCTGTATGTCTTCTTTCTTTTCTTTTTATTCCTGTTTTTTCTTTTGCTTCATTCACTCCATAAATATTTGTTGAGTGACTACTATGTTCTTCTTCTATAACCCTTCTTTATATTTATTATCTCCTTTTAGATCCTTTATGATCCCATTCCCTCCTATTCTATTAGATAATATTATAGCAATAACAACCACAACTGTCTAGGACCCCTGCTTAGACATACACTGCCCTATGTGCATACTACTACTCAAGACATATCGCAGGTTTCTCTAATATCCTAGAGACTATGTGATGGATGGACGATGACATCCTCCTTCCTACCTTTCCCAGTATTTTTCACTAAAGTCCAGATACATTGCATTATAACAGCAAAAATGATTTCCCTATAGCCCGTTACCTACTCACTACAAACTTCTACAATTCTCCATGTTTCTAAGCTATAGAAAAAGACACAGTTGGTTCCTGCTAGCCATCAATCAACCAAAAAATAATGGCCTACAATATGCATAGCTCTTTTTGGGATCCAGAATTCTTGAGAATGGAGCTGTCATAAAGAGATTGACTTGGGAAGAAAAGGAAAATGTCATGTAGGCAGAAAGGGTTGGAATATCTCATCTCAAATTTTTCAACTCAAGGAAATGTACGGTATGTATTTCTCTACCAAATAAATAGATGCCTTACTCATCAAAGAATCAGATGATTTGTGTATTTTATGTTATAAAGCAATCATATGTGTTGTATAAATTATCAAGTTAGAATTAACTTTTATAAAATTTCGATCTGATTTGTAGACAAGATTCATAAGGTTCTCTCTCTTTTTCTTCTCTAATACATATAAGGACTATCTTAGATAATGACATTTTAAATACCTTCCTTCCTCTAATTATTTCCAGGCAATGCCTGGAACTTACCACCTAAGTGAAGTGTCTGGTCAACAGCAAAGAAATAGAGGTCTCTTCCCATCAAGGACCTCAAAGAAAGAAAGTTCTCAGCCTTAAATTGGTCTCTGTACTCAGCAAACAGCTATTGTGAAGGGATTGGCTCCCAAAGCATGGGCCCAAAGCTCCTAAGGAGCCGTGAAACCACAGCTTAATGCTCAAACCACACTCTCAAGTGATTCTGAGTGTTTCCTTACTTAACACATTCAGAATTCTAGGTTGGATTGTAAAAAGAGAGACGAGGTCATTTGAGAGAATTCTTCTTCTAGAATGACTTTATTTTTTTTAAATAAATTTTATTAATATCTGTTTTACATCCTCTATATTTTCCAATGTATTCCTCTCCCTTCCCTTCCCAGAGAGCCAACCCTTTTAATAAGGTATTAAAAAAAAAGAAGTACTTTTGCAAAACTAACCAACAGATCCAATTCTGCCAAATCCTGCACTATATGCAGTGTTCCAAATCCATGATCTCCTGACTCTGTAAAGGATCAGAGCAAAGTTCTTCTCATGTCTTTTCTTTAGGGCCATGCATATTCTTCATAATTTTTACTTTCATTTTATTTTACTAGTTGGTCTTTGCATTTACATTTTTCTAGTTACTATGGATAATAGAATCTTGGTTCTGCTTACTTCACTACATCATTTCATGTAACTTTCCATGTTTCTCTGTATTTGTCATGATCACTGCTTGTTATAATACAGTAATATTCCATTATATCTAAGTATCACAATTTGTTTAGCCCTTCTCCTATCAACAGGCATTTCCATTTCTCTGTTGATACAAAAAGTGCTACTATAAATATTTTGACATTATATGAGGACTTTCTTTTCGACATTTATCTCCTTAGAATACATGTACAACAGTGGAATCTCTGAGTCAAAAAGAATGGATATTTCTTAGCATAATTTCAGGTTGCTTTCCAGGATGGTTCCACAAAGTCATTGCTCTACCAACAATGCATTAGCGTACCTACTTGTCCACAACCCCTCCTGCATTGATTATCCCTATCTTTTGTAGTATTTCACAATTTACTGGCTGTGAGGTGAAATCTTGGAGCTCTTTTAATTTGCATTTCTCTAATTATTAAAGACTTAAAACATTCTCTTACATAATTGTTGGTAGTTTCATTTCTTTCGAGAAATATTTGTTCATATCCTTTGACTAATTATATATTGAGGAATAGAATTACTTTTAAAAACTGAGCTTTAGTTCTAATGTCAAACTCTAGGAGAGTTGGCTAATGGTTTGTGCAGGCTGAAATTAAAAAAAAGATATTTATTTGATATTTTCTGTAGAGTACCTTGAGCAAGCGATGAATGGAAAGAAACAGAAGTACTTTGTAACTGTGAAGTCATGAAGCTTTGTCAATTCCCTCAGTGGTTAATACTGTCCTCATTACCTTGTATATATTTCTGTATATGCATATATATATATATATATATATATATATATATATATATATATATATATATACACACATATATACACACACATACACATACATTCTTTTTTTCTTGATGTAATGCAAACATGTTGAGAGCAGAAACCGTTTCAGTTTGGGTTTGTAATGTCAGCACCCAGTGCCATACCTAAACTATTCAGCACTTAATAAATGTGTATTTAAATGACTAATAAAATCATTTAAATAAAGGGATTCTGTGAGATCTATCTTTAGGTCTAAAGGCTTTTTCAACATTTATGTAATTGTTATTAACCCATCAGTCTCTTTTATAGAAAGGAAAAATAATCACTCTTCAAACTTTTCCAGGTAATAGACTATTCAGCATTCATGGACAATGGAAATAGGATATAATAGCAAAATACAATTATACTTGGAGATCAATGCTGGCCACAAACAACAAACAAGTAAGGATAGCCATGTCATGTATTTCTGACTGTCTATATACTAAGTCCACAGAATTCCTCTTAGATCTTCTGATTACCTTAACTGAGGCTTTATTAGGTTTCCTCTCTTATAAAATGAAGGGATCCCTATACCAGTTGTTCTCCGGTGTCCTTTCTAATTCTGTACCTTTGAATCCATGATCCTGTAAAAATGATCCAAGAGAGAGGTCAAAATTAGACACTATAAGACAAGGATAGAATTGATATCCAGGATGAATAAGAAGAAATACTCCTATGTTTTCTAGTTGGGAGACTTGAAGAATGGTGATTGGGTTGATTAAGCAGAAGGATAAGCCAGTTGAGGGAAGAGGGAGAATTCAGACATCATAAAGATACCAGGAGTACAAATATGTTAAAGGGAGATCCTGGCAATAGGTCCAATAATGTCAACAGTCATAGAGATGGATGCTTAGGTCCAGAACTCCAATCTCTTGAAAAGTCTGGTTGAAAGAAGGTTGAGTCATAACCTTGGAAGAACTGAAATGTCAAACTGGACACCAAGATACCAAGAGGACATGAATAAGATTCAGTAACTGGAAATGAGTTTGATATAAGGATTTGATCTCAAAGAAGGACAAAAGACCAGTTATTCCTAAAACATAGAAGGACAGAAAAGGATGAACAGGTAGATTACCTTAATGCTGCCCTATGGCCAGTGCTGTGCTCATAGATGTTTCAAAACTAGCTCTCAAAAAAAGAGAAAAAAATAACTTTTAAGTTTAATTGGCAATATATTAACATTTACTCCATTACTTTCTTAAGACTAGACAATTAACAATGCAATAAATCAAGCCCTAATTTGAAGCATATACCAATTTCCAAGATGTAACTTCTCAGACTTAAAATTTAACAATTGACTATCAGAGTCTCTCCTAGTCTGGCTCCAGAGTACCCCAGCCCAAGACCCAAATTCTAAATGACAAGGAAAGATGGGTGACAAAATCTAGGGCAAGTTGTACTTAAAAGTCCAATTTAAGCAGCACTAACTGTAAAGACTGGAAAATTAAAAGTGGCCAGGAACCAAGAAGATAATCACAGCCCTACCAGAAATGGGATAGTGGGAATGCTAAGAATATAGGAGTTGATCTTTCACTTCCACTTTGCAACCTTTGTAAGGTTTCTATTGACCTGTTAGAAATATACTTAAAAGAATAACAATTGAAATGGCGTTTGTGAGTGCTGTAGCACTGCTGTTTGAAAGACTTCTTCCAAATTTCATAGCAAATCCCTGCAATCGGATGTGTGAACAATATTTTATCACAGTCGGAATCAGCTGCTTTTATGGTAGCCCATCTCAGATTACAGATTCTCATGCAATGATAGGGGACAGACAAGTTTGTACATCAACTTCTACTTTGTTGATGTTCTAAAGATAGCAAGGATCAACCACAGTGATCAAAAAAGTTTTTGGATAGAAAGAAAATACTTTAATTCCAAAATCATCATGGATTAGCATATTTTAAAATGTTCCAAATCACTAATAATTACAGAAATGCACATTAAAACAAATCCAAGGTTCCATATCTTCTCCATCAGATTGGCAAAGATGACTGACAAAAACAAAGGGAAATGACAATTGTTGGAGGGACTATCTAAGCAAAGGGCATCCTGATAAATTATTGTGAAGCTGCGAATTAGTCCAGCCATTCTAGAAAGCAATTTGGAATTATACTTAAAAAGTCACCAAATTGTGCATTCCTTTTGATCAAAAAATATCACAACTAGGTCCAAATCTGAAGGACAACAAAGAAAGAGAGAAAGGGCCCATATGTGCAAAATGATTTACAGTAGCTTTTTGTTTGTATTCATAAAGAACTCAAAACTAAAGAGGTGCCTAACTCTTGGGGAATGTCTGAATAAATTGTGGCATAGAAACCAGATGGAATAATATTTGCCATAAAAAGCAATGAAAGGGATGGTTTCAGAGAAACTAAGCTAGACATATGAATAGATGTAGAGCGAAGGGGAGAAGAAACAGAACTACTTATATGCAATCCAGGTTTTAAGTCTAGTATGTCTTGTAAGTTTCTGTTTAGCTGTGATCCCCAGTTGGTGGAGAGATTGAGGACCAAACAGCTACATGATTATGGGAGCAGCAGAATTAGTGCAAAGATTTTGGAGAGGAAAGCTATTAATTAATTCCTGGCTCAAGATGGAACCTACCCAGCTCCCAAAACATTAATGAGTGGAGTGCCTAAGTTTTGGGTGAACAGTTCTGCCCCAGAAACACCTTCTTCCAGAAGGAAAAGATTGTTCCTGTCTGGTCCTTTTAAAGACACAAGCCATTCTGATTACATGGCGGATGAAAGAGAATGCTCTCACACACCTACTTAAGTAATCTGGGCTTGAACAATGCTCTTTATGTAAATACCTAATAAACCCTGATTTCTGCCTAGATACATGAGAGGAGAAGATAGTTGTTTAGTAAGTGAAACAGAAAGTAGCAGGTTTGGGGGGAAGATTAGATATGGGATATAGTCTAGAGCAGAAGGGATCTCAGAGACGATCTGGTCTGATTCCCTCATTTTATGAAGGAGGAAATTAAGACCCAGAGAAGTCAATAAATTTGCTCAAGGTCACCCAGTTAGTATATCAGAGCCAATATTTGAATACAGGTCCTGTGATTCCAAATCCAGTGCTTTTTCCAGTATACCACAGAGCCTCCACAGAAGTAAGAGGTAAAGGAGATAAGCATCCAGCTTTCTCATAGTCAAAGGGAGTGGGCAAATTGTTCCATAGTATTAGTGCTGGTTTGAATGCTTTTGATAAAGGCAGTGAGGAGGATTCAGTGCCTAGAACTTGCTTGTTCTTTACTGCTCAATAGGGACAAACAATGCCCACAGCATCCACTGGCAGACCCAATTCTGCATCTAACTTCTTATTCCAGTAAAAAGTCATGGCTTCTGTTGGCCCTCCATTTTTTTGCAGCTCATTGGCCATCCTGAGATAACAGAAATTCCTCTGGATAAGGAATCTATGAGACCTGAATTACAAGTAACTGCATCTCATTCAACATGTACCTGAATAGGAATCAATCCTGTCCAGGATATCTCTGAAAAGTAGCTCTCCAGACTCTCTCTGTCTGAAGATCTTTAGTAAACAGGAATTCATTGTTTCCCCCAAGCAATCTATTTCACTTTTGGAAAGTTCTTAGTGTCTGCAGAGTATATCTGTTCACAAAGTCCTAATCTGCCTTTCTGCATGTTCCATCCATTGCTCCAAATTCAGCCATTTAGAGTCAACAAAATAAGTCTAACTCTTCTTCTACATACAGTCCTTCAAATAAATATAGTTATCTTCTCCTTACTAAGTCTCCTCCCTTAGCATTTTCATGTTCTTCCATTGATCTTTGTAAGGTATGGTTTCAAATCCCCTTACCACCCCAGGTCTAGCTAAGCAGTATTCTCCGAGAATTCCGATACTCTAAATGGGGTCTGAAAAAGAGATAGTAAAGCAGTGCTATTTCTCTCTTATTATGAATAGTATGTCTCTTTTAAGAAGTCTAAGATGATAGCCTTTCTAGCTGAACATCATGAAAGGTTCACATAAGCTCACAATCTACCAAAACCCCTAATTTCCACCCTAGGATTTCTACCCTAATCCTTGACAGTTGAAATTGATTTTTGGAACCCAAAAGCAGTAGTTTACATTTATCTTTTTTTAACTTTGTCTTCCCTGTTCTTTAATTTTGCCAAGAATGCAGATTAAATTCACTGATCTTTAGAGTGAAGAATTCATTTTCTTATCAATGCAATTACCAATTATGACTCCAAAAGACCACGGATGAAACATGCCTCTTGCCTCAAGATAAAAATTTGATGGACTAGGGGTGTAGAATAGGACACTCATTTTCAGACATTTGTTTCTGATGTGCAATTTTGTTTTTTATTGTTATATGCATTTATTACAAGAGCTTTTCTTTTTCCTGAGGAAGAGTTGTGGGTGGGAGTGAATGGTCAGTGATAGTAATGCCAAGGAAAAAAGAAAAGAAAAAAGAATGTCAAATATACCTACATGTATATATGCATATATATAAATGTACATATCTCTATATATGCCTATGTGTAATACAGGCAGTGTTTAAATGCTTACATGCGAATATACATACAGTTTTGGTAATATTGTCATCACTTTGATATACATATTATACTTCTAGTTTTTTAACTGAATAATGGTTCATTAGTCATATATACATCTTTCAGTATCCTGCCTTGGTGATTTTAATTCTTTAATAACAATTTTCCATTTTCTTACTTTATCTTGAGATCAGATGTCCTGTCAAATCTTTTTGTGGTATATCTCTTAGATCATTCTGTTTGGGGAGAAATAAATAGAGTAATTTTTCCTTTTCCCCCTCATTTATCATTTATCATCCCATCCATCTCAAGTATGGGGTAAACCTTCTTTCATTTAACCTCAATATAGCTAAAACTGTCATCCCAGTTGTCTTAAACATTCATTCCCCAGCTTTATCTCATTTTAAACTTCTTGACTTTACTCGTACAGTAAAGCACTGTTCTTTTGTATTTATCCTGCTCTGTAGGTTCACAGCATTTATATCTGGAATGAACATTAGGGCCTTTTCCCTCCTCATTTAAAAATAAGAAAACTGAGGCTCAGAGAAGTTAATTAACTTGTCCAGGGACATATGGGTAGGAAATTGCAGATTGAGTCAATTTTTTTGATACTTCATACCTTCTCAAATTCATCATTTGAATCTCCCATCTTATTGGAGGGCTAAATGGTAGAGCAGTTAACTCCTTCCAAAATCTTCTTTTTAGAGTGTTCAGAACTTTCCAGTTAACTTTTCATTTTCCATTAGCAGCTCTGCTTAGTTCAACACTATGGAAAAATCTTGTCTCTATACTGGTTACTCCCTAAATCCACCCATAATTTGAGATTGCTTTAACATTCTTATCTTTCCTCCATTAGACTGTAAGCTCCTGGAGATCAGGGACTGTAATTCTTTTTTCTTTTTTTGTATCCGCAGCACTTAGCACAGGGCCTGGCACATAATAATTGCTTAATACATGTTTAAGTGATTCAATTCAGATGAATCAGGAAGCTGCTTCCAAGGCAGCTTATTCCAGTCTGAATATCTTTTAGTTAAGAATTGAGTTCCCAAGCAAATCACTAATATTATGTCCTTGTCATCAGATTTGATAAGTCTTTTATATCCTTGAAAAGACAACACACTTTTTTCTTGCTTATGTCAGCTTGAAATGACTCTTGGAAGTTGTAAATCATTAAAATGTATATTTCTTCCTTTGATCAATGCTAATTGACCCTTTTTTTGTCCTACTCTTCATGACATCATGGACCATAAGACACAAATACTCTTCATGGGGTTTTCTTTGCAAGTATACTGGATTGGTTTGCCATTTCTTTCTCCAGAGGCAAACAGACTTGCCCAGGGTTACATAAGTAGTAAATGTCTGAGGCCAGATTTGAACTCAGGTCTTCCTGATTCCAGCCCCTATCCCCACCCCCAGGATTTTATCCATGAACCCATCTAAGTGCCTTTTAAATCTAACACACATTTCTGAAAGTTTAGTGATTCTTCTTCCTATCCTTTTCTGTGTCATACTTTTCCACATTTTGACCAAAGTTGGACTTCCTCTAAGCCTCATCACATTTACTTTTCCTCTTTGTTTTCTACTTTTAAAACACTTTTTTCAAATTTTTACTTCTTATCTCTTTCTCTTTCTTTTCTATTTCTTTCTTTTCTGTCTACCTTCCTTTTTACTACCTTTTTCCCTCCTTTCCTTCATTTTTTCCTTTCCCTTTCTCTCACTTCTTCTTACTATCCACTCAGTCACCCAAGTTCATAACTTAAATCCTCATTCTTTCTCATCCCCTACATTCACTCTGTTGCCAAGGCCTTTTGCTCTTATATGTCCTCTTCTCTTCTCTGACACTATTACCACCATGGCTCAGGTTCTCATCATCTCACACCTAGACTATAACAATACCCTCTTGACTGATGTCCTTGACACAAATTTCTTCTAACTGAAGACCATGTTTTCTGAAAGCTATACTGTCCCCTCCTGCCAAGATCAAACAATGAAGACTTAGCAGGTATTTCTTAAGAGACTTCTATGTGCTAGGCACTGTGCTAGGGATATAAAGAAAGGCAAAAAATAATCCCTGCACTCAAGGAACTGGAGACAACATGAAAACCAGTATGTACAAACAATACATAGATACTTTCTCTCTCTCTCTCTCTCTATATATATATATATATACGTATATATATATATACGTATATATATATATATATATATATACGTATATATATATATATACGTATATATATATACGTATATATAAAATAGTAAGGCACACTTCCACTAGTAGTACAGATGATACTCCCAAAGATTTCAGTACTACTGTTGATGTCTGGCTTGGGATTCAATATGGTCCATGCTCTTTCTGTTCTGGATCACCTCACCACTCCCACAATATTGCCCATGGCGAGTAGCAGTAGGGTCCAACTAGATCCTGAAGATGTAGCATCCCTAAGAGAGTTGAAAGAACTTTTGTGATAACGGGCAAGGGGTTTTCTGGCTTCCTGTATGATCCAAGCACTGGAACAATAACTGGGACATGGGACTGGTACCAGATAATTTCGTATATTTTTTGTGCAAGTGAAAAGTGTAATAATGTTGTTTGCTATTAAGGTATCTTCCTAGTTTTGGCTTTTTCTATTCTAAGCAATATATCCATTTTCACTGCTGCTTTATAATATCATATAACTGATACTAGAATTTCTTAGTCTTTTGCTGAAGAATTTCATGGATATTAGGGCTTCATGAGCATCAACTTGAGTAGATTGAGCACAAACTAGTAGAATATAAGTTGTTGGTATGTAAGTAGTTGGAAATATGTGTACATATCCCTTCTTTCTAGCTCTCTTTGCATTGAAATCTGTGAAGAACAATGATAGGAACAAAAAAAACTTAACCTGACTAAATTTAAGAAAATGGCTTTAGATGAAAATGAAGATTTTCCTCTAAAAAGATATATTGAAAGAAAAGAAATACAAACAGTAAAGTATATAAGGGCAAAGACCATGTTTCATCTGAAAAAATAATGAAGGTCCCTCCCCTACCCAGGACTATATCACATAGTAATGTTTCTGTATATACAGACTTAATACATGTTTCTTGGATTGAATTGAGAAAGAAATTGTTCTACTGCATACAGAATTTCACTCATTTCAAGGTCTATATAAATCATTCTAGTATGTGAAGTAAATCAGATTCTTTGTACTTGTTTGTGAATTAATGTTAGTCATTAACTAGCTCAATCCTTAATTTATGACGTCCATCAAACCTATATCTGAGAAAGATTTGAAGGAAGTGTTCACCTAAAAGGATAAAATCTTAACATCTTGTAGTTAAAGCTAGCCCTTTTAACTGAACAAAATTTCTTCTAAAATTTTCAACTACTTCTCAAAACAAAATATAGAAAGAAATTATTTCTCTCCTTCAGAAACAATCTGGAACAAAAAAAAATCTCATTTCATTTCAATTTTATGGAATAAATGTAGTCTATTAATTGGTTTTTATGTTGAATACATAAAATGAAAAATGCAGTTTCTGATTTCCTCTAACAGGAGTGAAATCCCACCAATACAAAAAAAATACAGCACAGGTATGTGAAAGGGGGAAAGACAAAATCCAAAATGCTCAAGGAAAATTTTAAGAGAATAAGTAAGTTCAGCTCCTTTAACTGTTCCTAAGATTTTGTTTTCAGTTATTGTTTTAATTACTTTTTTACTTTTAAACCTCTGGTAGGCTTTCTTTCACTTGTGCTTTTCTCCAAAAGTAGAATTTCCCCACAGTCCTCATGGGATCAAGTATGTTTGTTGTGCTTCTTTGACAATTTTTCTCAAGACCCTGAGAACCTAAAACTCTCCCATAGTTCCTTCCCAGGAATAATCTTTA
>CM053773.1:10867175-10906497 GCA_028658325.1 Potorous gilbertii | reverse complement strand
TTTTGGAACCCAAAATCTTGTGAAAATGAGTGTAAAAAGTTAAATAAATTTATTTAAAATAAAAAAAAATATTATTATTTCTTGAACCTAATTTAAAAGCTAAAGTAGGTCATATGTGTAACAACTGAGGAAATTTATTCCCCCCCCCAAAAAAAAACCTCCTTGGGATAGTTTTTCGAGGGCCAGAACCTGTACAGAGAGTATGTAGTCTATTTGCATTTACATTCCCTAGCCCCTAGTATGTGAATACCACTGTGACAGCTTGCACTCTATGTGTGCATAGGCGATCTTTAATTATCATTTTATTTTGTAAGTTGTTGGTTTAAATGTCTTTTGGTTAGAACCAATGTTCCTCTGGCTGGGTGACGAAAACAAACAAATCAGTGGATTCCTGTGATCTATGGTTTTGAGTGGATACTGACCTACAGAGTACCTCAAGCATAGAATCCACAGCTAAATGGGGTACAAAAGTGTTAAAAGTTTCTACTGAAAGAAAACAGCAACCACACAATGGCATACAAGCCAGTCATGTGAAAAGAAAAAGCTAATGCCATCCAAGGCTTCATTGACAGGCTTAGTATCCAGAAATAGAAAAGTAAGAGATATTCATAACTGGGCCCACCATATGTACTGTACTTCATTCAGTTCTGGGAAGCTGTTGTAGATGCAACTCTAACAGAAGCACCATTCAGGTTCAATATTGGAAAGAAATGATTCACTTGCAAGGTGCTTAGCACTTAGGCAAAAATGTTTACTTTGCCCAAACCCAGTAAGAATATGCAACAAGTATATGGCAATGTTCAGTTTCCCTATAAGCTGTTATATTTTTGTGGGGATTTTTTTAGCCTACTTAAGCTTTATAATGCATGACAATATTTTTCATTAAAAACAATCTTTACTAATTTCCTTTATAATATTTTAATTATTCACTAAATATTTCCCAATTACATATAAGTAAAAAAATTAACATTCATTTTTTTTTATTTTGAGTTACAAATTCTCTCCTTCCCTCTTGTACCTCTCCCCTCCATGATAAGGCAAGTAATTTGATATCAATTATACATGTGAAAACTTGAAAATTATATTTCCATATTAGCCATGTTGCAAAAAAAAATATAAACCAAAAAAAAAGAAAAAGAAAGTAAAAAGTATGATTCAATCTGCATTGAGTTCACCAGACCTCTCTCTGGAGATGGATAGCATGATTTCTTTTGAATTATCTTTAATCATTGTCTTGATCGGAACAGGTAAGTCTTTCACAGATGTCCATCCTTAAAATATTGCCGTCACTATGTACAATATACTCCTGATTCTGCTCATTTCATTTTGCATCATTTCATATGTCTTTCGATGTTTTTCTGACACCATCCCCCTTGTCATGTCTTACAGCACAAAAATATTCCATCACAATTGTATATCACATCTTGTTCAGCCATTCCCCAATTTATTGGCATTCCCCCAATTTCCAGTTCTTTGCCTCCACAAAAAGAGTTGCTATAAATATTTTTGTATAAATAGATCTGTTTCCCTTTCTTTAATCCTTTGTGATATAGATGTGGTAGCGATACCACAGTTTTGTTGGGTCAAAGCACATGCACTGCATTGGAGGCTATTCACCATAGTTCCAGACTGTTCTCTGGAATGTTTGAACTACTATAATGTCCCACCAAAAATACTTTAGTCTCCCATTTTTTTCCACATCCCATCCAACATTTGTAATTTTCTTTTCTGTCATGTTAATTAATCTGTTAGATGTGAGGTGATATCTCAGAGCTATTTTAATTTGCATTTCTCTAATCAATAATGGTTTAAAGAATTTTTTTCTGGACATTTATGATCTGGGGAATGAATCCTGTTTTATAAATTTTGCTCCATTTCCTATATATTTGAAAAATTAGACCTTTATCACAGAAACTTGCTGCAATTTTTTTCCACTTTTCCGGTTTTCTTTCTAATTGGGCTACATTAGTTTTGTTTGTGCAAATGTTTTTTAATTTTATGTAAGCAAAATTATCTATTTCACTTCTCATTCCCTTCTGTATCTCTTGTTTGGTCATAAACTCTTCCCTTATCCATGGATGTAACAGCTGCATTTTTTCATCCTCTAATTTACTTAAGATATTACCCATTATGTCTAAATCATTTATCCATTGCAATCTTATCTTAGTATATGTCATGAGCTGTTAGTCTTTCACTAGTTTCTAATAAACTACTTTCCAGTTTTCCCAGAAATTTTTGTCAAATGGTTAAGTGAATACCACCCTCAAAGCTTGAATCTTTGTATTTATCAAACACTAGATTACTGTGGTCATTTCTTATTATGTGTTGTTGTGTACCTAATCCATTCCGCTTATTAACTACTCCATTTCTTAGACAGTACCACAGAGTTTTCATGCATTCTGCTTAGTAATACATTTTGAGGTCTGGCATTACTAGGCCACCTTCCTTCACATTTTTTGATTCCCTTGATATTCCTGACCTTTCAAAGTCCTTCCAGATGAGTTTTGTTATGATTTTTCTAATTGCATAAAATAATTATATGATAGTATGATTGGCACAGCACTGAATAAGTAAATTAGCTTAGGTAAAATTGTCCTTTGTATTATGTTGGCTTGGTTTACCCATGAGCAACTAATATGTCTCCAATTGTTTAGAACTGGCTTGATCTGTGTGAAAAGTACCTTGTAATTGTCCCAGGGTCTCTATCGTTCTCTGCTGGACTTCACTGGTATTATGTAGAAATGCTAATAATTTATGTTTATATTTTACATACTATGACTTAGCTAAAGTTATTAATATGTTAATGATTTTTAGTTGACTTTCTAGGGTTCTCTAACTATTCCTTACTGAGTTCATTGATGTCTTGTTCATTTTATTTTCAAAGATGGGGTTACCTAAGTGTTCTATTTACTTTTCTGTTAATCTGGGCAGCTTACATTTTTGGAAGTATTCGTGTCACTTAGATTATTAGTTTTTTTGGCATACAATTGGGTGAGCTAATTCCTAAGAATTTCTTTAATTTCACCTTCAGGGGTGTGTTTACACTTTTCATTTTCAATATTAGCAATATAGTTTTCTTCTCTGTCCTTTTTTAAAATAAAATTTAACGAGACAAGATGGCAGAGTGAGCTCCTACTCACCTAAATTCTAAGACGAACTCCTTCAGATTCCTCTAAAAAGAGAATCTAAACAAATTTTAAAGTGGCAGAATATACTAGGAGACAGAGTGTGGCAGATTTCCAGCCCAGGACAACCTAGAAGGTGATTGGGAAGGATCTGTTGTATGGGGCTGGAGGAGCTTAGAGCACACAGTGCACAGGTTGTTCAAAGATGAACAGGAAGCCCTGGGCAGTCTGAAGTAGCAGCAGCACTGTTGATTCTCAAGCCTATCAGTCTAGGATGGGAGTCCTGTGGAACTGAGAGAGAGAGAAGTGCAGAATCCCAGGTAACAGCAGCAGCTCTCCTGAAACTTTTAGACCATAGATTAAATGTCTGTGAGTTACCTATGTGAACTTCTGGGAGTCAAGATGACTGAGTGATCTGCAAATGCTCTACCTCTCCCCTTGTTGACCTTGAAAAATCCGGAGAATATTTCCCCAGGAAAAATTTTTAAACAGTGGGCTCAGTCAAAGGGATAAACAGTCTCTTAGCCAGAGAGGCTAGGAAAATTCCTAAAGCGGGGTCTCTCTTGCTGTGGCTGAAGGGGACCAGTGAAGGACTGGTGCTGTCCCAGAAAGCCTCACCTCAGTAAATAAGAAGATCCTGAGCCCCACGGGTGTGGAGTCCATAATCACCAACACCAGGACACCAGGCATGACTAAGTACAGTCAAGGAACTCTAGGAGTTATTAGTGCAGACAAAGTTTACCAACCACTGAGCCTGCCTATGCTCTAGCTCAGGAGAACAGACCTCCTGTGGCCAGCTCACCCCTCCCCCACACTTAGTGCAGCAAGCTCCAGGTTAAATCTGGGGAAACTGCCTGCTCTGGGAGCCTCTGGCCACCTGCCCTCTGCCTCTGCTGCTGCCTCCCGAGGGGGCCTGAGTTATGGAGACAGCCCACTCCCCTCTTGGCCAGCCCAGAAGTCTCTCTCACTGACCTGCAGTGCCTGTGGGTGGAGGGACCCCTGTGGCCACCAGAGATACCGTCCCAGAAGCCTGCTCAGATCTGCTCCTCCAGGGGCTGCACAGCCAAGGTAGGGCTGGGTTCTGCTCTGGCCCCATGCACGATGGACCTTTGATGAGAGTTTGTCAGGTCTTTCTGGCACAGAAATCTCCTCCCCTCTGTTGTTCTGTGGCTTCCACCACTCCAGAATTTGTTAGGAGTTCTTCTTTACAGATATTTTATAGACTGTGGTTTCAGCAAGCATAAGTGTGTCTTTCTACTCTGCCATCTTGGCTCCTCCCCCCTAGCCTATTTTTCAAGTTGTTATTTTCTTAAGCATTTTTTGGGGTCTCCTTTTGCATGGTGTTGACCTGCTTTTCATATTTTTCTTGCATCTCTCTCATTTCTCTTCCCAGTTTTTCTTCCACCTCTCTCACTTGATTTTCAAAATCCTTTTTGAGCTCTTCCATGGCCTGAGCCCACTGAATATTTATTTTGGATGTTTGGGATACAGAAGCCTTGACTTCTATGTCTTTCCCTGATGGTAAGCATTGTTCTTCCTCATCCGAAAGAAAAGGAGGAAATATATGGTCACCAAGAAAGTAACCTTCTATGGTCTTATTTTTTTTCCCTTTTCTGGGCATTTTCCCAGCCAGTTACTTGACTTCTGAGTTTCCTCACCACACCCACCTTGCTTCCAGATCTGCTCAGGGAGCACTTAGGGGCTGAGATTCAAATGCTACTTTCCAGCCTCAGGGCTTTTGGCGGGAGTGGGGCTGCTATTTAGTGTGAGATTAAGATCCAGGTGGGGGCAGGGCCACCACATGGGGCTCATTTCCCTCAGGGGGTTTGTGTGGAGACCTTCAACAATGGATCTGAGCTCCTGCCTTCTTTGAGAGCCCCTTTCCACTGCTGTGTCTCCTTCTGCCTCCAAAGGGGTCCTAAGTTATGGAGATACCCTGCTCCCCTCTTGGCAAGCTGGAAAGACCCTCTCACTGACATTTGGCGCCTGTAGGTGGAGGGACCTGTGTGTTGCTGGAGATTTTGTCCCTGAAGCCTGCTCAGATCTGTTCCTTTCGGTGCTGCATGGCCAAGGCAGGACTGGTCTCTGCTCCAAGTCTGGTGTGGGACAGACTTTTGGTATCTGTTTTTCAGGGCTCTCTGATACAGAAATCTCCTCCACTCCATTGTTGTGTGGCCTCAGCTGCTCCAGAATTGGTTGGGAGTTCTTTTTTACAGGTATTTTATGGGTTGTGGGTTAGGAGGTAGCATATGTATATCTTTCTACTCCACCATCTTGGGTCCTACAGCCCCCCCCCCCAATTCTACTTTTTAAAGAGTTATTTCCATCAGCAAAAGTTTTTTAAAGTGTTACTTTCTTCAGTATTTTTTTGTACTCTTTTGCAAGGCTATTAATTGTCTTTTCATAATTTTCTTCTTTTATTTTCATTTATTTACTTAATTTTTCCACTATCATTCATACTTGATTTTGAAAATTGTTTTTAGGTCTTTTGTGAATTCTTGTTGGACTTGTATCCAATTCACATTTTTCTATGATGCTTTGCTTGTAGCTTTTTGACTTCATTACATTTTTCTGAGTTTGTGTCTTGCTCTTGCCCATCAATGAAATAGAATTCAATGGTCAGATTCCTTTTGGTTTGTTGTTGCTTACTCACTTGTCCACCCTTCTCCTTGTTTTTGAATTTTATGTTAAAGTTCACCTCTTTTTACCACACAAGGGAGGATGAATATTGTTTTAAACTTCAGGATTTTTGTGTTGCTATTTTCAGAAATAGTTTTGAGGGTTGAAACTTTTCAGTGCTTCTAAGGTAGTGTGATCTGGAGAGAGGTATGATCACTGCTGTCTTGGTCTGCAGTCTGGTCCTTACCTAGGAAGGAATCCTGTTCATTTGGGATTGTAATCAATACTATACCTCCAGGCCCCTGCACCCTTGGGATCAGAAATAATACTGCTTCTCAGGGTTCCTGATCCCTTATGACTGTAAGTGATAACATTATTTGGGGTTCCTGTTCCCTCTTGACATAAAGTGCTCTTCTCTGACCTTGAACTGTGACCTGGAAGTGGGTATAGACAAAGAATTTGCCAAACAGCATCTAGTCCTACATCTAGTGATAATTACAAGGGTCCTTGTAATCTCTTTCTACTCAGTTGGACATTGACTGATAGAAGTAGTGACCAAGAGATAATAGTTAAAAGTAGACAGCATAAAAGTGGCATATTTCCAGTGTGACATTTGTGGGTCATTCTGTGGCTCTGTAATTTGTTTTTACATCAAAAGAACTTTCAATGAGAGCCATAATTTGACACAATCCACATTATCTAGTTATAATTTTAACAACTCTTTAAAGATTTAGAGGGTACATGCAAAGAGAAATGGGTGTTTGATATTCCTTCATTTTTTGTAACAATTTTCAAAATTGAAGCAATTTTAAAATTCTTCAGGAAGTATAGCAAGTTTCAGACCTTCTCTGACACAAATTGTTCTTTGGCATTATTTTTTCTAAATAAGCTAGATGTTTAACATTTTGATCAATTCAAGGCAGCAAGCATTTAAGTGCTTATTGTATGTCAGACACTGTGTAAGAACCAGGAATACCAAAAATAGTTCTTCAAGGAACCTACATTCTAATTTATACTTAGAACATGTAGGTAATTAGGTCTGTACTGAATTTATACATAATGGAGAGAAGGCAATATGTAAAGGTAAGAAGCTAGCATCTGGGAGGACTGGGAAAGGTCTCCTGCAGAAAGTAAGATTTGAGCTGAGTCCTAAAGGAATCTGAAGCAATCTAAAGGAAAATAAGGGATAGGGATGAGGAGGGAGAGCATTTTATGGCATTGCCACTGTAATTTGTCATTACCATGTTTACAATATTGTAGTCAATTCTTGGAACTTGAGTTTAGAAAGGGCATTGAATACCTGGAGAGCATACAGAGACAGGCAACAAGCACAGTCCTTATAAAATATTGGAAGAATTCAAGTTATTTATCAATGGAGGCATGATAGGTACACTCAAATATTTGGAAGACTTATATGAGAAAGAATGGTAGGCCTAGAGTGAAGGGTCTGCAAATTTAAGCTGAGTAGCAATAGAAAAAAATCACTAACTAGAGCTACACAACGTAGAGTAAGCTATTTCAGGAGATACAGTGTTATCTCTCTAAATGAAAGTCTTTAAGCAGAGATTGAATGACCACTTGTCAGTCATATTGTAGTAGGGTTTTGGGGAGAGGATATGGATTGGGTCAGATGACCACTGAGGTCACTACAAAATCTAAAATTTTGTGATTCTATAATCTTTGAAGGTAATATTTGTGTAGAATCTAGATATCAGAAATATACTAGGGTCTCTACAAAGATCATAAATTATTAAATTATAATATAGGCAACAAAAACCACAGCTCTTTAAAATATGCTGACTGGCTCAAGAATCAAATTCAGTGTTTATTTTTTTTCACTGATTAGTTACTTTCTGCGTAAGTTCCAATTGATCTCTTCTCTATTGTGTCAAAATTTCTTCTCAACTCTGGGTTTATAGTTAAAAAATAATATTGTTTTAGATGCAACTAAACAGACAGCAATGTGTTTCCTTTCAGATGATTCTCATCTTAATTTAATTCATCTCATTTCACTTCATGTATTTCAGGGAGAAATAAATCCCTCCCTGAAAGGAATCTCATAGGCTATTTAATCTGACACATACCTAAAGTCATTTTTCAATTGTTTTAGTCATGTCTGACTTTTTGTGACCCAATTTAATGTTTTCTTGGCAAAGATACTGCAATCGTTTGCCATTTCCTTCTCCAGCTCATTTTATAGATAAGGAAACTGAGGAAAACAGAGTTAAGACTTGCCCAGGGTCACACAGCTAGTTAATAGTCTGAGGCCAGATTTGAACTCAAGAAGTCTTCGGCACTCTATCCTTTGTGCCTCCTAGCTGCCCACTTACCTGAAGATCATTATGTGGTCATTCAGACATTTCTCACCAAACTGCACTACTCTGAGACTTCTCTGACTGACTTCTCCATTATACCCCAGGAAGCTCATTATTGAAATAACATCATCATCCTGTAAGATCTCCTCAGAGTACTCTGTCTTGCTAATTGAGGATGGGTTCATGAACTCCAAACTTCCATTAAGGAGAAAGTTGAACTCAGACGTCTCTTAATTTCTCACCTGGCTGTACATCTTTTGGACTTTTCTAATTAACTTCTCCACCATTCCCCTTTCTCCTAACTCTCCGCATTCTCAATGTTCTTTTGTATTGTCTTCCCCTTTTTGGTTGTAAACTCATCAAGGTAAGGAAATGTCTAACTTTTTTTTGTATTATTGCGCTTAGCACAGTATCTTGCACGTAGTAGTGGCTTAATTAATGTTATTTGACTGATATTGCTTGATGATTTCCAGTGGTGGAATGGGGAGCAGAAGTCATTTCCACTGAGACATCCCACCCATTCTACTTGGTATAGCTCTACTAGGAATATCACCAACCTGCCCCTTTTAAGTGTTCTTAAGCAAGCAAGCAAAGCAAAGCAAGCAAAACATCCTCACTTCTTTCAACTGATATCCCCACAGATGAGTTAAAAATTTGGGGTGACAAAAATGTAAAGGTGAGCCTAAAACCTAAAATAAAGCTTTGCTTCCACATAGACTATGGAAGATCAGCAATATATCTAAGTGAAAGTGTCTTGTTTCCACTGCTTTCTTTTGTTCTGTACCTCTACTGTTCTCACCCATCTACATGACAAAATGGAAGAAATGTTTTTGCTTTCTCTGAGATGCTCCCCCCCCCTCATTCTAATGACCAGAAATATCAGGATTTCTGCTTTTTTTCCCTTAAAAAAGCAAAAGAAGTCATTGATCTTTAAAATGTCAGAGCATGGAATAGTCTATCCTTCCCAAGAGGAACAGAAAACCTTCTAGTTATAAATTCCAGTTGGTGCCAAAGAATACTCCCAAAAAGAAACTCTATAACTTCATATTCAGTAGAACTACACCTGGCAACAGGTAACAGTAACCCTCAGAGAAACAGGACAACACTAAGAATAGAGCAAAAAAAAATTATTCATGGGAGTTACATCTGACAAAGACTGCAAAGAAGAAAGAGAAGAGTATGACAGAATCTCCATGTCAAGTGGAGACTAGGGCAGAGACTGGGTATGATTTGAGACCAACAGACAACAGAGCTGGTGGGAACCAAAAGGATGTGAACACAGAATTCTTGACATAGGTTTTCTAGAAGACCTGGGAACAAGTTGGTAAGTGCTCCCATGTACTGCATATGTGTTTCCCTGAATTACCAGACACTTTTCCAGGAAAATATCCTTTCCATTGACATCTCATTGACTTCTAACTATTTGGAGAGGGGAGATAAAGTAATGTGCCGTCTTTCCTCTAAACTCCAACCCAGTTTCCATCCTCATTACACTTTCTACACACTTCCTCTAAGCTTTAACCAAAACCCTAAAATGTGAGAAAAGAGACAAAAACAGGTCATGTAACCAGCTGAGGAAATAGCTTTTTCAACTGATCTGTTGTTTTATACAGGACTCACAGGGTAGGATCAAGATTTTCTGTAGCCAACATCAGCACACCTTCTGTTGTACCTACTGGGAATTTTATTGACTGATTTGTTGATCCATTCAATCAAGCTATCTAGGTCTTATTCATATCCAGTACAAATCTCTGATTGATGGATTGATTCACTTAAGGAACTCTCCTGACAAAAGTTAGCAGGATTGGATATTTTGTTAATTACTTTAAATGAGGTGGGAAACTTAATTGATTGATTCAATAGGTCTCCACACCCTTACACCATCCAAATTTTAATTCCTCTGATTTCTTTGTGGAAAAATACTTTTCAATTTCATTTATTCAAATTATGCATTATACCTTCTGTAATGATTTCTTAACCCTTAGTTATCAACAAACTTTTGTGCTACAAATTTTTGGAAATTTTATCCTCTTTCTTTTATCTCTAATTTGTTTATGATGTAACCTTTTATCTACAGCATGTATTTGATTGAAGCTTATTGTGGTATATAGTATGTGTTCTTGGGCTAAATATAATTTCTTCCAAAATGCTTTCCAGTTTTCCCAGCAATACATCAAAGCATGAATCCTTATCCTATAGCTAAGGGTCTTCAGGTTCATAAAAAGCTACAATAGTACATCATTTACTTCTGGGTATTGTATACCTAATATGTTAAATTAGTCAACCTTACTACTTTTTCATCTGTACTAAATGGAATTGATAATTGCTGATTAAAAATATACTTTGAGATCTAATGCTGCTACTATACCTCTTTTCCCAGTTTTTCATAATTTCTCTTGAGGATCTTGACTCTTATTATTGCAGATGAATTTTGATATTAATTTTTCTATCTATATGAGGCAGTCCTGTGGTGGTTTGATAACTCTGGCACTAAATATTTTAGATGGCATTATCATTTATTAATTTTGCATAATCTAACCATGAGTTTGGATCATCTCTCTACTGTTTGATATTTATTTCTGCAAAGAGTATTCTGAAGTTGTATTAATATGGTTCCTGTGTATATCTTGGTAGCTGTACTCCTAAATATTTCATATATTCTATAATTATTCTGAATAGAATTTCTCTATCTCTTCCTATTAGGTTTTGTTCCATGGCAGTGGTAATAGTATATATTCTTACTTTACCCCTGATCTTATTGAAAAGCCTCTAGCTACTCTCCACTATATATCTTGCTAGCTATTGGTTTTGGATCAGTAATATTTACCACATTAAGTATGATTGTATTCTTATTTATTGTGAGGTTCTTTTTTAACAAAAATAGGTGCTATATTTTGTCTGAAATCTTTTCCTGCATCTGCTGATGTTATTCCATGATTTGTAGTTGTTTTAGATTTTATATAATCTATTGAATTGACCTTGCATTCCCTATACTAATCTTATCTGAGCATAGTGTATAATCCTTTTAATTTGTTTCATTACCTTTGTGCTAATATTTGATTTACTATTTAAATTGATTCATTTAAAATGTTACTCTTCTTTACTTTCCTTACTTTACATACGAAGACTATCTATATTTGTATAACAGAAGGAATTTAGCAGTATTCTTTCTTTTGATATTTTTGTAAATAGCTCATACCATGTTGAAATGAAAGCATTCATTAAATATTTGATTGAATTCACTCATAAATACAGTTGTTTTAGCACTTTTCACCCCTTGGGAGTTCTTATGTTAGATGTAAAAGGTATAAAATATCTTTTTCATTCCCAACAGAAGGAGAAGGAAGTTGAGTCTGAATATCATTCTTCTTTCTTCAGAGAGGAGTATCATGCCAGAATTTTATCTGTTTGGTCCTTTAAATCCTATTAGTATAGGCTATATAATAAGATTTAATTTAACTTTTGGTCACTGTTTCTCATTATTAGGGGAGAAAGACCTCAAGCTCTAGATACAAAGTTTGAACGCTTTCCACCAAATATCAGTTCCACAATGAACTCATATAGTGAATGGCAAAGAAATTCATTTATCCAAATCATAGCAAAATGAAAATCAGGGAAGGCATAAATAAGAGAATATATGCTAGACAGAAGAGAGTGAAGTAGTCCTCCCATTGTTTATTGTAAATAGGCAGAGTGCTAGATCTCACCCAAGGGATAACTCTCCAAAATCTACAGGGAAGAAAGTTGGGGACAGAGACATGGAAACATGTTGGGGACTGCTGGCTCCTCTCATGTCTTCCCAGAGTCTTTTCTGTCAGCAACTCCAAGTAGGGTTGGTCTCTTCTATCTTCTGTCTCAAAGCTGGAAGTAAGAAGTACCCAAATAAAGTTTGAAGAGTCCCCAAGAAGACTGAAAAAAACGAAGCTGTTCCACTCTTGCTAATGCTATCTCACCCCTTCCACTCAACAGGGCATTCATTTATACCCATAAGGAAAGAGTCCCATACCAATGCACCTTGGGATAGGAATTACATGTGCTTTCTCATATTTTGGCAAAGCATTAGTTTATAGTAATTCTCTCCATTAGAAATTGTTTGGGAGTCACATAAGAAGTGGCCCAGTGCTGCCAAGCCACTTTCTAGTTGTGTCTTGGGCAAATTACCTCAGTGGGCTTCAATTTTTTTATCTGTAAAATGAAAGGGTTGAGCTAGACTTCTGAGGTCCCTTCCACATTAAAATCTGTATTCCTATGATCCCATCTATGCAGTGAGAAATTTCCTCAATAATTCATGAATTTATTAAACACCATCTCAGCCTCTCTTATCTCCCTCTAGTTCTATTTGAAAATCATGTCTATTTTATTGAGTAAAATGAAACTTCCTATCTTATCCTATCAGTCTCTTGTTAAAGATGGTAATTAGGAAGAAGAATCAGTTACACACAGGGCTTTACAACATTTATCAGCTCCTAGCTGATAATTAAATTTTCAGTGTGAGCATTTACACCTCAGAAATCATCAAATGTTACAAAATGGGCTTCATTTATTGTTTTGTTGTTTGTCTAACTTAAGAAAGCAGTGGAGAAAAGTTTTAGTAATGAAGATTAAAAGAACGTTAAGGCTACTTTTTTTTTTCTGGGAAGTTGGTTGTTTAACATTTACAAGTGCACCCTTGAAACATTTCAGATTTATTCTATTGATATTATTTCCTGAGTGTGAATTGGAACTTTAGAGATACTGTCTAGATCTGGGTTGCGTAAATGGATCATCCTCTTTCATAATATGACCAACCTAGGCCTTTTCCCCTAATACAAACTTCAATTCAGAGACAACGAAGAGTAGTGGTATTGCCCAGAGATATCTACTTTCTCAGGAACCTAGACACCAGGGTAAGCTATCTGGCACTGAATTCTACAAGATAGAAACCCAGGGAAGCATACACATTCATGCACGTTGTTGCAAAAGAATCAGAATCACAGAGAAGGTAAATAAATTTTTCCATAGACCAAGGTCTTGCTCAAACATGCATCTCTAAGTTACACAACAAATATTGAAAGGGAAAAATCTTGACCTGTCATATCGAGCCATGACACCAATTCAATAAAAATGGCATGTAAGGGTTCTTCTGCCCTCGTCTTTATTATGTTCTATGTGGATTGTGTTCATGGAAGTAGTGATTGGGTGGATTAACTCCGAAGTCTGACAACTACTACTGAGACTACATTTTTGCTTATTCTCTTTGTGTTGACAATTCCATTTGGTGTTTTCATTGGACGACAGGTATAGTCCACTCTACATATAGCGAAGTCTTGTTTCTTGGAGCTACCCTGAGTTCTTTCACAATAATAGCATACATTTATATAGCACTTTACAGTTTACAAAGCCCTTTCTTTGCAATAGCCCCAAGTGGCAAATATTGCAAAACATTACTATCCCTGTTTTATGAAGGAAGAAATAATATACTTAGAAAGGTTAAGTGACTTTTCCACAGTCACAAAGATTATAAGTGTCAGAGCTGAGACCCAAAGCCAAGTCTCCTGATTCCAAGCGCCATACACTTTTCACCACAGCCTTCATAGAGGTGCATGGGATAGTTACTGACAATTTTCATTTATAAGCAATCCCTACTTTTCAACACTTAGTATTTCAACACTTTGCTCACTCCACACTATTCAATAAAGACTTATAATTCACGTCAAAGCAACTTTTTCTTCACTAGTTTTTAACACATGGGATGATGACTAGGAAATAAAGAAAAGGAATTCTGCCAACTTTGTTGTTGTTTTTAAAAGCTCTGACAAAGATGTACAAACAATCATTTGGTAAATGATTTCTCTTTATCTAGGCAAAGGGTCTGAATATTCCCTCCTCCCGCTACCCCAGAGGCACACTAACCCTTCAAGCTTCCACTGTTATTGTTGGTGGAGGGGGAAAGCACAAAGATAAGATGAACAAGAGGGTCAATTCAAGGGGACCCTACTCTCCAATCTCTTACATCTAAAGTCCTCATGTCATACAAAGTGACTGTTCTCTATTCAAGACAAAATTGTCAAGTAGATGCCTTTGTCATTCATTTCCTCTTAGCTCTTTGTATCTTTACCCCAAGCCATCCAGAGCACTCAGACTATCCACAGTGTTCCACTGCATTTCAACTAGTCAGGCCTCCTGGAACAGCTCCTTCTTTCCTCCTCATCAATATTTAGCAGTTCTTCGTTACACAATCTCAGGGCCCTAATCTTTGCTTACATAATAATGAGCACTAATGGGTTTAAGGACCACCCTTACCAGATAACATACTTTCAGTATGATAGAGTCTTCTTAAATATAATTATCTAACAAACAAATGATGGTTAGAATGTTCAGGAATTGAGAGGTCAGAAGGAAAAGGATAAACAAATTCATAAAGGATTTTGAGTCTGCACCACTGCAGAATTGGTGGAAGGAACTAGGGAAGTTTAGCCTGGAGAAGATTCAGAGGAAATATGGCAGTCTTCAAATATGAAGGAGTGTCATATGGGAAAAGGATTAGACTAATTCTGTTTGGAAAAAGAGGGAAGAATCTGGAATAATAAGATGAAAAAATTGCAAAAAGGAAAATTTAGGCTTTATATCAGAAATAACTGCCCAATGATTAAAACTATCCATGAGTGTGCTGCCATGGGACATAGTGGATTCTCTGTCATTAGTGATCTCCAAGGAGAGAATGGCATCCACTTGTCAGGTATATTATGACAGAAATTATTTTAGGGATATGGATTACATTAGAAGGCTGTGCTTTCCATTCTAACTCTTACCTGTCTGTTAGTTCTTTCAGAGAGATTGTGAGAGAACCAAGTTTTCCGGTACTCTTCAAGCAGCTGTAGGTAGTCTTACACCAGATGCTCACAGGGCTTACTTTACACCTGGCTCTTAGGACATTATTATGTAATAAGGTATGTTTCAGGGTTTTCCTGGGCATGTCCAGATTATGTAGTATCAAGGAATTCTGTGTCTCCTACCACATAGATGGGGGTATTTTCCTTTAATTGGCTACATTGGTAGAAAGATGGCATCTTTACAACTGACCAGACAGACTGATGCTTGCTTTCTAACTCATGCTCTTTCCTGCATGCTCCCCAGTTCTGCATCCAGAGGGTTAAGATCACAGCTCATCCACAGCACAGGTTCTACGAACAGAACTAGGAGTTAGAATGCCTCCTCCTCCTCTTTTCATTCTCTGGGTTTGAGAAATGGGCCCAGGGCTGTTTGTTTCTAAACTGTATGCGTTCACAGTTTCAGGTGTCAGCAGTGATCCTTATCTTGGATTTTCAGATGTGGTGACTTTGGAACCAGAATTACAGTTATAATGGTGCCACTAAGGTCACTTCGCAGCAGCCCTGTACAACAAACATAAGGCCCACCAGCCACTGTAGCAGATTTGCCACTACCCACTCTCCTGTTTGTCACATGACCCACAGCAACCAACCATCATCAATCTGTCTCTAGCCTAGTCTATTTGCAACCTAAAGAAATTTAGTCTATTTTAATTTTGACTCCATCTACTGCTAAGTTGAGCAGGTCTTCCCCTCAGGGAAACCTAGAGAAGTCAAGGTTTCCGAGATTCAAGCCTGAAGAGGATTTTGGACTTGGAACTTGCAGTGTGCTCTATAGGAACTGAGATAAAATATGAATCTGATCCTCTTCTCCTTGCCAGAGACTAAAATAATATAGGAGTGGGTGGGATGGGAGTCAGGAGACAGTAATTAATTAAGCTCTATATGTTGGGGAATAAACTTATCAATTTGTGATTATACTTTTTGATGTAAAATTCGCTTTGTAAAATCTAATTTGTAAAATCTGTTTGTAAAATCTAATCTGACTAATCTGTTAGTGCCTAAATGGAACTGGGGACCGCCTAGTTGGGGGAACTCCAGTCAGGGTTGGAGACATTTGCAAAGAGTCTAGATATCCAATAACCCCTTAATGGTACATTGAGAACCCTAGGAAAGACTTTAAATGTAACATACCTGTCCTTTGGGGAATGAGGAGCCAAGGTAACAAGAGGAACAAATAAGTTGAATGAAATAAACTTGGTAAATAATATGACAATACCATAATCCATCTCTCTACCATAAAGAAAACTTTAAGCTCATTCTCTCAATTAAAAAAAAACAAATTGAAAAGAACGTAGTATGTAAGTTACTTCTTAGAACGTAAGTTCTTATGAATAAGTAAGTTCTACTATACTAGGGCTGGAAATCTACAGATGATAGTAGAAGAACTTACAGTATAATAATTGAATAAATTTGACATCATAACCATAATTCAGAGCAGAATGTATATGTAAGAGAAATCAAGCAATAAGGGATAAAATATTAAAGGAGGAATCCTTCTTAGTTGAGAATAATGCATGATATGGTACTGAATTAGGCACTGAAGAAAAAAGGAAGTTCTCAGTAGAGATGTAAACAGAGTGTATTTCAATGATGGGGACTGGCCTAGACAAATGTTAATAGTTGGAAGAGGGAAGGGTAAGAGCTGGCATAGCTAGTCATCTAATTTGGGTGAAAGCTTGTGAAAAAGAGAAACACCATGAAATCAAGTTTGGAAAGTTGTGGCAAGATTGAAGAAGACTTCATATGGCAAGAGTAGAGTCACAGAATGTCTTTGAGCAGAGGAATGGCATATTCAGGTCTTGATATTGGTGAAATTATTTGGGAGGCAATGTAAAGAACACATTTGTGAGGACAGAGAGAGGCCATTAAGAAGTTAATGCTAAGTGAAAATTAATTAGGAATTAAGGTACAGACACTGAGAGGGCAAACATGATGGATATTTCACAATTGAAATGAACAATTTAGTAGCTATGAAGAGGTAGGGAAAGGAAAAAAAAATCAAAGATATCTCCAAAGTTTCAAGTCTGGGTGTCTGGGAGAATCCACATGCCATCTATTATGACTGGAAAGACAAGAGAAGGGGCTAGAGGCAGGGAGGGAAATGCTAAGTTCAGTTTTTTATCCACACCTGGAAAGACATTGGGTCATAATCCTTTAAGAGTCCCTATATTATACTTTCAATATAATATTTTAATGGAGGGCTTAGAGGATAGCATGCCATATTTCCAATATCAAATAACTGATTTACCAGTTCCTGAGTCACTCACCATCTCATTGAAAATGCTTGGAATATTTTGGCAGCATAGAATACTAGCAGTCTTCCTTATGGAGGCACTTCCTAATGTCTGGGGCCACCATATCAAACAATGGATCTCCTTCCAAATAGGTTAGGGACTAAACTAGACTGGGCCTGTGATTTTATTGATATAGGATATCAATGAGTAAAGAAATTTCCTCCAGTGACAGTTAGCACATTCTTAGTAATGAAGATAATTGCCAAGAGTCATACTATCTCAGAGGTAGGACTTGAATATCCAGGTCTTATTGACTCTAAGACTGGCTCTCTATGCACTACACCACATGACCTCTTCATTACAAAAGTTACCTGGAAGATTTTTTAGAGTTCAACTCATCTAATTTCACACAATAGGCATTCATTAATTTTTTTTTTTAATATTAAGAAAGAGGAACTCTCTTGGGGCAGCTAGGTGGCATGGTGGATGGAGTATAGAGCCTAGAGTTAGGAAAATAAGTGTTCAAATCTGTCCTCAGACACTTATTAGCTGTGAAACCAACTGTTTGACTCAGTTTCTTCATCTCTAAAATGAACTGGACAAGGAAATGGCAAATCACTCTGCTATCTTTGATCCCAAATAGGGTCACAAAAAATTGGATGTGCCCGAAATGATCGAATGGCATAAATCACTCTCTAAAATTATAAAAAAGGCTTCTTGCAGAGTGCAATGAGCTAGAAATTCTTACGTTAGAAAATTAAAATAGGTATACAATTCATTGACTACTTTCACTTCATTTCCTATATAAGCAGATTTAATTTAAATACACAGTAAAAATCATTTCCTTAGTTCTATTACTTTCCCTCTCCATTCCACCTGAGTTGATCCCATACAAGTAGTATTTATTCAACATTTATTAAGTGCAAGATCCTGCTTGAGGTCTTAAGGATACAAAGACATGAAAAATAGTTCCTGTCCTCAAGGAATGTACATTCTGTTAAGTGCAGAGGTAATTGTACTAGCTTTCTTCTCTCACCAAATTCTACATCTGCTAACATTCCATGTTGGGGGGACCATGTGATTTCAGCAAAGTGGCCAAGATGGCAACCAAAACTGCAAAATGAAGAGGAATCACTTGCACAAACTTGATTGTTTTCAGGTTAATGATATTACAAAGCACCATGAGAGACAAAAGGTTAATAGTAATGGTAATAAATTACAATAAAAAGTAACCTTTCCAAAGGCCTTTAAGGCATCTTCTTTATATATATGCATTATTTCATTTGAACCTCTCAACAACCTTGTAATACAGATATTAGAAGTGCTATTATCAGCATTTTATCAATAAGGAAAATCAGATCTCACCTAATTTCAAGTCTTATGTTTCTCACTACTACTCTATAATCTCTCTCTACTTCAGTGGCTGAAGTGTTTTCCAAAAATTCTGATTCTCATCCTCATATCTTCTCTCCTTTCTACAGATTGTATTTTATCTCCTTCATTGTTGGTGGCGGTCTCCAGTCAAGTGGTGATACAGGTATCAGAGTCAAGAGACTGCAGACAAGTTAAAATTTAACACTTAGGGAGGGTTAGTGGGGTAGCTCCAAAGTACTTTCATGGAGAAGAAATACTTCAAGTAGATCCCTAGGTCTGTCTTTACTTTCTTCTATCTTCATCTCTACTTTTGGAAACTCAGTCTATTGCTCATTAGGAATTGTTCTTAATCATTTGTCTTTTGATTTCTTTGGGGGTGAGGAAGAATATTGCAAAAAAACCGTCAATATAAAAGGCAGGACATGTTTCTAAAATCAAGTGCGCCCTCCTATTAGCCAGCTTGAATTATCAATAAATATTTTATTACAGACAGGAAAAGAACTGAACAGGGTTGTAGTCTCAACTCTACAGGAAGATAAACAACCTTGAACAAGTCTTTTACACTCTTTGGCCTTTATTTTATTTATTTTTTATTTTTATTTTTTTATTTTCCTCATTTCCAAAACTGAGAGCATAGGACCAGAGCAGAGGTGTCAAACAAATAGAAAAGTGGCCACCAAAGTATATATAAGGACCCTTATGGGTCACATATTGACTCAGAAAACTACATATTGATATTATTAATGTTTTATTTTTATTTTTTTATCATTAAATATTTCCCAATTACAGATTCTTTCTGAATCAGGTAATCACTAGGTCCTTTTTAGTTCTAATGTTCTTCAAAACAGTATCTCTATACTACTGCATGGGTCAGTAGGTGGAGCAGGGGATAGCATTGAGCCTGGAGTCAGAGACTCATCTTTGTGAGTTCTAACCTGGCCTTGGTTATTTCCTAGTTGTCTGATTCCCTGGAGAAGGAAAGGGCAAACCACTCTAGTATCTCTGCCAAGGAAACACTGAATGGAATGATGAAGAGTCAGACAGGACAAAGACAACTCAGCAAGAAAAATTTCGACATGAAGGTCTCTTCACCCTTTAACATTTTTTTGCCACATCAACACCCTTCTCCCATAGATGAATTCCTCTCAGTGCGTCCATTTTTAGGAGGGTCCCAGATCAGTAATTATTCCAGCCTTCATCAGAACACCCTTCTCCCTACAGCTCCTCCCACTTTCACTCTTCTTTATGTGTTATCTTCCTCTATTATAATGTAAGCTCCTCAGGACAGGGCCTATATTTCTTCTTTCTGTTATTTGTATCCCCAGTGCTTAGCCACTCCAGTAATAATAAACACTTGTTAAATTCTTGTTGCCTTACCTTGACATACAGCAGGAAGGGACCTTAGAGGTCATTGTGGCCACCACCCCATTCCCCATTTTATAGATGAAGAAACACATGTGCAGAAAGCCTAAATGATTTATCTAGGGTCTAGTAGAACTAAAATTAAAACCCAGGGCCACCTGTTCCAAACACAATACTGTTTTTACTCCACTTACTTTTCAGTCTTTTTGTCTGACTCTTTATGACCCTATTTGGGATTTTCTTGGCAGAGATACTGAAGTGATTTGCCATTTCTTCCTCCAGCTCACTTTACACATGAGGAACTAAGGCAAACAGGATTAGTGACTCGTAAAGGTTCATACAGCTAGTAAGTGTCTGAGGTCAGATTTGAACTCACATCTTCCTGATTCCAAGCCCAGCACTCTATCCAACTGTACTACCTAGCTGCTTTTTCACTGACGGTGTTGTTACAGCAAA
The DNA here is from genome assembly GCA_028658325.1 of Potorous gilbertii. Taxonomy (NCBI): domain Eukaryota; kingdom Metazoa; phylum Chordata; class Mammalia; order Diprotodontia; family Potoroidae; genus Potorous; species Potorous gilbertii. The sequence continues at coordinate 10,886,140 of CM053773.1, read as the reverse complement.
GAGAACAGATATTTTGGTATACAATGTAAAGTCACAGGTATCAACTCAATAACTTTCCTTAATGGTCATTGAAGACTTGGTCTATATACTACACTATATTTAAAGGAAGAGAAAATACGTTGTTATGCCTATGCTTTTAATACATTATGCAATAGTATCCTATCCTTCCTTATTTATCTCTTACTCCCATCAATTTGTATAAACTGCTTGGATCACACATAACTTAAATAAAATGGCAAAGAAATTACTCATGCTAACTAATTTGTTTTTCGTGATATACATACAGTCACCAGTCTTGAACATCCTTTCTCATCTTATTGACTTTTTATTTTGTCAGAGAAAAATGAGCTACTGTAAGAGTTGAAAAAATATTTATCATAAGCAGAGGTCATCACAGCAAATGTGAATCTATTTATTAATAATACCATATATTTGCATAGTATTTTACAGTTTATAAAATTCTTCCATATTTATTATCTTATACATGACATTCCCTCTCCCACCACTTGTATCTTTGCACAAGTGATTCCCCCGTATGTGGAAAGTACTCCCCCCACCTCCATCATAGAATCATACAGGATCATGAATTTTGAACTAGAAAGCATCCCCAAGATAACTGAACCCACTAATGATACAGATGAGGAAACTATGTTCCTCAAAGGTTGAGTGATTTTCCCAGCACCACATAGGGAATAAGTAACTGAGGTGAGATTCAAACCCAGTTTCCTGAGTCCTTCAAAGCATGGGTTGCAGGTCACCTCCTACACAAAGCTTTTCCTATTCTTTTCAGTTAATAATATTCTTTTCCTCTAGAAATACCTTTGTATCATGTTGTATATGCTTTGTATTTTCTTGCTTGTGTAAATGTGGCATCCTCCCCAAGAGTTTAGATGCCTTGTTTAGTCATGCACTTGGTAAGGAACAGAACCAGAACTCAGATCCAGGCTTTCCCTTACATTCATACATATGTATCTGTGTGTGTGTAAGATGTATCACTAACATGTGAATCTTCAAAAATATATTTATGTGTATGTATACATACATGTATATATATATACATGCATACATGTATATATATATATATATATATACATGTATGTATCCACATTTTTTTTAATTTCTCTTTGGGTAGAAGACAGAACCAACCTGATAATGGATCTGTCCTGTCAGATAAGCATACCATGAGAAGACCAATTACACTAAGACCAAATCATATTGTTCAGTTACTCTAGTGAATCAATCCATCTCAATATGCCAAAACATTAAAAAATGTTTTAATAAAGCATGCAACACACTAAATTTCCCTCCCCATTACTCAGAAATAAATACTATTCAGAAGAGTAAAATGTCATTCTGTCAATATCTGCAAAGCTACTAAAGTTCTCCCACCCCATCTATCACATTGCTTTCCACTTCTCCCTTAAATATATCCTTACAATGTAATAAATTCACTGTGCATCTTGTCCCAAAGGATTTTGAATTCACAAGAAGATGATCCAGTAGTAAGACAAATACATGAAGGGATTATGTACCACATTTATAAGTCTATAATATCCTAAGAATATCTTTGCTTTTTACTCAATTCTATTTGCCATGCAGTACCTATGATATAGTTGGTTCTTCAAAAATATTTAATCTATTGGTGGTAAGGTTGTGAACTGATTCAAGTATTCTGGAGAGCAATTTGGAACTATGCCCAAAAGGCAACAAACTTTGCAATACCAGGTCTTCATCCCAAAGAGATCATTAAAAAGGGAAAAAGACCTACATATACAAAAATATTTATAGCAGATCTTTTTTTTGTGGTGGCAAAGAATTGAAAATTGAAGTAATGCCCATCAATTGGGGAACAGCTGAACAAGTTGTGGTATATGAATATAATGGAATACTATTGTGCTATAAGAAATTAAGAACAGGAAGATTTCAGAAAAGCCTGGAAAGGCTTACATGAACTGATGCTGAGTGAAGCAAACAGAACCAGGAGAACACTGTACACAGTAACAGCAACATTGCACAGTGATCAATTCTAATCGACTTACCTCTCTTCAGCAATATGATGACCCAAGACAATTCCAAAAGACTCATGATGGAAAATGCTATCCACATTCCGAGAAAAGCTAAAGCGTATAAATGCAGATTGAAACATACTATTTTGGGGTTTTTTTTGTGGTTTTCCTCTTTTGTTCTGTTTCTTTTTTCATGCCATGACTAATGTGGAAATATTGATTATACATGTACAACATGTCAGATTCCTTTCCATCTTGGGGAAGGTGTATAGAAAGGAAAATTTGAAACTCAAAATCTTAGTAAAAAAATGAATGTTGAAAATGATCTTTACTTGTTATTGGAAAAAAATAAAATATTATTTACAAAAAAAAGTTTATCCTATCTTGCAATCAGTTTAAGAAGAACAAAGAAAATCTGTCCACCCACTCAGACTGAAAGTAAAGGGAACACTTAGGGTGTGGTAGAAACATACTCATTTTGGAGTCAAAGGACCTGCATTCAGATCCTACCTCTGACATTTTCTTATTTGTATAATCTTGAGAAAGTTAGCTATCTCTTAACCTCATGTTCTTCACATGTAAAATAAGGGGATTCAACTATGTGACTTCTAAGTTTACCTTAGGAAGGATCAAAGTGGGACAGAAGAGGGAGTCACACCCAAAGTGGTGTGTATTGGATGGTTTTTGTATTTGTCTCATTTATCTCCATATGGTCTCCCCATCTTCAGCTTTCCATGTGGTGCCCTATTTCTTCCAGTATCAAATACTAGTCTTTAAGATTCTTCCTTTAAGATCTGGGACCCTTCCTACCTGTCTTGTCTTCTTAAACTTATTCCCTTCCAAATACTATACAATCCAACTATCTTGGCCCATTTTCCATTTCTTGAAAATAACACCTCATCTTTCAATTCCATGCCTTTACATTTGTTATCCCTGGTACCTGAAATTCTCTCTCCTCACCTCTGCCTCTTAGATTCCCTGACTTCTTTCAAGGCACTCCTTGAACCCCACATTCTCTAGTAGACCTTTCCTGTTCTCCACCTCTGCTCACTCCTTACAGCTTCCCTTTCAGATTTCCTTTCATCCAGTCTGAATATGATCAGCATTTCAGTTATTTGTCTTGTTTGTGTATATCGTAATGAGAGCACTAGGCCTAGAGTTGGGAAAACCTAAGTTCAAATCTAGCTTTAGCTAGAGCACACAACACTTACTGGCTGTGTGACCCCAGACAAGTCAAACAACCTCTGTTTGTCTTAATCTACTGGAGAAGGAATTGGCACACTACTCCAGTATCTTTGCAAAGAAAACTTCCTGCCCAATATGGTCCATAGGGTCACAAAGAATCAGATGTGACTCAACAAAAATAACAAGTGAATGAGTAAAAAGACTATAATTGAATAAATGCTGGCCTTGGATTCAAAAGACCTGTGTTAGAGTTCCTCTTTCCTGGGTTAACTTGGACAAGGCACTTAACTAAGCTGCCTCATTCTATAAAAGACTCTAATAATACTTGCACTAGCTATCCCATCATGTTTTTGTGAGGAAAGGACTTTGTAAACCAATAACATGCGCTCTTATTATTCAGTGGCAATGTAAGTTTTCCAGAAGAATATGTACAGTGAGTTGCTACTTCCAATCTATTTAATTACCTGGTTGGACAATCAACGCAACACTCAATTATTTATTTCTAGTAAAGGAAATGTGATCCTGGAATGCTGAAATTCCCCAAATTCTTATTTGGTTGATTTACTTTTGAGAAGCAAATTTACATAATTTTACATTTTTCTTAGAGAAAATCTTGAGTGGAAATGTGCTTGATCATGGAGATTTATTAGTCAAAGAAGTACCTATTGGAAATAGGAAAAGTTTTGCTGTTTTTCAGATTTAATATTCATGATAATATAATAACTGACATTTACATAACAAAATAACCAGCATTATATAAAGTTTTAAGCTTTGTAAAGTTTTTATGTGTTATCTCATCTCATCTTTACGACAACGTTGTAAGGTAGTTGCATTAATGTCCCCATTTTATGGAAGAGATGACTGAGGATGAGAGAGACCAAGTAACTTGCCCAGGGTCACAAATCTAGTAAGGGTCTGAGGCAAGATTTGGACTCTGATCTTTCTTACCACAAGTTTAACACTCTATTCCACTGTTCCAGCCTTTACATAGTAATTTAAGGTTTGCAAAGTAATTTTCTTGTATTATTTCTTGTATTTTCTTGCATTATTTCATTTATGGTCATTAATCATAACGATAAGGGCTAAACAAAAAAATTGCAGTTATTTTTAAATTTAACTTTAAATTTTAAATTATTGCAGTTATTTTTATACCCATTGTACAAAAGAAGAAATTGAGGCAAAGAGAAGTTTAATGGCTGAGCCATAGTCACACAGCAAATAATTGGGTAAGATTCAAATAGTCAGTTCTTCCTGACTCCACTTCAATATTCTATATATCTGCCATGCCATGATTCCCATTTCTAGGGAATAGGAACTAAATCTGCAATTTCATCAGTAAAGGAAATTGTTAGACAAGGAAACTCTTTTCCAGCGAGGGTTTGCCTCTATTTGACTTAGAATCATAGAAGAGCTGCCTACAAGAGAGCAGAAGTGTCAAACAGTCCATGAGTGGTAATCCTGAGTCCAGTCTGAGACAGATTAAAATGTAATTGGGAAATATTTAACAAAATTAAAAAAACACACAATAGGACATAGATAATGTTAATATGAGGTTTTCTAAGTCAACATGAATCTGTAAGAATCTCATTTTTATTTGAGTTTGACACCATGAACTTAGGGCACTGAGGGGGTTAAGTCATTTTCTCAGGTTCACTTAGCTAGTGTGTGTCAGAATTGCAACTAAAATCTAGATTTTCCTGGATCCAGGACCAATTGTATCTCTATTAAACACTTAACCTCTTTTTGCCTCGATTTTTTCTTTCATCTATAAATAATAATGGCACCTCCCTCACAGTGTTGTTGTAAGGATAAAAAAAGAGATAATATTTCTAAAATGCTTACCACATAGTAAATACTAGATAAATGTTAGGCATTATTACCATTTAATGCTTCTCATGCCTCAGTTTCTCCATATCATAACAATAGTACTACTCTTAAATACACATAGGAAATATAATATGATGAGTTTTCTAGAGGACAACACAACTCATTATTTAAAAAACAATTTCAAGTTATAATAATGCAATCTAGTTGATAGTTTACTTTTTGATTAATAAAAGACAAGTAATTTATGAGAAAAAATGATTTGAATGAATGTTTTAAAAATTGAATTAAACAAGAAAACAAATCAGATAAAATTTCACATCCCTCTTCTGAAATCGTGCCTTGTACTTTGGCACTGAATTTTCTCTAGTATTTTTAAAGGGAATCTTGCTATTCTAAACATTTTCTGGATTTAAGTGAAAAGTCAAGGTACCTGCTTTCATTTGTAGTGACAGTTAAACTCCATAAGTTGTTCAGTACTATCTTTCTCACTTTTTATGCTCTTTAATCACTGCCCAGTTTCCCTGCGCTTTCTAAGCAGCTGAAAGTAAAGGCAGAAGGCTTCAATGAAAATCCAGTCATTACAATTTCATGTAGCAAATGGAAAAGGAATCCTCCTCAGGACCAAAATGCATTACTTCTACCAAGAGCTTGGAATAATACCTTATGGAAGTAGTCATGAAAAGGTATAAAAGACAGTTGGACCTGAGCTATGATAGTGCAGCATCTTTTTTGTTCAATTGATTCTATTTTTAGTATTAACTACATTAATATTACTACTAATCACATTCACTAATAACTCACTTTTGCATAGTGCTTTAAGGTTTACAAAATTCTTTAAGACCTTCATTGATTTAAAGAAACTGAATTGGGAGAGGTTGTGACAAACTTAAGTTGACATAGCTATTTGACAGAGCACAGTTGGGTAAACCCAGATCTTTCAGTTCAAACATCAATGTTCGTTTTATTAAAGCAAAACTAAGATGAAAATCCTCAATTTGACATTGAAAGCCCTCAACAATTGGACTCTCACCTATCTTTCTGTTCTTATTTCATATTACTCTCTATACAAACTCTCCATTCTTGTCAAAGTGGTCTGTTGTTTCCTGTATGTGAGATGACATGTCCCACTTCTATTTCTTTGCACAAATGGTTCTTCATTTTTGTAATACATTCTTTCCTTGTTTCTGCTTCCACAGTCCCTAGTTTCCTTCAAAACACAAATTAGGTTCCACAGTATTAATCCCCTTCTCCTCTCCATCCCTGCTCCTCAATCATTAATACTCCTTGAAATTACTTCATATTACACTGTATATAATATTTGGTCTTCCTTCCTCCCTTTCCTCCTTTCTTTCTCTTCCTTCTTTCCTTTATTTCTCTTTCTGTCTTTCTCCTTCCTTTCTTTGTCTTTTTCTCTTATTAATTTAATTTTATTCCTTCTCAACTTCTGTCTCTCTTAACTTCTTTATTTCTATCTTAATTTTTCTTTTTTCCTTTTTTCTCTTTCTTAATTTCTGTCTTTTTCAACTTCTATCTTAAATTCTTTTTTGTCTTTCTTCCTTAATTTTTTCTGATTTTCTTTCTTATTCATCTTTCTTCCTTTTTTCATATCATAGTGGACAGAGAACTGGTCTCAGAGCTAGTAAGATCAGCTTTAATGCTCTTCCTGGTGACACTTTTCTGTTTTGTAACCCTAGGAAAGTCTTTATCTCCTGTTGGTCTAGGTAAATCTTTAAGAGTAAAGGGCCAATATACATTGTTTAAGGGAGTTTCCTCATTTGAGAGATCTCTATATCAATAAAATCAAAATTTCATTCACTACCTCTATAATTTATTTTTACTTATGTGGCATATTATATCACCTTTCTCCCAAAAAAATGTTAACTCTCAGAGACCAGGGACCATTTCATTTTTGTGTTTGTTTCTCCAGCACCAAAAATAGTACCTACCCCATAGTAGAAATTAAGTATATGTTGATTTTGAATACATAAAAACATCAATATAGAAGGCAGCAAAACTAAAGACCCTTAGCACCTTCATTTAATTGAGTCATGGACACATGCTCACCACTTAGAAAAAATGAGTTTCTGTTTCTATAGTTTGCCCTTAATCATGAGTTTATATGTATATATATATACATATATATATACACATATATATATATGTGTGTGTGTGTATGTGTATATATATATATATATATACACATATATAACCTGAATATATATATATATATATATATATATATATATATATATAAAACTAAATTTCATTTTATGTAGTTAAATACATGTAAAGTCCTTTCACCTGAAGGAAAGGAATGAAAACCAATATACTAGATCCAGGAGTGTACTGAGACAGAAGCCCAGAATTCGAGTCCAAACTATACTGCTTTCTACCTGTGTGACATTGGAGGAGTCACTCAGTGTCTCTGTATCTTTGTACATCCGTAAATAGGCCCAATAATGCTCTCCTGGCCCTTCTCCTTAGGATGGTATTGTGAATTCAGTGAGTTAGTGTTTGTGAAAGCACTTTGAAAAGAGTATTTTTTTTTGCCATTCATTAGGAAGATGAGGTTAGAGATTATTTAGCTCTATTTTCTACAGATATTTGATTTTCCTGAATTGGCTTACCAGAACAGAAAGGAATACCAGTGTATTCAGTGCTTAGTGAATTAATGTCGGGGGAGGGGGTAAAATTAGTTTTTTTGTTTTGTTTTTTAGTGAATATCTTTGAAAGAGAAACATGAAGACATTTAGGATTTTTTTTTAACGCTCTATATATTGAGGGAGGAGGTTAAGATAGATACAAAAACATATTTTTGTTTATAACTTTTCTTCCAAGTCATAGTCTTAACCTTGAAATTGTATTTATAAATATGCTCATAATGAATACACACCAAAAAATGAAAAGTAGCACAAAAATTAAACAGAAAACAAAAGGTGCTACCACGTCTTTTAGCTGTCATGATCTAGTGCTTAACCTTTTTATCTGTGTGTGTTCTAGTCCAATGACATTCAACACTCTCTGACTTCTATGCATCTTGCCAATAATTCTATTAACTAGAGCTTTTTTCCTTGAAAACTTTTTGACTCATGGTATAATACTGACTCAATTTTGTCTTAAATTTTGTTTTACCGTAAAACTTTTAGTGAGAGGTTAATTTCAATGCTTTGAGGGCCTTATCTTTTGTAATAGCTTTCATTTAACTTTCAAAGACATAAAAAAAAACATCCAAAACATACAGAGTGATAAGTGCTAAATATTTTCTAAACAACCATGATCTCCTTGCCACATTACAGTTGTAAATTAAGGTCTCATATGTTGCCAAAATCAGTCTTCCATATCCCAGGCTTCTCCCTTGAATGAGGGAAGAGTCAATCAGTAAATATATGTGGTCATCCTCAGATTTGCCTCACTGGGAGTTCACATGTATTTTTAACTGCCTTCAATTGTTAATGTATTCCTCAAATGAGATGCATCACCTTGAAGAATGACTTTTTGCCCTCTGGGAATACGCCAAACAAGTATTTCATTCGCTATGATAATCAGTTCTACCTTCAGCAACATATGAAACTGAAATCTAATAGGCACTAGTGATTAGGTTTTAAGACAGAGAGTCATCCTTGTCCATTGTGGAAATAAGAAAAAAGACAAATAATACTGAGGAATTTGATTTCAAGATGCATAGTTGTAAGTAATAAGAACCAGTCTATTTCAAAATATGAGGTTAAATGTTTTCCCTTACTCATCATAGACTTTTCTTTTTTCTGTGACTTTTTTTTTTAAATAATAACAACGATTTCTTTTCACTTGTGCTGGAGATACCTTAGGTCATTCATTTTGTCCACTTAGTGCGCAATATTCTTGAATTATTTTAAATCATTTTTAAAAATAAGCATTTACTTTCATCTTCAACATGTATGTCACAGTAGAAATCTACATAGAAAGCAAGAGATGCTTTTAATCTTGTACGGCCCTTTCACTGTCTAAATTATCCAGGTTTTGCTTTTTTGTTTTTCGTTGGAATCAGAAAATGGTATAGGACATTATGGAAAATAAGAAATCATCTCTTAAATCAGCAGCTTAGGTTGTGGACAGCAAATGATACAGTGGTTCCACTTTCTTGGAACTGAGAAGCAGACGAAAATGAAGAAAGATACCACTGACAGGGCGAGGATGATGGGAACAGGCTAGTATTATGAATGATATGTTAAGTGATTGGCCCCGATGGAATCATGGGATTGCTGCCTTTTGCAGCAGCTGATTTTCATTCGTATTGTTCATCTCATAAAGGGCTAAAATATGGGAAGAGAGAAGAGAGGACTGTGTGTGTACATGTGTTCTCTATGCATATACTTGTATACAAATATTCTGTATATGCAGGCTGTTAGAAATGAAATATTCAGAGTGGTAGAGATGAATGCCTTAATGCCAAAAACATATATCTTGTCAGCATGGTTTATTAGTTTATGGTAAGCACTTTTTTAATATTCATGTATGCCCTCTGCATTCTTTCCTGCGAATTGAAGTATCACATTCCTTTTTATTTGATAAACCCAAAGAAATATGTATTGCTAGCTCCAGAAATAAGTGAAATAATAATTCAATACTTCATAATAATGTGTTGAAGATAATATAACAAAAACTCAGACCAAGGTTGTCTTACAAGCTGTTTTGATGTGCCTTATGCTATACTCTATATAATTCTCTCTTTTCAAAACTAGTAGACATTATTGGATTCATTTGGCCTTCCTGTTTCTTTGTGTGGACACAGCAATGGTAAGTTAGCTAGTGAGGTGAGCAGTATCAGAAACATGTATACAATTAAACATACTGTTAAAGTGGAAATTTTCAGGTTGTTGTTAATATTTCCTTCTGTAAAAGAATTTGTCAACCCTATATAATGTATTTAATCCGTATCAAAGTTTCTGCAAATACAAGCTCTTCTGCCTATTAGGGTTGAAATGGGAGGGCAGGGAAATTCCTGTAATATTTGCTTTTGTGAACTTTCACAAGAAGTAAAGCAGCATCAACTGCATTATTTTTAAAACATTTGCACTTAAAATAATAATTATAGTACCTTGTAGCCTTGAATATTAAATTGCAAATAGATTTCAGAAATCAAAATCACGAATCCAAAAATATTTTAAGCAGCATCATGCCCTTTCTATCATCTTTCAGTAAGAGAAATAAAGACCTGAACGCATTAAATTAAATAAGCTAGGTAGCTGTAGTTTGTGTACTTGAGCACAAGGAATAAGATAAAAGTATTTAATGGACAAACATGGGAAAAGATAAATTTAGGGAGAAAATGTATTGTTTTTTAGTCTTTCCATTTCAAGTTATTGGGACTTCACTTTCTTCTTCAGTTCCTTGTCATAAAGTGAAATCCTCACTATAATGCTATCTTTCCCCCATTGAACATTTTAGCAATTATCGTAGGAGAAAATGAATTATTTTTTATGATTAATAAACATTGATAATTTGAAGTAATGAAGCAACTTATGTTTGGTCTTGAACAAAGAATAGACCCAGCTGCTCCTTATTAAAAATGCTTTTCTAATTTTTTTTTTGAGGGGCAAGATGGGAAAATGAACATCAGTGGGCTACTTTAATTAGTGTGCCTTCTAAATTGATGATAGAGTTATATACTTGTTAGTATTAGGGGAAGCTACAAATTTCATTTGCTAAGATACAGCCCAGCAGGCATGTTGGAGTGAGAGGGGGCCTGAGAATCCCCACTCCACCACTCAGATCACCCCCTGAGGGGAAAAGCAACCCGCATTCAAATCCAACATTTTCCTATCAAGTGCTCTACTAATGGCTTTCCTGTGAGACCCAAGCCTGTCAGTCACCCACTACCTATTTAGACATGTTAAAACAGAATTTGTTGTTTATTTGTATTTCATTGAAGTGAGTCTGTTTTCTCATATTGAATTTGTATCCCAACCTCAGGTTGTCAATACTACTTAGCTGGAGCTTGTGTTTGCTGTGTTTTTCTCTGCATGGAATCCAGAAAAATGGTGTCAGTCATGCCAATTTCAACCCTCCAATAAATTTGTAAGCAGTGTATTAACTAATTGTTTAAAGTCACTAATGTTAATGTCAGAGGCTACAGGATATACTTCCCTTATTGAGAGCTGGTTTGTCAAACCCACGATTCATTATATACTTCAGGCCACTGCAAAGGCAAGGTCCCCATTAGGAAAAGTTGAAGGGGAAAAAAAAGGTCCACCAGTAATAAGGAAAGAAAGCAAAGAGTGGGCCCGGATAATATGCAAACCTCTGTCTTTAGTTCTATCTATCATTTCTCTGTTGTCTAGAAAACATAGCTGATTCCCTTAGAAGGAAAAGCAGAGATGCGTTTGCTAGGTATTTGACCAAGTTGTGCGTGAGTGTGTGTGTGTGTGTGTGTGTGTGTGTGTGTATTTCTAGAGGGGATTCTTTTTCTATGCTCACAAGCTCTAAGTTAGTTTACTTGTGTTTAAGACTAAATGTAAGCATTAAACATTCCATAAAAACAAGAACTGTTATGTTTGATATGCACTTCAAAAGCCTAAAAGGCCAAAGAAAGCCCTTCCTTAATTATTGAAGAAGTATCTGTAAAGGAAACATGAGCAAATAGCATTCATGCTTTCATCCCCAGTAACCTTTCATTGTCCTTTCTTCAGATGGCCGAGTCAGTATATTTAATAAAGGCAGCAGCAACCATCAAAGAAGGCAGGGTTCTAATAAATGGTCCTGATTAAAGGCCCTGACAGGGTATGAACTTTGCATAAATTTTCTTAGGGTGTCAGGCTCAGATACTGATTGAAAACTCATTAACATAATCACACATTTAGAGGAAATGCTGTAATGTATCAAAAACATTTCCCTTAGTGTAATAATTTTAAGGACATTAAAATGCAAATGATAATAAGGAGCTGTGTTTTAGTGATATTCTGAAAGCCTGGTTATTCAAATATTTAGTATGAGGTATGGGGCAGCTCTAACTAAAGCATCTACATGAGTTCAGAGATTTAATCTATATTTGTACTAGAGAGTCTTTTATACCCATGTACCATATATATTTCCTGTTAAGAGAAGGGCAAAACTGAACAGGAATTAGGTTTAGATAGTGGAAAAATGCTAAATAAAAAAATAATTTTAACCCATTATATTTGAGGCCTGAGACCAGGGTAGAAGAGGAAAGGGGAATCTTCCTTCATGTTTCCAGGATTATTTTTCTCCAGTTAAAATAGACACACATACACACATGCATATACACATGCACATGCATGCACATATGCACATACACACAGAGAGAGAAGCTATCACTTATCGCTTCTGTGTTGGTATCCCTATATTTCGTAAAAATAGACTGAAGAAACCTCAATATCACTTTCTGTTTTTTTTTTCAATTTGTATAAAGCAGCAGAGAAAGTACCCAGTCACCACAGTGCTACTGTTTAATGCTAATTCCTAACAATAAAAGAAACACTCCCCTCCCCCCTACACACACACAAATAGCCATAATTATGTAAAGAATGACTGCTTCAGACTGATGACTTTCAATATGCTCAAGTCTAGCATACTGGTATAAGAGGCCAGAAAGGTCAACAGTAATTCATAACTGCTATAAAATTGTGTAGCATCCCAGGGCTTCTGGGGGATGCTGACATTATCACGCTTCTTCGGCTGGTTTGTATATGTAAATTTGTGATAGGAAGTGCACTGCTTTTACCGTATCGCATGCACAGCATCAATCAGGCAGTGGAATACATCAGAGTATTTTCATTATGCCTAGTTATTTACTGCATCAGAAGAAATTACCCTGGCAAGCCGAGCGGCCTTCTCTGGGTAGCATGATACGACCAACCAGGTTTCAGCTCAGGAGTCTTGTAAACATTACAGGATTAATCTCACAATCGCAATCATCAATCTTTCCTAGTCCTGCCTGGGTGCAACTGTGGAGATTGGTAACCAGGCAGTGTAGATTTAAATTTAACCCTGAGCATCAAGAACCCTATGTCAGAGCTAGGCACCATATTACAAAACACCTATTTTTTCCCCCTCATCTCACCACCTTTGGCTTTGCGACAAAGCCAATATATATAATTATACAGAAAATATATATAATGCAAACTTTTGAGATCACTTTTAATTCTTCAATCTCATTATAAGGTCATTAGGAACATGCCTGATAGATGGGAAGCACCCCTGAAAAGGATCCATTGTATAATGTCAGAAAGAACTTAAAACGTGACACACTGTTGTTTTTACAAAAAAACAATTCTCACACTTGCAACATACGCCACATGGGCAGTCTAAGAGCACAGACAGATATGACCACTGGATTCAGGTTTGGGGAATAGACAGCTTTGTTGGCACTGGGCCATGGGGGGTTAAGGTCCTGTAGGGTAATAGACTTAGCCCCTAACAAATAGAGCATTAAATACATGTTGCTGACTCACAGGATGACACTGGCATTGATTGTTGAAATGACTGCTGGCTTTCCCTTCTGCCCAACACGAAGGGGCTGTCTTGTCTTCCTTTCCAACAGAAGGAGTTGCAAGAGAGATGGGCAGAACAGGCTGGCTCTAGGAGCACTCTATCATTTTAAATTTAGCGACTGCATGGAACATAACCTATCCTATTTAGATAATGCAAAAGATAATACGCCTTCATTTTTGAAAGTCAGGTGAAAACTGTGGTGATAATCATCTTTTTCCATAGTCAAGAAACAATAAATATATAATGAGTGGGTCATGTATAGACTGCCTGGCAGTTTAATTTGAACTGTGACCTTTTATTATTTTTTGTCCAAAGCACTTTCCGCGAAACACATACCATATAGCAATTTCTATCTCTCTTCCTTTCAGCAGCTTTTCTGCCCCCCCACTTTCGTATAAAAAACCAATAACCATAAAGATGTTCTTTCCCTTTTCTTCCAATAAGGATTTTAAATCTACCAGCTTATATTCATCCCACATATAAAAAGTCGATAGCTATTGTATATTCTTTAGTCCCTTAAAAAAATTGTCAGCACAGGTCCTTTGCTATTTGAATTGTGAGGATTCTGGATGTAGTATCTTTATGCCATATGTCAAAGAATTCTTTAAGAGCTATGCAGTCCAGTCTGGTTGATCATAAATGGGTATATACTCCATGATTACTAGACATTTTTATCCTTACAAATATTGAAATGTGTTATGAGCAATCACACAGTCTTTTAAATCAAATGAATCCTAAAGCAGATAAAAGATCTTCACTTGATAGCAGAGGGAGGTTGTGGCTCCTGAGAGGTTAAAAGAAAGAAGATTGATCTTGGGGAGTGGGTAATTAACCCACTATTTCAAAGCACTGGATCTCTTTTCCTTACTTTATTTTTGGTGAAGTCTTTGTGTCTTTTGTTTTAGTGTTACTGGCACTGGGGGCTTTTTACTCCAGGTCAGCTTTAAAGTAACTGATCTCTTAATATTTCCTTTATAGGTCATTGAATGTAGTCCACAAAATTCTGCCTTACATCTGTGCTGTTTGTGTGTACATGTATGTGTGTGGTGTGTTTATATGTATGCATATATGTATTTATACACATAATGCCACTACAGAAAGAGATAGAGGGGCAGAGAGAGAGATTTTAGCTGTATATTGTTATTTTTGGTGGACATTGTTTTAACATTTTTTTGAAATAACAGCAGATTTGACTGATCTTTTTTAGACGCTATTCAAATAAAAATTTCAAAAAGAATATCGTAGTCTACAAAACTTTAAGATGCATATCTTTTCTTCCCACATACCTTACGTATTACCACTGATTGATATACAGCACAAATCATCAAGGTGAGAAAGCTGGAGTCTGTGTTTTTGTATCATTCCTTAGTTGTGTCTACAGTCACATAGCCCAGTGATTTGAGCAACTTCCACAGGAGGTTCTACTTCACTAGGGACTGGAAGCAGTGAGTGACCACTATAAATCCCTAGTGGATGAAGTTGGGGCAGGAGCAAAGGTAACCAAGCTCTAGAAAACTGCTATATAGACAGCAATCCTCTGTAGAATTTAAGGCCATGGAGCAGTGTGGTCATATATGCCTCAGCATAGGAATTAGGCCATGAAAACAACAAAGATTTTATTCCCAGCAAAATGACTGTCAGCATGGATGAAATCCATTTCGACAATTAGTGATTTGATGGGCACCACGGATCAAAAGCCTATTCATCTATGTAGAAATAAACATCATCAAGGATTTCCCAGAATCTTAATCAATCTTTAGGGGAAAAATTCTTTACAAATTAAAGTCTCTGAGAGTCAAAAGTCTTCTCTTTGTATTTGAATGACAAGTTTTATTAAAACTTCAAGCATATTTGGAACAAATTAAGATGATGAGATCAATAAGCAATAGTATTTTCCTCTCCTGTAAAAATGCGAGTAATCATTGGCACTTTCTAATCCAGCTCAGTCCAATCCATTAAAGGGTTGGTTACATTTAAGACCCTATGGTTGGCACCAGGAGTATAAGACAAATTGGAAAAGCATCTTTGCCTTCAAAGAGCTTACAACGCACTTCCTCTTTCCCAGAACCGTATGTAGCACTCTATACACGGAGTTATTATCACATCTTATGATCATAATGTGAACGTTAATCGTTCAACTAGATCTCAAATTTTTAATAAATATGACTAATAGAGAATTCTATTCCTCATCATGCTCTTATTTCTCATCTGCTTTCCCTTAGACCAGGTATATATGACCCACTGTGAATCAGAACAAGGAATCAAAAATTTGATCTGCTGTTTGATCCACACTCCATCACAGATGAGCAGAGTAGGGATTCTATTGTCCCACCATTTGCTTCTTAGAAGAGTTTTCTAAAAATCCCGTGAATTTATACAGGTGAAACAAGTGAACTTGGGATCTGCAGCTCTGGATTCAATTATGAATTCCAGCAGTAATTGACCAGGGTCAGTTCTGTCACCAGTCAGTGCCCCACTTGTCAGTCTTTAAAATAGGCCAAATAACTGCATCTCTCTTTAAGACATTAGATGAAACAAAATAAGGCACAGAATTATTGAGAGGTTTTTGAACGGACCAAATAATTTAATTTTTTGTATTTTTTGCAAAAAGCAACACAGCTATTTAAAAAGCATAAATTTCAGTCTATCCCAATTATCATTGTTAGTTGCCTAATTCCAAATAATTGATTTGACTGATAAAAACACATATATAAACATATAGATGTATACATATGCACACATAACACTAGCTAGTTGTTTATTCTTCCAAGGGAAATCAGTCCACATTTTAGGGCCTTCCTTTGAGTTAAGCAAACCAATGGTAGAGTGAAACCTGCAAAAGTAATGTTATGTACTTTATGCCTTCTTTGGTATAGCCTAAAACAAAACCATGCTACTGTTCTTATATACAATAATGACTTTAAAAAACTGAGTTAAACCTTCTTGGCTAATTAGATATACCATGAATTGATAGAAATGGTGTTTGTGTGAAGCAGAGATGGTTTTGAATTGTACCTTGGAAAGCAAACTGAATCTAGATTCTGAAGAAACAAGTTCAAACCTGATTTATGATATATATAACTTGGGTAACCTTGGAAAATCACTTAATCTCCCTGGGCCTCAATTTCCCCATCTTTAAATAAGGGGTTTGGATTAGAGGACTGCTAAGACTCCTCCCAGTTCTAGATATACGAGCCTATGAGCCATAGATCCATTCAGCATGAATTTTTAGAACACCTACTATGTGTCAAGTAATGTGCTAGTACTAGTTGACACAAAAACAAAAATGAAAATCTCTACCCTCAAGGAATTTTCAGACTATAGGATGAAAACATTAGAAGTTATTCAGTCTCTGATGTTACATTTCATATACTATATATATATATATATATATATATATATATATATATTTATATATGTACATACATACATACAATCATATACATACATACACAGATATAAACAAATACTTTTTTCTTCTTAGAAAATATATTAATGATAAGAAATTGGGAAACAAACATGGTTGTTAGAATAAATGATTTAAATTGTCATTAAAATAAACATACTTTCAAAATTTTTCCTTTCAATGGCATCACTTTTTTCACATTATGGTAAGGTTTACGCTTAGTGTGTTTCTCAGTAAAAGCTCTCTCTAAAGTAAGAGGTTCTTAACCTTCTTTGGGTCATGAACCTTTTGGACAGCCTGGTGAAAACCCTGGATCTCTTCTAAGAATGAAATTTTTAAATATATAAAATAAAATATGTAGTATAACTAAAGGAAATTAATTATGTTGAAATATATTTATCACATTAAAAAAAAGTTTTGTTCCCTAGGTTGACAACCTCTGCTTATATCACAATTGCATAATGTTAAAACGGAAAGTAATTCCCTTTATTGATTTATTTATAAATTATGTGCAAATATTGGACAAAAGTTAAAACTGTACCTAACAAATATATAGGTTAGTGTATGTGTATATATATATGTGTGTGTGTGTGTGTGTGTGTGTGTGTGTGTATATGTACATATATACATACATATATATATGCATACACACATTAGGTGGCACAGTGTGTAGAGTGCTGGACTTGGAGGGAGGAAGATTTATCTTCATGAGTTCAAATACAGCTAACCCTATGTGACCTTGGACAAGTCACTTAACTGTGTTTACCTCAGGTCCTCATCTGCAAAATGAGCTAGAGAAGGAAATGGTAAATCATTCCAGTATCTTTGCAAAGAGTCATACACAACTGAAAATGACTGAACATACACACACATGAACATATACACATGCATGCATGCACACATGCACATAGCACTCATGCATATTGTTGCATTTAGCTTTCATAGAAATCTTAAAGTTCAAGGAGTTGATTTCATCAATGTGAGTACTCTGTGAACCAATCCAGACTCTAACCTTATAACGTTGTCTTCGTAATAATAGATGTTATGACCAAAGCATCATCACCTGACCTCTACAGCAGGTCCTCTCTGAATGTTCCTAGCCTGGCTCTCAGATAACAACTATAAAATTATGCTAGAAACTTTACCAGCTTTGGAGAACCTGCAGGATCTTGAGGTTTGTTGGTATTACCTTCAAGAATCTAGGTGCATCTTCCCATCACAACAACGTTCTGGAGTGTGAAGTCGCTGTGCATTGTTTAAATAAAGTCTACTCATCAAATCATTCTGTACATTAGCACCACAGGAAAATCCAGCAAAGTTGGGACCAGAAGGAATCTTGGGAGTCAACTAATCTCAACAATACATTCAAAGATGAGGAATCTAAGAAGGGAGGTGGTATGGGGCAATAGAAAGTGATCTGAACTTGGGGTCAGATGTTCTGTGTTCAAAACCTGGTAATCATACCATCCCTGGGACCTTGTATATAATATCCCACTTTTCTAGGTCTCCATTTCTTCTTCTATAAAATAAGGCACTAGATGGATTGTAAACTCCCTGCCTACTCTAAAGCTATAATGCTGCGAAGTGATTTGCTTGAGGCACAGAAATACTAAGTGGATGACCTGGGAATCAACCCCATATCCTCTCACACCAAATGTGGAATCCTTTCCACCATACCACTCCACCTTCCTAGATGACTCTTAAAATGAGGTGGTAGGAAGTACTAAATTTCTTTGTTGACAGATCAGTCCTTTATTAAGTATGGATATAGATTTGTTTCATTTTTATTCATCTTACCTTTCTTAAGTACTAACCTAGATTTTTCTATATAGTAGAGTCTGAATAAATGTTCATTGAATGAATTAATGAACAAATGAAGAAAAATATGTATAGATCATGTTGTAATACTGAATACCAAGTACTTGAAAAATGAAAGTAATAAAAATATACTTTAAAAAGAGAAATCATTAAACTTGAACTTTCTGTCATAAAATTATTAAAATATACATACATTTATATTTTTAAATATATATATATATATATATGTATAC
>CM053773.1:10838836-10859895 GCA_028658325.1 Potorous gilbertii | reverse complement strand
TTTATGAGAAATCAAGAAATGATAAGACAAAACCAAAAGTAGCTATGTATCTGAAGATTTCTCAACAAAAACAAAGAGTACCAAGAAAGTTTTATACTGTCAGGAGAGATTCCCTAAAGTGCTTGCAAATATTATATCATCTTGAGTTTTCCTCACTTTTTACTGCTCTTTCTATCAATATTTAGCTTTTGCTCTATTGACAGAGACAGAGGGAACAGGGTGAGTTCAATATGAAGGAAGGATACATAGAAATTAAAATTGTGTATTGAGAGGAAAGTACTGGGTGAAAGAGAAAGGGAGAGGTAGAATGCAGTAAATCATCTCACATAAAAGAGGGCAAGAAAGTGCTTTTACAATAGAGTGAAGAAGGGGAAGGTGAGAGGGAATAAGTGAAACTTACTCTCATTGAATTTGGTTTAATGAGAGAATAACACATATAGAAATCCCTGCAGGAATAAAGGGGTTAAGAGAGGGAGAATAATTGAAGTGAGGTAGTTTGAGGAAAGGGGTAATCAGAAGCAAATACAATTGTGAGGGGAACAGGTCAAGGGAGAAAATGGAATAAATGGAGATCAAGACAAGATCGAGGGAAATGTGGTTAGTCTTTTGCAACATGATTGTTATGGCAGCATTTTGCATGGCTACACATGTATGACCTATATCAAATTTCTTGCTTTCTCAGTTATGGTGGTTGGGGAGGGAGGAAGGGAGAGAGTGTAGAGCTCAAAGCTTTAATAATAAATGTTAAAAATTGTTTTTGCATGCACCTGGGAAATAAGTTGTACAGGTAACAGGGTATAGAAGTCTACCTTGCCCTACAGGAAAATAGAGGGGAGTAGAATGGGAGAAGCGGGGTGGTGATAGAAGGGAAGACAGATTGGGGAAAAGTGTGGTGGAGGTTTATGCTGTCCTTGGGTTGGGGGAGGGGAGAGATGGGGAGAAAAATTGGAATTCAAAATCTTATGGAAGCAAATGTTGAAAACTGAAAATAAACAAATATATCAAAAAAAGAAAAAAACTATATTCAGGACATGAGAAGATCAAATTGACTTAAATAACAAGACAATATATTCTTTAAAACTAAGCCATCCAAGTATAGGTCTATATCATCCACTTATATTCCAGACTGGTTTTGATAGAAGTGATTGAGTGACTTAATAAAGAAGATTTCCTACTTTCCAATATCTTATGCTATGTACAGTTTTGTAACATGGGTAAACATATGTTATATGACTCTTGAGACCCTTTAGGTGGCAATTAAGTAAATTAGGTCAGAAATTTTTTTTCTACAACAAAATTGTAGGAATATAAAGATTACAATTCCAGAAGCTCAGAAAATCAATCTGGTATGAGTCCCAATCACTGTGTAAAACTGTGTAATAATTGAGAGTTTACAGGCCTAGTTGACTAAGGTTGGTGAGGAAGGAATTCTATGGCCTCAAGCATCCAAAAGGAATGATTTTTCCTGTGATTCTTGCCAGAATTAACCTAGGGACATTTATCACATCCTTGCATCAACATCTATTAATATTTATAGAGCACACAGGATGTGTTCACCTGGTGGTATTCTAGGAGCCATGAAAATTAGCATAGGCCCATGGGCTCAGGGTCTGAAAGGAAGTGGGTTGTGGGCAAGTAAGAATGTTAATAAAAACTGAAAAGTAGACCCACTACATGTTGCACACTGGCTAAATCCATGTACTTACATATACAGACGCCAGGAATAACCTTTAAAAGGCAGAGGTTGAAATGGATTACCAAAGGAGATTATGGAATTGCCATCTGTGGATTTCCTTTGGAAAAGTAAAGGAAAAAAATTCATCTTAGGTTGATTTTAGTGAAACCAGAGCAAGGTAACATCAGAGGCACCTTTACAACCTTAATGTTCTGTGTTTATTACTCTACCATTTATAAAGGCACATGCTGACCAGAATGGAGTACTATTTTAGAATGTCTTTAAATGAAGGAGTGTTAAAACTAAGAGAATTGATTGATGTGGAGTAACATAATGGAATTAACTATAGAATTAAAAAAGGGTGTGTGGCACAGTAATGGCAGATCTTACCTCAGGATTGCTATAGTTATGGAGTCATGAAGCCAGGACCACATTTAGAAGACATAGTTCTATCTCCTAGTATTGTTCCTTTATTTTTTTTTGTGATGGGTGTTGGGCTGATTTGCAAGAGAGGCTATGGTAAATTCTTTTTAGGCCTGCTTTATAACTAAACATCCCCATACACAAATATCTTTGATTAAAAAGTCAAATTTCTCAATAATTAATTTTCTTTTTGGTGCAAATTCTACACTTTGGGAAGTTGATTAGTTAATTAAATCCTTAATATTTTTAGACCACTGACTTGGACTTGATCCATTGAACTTGATATACTCTTAAAAGCCTTCCTATGTGGGTGGCCCAGTCTATGTGGTACTGTGGTATCCTGAGGAACTGAATCATATGTGCATACAGGGGAATTGAGGTACTCTATGAGACCCAAGACAGTTTATTTTTAATAAACTACCTTCTGGACAGAGTGGATCTGAAATGAACTTTTATAGTATTTGGACATCAGTAATAAACCCCATGGATACTTACCAGATCCATGATTTCAGTGATGTAGGCATCATTAGTGGAAATCAAGTAGCTGAAGAATTTGGAGCCAGAGTATACATAAGCTTGGATCCTTTCTCTGTGATGTATGACCCATGTTACCTTAGCATTCCTCTTTAACTACTCTGGAAGTTAGTTTCTTCACCTATAAAATGAAGGGACAGGATCAGACATTCTCTAAGGTCCCTTCCAGCTCTAAGTCTATGATCCAAAGACGTATATATGCTGTGCCCATATTAGAATATAAACTCCTTGAAGGCAGGATTTGTTTCACTTTTGTTTTTGTATCATAGTGCTTAGAACATAGGAAAAGCCTAAAAAGAAGCTTGTCATTGTGGCTGCTGTTCTTTATTCAATTTTTATCAATGATTTCCCATAGATCTTCTTTAGACTATTTTTTCAACACAATGAGGGTCTTCATTCTAGAAGAAATAGTGATCATAACAACCAAGATAGGTCTGGTTTTGTCTGGTTTTCCTTCTGACTACACGATCAACCCACATTTGTTTCCGATTATGTGTTTCCTGGACAAGAGCCCTTATACTGCATCTTGTAGATAGGTCATTATTGGGACATATACTGCACTACCGTTAAACCCATATGTCCTCTTTCCCTTGTCTCTTAGGTTACCCACGACTTAGATTCTTCAGAGATGATACTGCATGATTCACAACCACCTGGTATCACTGGGAGAATATTGGTATTAGAAACTATGGGTTTTTGTGTTGGAAAGGTATCTGAGATCATACAACAGTCTGAAGTTAAGGAAGAGGGATGTAACTCATGCTCACAGAGAACTTGACTTTCATTTATTAGTATCAAGGAAAAGGATGCAGTGAGGATGTGTTCCAATCACTATAGATAATAGGCTCCTTTTTTTTTACTGAGCCAGGGTACAGGGTAGAACCCATAACTCCCAACCAAGAGGTCCAACCAGCTCAGCTCTGCAAATCCTGACTAACCTGGAGTACTTCCTGAAAATTAATTAATTAATTAATTAATTGTTGTATATTCAGGAGTAAACAAAGGAATACTTTATATGTGCACCAATCCAGAGTAAGGAAACCTTAGGAACATTTTATATACCAAATAAAAATAAGCTAGATAAATATGTATAAATACATTTTGTGCTCAGAAGTTACATCTATGAATTCATTAGACATTCATCTGTTCCCATTTATGTCCCCTACTTTGACCCTCTGCCTCAATTTTCCAGATGCAATCTAGTATGTTCTCTTCCTCCTATTTACTTCTAGCTCCAGTTCATTATCTCACCGCAATGTCTGCCATAGATAGATAAATAGATAGGTAGATAGATAGACAGATAGATGTTCAGTCATTTTTCAGTAATATCTGACTCTTCATGACCCCATATAAGGTTTTCTTGGCAAAGATATTAGAATGCTTTACCATCTTCTTTGTCATTTTTTAATATTTTACATTTAAAGATTTGTATTTTTACAGATAAGGGACTAAAGGCAAATAGGATTAGCAAGTGCGCAGGGTCACACAACTGGTAAGTGTCTGAGGCAGAATTTGAACTCAGAAAGATAAATCTCCCTGGCTTCAGGTGCAGCACACTATCCACTGTGCCACCTACCTGCTGAATAGATAAACTGGCCACTTAACTGCATAATATAGCTGAACAGAAGGGATTTTGATTCATCTGAATTTTCCTGTGCAGATTAATGACCTCTAAGGTCATTCTCAAATCTCATTAAGGGGGTACAATGGTATTCAGGGGTTTGATGCAACAGACACAATGTCATCCATAAACAGGAGCATCTGGCCCACTTCACCATCTATAACTGTCTTCCAGGTAGAACCTATTCATGCAGGACATCCTTCATGAGAGTGGCTCTCATCTCTGACAAGCTTGAGTATGGCTATTTTATGCTTTGATTGATGTTAATAATCAAAGGCCACTGAAAAGAGGTATTTCTGTGTTTACATTAATCAAGGAATATTGTATGATCTTAACATATGCAAGAGTGACAGACTCCCTTTTAGAGGAGGGCCTTTAAGACTTCATTTTCATTTTAACATCATCCTCTGTAGTGTTTTACAAATTGGTTTCAATCCTAAACTAGTTCAGGCCTTGGCTGCCATGTCTCTTCACTTGTCAAGGAGATAAAGTGTTTCCTGGATAAAGCATTTCCTCGACTGTTTTGTCCCCAAACCCCTCCTTGTAGTGACTACTTTGAGTCATTAGACTTCAGCAGAAAACACCTTATTCCAGCTCCTGTTTTTCAATGTGTAAGATTCTTTTAAATATTGAAACCACTGCACTTTTGTACAATATGTCTCATCTTCATTAGCTTTTTTATCGCAGTTCAGTGAGTCTTACCTTTACACAATTGATCATCTGATTGTATCCATCTAACTGATTTTGATAAGATTCCATGTCAGAACTAGTCATTTGATGTCTTTGCAGATATAGTCATTTTCATTTTTTGTGATATTTCTTAGACATAAAATAAGATGTTCATGCTGATTCAAAATGCAAAACCACTCAATACGCAAACATAAACAGAGTTTTAGACACAAAAACCAGACATGGAGACTTATTTAATAGGGAACTTATGTAGCAGGAGAAGGGAGTAATGCTTGATTTCTTGGTCATATTGAGCCTTAACTTACATGCCTCCTAGGAGCTGGCTCTTGCCAATCAAACAGGTTTTCACTGGCTTACACTAATACACACACACACACACACACACACACAAATCTTTTGTGGATTTAGGATCATAACATATTGTTCTTAACTAACGTATAATTTGTAATTAAAGCATTTGTAATGCAATCCCTAAGGTGGCTTTAAGAGGGTATGAAAACAGCTAAGTAACTAAATGTTGCTTCATCTATCTCATTGCACAACGCATTTGTCTTTCAGATACTATTTTATAGGCAGTGCAGTCATTCTGGACATGGAGTCAGGACGATGGGAGTTCAAGTAATGTCTCAGTCTCTTCTCAGAGGCATACCCTGGGTATGAGACTGAACTTCTCAATTTCCTCATCTATAAAATTGAGACAAAATTTTCAGTACTTACCTTACATAGTACTTATGAGAATCAAATGAGATTGTGTGGATAAAGTGTTGTGCAAATCTTATGGTGTTATATTGATATTGTTGTTTGTTTCTGTTTGTAGTGCTGTTTTCATGGGTAGTTTAACTTCCATCAATTAATGAGCGTCCTGCAAAGTGTATGACATCAGCCAGTGTCTAAAATAAGATTCTAAATCTTGGATTTCTAAATTATTGAAATAGTACTTTTCATGTTAAGGATGTGTAAAATACCTCTCCTATAGAAACACATAAGCAAAAGTAATATTTAATCCTAATCAAGACATTAACATCATTTAAAATACAAGAAAAGGTCCAAACTTAGATGTCTCTTCCTTTAGGGATCATGGAATTTAGCACTTCCTGCTCCTTTCTCCAATAATTCTAACATAAAGAGAAAAAACCAAGGACATGAGATTGCTGTCAGTCAGTCCAAGTATTTATTAAGTCCTTACTAAGTGCCTATTGTACCAAGCAGTGGACACATACACACACACACACACACACAGAGCAAAAACAATCATTGCCCTCAAAGAGCTCTCTCATTCTAATGGGGGACACAATGTAAATAATTAGAAGCATGCAACATATATATGGAGCAGATAGAAAATGATCTGAGAAGGATAGCACTGGGAGCTGGGGGCTGGGAAGGGCCTCTTGCAGAAGGTGAGATCTGAGCCAAGTCTTGAAGGAAGAGGGGGAGAAGTGAGGGGGTGGAGCATTCCAGGCAGATCCCTTACCAACTAAAAAGCATTAAAGCTACCCCTTGGGATTAAGTAATGAGGAATATCACAGACGTTGTATTTACACAACCCAAAACAATTACATTAGGGGTACGCTCAATCTGGATATTTCAATCATTTTAACAGGTAATTCAGATTAATGAATGTCAATCCTATTGATTGTGCAACAATCAACTATTAATGAGACCAAAAAGAAGTCTGAAAAATAATAGATTTGGTGGCAGTATTTACATGTGTACCAAGAAGAGTCTTATTCCTTATTGCAAATTACTTATCTCAGAGGGCAGAAAAATCATTTTACCGCATCTGTTTTGCATTTTACCCTTTACCTTAGAAAGAATGATATTTTTATTGTTTGGAAAACCCTAGGTATCTTTAGTCTTCAACCAGAGTTTCATAAAATTGGGCAGAACTCATTTAGGAACACTTGAATTTAAATTAATTTCTACCTCATTTTTCACTCTAGACGAAATGAAACTTATACCCACAATATACCAACTTGTTAATTATCTACATGGAAAGGAACTTGTTAGATAATCTTTTTTATCAATAGTTAAATTATTTTATGTTTTTAATTGGACTATACTTATTGCCTCCAGCTTCTGCGAATGTAATGGTGTTGAATTAATTTAAGGGGACTCAAAGGAACTAGATATACCAGGCTATCACCTTTATAATTTCATTATATGATTGGATTATGAAAAACATTTTAGAAAATTTTTAACTTTTCCTCTATAAAAATACAAACTCCTCTATTTAGCATTTAAAGCATTTCACAATTTGGTTCCCATTTTTTTCCCACTCCAACCCATGCACCTTATATTGCAGACAAACTTGCCCTTGCCCATTTAGTTTCTCATCCCTGTATTATGTCCCCATTACCCACCCCCACACCAAGTCTATGACTTGGCACTGGTTGCTTTCCCTCACCCCTGACCCACATCCCACCCCCAGAACTGGAATACCTGTATCTAAGAGTCCCTAGGTTTAACTCCAGTGTTTGCTATTTCCAGACTTTTCCAGATCCTTTTTACTTCGAGATATATTGAGATAGAGAGAGAGACAGAGATAGAGGTAGAGATAGAGATAGAGATATACACATATATGTACTTAATTATCTATTACCTATTATTCCCACAGGGGGATGTCACTTCCTGACTATAGTACCAGGACTATTTTTATTTTTGTTTTTGTACTTAATAAATGCTTATTGAACTAAATTGAACATCAAAAAAATTTGTACTCCTTTTTCAGAGCTTAGAGATGAGCCCTAAATTGATTCCAGAAAACTACAGGAGATTGTCTTTGGATCTGCAGTCCCTATTGAAATGCCCAGCACAAACTCGACAGTGTTCTGGTAAATGTTTAACTAACTGGGGGCGAGGGAGAGGGGCAAGGGCAGGAATGTACTGATAACACATGTTTAAATTTAATCTGAATTATTAACATTTTCTCCATCACTTTTTTAGGCCTAAATAATTGATAAAACAATAAATCAGCCCTGATTTGTGATGCTTGATGTAAATTCTCACATTGAAAATCTAATAATCTCCTAGTGGATAAAGAGGAAGGAAATATGTATGGATTAAGGGCCTATTATGCACCAGACAATTTATAAATATTATGATTTCAATCCTCACAATAAATCTGTGGATTAAAGTGTTACTATCCTCATTTTAGAAATAAGAAAAGTGAGGCAGATAGAGCCCAAGGTCACACAGCTATTTATTCTTTGAAGCACAATTTGAACTCAGGATTTTCTGAATCTGAGAGTAGCACTCTATCCAGTGTAGTACCTGGCCACCACTAATATACATATACATATATATATATATATATATATATATTTATATATATATATATATACATATACATATACATATACATACATATATATATACATATACATATACATATATATAACTTCAAAATGCATAGAGATATAGTATTACACTATATCAACAAATTTTTATATTTAATCTTTCAAAATTCTTCTCTGATACAAAGAGAGAGACAAAAATTTTTATGCAGATTTTCCAAATCAAGAGTGTGCCATGCCCTTAACTCCTGTGATGTGGAAAGGATAATTATAACGTGACATGTGTCTCAAAACTTGTTAGCGGTGATCAGTGTGCTATATCTGCACGAGGGGATGAGCAGAACTGGGGAGAGGAGAAGAGAGAACTCTTTTGTCTAGGAATCTCTACAGACTGCCATCATTATGGGAATTTCTGACTTCTAGCTTCCAGCTTTGATAAAGAAGATGGATGGTGCCAACTTCTCTTCGGGTTGCTGAAGGGAGAGTAGATTCAAGGAAGAAGTTGACGTGAAAGGAGTTGGCAATCTTCTTCATGTAACTACCCCAAGCTTGTTTCTCCTTGAGTGAGATCTGGGACTTTCTCTTGGTTAACCCAAATTACCTTGCTCTCGGTGGGGGAATTCCTTCACTCTATATTATTTATTATATATTTTTTATGTATTTATTCTGTCTCTAATTTCTGTTTCTTGGAAAAATGAATTTCTTTGCAACTTCCTATTTATATTCATTGCGAGAACATTGCAGATACAGCTTGGGTCTTTCTTTCCCCATTAAGAAATACCAATCAGAAGGTTAACTTGAATGTGAAAACTATATCTCCTAGATCAATATTTACAAGAGCAGATAGATATGATTCTAGTCCTGAACCACTTCTCTTTGAGGAGAGCAGAGGCCACACTTCTAGGCTCAAGTTTCTGCTTCCCCTCCCGGCAAGAATTAAAGTCTCCCTTGGAAAGGTGTGGAGGGAGAAGAGGCTAGAAATGTCTATATTGTCTCCATTCAAACCATGCTACACATGGAGGACATCTATCCCCATAACAATTTAACTAGATAAATGTGTACAACTAGCTATTTTTAAGTAGGAATTTAAATATGTAATTAAGGATTTCTGCCTATATATAAAGATTAATAAAAATATTTCTAAGTGTATAAATTATTATTTTTATAGTTTATGTTAAAATCTTTAATGGAATGATTTAAATATATTTAATAATTTCAGTTTCAATGAAAAGTTCCCAGTGTGTTTGAATTGGAAGTTTTTCTTCCCCATAAATAAAGAAAATGACATCCTTACAGGAATGGTTTCTGAGAATGCAAAAACATCACTGATGATGAGGAAAGCTTCTGAAATCATATCTCATACACTGGAGTCTTTCAAATTCCTATTAGCAATAAGTATGCAATTTTTGGCCTTCCAAAGGAATATGAATATATTTTAAAGTTAGTAGAATGACTCTAACACATACAAATGAGGAATGCTTTCAGCCCTGCCCTAATCTTACTTTCCCTATATATGTGTACATAGATAATACATAAGAACACATAACACATAAGTCAGCTACTAGACTATGTGAGAATACTTAATAATGAGGAAGGAACTATACTATCTAAAGTCCACCCTAAACTCTCTCAAAGCTAAAAAGAAAACTTCTTAGTAACTCTTCAGTGAACTTGTCACATTAGATCTATACTCTAAATTCACAGGTGAGGAACCTGTGGCCTTGAGGCCACATGTGGCCTTTGTCCTTGAGTGTGGACTTTTGATTGAATCCAAGTTATACACAACAAACTTTTTAATTAAGGGGATTTGTTCTGTGAAATTTGGATTCAAAGGGCCACACTTGAGGACCTAGAAGGCCACATGTAGCCTCTAGGTCCTAGGTTCCCCACCCCTGTGTCATGTTATTTCTGTCCTACATGCCCAACAACAGAGAAAGTTCCCTGAGGCCAGGAGAGGTACTCTATTCATCTCATATTCCCAGTATTTGTTGAAAGTGAATTTTCTTGAATTTATTGAGCATATCACATTTTATAAGAAACTTATTCAATGACTAAGGCATAATTAGGGTATGGAGATATGCTGCATAAAAGATTAATATAGCCTGTCTTTCATAATTAAATTCACTTGGAATATTAACGTATTGGTAAAATTTTTGGAAAATTGAAAAACTGTCTTTAAGTGCCACAGTCACAAAAACTGAAGAAAAGAGAATGGTACCTCTTCATTTTGTGGGTAGAGAAAGCTAATAATGTATGACAGTAGAAAGGCAGGGTTTTTAATACTTTTTTTAACCTTACAAAAGAGGCCAACTATGATCTGAAAATGAGTGTAAGTAGCACATGGAAAAGAAGGGCAGGAAGCCAAATAGAAATAGAGAAAGAATGGATGTGTTCAAAATTGCACGTCCCAGTGACTTGCGTCCTAAGGCTTAACATGGACCAGAGTCCTGTCAGAGGATTCATGGAAGGTTGAAAAGGTGTAAAAAGACATTAAAGAGACATTATGGGGCCATCTCTTGACAAAGATAAAAGGAAGTGATGATTTTTGAAATCATTGTCATATCTACTTAATTATTGCCTGTCAGACATTTCAAACTTCAGGGCCTCGGATTGGTGTATCCAATATACTCAATATATCCAAAATGGAACTCATTTTTTTTCCAAAAATCCTTCCCTCTCTTATATTTCTGTCAAAGACTCCACTGACCTTCCAGTCTTTTAAGTTTGTAGCCTAAATGTCATCCTCAACAACTCACTCTATCCTCAATTCACATGTCTAAAGAATTACCTAATCTAGTATTTCTACTTCCACATCAACCCTTTCTGTCCACTCACACTGCTACTACTACCTTAATTCAGGCTCTCACCATACTTCCTCTCCCTACCTCAAGTCTTTTAGTCTCTTCATAAAGTACAAAGCTAACCTTGTAATTCCCTTACTTAATCAGTGATTTCTTAATGCTTATGTAGCTTTTAAAGCCCTTGGTAAGCTGGCTTTGTTCTAGACTCATTGAAGGACATTACTCCACTTGACTCATTTTGCCACCCAGCTAAATTGACCTTTTCATATTCTTCCGTGTGTTTCCCTCAGCCCCCAAACTGTGCCTTTGTACTGACCAGTCCACACACTTTGAATACGCTCTCTCCACCTGATAGAATCCCTTTCTTCCTGTAGGTTGCAGTTCA
Organism: Potorous gilbertii; assembly: GCA_028658325.1. Lineage (NCBI taxonomy): Eukaryota > Metazoa > Chordata > Mammalia > Diprotodontia > Potoroidae > Potorous > Potorous gilbertii. The sequence continues at coordinate 10,848,473 of CM053773.1, read as the reverse complement.
ACAGTCATCTTCTGCATGATACTATTTCTTATTCCCCCCAATTTTAGTCCCTTCCTTCCTAAAAGGTCTTATGTATTTATACATACATGACATACACACACATTGTATTTATTGATTTCATATTCATATCTATATATGTACTTGTCTACCCCATAAGAATGTAAATTCCTTGGTAATAAGGTTTGTTTCATTCTCTGTGCCTGCTGCATTTCCAGCACCTGGGACATGTTAGCCTTTTAAAAATCCTGACTAATTGAATGAAATGGTAGTATTAAATAAGAGAAAGTCATAGTATCAGATTTGGAACTGGAAGGATTTTAGCAAAATCTTGTCCGATCTCCTCATTTTATAGCTGAGGAAACAGGCCCAGAGTGATGACATAAATCATTTACCCAAGGCCATAGAGTCAGTAAGTGGCATAGCAGAAACTCAAATCCATGGATTCAAAATATTTCATACTTTCCTATATATCATGACACTTCTGTTTCCATGAAATATCAGTATTCATCATGCAACAAATATTAATTAAGTCTTTACCCCTTGAGTGAGATACAAAAATAAAACACAAATATAAAAAGACATAGATTCTTGTCAAAGAGTTTACCAACAAAAGAAACTATAACATACGTTTACAAGCTATAGAATCATATATTACTTATTTCTACTATTGTCTATTAGATATTTTTTGTACCTATGTTATCATTTTTATTAGATGGCAAACTCCTTGAGAAGAACCATGTCTTCTTTATTTTTGTATCTTACTTAGTTGAAGGATAAGTAATTAATATTTTTTGTGTGTTGAACAAATTTCTCAGTTCACAAATTACTTAGTCCTCATCAAACAGTTGTGTTCTACTACTAAAACTGAGGTGAAAATGTTGAGAAGTTGACCTAAAATCTCTTCAACAATAAGAGAAATTGAGGGACTGAAATTACTATTTCCTTTTGTCAAAATGATATCTTTACAAGACCAAAGACTGAATTTTAGTGTCCGTATTTTCAGTTTGTAATCGTGATCACTAAACCAGATTTTACAAAGCTTCCTCAGGATTTCTGAATTTTACATCCATTTGCTCAGTGTGAATTGTATGCTGAATTCACTTACAACTCTTCCCTGAATATTTTCATTCCCTCGAGTGAACTAATGATTATTTTTCTTTACTTTTCCTTAGGCTAAGAACAAATATTGGTATAAGGTTAAGGGGAGGAAATGATTATTGACAACGTTTTTATAAAAATCACTATTTGAAATCAACAGGGAAAATGTTTGTTTGTGTGTGAGGGTCTCGTTCTCATGGCTGGGATAAATAGCAGCCAATGTTCACAGCAGAGAAGAGCAAGAAACAGATTCATTTATTGTATTTCCATCTGCACTTCTATCACCAAATCTATGTCATAATTGGTTTCACCTTGAAGACAAATCCTTATTAAGTTAGACAAAATGGTAATTCACTCAAAAATGATCTAAAGCTTTTCATGCACTTCATATTCAAACATGATACCTGACTTCAAGGAGCTCACATTCTAATGGAGAAGGCATGTAAACAACTATGTTGTACATAGAAGATATATACAGAGTATTTGAAAAGTAATCTCAAAGGGACACTAGTGGCTAGCAGGAAGGAGAGGCAGAAGTAGGAAAGGCTTCCAGCAAAAGATGAAATTTGAGCTAAGACTTTATGGAATCCAGGTAAAGCAAGAAATATTTGTGAATAGGATAGATCATTCTAGGCATAGGGGACAGTAATTGGAAAGGCACTGAGAACGGTTAAAGGGATTGCAAGTGTAAGCCAGTATCCTTGGATTGTAGAGTGTATGGAGGGGAAGAAAATGTAAGAAGCTAGCTTATTTATATTTTATTCAAGAGGAAATAGATAGCCAACGGAGTTCACTGAGTGGGGAAAGGGAAGAATAAGAGCTATTCAAAGGTGGAGTGGGTTTCCTTGGGAACTTTATTAGAGGTATTCAAGAAGAGATTGTATCACCATTTATTGGGGATATTGTTGAGGGAATTTGTCTCTGGGTAGGATTTGGAGTAGATGGTCCTTAAAGCTTCATTTCAACTTCATTTTGTTTTAGTCTGTAACTGACAGTGGATGACTGAGTACCTTCTATAAACTCCAAATTTTGTGAAATTTGAACACATTTAGGTCATAGGTCATATATTATTAAAGTTGTTAGGGACCTTAAAGATGGCTGAGTTCTTTTTCTTCATCTTATAGATAAAGAAATAAAGATTCAGAAAAGTGAAATAAGTTGTTCAATTAAGACTCATAATCTGCATATAGAAGCTAATGGCTTGAATGAAGACAGAGCATCTACAATAGCATGTAGAAAGAAATAGCACAGCAGCGGTATCAAAAGATCCGATTTCAAGTTTGTCTCTATGTGACTTCAGACAAATCCCTTTATCCCTTTGGGGTCTTCTGTTTTACTATATATAAATGAAAGGAATGGACCTAATCATCTCTAAGATCCCTTCAACCTCTTCTAACTAATTATCAAGGACAAGAAATATAAAGAGAACCTCTATGAAATGGATTTTTTCCCTTCAGCAGATAATATGATGATAAGTGTGCCTTATGTTTAATCTTTAGGTATGTTTTTCATTAACTATGTACAAATGGTTAATAAGACTAATTCTTGACAAAATATGCTTTAAGACACATCAAGTAATTTCCTCACCAAAAGAGTGTGAGATAGGCAACGCAAGAAGTACTATTCACTTCATTCACCTCATTCACCAGTCCTGGATAAATTAAGACATCTATTTAGAGTCACTCTAAATCAACTGAAATATTCAGTCAACATTAACAATGAAAATGTTATGCCACTTTCATTTCGTAGTGAATTAAGGAATAGATATTCATCTTAAGGGATTGCAACTTAGAAGTGCTTATTTTGCTACCCTATGAGGAAAGAGATTGCTTAACCATCTGGGAAGGGATATATATATTTCTTCTCTCTGGTAAGATCCAAAAGGCCTAATGTCTTTAACTGTCTCTACAAGACTTTCACATTTGGGCAGGCATGATCTAACCATTGCACTCATCAATTCTCAGACATGGACATACATGTATCTTTGTGACATATGTGTATACATACACAGGCAGAAATACTATATACATACAAACTCTCCAGGTTTTATTTTTCCAACTAAGAGTATACACATGTACGCATATACATATATACGTATATGTATATACATATTCAGTTCCCATTGTATGCATTTTTATTTACTAAATATGATTTTTCATCACTGTGAATTTTGCTTGAATGAGTCTTTCTACCAGAGCTATGTGGCATCATAGTTTCCTTATAAAATCTACATCAATGCTCAGTCATTTCAAAGGAATAAAATTATGTGAAAGGCCTTTAGCAATCTGCCTCAGGGTTTCAGAACTCACAAATAGATGTCTGCTTACTGAGAACTTGGGGTATACTGTCCCAGATCTGCTGATTTAGAATCAGACATCTAGAACTGGAAAGGAACTCAGAGGCTATATAGTCCAACCTCCTCATTTTACTGCTGGGGAAACTGAGGACTACGGAGGCTTAAAAATTTGCCTAAGGTTGCACAAGCAGTAAGCCTCAGAGGTGGAATTTAAAGCCACATTCTCTCACTTCAGAGTCAATGTTATTTCCATTGCTTTCTCCTAATTTTTTTTTAACCATCAATCCCACTAGGTCAGGAATGATAGAAATTAGGAGGAGGGACCAGTATTTAGTCCTCTGTTTTTCTTTACTTCCTCTCTTTAAAATGCTACTCACCATAGAGGGGCTTAAACATCGTTTGGGGATTGCTTTCCTGGAACTCAAATGATGTTCTTTGCATCTGTTTTATCTGTATCCCACAGAGTTATCCATCTTGATTTGGAACTGCCAAAGTAAATATAAAAATTAGATGGCAATGGCTCATGTTAAACATTTTAAACAGATTTAGAAAAAAAATTATAAATGGAATAGGAAACCAAAATTATAGTATGACCATGATTTCTTCCTTAGGAAAAATTAATCCTACCATTGGAATGAAAGACTTCAGAAGAATATAGGACAGCAAAGGGGGCAGCTTTGATATTTCAGCAGCTAATTTTTCCAAGTCAAGAATTCAAGTCAAACCAACAACAAGTATTTATTAAGCACTTAATATGTGCCAGGCACTTTGGTAATCACTGGGGAATATAAATACAAGCAAAAAAAAAAAAACAACAGTCCCTGTCTTCAAGAAGCTTACATTTTAATGGCAAAGATACATAAAAAGAAATTAAAATTGGCGTATGTACAGTATGGGCATAGGTAGAGAAAGACCAGAGAGCCAGGGAATCTTCCTGGAGAGATGTTCATAGTTGCACTGAGCTACATGATACTTCATTCAGTGACTAGTATTCGGCACGATTACATTGGCTCCACTGGATTTGGTAATAATAAACCTGTTAGGTTTTGCAGCAGTTTTCAATATTTTCTATTTTCCAAAATTATTTTCCCAAATGTAACATTCCATCTCTCCTATCAGACTGTCCTCCCATGCCTTGAACACGCTCAATCCTCAGATCTTGCATATAGAATTCTGGCTTCTATCAAAGCTGTCACCTCCTATGAGCAACCTTTTGTGATGTCCCCAGCTGTTGGTAATCTGTCCTACTCATATTATCTTATATTTACTTATCTGTACTTCCATTGCAGCCCCTGAGAGAATAGGAAGTCACCGACAGAAATAATTGTTTCATCTTTGTCATTATAGCCCCAGTACCTAGAATAGTGCCTAGTACATAGTAAGATAGGGATAGGAACTCAATCAATGATTTTGTTGATAAGGAGAACGAGGACTGTGCAGTCTCTGAATGTTTTGGTCTTAGGGAGTTGCCTCATACACTGAGGTTAAGTGACTTGGCAAGGGTCACATGGCCAGTAAGCATTTATTTGTTAAGTTCTCTTTATGACAAATACTCGAAAGCAATGAAAATACAAATAGAATGCTGAAACAGTTCCTGTTCTTAAAGAACTTATATTCTAATTGGGGAGACAACACATAAAGGAGCACTCATGTTTATTTATGTAAGGTTCATGGCAGATGGAAAGGCCAGGTCATATTTAGGCAAGTAAACTAGCAAAAGAGATGGTCAATTTCCTACTAAAAATACAGGAGGATTAAGGGTTAGAGTGGAGTAGAGTTCTGAGTTATCTCCAGTAGTAGAGATAGGGATCTGAGGGTCAGAAAACAGCTGTCAGTGGACATCGTATTCCTGGTGGGGACTCGGCAGCAGGACAAGTATTGATTGGGGATGGGAGACTTCCATGATTCTTCTCAGTATAAGTATGCTTGTTTCTCTCCCTGCCGTTGACTGGAGTGCTGAGAGGAGGGTCTCAGATTTCTTATGGGGCAGTGAAAGTGGCTGGTTCTAGATTATCAGTTTGGGGAACATCAGTCAAGGGGTTAATAAGCTGAGGCAAAGGAATGGAAAGTCCCCAAACCAGCCCTCTACCCACGATATGACACTGCTTCTCACTACAATAATCAGGTAATAGATATTTTATAAATATTTGTTGAATTCAGTAAAAGGTTTAAAAAAAACAAAATTAGATTTTTTGTTGATAGCTTTGTTTTTAAGATCATCCAATATTTTTCTGCTTCCTTTTGTAGAAAGCCATCACATGTAAGAAATAACATTTTTATTTTTGACAATATTTCAATTTTTCTACTTACGTATAAAATTTTTTAACATTCATTTTTCAAAATTTTGAGTTTCAAATTCTCTCCCTCTCTAATTCTCCTCCTACTTCACAGAGAAAGCAAGCAATTTTATATATGTTATACATGTTCAGTAATGCAAAACATATTTCCAATGTAGTAATGTTATAAAAGAAAACACAAATAAAAAAATAAGAAAAATAAAGGATTAAAAAGTGTGCTTCAAATATGCTTCAATCATTCTTTCTCTGGAAATGGATAGCATTTTTCATCATGAGTCCTTTGGAACTGTCTTACATTGTTGTCGCTCACTAGCTGTATGACCTTAGACAAGTCACTTAACCCCACCTGCTTCATCCTGGGTCATTTTCAGTCATCCTGATGAATATCTGGTCACTGGATTCGGATGACTGTAGAGGAGAAGTGAGGCTGGTGACCTGCACAGCCCTCCTTCACTCAAAACAAAGTCAAGTGTAAGTCATGTTATTATTTCTCTGATGGCATGGGCTTCTTCAGCAACAAAGGACGAACACACACACACAAATCATTGCATTGTTGAGAATAGCTAAGTCATTCACAGCTGATTATTGTACATTAATGATGGATAACAGAGAATATGAAACTGTAAAAAAAATGATGATTATGATGTTGTGTGGTGGGGTTTAGAGTCTTTTTTCTCACATAAGAGTCAAGGATTGCAGAGTGGGACGTCATAAACTGACTCACAGGGCAGGGACTTGCTGACCACTTGGCCACTACTCCCAGTTCATGAAGTAAGCTCACATCTTCTGTTGACTGGCAAAATAATTTGGGCTGCTGTTGACTTTCATGGTCAGTAGTGGATCTTTCAGGTGGCCAGCAAGAAGCACAGCAATGAAAAACGGCTCACCATCTCTTCATCTTCACTCTAATCAGAATAAAACTTCATGTCCAGGAAACAGGACACAATATGTATGTTTTATCTCGTAAATATCATAGCTTAGCTCCAACTTATTAACATTCAGAATGTGATATTGGGTCTGTTATATACATTCATGATTATCAAGTAAAAATTGATTTTTAATGAAATACGCCTTGATATCTGGACATACCTGGAGGAAGGTAAGACAACTAAAATGATAAGAAAAATCTTAGACCATATTCTTGTTACCCCAAAGAAGGAGACAGAAAGTATCAAGGACTATTGACCCATATGCCTATTTTTCCATCTCTACAAATTTTTTAAGGAAATAACCTATACTTACATCAAGGTCATCTTTGGAAAAGGAATTTGCAAGGAATAGGTAGGTTTTCATAGGTAATATTTGATGGTATATTATGTTACTACTATCACACAATTGACTGTTGTGTTTATCCTTCATTCTTGAAGAGGACCATGACATGACTTGCATGACTGCATGATATGCAAATCAAATCACTTTGATTTGAGTGAGGGAGGGCTGTGCAAGTTCACCAACCTCACTTTCTTCTCTTGAGCCATCTGGGTGCAGTGGCCTAATATTTGTCAGGAATACTGGAGATGGTCCAGGATGCAATGGGAGACCCTGGCCCTTTCAGGCCAAAGTCCTATCACATTCTCACTTTGAGTGAAATACACCCATTCAGGGAATAGGTTTCTTTAAGTAGTGACTCAAAAATATTTCTGTCAATGTGTTTTCTGTGCCCGTGTGCATGAATGTGTATGTCTGCATCTTGAAAAGACACTCTCTAAATGAACAATAAGTTGGTCCCAGAAGATCAAAAACAGGAGGAGAGGGAGGCTTTGGAAAGTACAAAGTTCTTTTGATGACCTCAAGGCAGATAGGTGGCACAGTGGATGGTCATGGAGTCAGGAAGATCTGAGTTTTGACCCAATCTCAAACAATTGCTAGCTGTATGACCTTGGGCAAGTCACTTTAACTCTCTGTACTTCAGTCTCCTCAACTGTAAAATGGAAAGAGTAGCTCTAACGTTTCAGGGTTATTGGGAGGATGAAATGAGATAACATCCATAAAGAGGTTTGCAAAATGTAAAGTGCTATATAAATGCTGGCTTCACAGTAATTGAAATCAAGATTTAAAATAACACAAGTTAAGATGATAGACATGGGACTAAAAAAAATCTGGAGTTCTTAGTGGATAGCAATATGAAATTCCCAAATACTATATTATCTGTTGGGCTATAAAGTAAGGAATAGTTTACAAGAATAAGGAAATGTTCATTCTATTAAAGCCTACCCTAGTCAGACCACATATGGAGTATGATCCTCAGTTTTGGGTGCCACTGTTTGGGGAAAAATATTGGTAAATTGGAAAGTGTATAGAGAAGGGCGATGAGGAAAATCAAGAACCTTGAGTCCATGTCACATAAGGATCAGCTGAAGGAATTGTAAATGTTTAGTCTGGTAGAAAAAGAAGTGCTAGAGGGTTCACACTGTCTTTGCTAAAATATTTGAAGAGCTTTCACATAAAAGAGAGATTAAACTTGTTCTTTTGGAATTCATTTTGTAGAATTGTCTTCAGAGTCATTTTACATCACAGTAGAAAATTAGTTTCACTAGTTCATAATCATAATTTACTTTCTTTATTCAGCACTATGTTATCCTACTTGATGTACCACCATGTACAACAGAATTAGCCTGAAATAAATTTTAGGTGTTTCAAAAGTCAAATCCACCATCAAAGGTGAAGCTGTGCTACTATTGAGGAGATCTCAAAGAATGTGCTATAGTCTTTGAAAGCAATTCCAGAAGAAAAGATCTACATGTGTTTGAACAATGATAATATCATTGGAATGATGATCCATATTAACAATAATTAATATAATTAATGAAGAGCTTTCCCCAAGGGACTGTTCTGAGAGGATCAGCTTTCATTTGGATATATAAATTATAGTATGTTTGCTTAAAAAGAAACCACTTTATAGTTAACCCTTTATACAAGCCACAACTACTAAAATTGAAAATTGAGGTTATTCTTATCATAAAACAAAATTCCATTATCATGTATTTCAACATAGGTCATTTTAACTAGACGGAGAGCCAAACTACAGTGCCTATGTACTCAATGTATTCTTACACTATGAAAAACCTATGTAGGTGAAACAAAATATTACAGGAAAAGCCCATAATAAGAAAGATCTTGACTAGCAAAGTTGTTTGTGTGACGGTCCATAAAAATAATGTTTTCCTGATTTGGCTATTCTCATGATGCATAACTGCGGTCAACAAATGCTTTTCTTGTAGTGCCTGTCCATGTAACAGTCACTCTCTGTAATTAAAATGTCTGCTAGGATGCCATTTTTAGAGTAGGTGATAAGATGAGCTGTGCTCATCTCTTCCTGGGAATCCTCCACCTTTCATCATTTGCTTCGTAAACAGCACACTATTAGATATGCTCATTAGGGAGTGTTCCACAATGATTTTTTGGTATTGTCAGTCAGCAACAACCTACTCAGCTCTCTTTCTCCCACCAAGAAAAGTCCTCCTAAATCATCCATCAAAACCAAACAACACACAAAAAGATGCAGGGATTTTGAGGAACAGGGAGAGGAGGCATGAACATGACACTTGCCCCATCCTTCACTAGGTTCTTAGCATCACTTTCTACTTTCTAATTTATCATAGAAAGACCATATTTAAACAAAGATGCCTGGGTTTGGAGTCAGAGGACCTGGATGGAATTCTGACTCTGCCATTTACCACCTATGCCTCAGGCCTTCAGTTTTCTCATCTAAGACATTAGGGAGTTAGATTAGAATTTCCCCAAGATCTCCTTTAAATTAAAATTTAGAATCTATGTTTAGGAGAGAAGTCCTGAGATTAAAAACGTTCTTTTTTGTTCCAAAATAAAATGTTCTGCCATATCTAAAGCAAGAAGTTTTCCTATTCAAAGTCTCATGACCTCAATTTAGCTTATCCTTATCACTTCCATGTTTGACAAACAATCAATAAAGGTGGAGAGAGATTTG
>CM053773.1:10789027-10838336 GCA_028658325.1 Potorous gilbertii | reverse complement strand
TTTAATTTCTCCATCTGAAAACTGCCTGGTTACCTTTAACCATTTATCAATTACGGGATGACTTGTATTCTTATAAATTTAACTCAATTCTCTATATATTTTAGAAATGAGGCCTTTATAACACACACACTAGTTGAAAAAGTTCTTTCCCAGTTTCCTGCTTTCCTCCTGATCTTAGTTGTATTGGTTTTATTTATGTAAAAACTTTTCAATTTAATGTAATCAAAATTATCCATTTTGCATTTCATAATGTTCTCTATCTCTTGTTTGGTCATAAATTTCTCCATTCTCTATAAATCTGACAAATAAACTATTTCTTGCTCCCCTACTTCATTGTGTACCTATTTGGACTTTATTCTGGTGTATGTTTTCAGGCATATGTCCAGTTTCTGCCACACTATTATCCAGTTTTCCCAGCAGTTTTTGTCAAACAATGAGTTCTTATTCCAGAAGCTAGGGTCCTTGGATTTATCAAAGAGTAGATTGCTATAATCATTGACTACTGTGTCTTGTGTATCTGACCTATTCCACTGATGTACTCTTCTATTTCTTAGCCAGAATCAAGTGGTTTTTATGATTGCTACTTTATAATACAATTTGAGTTTGGATGTGGCTAGGCCACCTTCCCTAATATTTCTTTTCATAATTCCCTTGATATTCTGGACCTTTCTGCCAGATGAATTTTGATATTATTTTTTCTAGGTCTACAAAATACTTTTCTGGTAGTTTGCTTGGTCCCAGGATCTTTTAAAAGCAAGGACAAGGGATTATCGCACCCTCCTCATTCAGTTCATGGTACCTGCCTATGGATAAGCTGTGATCTTCACTCTCTGGATGCAGTAGGGGGAAGGCATTTAAAACTCTTCAAACCTGACCCCTTCTTACCTATCCATTTTTTTCATACTTTAATTCCTTCCTTGTAACTCCAAGATCTAGTTAAACTGGCTTTCCAAATGTTTCTTGCACATAATATTCCATCTCCAGACTCTAAGTCTTTAACTAGCCATTCCTCCTGCTTGGAATGTTCTCCCTTCTCACCTCTACCTCCTGACTTCTCTGGCTTCCTTAAAGACTCAGCTCACACCCTACCTTCTGCAGGAGGCCTTTTCCATTATTTCCCCGCATCCAGTGCCTTCTCTCTGAAATTGCTTTCCATTAGCACTGTACATATCTTATATGTACAAATCCATTTGTATGCATTGTCTCCTTAGAATGTGAGGACCTTGAGAGCGGGGATGTGTTGTGATCAATTTCATATCCTTAGAACTTAGTGAGCTCTAAATAGTACAGCAAGTATGTAATAAGTATCATAGCACATGCTGACTGATGAACTACAAAACATCCTAGAAAGACATAGACAGCTCTTAAATTTCCAAATGGGTATTTAATTTTCCCATTCCAAAATGCTGACCCTATTGTTTTTTCTTGTTTACCTCTTCTTTTTTTGGGAATCCTACTTTATTCACATTTCATTTTCTTTATTACAAAATTCAAATTGAGGATTTACCTTAAAGATTACCATTTATCCAAACTATGGTACATGTTTAAAATTCTACTACATGTACAAAAAACATAAGAACAGATGTAACAGCTGAAGTGGGACCTATTTCAAAATAATTCTATAGGCTTTAAATAGTGGAAGTCACCATTTCAAAGTAATAGTAGAGGTATTATAAACTGCTTTTCCCCCACCCTATATATAGGAATTCAGCATCTCAGAGTTGGAAAGGATCTCACTAATCATGTAATTCAACAAATAATCCCAAAACAAACCCTCATTACAACGCACCCAACAAGTAGACATCCTAAGACAGATGAAGTAGGTTTATTTGTGTAATAATGTAACCACTATTTTGGACGTACAAAAAATTTTTAAAGTGTCAGCTTCAACAGACCTTCTAATTTCCTTCTTCTGTAAGCAAGGAGATGTGCTATATGAGCACGAGAAGGCTTAGTATATATGAAAAGATTTTTAGTGGCATAATCAAATAAAACAACACAATTAATCTGACACATATTAATGATATCTGTAATAGTTACTATGTGCATGGTAATTAGCCATAAATGGTAAGTAGTTCACTTAAGTGACTGTAATTAGTATTACTTTTACACTGGCAACCTGTTCTTTTCTCTGTTAATTCTCCTCTGGCTGCAAATAGGCATCAGTGTTGACACCATGTACAATTTAATCTTTATCACATACACACACTCATTAGAAGACAAAAGCTCTGGATGTGACTCTTAATGGCTAGGTTTCCATGTGCCCATCCCCACCCATGATTGTGGATCCCTGTGCTTCCTCGACCCGCAGCCCCCACTGCTTCATGGTCTCCTTCCCCCAACCACAAGCATACAACTGGAAGATTGCTAAGCTGCTCACCTATGGAACTGCTTCATTCTGTATGCCTCTAAGCCCAAAGGACTCCATTCTCATTTTCAAAAGAGCTAGAGGTAGTAAGAAAATGTTGACAATAAAATGTGAGAGCTGAAAATGATTTAAATATCACCTAGTCCAGCTCCCTAATGTTACAGAAAATGAAACTGAACCCCAAGATAACATGGCTTGCCAGAAGTTACACAACCAGTTAGTGGCCAGGACTTGACTCATCTCCTTTCACTGGACAAGGAAGAAACTTATCCTTTCACTGGACAAGGAAGAAACATTCAACTTTCCAGATTATTAAACTGAGATTATTGGGAATGAAAAATATGATGACAGCTATGCAACTTCTTGGCAACTTTCCCAGTTCACTTAGGCTGTTTACCAGTGATTGGTCATGTGCTATATAGTGTAATGTATAGAAAAAGGTGATGAATTTGGTATAAGGGTCTGAGCTGAAACCTCAATTCAGTCATTTATTATGAATGTAGCCTTGAGTAGGGCACAACATCTCTAGGCCTTAGTTTCTTCATCTATAAACATAAGAGGTTGAACAAGAGGAACACTAAGGTCCTTATTTTCCAAAGCTCTTATTTTCCCAATTCACAGTCCAAGGTGATCAATAGAGCCTTCATCTTGCCCAGTTTAGTTTACTCTTATCTCTCATGATTCAGATAGCAAAGAAAGTGAATTCCAGGTCAACCTCTGAGACTCATAGATAGTGAAAGAGGAAGAAAACATGGAGATCTATTAGTCCAACTCTATTATTTTTTCAGATGAAGAAAATCAGGGCCATGGAGGTAAACTGGATTGCCTAAGGTTTACAATGGTGGAAAATGGATTTGAGCATGGCTTCTAATTCAAATTCCTTTTCCATTATCATAACCTTGATGATTGCAAGAAATCTCTAGAAACACACTTATCTCAACCCATCTTCCTCCCCACCCCTACCCTACCTCCTTAGACGTATGTACAAAGAGATAGGTCTGGAAGGTCAGCAAAGATGGTGAAATGCAAGGAAGAAGTACAGTCTAGTTCTCCTCAAATATTCCAACAAACACTTGGAAAAGCATCAGACTAATTCATGATTTGAAAATCCAAGAAGAAAACACAGTGAGCTCTCTAGCCCAGGTCAGAATAGGGAGATAAGCAAAGATCAAAAGGCATTAGAGACAATTCTAGCCAGGAAGCTGCCATGCAGAGTCCTCTCTTTGGGACTGAGGCTGGACCTACAGCTGTATGTTACTGCGATAAGCAGTCCTGAATTCAGTAGAGATGGATGGATTGTGTGAGGGATAGGAGCCAATTGGCAGCCCTCTTTATTTAACCTCAGAACTGGGTTGTAGACACAACATAGACTGAAGAAAAGTTGGGGTGACTGTCAAGGACAATGTACTGCACAAAAAGAGAGAACAGAAACATGCAAAAGTTATGTGGTTCTAGTCTTGTTCAGAGTCATGCTTCCAATTCCCAGTCTAACCTGAAACCCACATCAGAATAATACTGCCAGGGAACTTAGACCAAAAGCTGCAGCTCTGATCCTGCTACTTTTCCTGGGTAGCTGAAAGGAGTGAGCAACAGTTCAGTGGAGCTCCAAGAAGGGTCAAGATCACAATTTCATTGCTCAAACCCTAACCAGTGTTAGGAGCTTGATAAGCATAGACCAAGATGGAAGAAATCAAATTTCACCCTAGATGAGAAGTTTGAGCACAATGAAAATTTCTGTATCCCTTCTGGAGCTGCTCTGAAGTTACTGAAGAGCACAGTACCCAAAATACAGAGGAATAAGCAACAAGATCCCAGAGAATACAAATCAGAACCAAAAGAAAATCCCAAACATTACTTCCAGAGTTGCACAGTCCCTGACCCGAAAACAAATTCCTACTCTTGGAAGTAACCATGGAAGAAGACATAATCAAACAAATACTTCACACCATAAAGAACTGTTATAAATACAGGGATGACAAAGACACAAACAATGAAGAAGAAAATGACTCCAACATATTTTCAAGAAAAACTTCAGAGAAAAAGAAACCTTGACCACAAGGACAACTGAATTTCTAAGAAAAAAAAAAGGAAAATGAGAGTTTTTTTGAAGATTTCATAAATTGAAGGGATCCTTAAAGGAAATAATTGGGAGGATGGAAAATTGAAGGTATGATGGAAAAACAAGGAGAGTTGATAACTTCATAGAGGAATTTCATACAAGAACACGAGATATTTATGTAGAAGATAGATAACTGGAAAATTAGAATGGACTAAACAGAAGTGAATGACTAAATGAATATATTCTTAATGTATTTTTGCTTAATTTGAAAATCATTAGGACCCATTAATAGGCCCATGTGACCTGCTTAAAGCATATGGAAACCTAAGTCACATGTGGTAGGAGAAACTTGCTGAACAGATGGAACAGGAAGAGTAGAGTAGAGCAGGCAAATAGCTAGGATTGTTAGTGCTTGTTTTGGGAAGACCCAAATAAGGAAGGTGGGGAAGGCTTGGGAATGGTGTTGTGCCCTGCAAAACTGAGGTGTATTGACTTCTTGGTTACTATGATGGATTTGGCCTTCTGGTGTCTGAGTACATGTTTTTCGTCTGTCTTCTATATGAGGAGTCTGTTGTGCTTTGTAATTCAGAACTAGGCTGGCATATTCATCATCACCATTGGTGCTGTGAATATTGCCTTGGCAATACATTTGGAATCACAAACGGGATCACAGGGTTTAAAATCTCTATTTGGAGGCAGAAAGGCTTTACAGGAAGAAATGGACATCCCGTAATGGAGGATTTACCTTATTTCTCTCTGGCAAGGGAATGAGCTAAAAGCACCAGATCCTGTGAAAATGGGAGGGAGAACTTAGAGATCTGGAAAGATGTTAGCAAGGAATACCAATGAAACCAGGGAAAGAACTGGTAAAGGTGTGTAGGAGAGGCTGGATTTTATTGACAGGTTATCATATTATGTGTAAAAATAGATGAGCTGCTGAAGGAAAAAACAGATAAATAGTTAGCTAGTTTACTTAGGAATTCTTTGCATTTGGGCTCTCCTTTAAAAGAGAAAGCTGAAGAGCAGAAGAAAAGACAGTCCATTTAGCTAAGAAGAAGCAAAAGGTTGGCAAAAGAATGTGCATGCACCTTTTGTTCAGACTCAACCTAGTTGCCATAGTGACAAATGCCAAGAGAGTGTATGGGAGGAAAATGTACCAAAGTCAGGGGAAGAAAATGAAACAATGCTAGAATGGAATGCTTCTCAGGCAGGAACATGCCCAACACTGAGATGAAAACAGGAGAACCAGAGGGGCAACATAGAGAAATAATTGGGAATTTTACTCAGCAGGAGGTCACAGATATATTGAGTCAGTTCACGCAAAGGATGGGAGAATTATTGATATCTTGGATGGTGAAACATGGTGGTGAAGGAGCCAGAGAAGTATCCATAGATGGTATCAATTGCTTGAAATTTATAGGTATTACTCAGAATCCTTTTGTATAGCAAGCTTTTAGAGATTACAATATTCAAGGAGGTAACAATATGACTAATCTGTTAGCTTTGTCTGTAGAAGGATACAGTGAGCACTATCCTAATGACTCTATGTGGTGTAGTGGAGATAGACCCTGGTACTCACTTAGGGACTGTCTGAGAAAGTTAAAGGAGGAGGTAATGAAGACTGCCATAATAATCAGAAATAGAGGTGCATACTATGACACCCTCTTTGCAGTTTCCCATAGGAATGTAATAGTGAAGACAGTTCCTCTTACAAGCACCTAGTTCTGGCTCTAATAATTGGGGAAATAAGACACCCTGTTTCAGAGGTGCTGGACAAGATTTCACACCTAAGTGACTTAGGGGACTGAGGAAATTTCCTGGAAGGAGAAGAGTAAACAGCCAGCAGATTCAAAGTCAGAATAGATTGACAAGAAAAGTATTACTCACTGCTTTATTGAGAGCAGGATTAGATTTGGAAACATTGATGGTATTCCAACTAATAAACTATACAACATGTACCAAGAAAAGGGGCTTGATACTAGAGGGAATAGGGAAGTAAGAACTATCCCTCTAGATTCTCTTGAATCCTTATATCCAAGTTTGTCACACCTTCAGGGAGAATAGGAAATTGGCCAAGCTTCAGTTCAGATTAAAGAAATACACAGATGAGATTACAGACCCCGTATCAATTTGAGCATATATTAGGAAAGTGGATCAAATACTATGACTAAGTCATTAAAGACACTGGGGCAGAGACATCCCTTATATACATAGAAATGCTAATAAGTTTAAACATGGAATTCTCATTACCATCACAGAACTGGGATGAAATATCAGCCCAAAAAGTCAAACTAATGATGAAAATTGGACAATTACCTAAGAAAGAAAATACCGTGATAATTGTACAAATTCCTAAATACAAAGTTGGAATAAGTATACTGAGAAATGTGACTTTAAATTTTCCTGAGGGGAAATACCAACTTGCAGCAAGGAAGATGGGAATTGGTATAGTTTTAGTAGGCAAAATAATTGATTGGTTGGTTGTTGTCCTTCTGTCTCGAAGAGGACCAAACTGACATCACCATGATGAACTCAAGTTTCAATGTGTCCAACTATGGTTGATCAGACCAACATGAGCTTGGAATGCTCTACAACTGATTAGGCACAGATAGTCTGTGTATACATTTGGGGTAGATACTCCAAATTTGCACATCCTATGTTTGTGCTGTCTCAATTCTGCTTTGTTCATAAAGCACAGCACCCTTTCTGATGTTGGCACACCATGCTGAGGAGTCCTGTGCTTGTGTCTCCCATGTCACACAATGAAATCCAGAGTTCTTGAGAGAATCCCTGAGTGTCCTGGAATCACATCTTCTGACCACCATGTGAGTTCTCCATAAAAGTCTTTTTGGCTACTGTACATTTCGCATTCAAATGTGGCCAGTCCACTGGAGTTGTGCTCTCTGAAGCATAGTTTGAATTCCTGGCAATTTAGTTTGAGTAAGGACCTCAGTATCTGGTACCTTATCCTACCAAGTGATCTTCAGAATCTTCCTAAGACAATTCAAATGGAAGCAATTCAGTTTTCTGGCACGGCACTGGTAGACTCCATGTTTCACAGGCATTCAACAATGGCTATGTAGACCTTCAGTTTGGTAGACAGTCTAATACCTCTTCTCTCCCAAATTTTTCTTCAGAGCCTACCAAACACTGAACTAGCTCTGGCAATGCATGCATCAACCTTATTGTCAATGTGTACATCCCTGGGAAGTATACTACCAAGGTAAGTGAATTTATCTCCATAATTCAAAACTCCTCCATTGGTTGTAACCAATGGTTTCACATATAGATAGTGTGGTGGTAGCTGATGGAGCACCTGTATCTTCTTAGTGCTAATTATTAGACCAAAATTAGCATAGGCAGCAGAGATAGATCCATACTTTGTTGCATCTCAGTTGCAGAAGCTGCATTGAGTACACAATCATCTGCAAACAGAAAATCATGCACCAATACTCCATCCACTTTGGTCTTGGTTTGTAGCCTTTTCAAATTGAAGAATTTACCATCAGTACCATAACTGATCTTGATGTCTTATTCATCCTCATTGAAAGCATTTGACAACATGGCTGAAAACATCATGCTATAAAGCACGGGAGTAAGCACATAGGCCTGTTTCACTCCATTAGTGACTAGGAAGGCACAAGAGCTTTGTTCACTATCCAGAACCCAGGCAAACATGCCATTATGAAATTAACATACAATATTGATGAACTTCTTTGGGCAACCAAACTTTGGCATAATTTTCCATAAACCTTCACAACTAACAGTGTAGTGTCAAAGACCTTGCTCATAGCTACAAATGTTGTATATAGACCTCTGTTCTTCTCCTGGCATTTCTCCAGGAGCTATTGGTCAGCAAACACCCTATGGACTGTTCCACCAAAAGAGGACAAATTTATAATTCTGAGTAAAATAATTACCAATTCTATAAAGGAATATTTTGAGCCAGGAGTGTTAGTCCCTACAACTACTCAAAGGAATAAATCTTGTCTGGCCAGTATGAAAATCAGATGGGACATGGAGGATGATAGTGGACTATAGACGATTGAATAAGGTGACTCTTCCCTTGTATACAGATGTTCCAGATACCTTAATAGAAAGAATCCAGAAGTATGATGGGACTCTGTATGCAGTTATTGATCTAGTCCATGCTCTCTTTACTATCTCAATAGATTCTAAACAATTTTACATGCTTACCACATGGTATAGCTCCACTATTTGTCATAAGATTGTGGCTCAACATTTGGAAGAATGAGTTACTTGGTGTACAGCTTACCCACTACATAGATGATATTATAATACAGGAAAAAATTTAAAAGAAGTGGAGAAGAGTTTGATGCTTTTAATTGAGCATATGAAAAGTAAAGAGAGGGAAATTAACCCTACAAAGATTCAAGGGCCAGCGCAAACAGTGAAATTTTGGGATTATACAATGGAATAAGGGGCTGTAAGAGATTCTCCAACAAGTCTGACAAATGTTTCAAGATGTTTCTATCCCCACTATTAAGAAAGAGGCCCCAAAGTTTATAGAATTACTTGAAAATTGGCAACATAACATACTGCATCTAGGACAAAATTTGAAATCCTTATATAAAATTACTGGGGAAAATATGAATTTTATTAGGACTTGAGCAAGTTAAGTGTTCTGAAGAAACAAAGGTGGCTATACAATCAGTCGTAGATTTATGGCCTATGCAAAGTGACCAGCTGGAATCACAAGTAACTATACAAGATGAATATGCGAATTGGAGTTTATGGCAAAAACAACAAAGTCAAAATGTACTCTTAGGATCTGGGTGTAGGAAACTCCCTTCATCTGGAGTTCAATATACATCTTTTGAAAAGCATTGTTAGCTGCATATTGGGTTTTGGTAGAGATCAAACAATTCTGGGCCATGAGGTAATATTAAGACTTAGAATTCCAATTATGACCAGGGAAATGACTACCCCAGCTTCTCTTAGAACTGAACATGCACAAGAGGCTAGCATAATTAAATGGAAATGGTATATTCAAAATAGATCTAACACAGGCAAAATTGGAGTTTCTGCCTTAAATGAATCTACAGCAAAAATAGATACTGTGGGAAATGACATCTCCTGAACAGTTGGTACAGTCTTTGGTAAAATGAAATGAGGGAGATGATGGATTAAGTGAAGAACAAAAGAGACTTGCATGGTTTACTGATGGGGCAGCAAAATATTTGGGCCACAAAAGACATTGGAAAGTGGTAGTCTATAACCCATGTATTAGGTGGACTTTGAAAAGTACTGGAATAGGTGGAAATAGTCAATATGCTGAATTTGTGGCAGTATATCACACTATCAAAACAGAACAAGGAGAAGAGTGTCTTGTATTCTCTGATTCGTGGGCAGCAGCTAATGGGTCAACTACATGGATGCCCATGTGAAAAAATTAAATTTTGGAAATTTATGGCAAGCAAGCCTGGAGTAAAAAATTATGGGAAGATATATGGGATATGTCTTGGGTTACTAATTTGTCAGCTTTTCATATAGATGCTCACGTGGCCCTCACTGCACCAGAATGTGAATATAATGTACATACTGATTGACTACCAAAGATTGCTACTCAACATATTGTCCCTACTCTGACACCAACTGATGATCCCATCTAGCAAAAATGGGTTCATCAAACGGCCAGCCATTTAGTGGTCCAGGCAGGCCACACACCAGTAGGCACAAGACTGAGTTATAAGTAGCTCTCAATCATTGTTAAAACAAGTAGCAGAGGAATGTTATATATGTCAATTGCAAAAAGAATGGACTGTTCATCAAGTAGTAACTGCAGAGATAGCAAGGGGAAAAGTACCAGCCTAAATTTAGCAAATAGATCATATTAGACCCCTATCCCAAGATAAAGAATACAAATTTATATGTACTTGTGTTGATATCTATTCAGGCATACTAGTGGCTTGTCCCTGTAAGATGTGACCCAGAAAAACACCTGTAAAACTCTAGATATCATAAATCTATATTATGGAACCACCATGTAGAGTCAAAGTGACAGAAGGTCACATTTCAAAGGTAATGAAATGAAGAAACACTGTGTGTTAAACAATATAGATTGGATATATCATATTCAATATTATCCCAAGAATATGGGTTAAATGAAAGAATGAATAAATTATTAAAAGAACAGTTAAAGAAGTTAAGTTCTAATACTTCTTATCAATATTGGAAAGATAATTTGCTCACAACTTTATATAATTTGAATAATAGATCATTGGGAGGAAGCATACCTCCAGTCAGACTCCAAGACTACAAGTCTGTTGAAAATAACACACATATAAGATCCCAAATACTGAATATTGAACTGTGAGGCCAGATGTCCCAGAACCATATTCAGGGACACCTGGTTCAACAGGATATGAGTTATGTTGTTTAGAGGACTTTTGGTTGGATAGAAAAGACATAAGAAAAATCTCTACTGGAATTTGTATGAGAATCCCGAAAAATAATTTTGGAGAGGTATTACCTAAATTAGGATTAGCAGTTTGAGGATTACATGTATTCTAATATAGATTCTAATTATCAAGGAGGAATTACTGTGACATTCCAAAGTTTAGGTGAAGAACCCAGTTTTGTAAAAATGATAGAATAGTTCAAGTGATTATTATTCCTTATGAAATAATACCCCTTGTAAAAACTGACCCTCCTTCCAAAATAACTAATGGAGGAACTGAAGGGTTGAACTCTATTTATAGAATAAAATTGGGAGCTAAAGTATGGATAGAACAGAAGCAGACAATGTTCCAGAGACTGGAAATTATAGCACACAGGAAAAATAATAGCATAATTGTTTTTTATTCAGGAGAAGATGATTACCAAATTGAACCCTTAACATATATTTTACTGTGAATGAGGTTATGGTAATGGGTTCATGGATTTCAGAAGCATGGCTGACCCTATATTTACCCTACTTCTGGTTATCATCTTGTTTCTTTTTTGCTTTTTGTCTGTTAAACTTGTTTGCTAGATTTGTTTCCTGAAAGCTTAGTAACCTCCACCTGCAAATTCCTGCTTGCTTAAGACAGATGTCAACAACCCCTGTTCATGACTGTGATAATGTTACCCCTGAACCTGGCATTAACCAAACTTTGGATGCCAGCTGAAGAGCTGTCCTCCCAAATGGGACTCCTTGAGGCAGGGACTGTTCTACATCAAATTTCAGCAAGATGTAGCTATAAAAGAAGAGACCTTTACCCCTTACCCCGAGATTTGGAGCCCCATTCATTCGAGGGGATATAGGTGGGGTGCATGTGTTCAAGTTCTACCTTAAGATATTATTTTATGTGCTTCCTGTTATACTGTTGTAAAGTTCTGTTGAAACCAGTCACCCTATTGACCTATATAATGGATAAGAAAGATCTTGGGGCCAAATGTATTGTTAATGTAGCTTTGCTTAATTCAAAGATCTTTCCCACCCATCAATAGGTCACATGTGGTGGGAGGAGCTTGTGGAACAGGTGGAACAGAAAGGGTAGAGTAGAGCTGGAAATTAGTGAGAGTAGTTAGTGTGGAGGAGAGAGTACACAGGCAGACAGACAGGTAGAATCATAAGTGCTTGTGGGAAGGCCTCAGCAAAGGGGGGGGGGGGGGGCGCAGCTTGAGAATGGGCATTGTCCCCTGCAGTGCTAATGTGTATTGACTTCTTGATTACTATGATGGATTTGGTTTACTGATATTGGGATTTGGCTTTCTAGTGTCTGAATAAATGTTTTTCTTCTGCCTTCTATATGGAAAGTCTGTTATACTTTGCTATTCAGAACTACACGGGCATATTCATCAGTGCTATGAACATTGCCTTGGTGATACAATGAGACAGGAAGGTAGCACATATGAATGCAACTGTCCTGCAAAATAGATCAAGGAGATATAATTTAAGAATCACTGCATGACTTGAAATCAGGACAACAAAAAAAGAGAACTTAAACGTCATATTTCAAGAAATCATGAAAGAGTACTGCCCAAATCTATTAGAACCAGAAGGAAAAGCTAAAATAGAAAAAAAAGTTACTCATCATCTACTGGAAGAAATTTCCAAACAAAAGCTTCCAGAATCATAATAGTCAAAATCAAGAGCCTTTGGGTCAAAAAAAAAATTCTGAAAGCTGTCGGAAAGAAAGAATATAAATACTAAGAAGCCACAACTAAGATCACACAAGATTTAGCTGATGTAAGTAAGAAGGAATATAGAGTTTGGAATACAATGTTGAATATGCATAAACTTACAAATAAAAATAACTTACCCAGCAAAACCTTGCAAGAGAAATGAGTCTTTCAAGAAATAAAAGAATTCTAAGAATTTCTAATGAAAAGACCAGAGCTTAATAGAAATTGAAATACAAGCACAGGAGTTTTAAAAAAGGAGAAATAATGTAAATGAATTGAGCAGTAACTAAAAACCAAAAAAAAAAGCCCAAAACTAGAAACTAACAAATCTAAAATTCTATTAAACACTAAAAAATAGAAAATCTCAAAATCAAAGAAGAAACGAACAAAATTGAAGGCAAGAAAATTGAATTAATAAAACTTGTAGTTGCTTTAAAAGCTTAAAATAAACTATTACCTAGGAATTTTAAAATAGTAAAATAAAGGTCATCCTAAATTTCTTCTATGATGCAAATATAATCTTGATACCTTAGGAAGAAGAATCAGAACAGAGAAAGAGAAAGCTAGGCCAATAGTCTTAATGAATACTGATGTAAAACATTTCTAGTTTCATTTTTTTAAAAAAAAATTATCTCTGGCTTATGTTTTAAAACATACCAGATCAATCAAAAGAGGTAAGTATACGAGAGAAATAACTCTGATAAGCTATAGTAATGTCTGTAGATACAAATGTTTTGATATTTATATACAGAGGAGAAGCAAATAAATTCCTTATTAAAATGCACTTCTGTCTCTACTGTATCTGAGACACTGACCATAATTTTCAGGACCTAAGACCATGTGGCTAAGTCCAATGATGACTCAAGAGCAAATAGATCATAATTTGGAAGCCATTTTGCTCTGAAGTCCATAGGTCACTGGAAGACTGGTCAGCTGAGTAATTTCTGAATAATTGAAAGTGTCTGTGAGATTGACCATGGATCTATCTGTTTATGCTCTGCTTTTATCTAGAAGTGTAAGCCTTGATAATCTCCACTGCATCAGCAAGATGTTCCTAGGCATTTGTTTCTGTCCTTCCACTAAATTTACCAGCCCCTTGCCCTGGCACACCTGACCAAAAAAATAGTGTGCTTCCATCAAAGCACTGAGTGGGGATGAAAGTCTCAAAGTATTTGCTGTCATTTGATATCTGGCCCATGCTTGGTCATCGCAAAATTTCTACTCTGAAGAATTTTCACTCTGGATGAAGGCCATCTTCAAATTATTTGCTATAGGTAGATACACAACCTCCATCTGTTTCTGTTGTATCATTTTCATGTACTATGTCTTTGATAAACCAATAAAACTTGGATCTGTTTTAACAACTACATAGAGTCAACTCTTCAAGTTCTTACAAATCTTTGTGGAAGATATCCCATACAGTTCTAGAGCAATAGTCTGCATGCTAGTCTCCAGGAAGAAACTGGGAGGCTGCTAGAATCAGAGTTACATTACAGAACCCATGTAATATGTCTTTGGATCTCTATTTCTGGCTAAGATTCAATATACAAAAAAAAGAACCAACAAAACTTCAATAAAAACAAGAGTCCATGGCAAAGTATCTTGCAGATACTATGTGTCAGAAATTCAATGCTGTTTTAATATTGGGAAAATAATCAATATAATTGTGGAAACATATTTTAAAAATTCCTTTTTAATGCAACTGAAAATAGTAAGAAATAATATCTCTGTGGTTTAAACTTCCAGGGCTTATTCCCACTCCTGTTCTCATCCACTTAAAGAAATGTGTTAAAGGTCCAAGATAAACACCTTTCTTAAGGAAATTATTAAAGATATACCTGAAATTTCAAAAACATCATGTCTTGTTAAGATCTTTGCCTTCCCAATACCTTGACACAATTATACTATGACCCTTCCTTCTTCATTCAGGATGTATTTTCCAAATTGATTACAGGGAGAAAATTTTTCAATTCCTGAGAGTGATTGTTTAAGGAAGAAATGGAATAGTGACTATTGTTCTAAAATATTAACCAAAAATATCTTGACGTAAGATGACATTTTCTTTTTTGAAGTTTTCTATAAATGTCACCTTGACATGGGGTAAAGAGATGCCTAAAGGCATAGGTAGATTATGTTGGTTTGGATATTTCTCTTTCTTTTCTAGAAATAGCATGAATTTAGAATAATATTAAATTAGAGAAGTTTTTTTTTCTGGTGCACTTATGCCTAAAATGCAGAATATAGCACTGATATTTTTCTTCTACATAATATGCCATACTAATAATATTAAGAACATCAAAAATCATGCAATTTTATTAAAAGATTAAGAAAAGGGTTTTGACAAGACATATCACCACTTTAATTAGAAAATGTTAATTTAATTAGAAAATTTAATTAGAAAAAATTTAATTTGAATTTAATTAGAAAAAAATAAACTTTTAATTATTTAATTAGAAATTGGATTATTTAATTAGAAAAAAATAAATATTGCATTCCTTAATATGATGAGTAGTTTCAAGCTAAACTAAAAGTCAACATTAATTAGAATGGTGATAAACCAGAAGCATGTCCCATAAGATTGGGGGTAAAGTAAGGATGTCCATTCTCATTACTACAATTTGATATAGTGTTAGAAATTCTAGCTATAGCAATAAAACAAGGAAAAAACTGCGACGGGGCGGGGGGGATGAGCATAAGTGAAGAGGAAACATTTTTATATTTCAGGTGATATGTCAGCTTACTTAGAGAACTCTAGAAAGTCAATTAAAGTCAATTAAAATAATAACTTGAGACCATATAAGAGATAGAAAGTATTATGAAATGCAAAATGGATAACTGTGATTATATTAAATTGAAAAGTTGCAACCAAGATTAGAAGAGAAACAGAAATCTGGGAAACAAATTTTACACACAGTGTCTCTGATAAAAGCCTTATTTCCAAAATATATAAAGAACTGAGTCAGATTTATAAGAATATAAGTCATTCCTCAATTAATAAATGGTCTAAGGATAGGAACAGGTAGTTTTCAGAGGAAGAAATTCAAGCTAGCTATAGTAATATAAAAAAAAGTCCTCTAAATCTCTACTGATTAGAGGAATGCACATCTAAACAACACTGCAGTACCACATCATACCTATCAGATTGACTAACATGGCAAAACAGAAAAATGAGAAATACTGGAGAATATGTGGGAAAATTGGAACACTGATGCATTGTTGATAGAGTTGTGAACTGATCCAACCATTCTGGAGAGCAATTTGGATCTACTCCCAAAGGGCTATAAAAATGTTCATACCCTTTGATTCAGCAATACCACTTCTAGAACTGCATTCCAAAGAGATTGTTAAAATGGGAAAAAGGACCTACATGTACAAAAATATTTATAGTAGCTCTTTGGATGTTGTAAAGAATTATAAATTGAGGGATGTCCATCAATTGGGGAATGACTGAATAAGTTGTGATATATGAATGTAATGGAATACTGTTGTTCCATAAGAAATGATGAGCAGGCACAGTTCAGAACAACCTAGAAAGACTTGTTTGAACTGAAGCTGAGTGAAGTGAGCAGAACCAGGAGAATATTGTATATATTAACAGCATCATTGTGCAACGACTAACTTTTATAGACTTAGCTCTTCTCAGCAATGCTAGGATCTAAAATAACTCCAAAAGACTCATGATATAAAATGCTATCCACATCCAGAAAAAGAACTATGGAACCTGAATGCAGATCAAAGCATACTATTTGCCCTCTTTTTTGTTGTTTGTTTCTTCTTTCTGATGGTTCTTCCCATTGGTTGTAATTCTTCACTATATGACTAATGTGAAAATATGTTTAATATGAATGTATATGTAGAGATATATCATATTGTATGCCATCTTGGGAAAGAGGAAGGGGAGAGAAGGGGAAAAATTAAAGTTCAAAATCTTTTAAAAGTGAATGTTGAAAATTTAAAAATTGATTAATTTAAATTAAAAATAATAACAAGTAAAATTTCAGGACATAAAATGAATTCAGATAAATCAGAATTTTCTGTGTATTAAGCAAAACTCAATAGGATCAGAGAACAAAAGAAATTCCTTATAGAATTACTAGAAAATACATAAACTATTGGGAGGCTCCTTAACAATACACACATAGTAAGTGTATTCATATAACACACAACATTCTTTATAAAAAAAAAAGACAAACCTAAATAATTAGAGAAATATTTGTTGCTCATTGGAAGACAAAGCTAATATAATGAAAATGACAATATTACCTAAATTTAACTTACTTATTCAATCCCTTACCTGCTAATTAAACTAGCAAATTCATCTAAAATAAGAATAAAATTCCTTGAGAAAAATGAAAGGTCAAGAATCTCAAAGGAAATTATGAAAAAAAGTGGTAAGGAAGGGGTCCTGACAGGGCCATATAGCAAACTATCCTGCAAAACAAGAGTAATCAAAACAAGTCAGTGTTAGTTAAAAAATAGAGTGATAGATCATTGGAACAGATTCATATTCATGTAATTATTTAAAACTGGCAAGGTGTTTTACATCCATCATCTTATTTGGGTCAAATAGCAATATTGTGAGATGGATGCTGTCATTATCTCCATTTTAGAGATGAGGATATAAAGTCTCTGAGAAATTAAGTGAATTGACTGGGGTTACATAAGTGGCAGTCCTCATTCTCTCCTGAATGACCCCCTCAAGAGGTGAAAGGGCATCTTTCCTATTCTCAATATCTTAATTGTTAAATGGAAAAGAGCACACTGTCCTTACGCAATCCACAGCACTAATCACTTACGGTATAAAGGAAGGTACTGGACTTGTGTAAACACAAATTAAATTTGGCTTTCTACCTTTGACCTTTGTTCTTTACCTACTTTCATAAAAAGAACAACTCTGGAAATAGGTTTTGATCTATTTTTTATATCTTTAGTTGAACTAAAAAGGAGTTTTTTAATATTTGTCCATACTGCCATGTCATAAATACTCCTGCTTCTCGTATTTTTATGGTTTATTTTTTTTATTTCTATTGAGACAGAAGACATGCTCAAATATCATATCTGATCACTATTAACTGTGATCCTGAACTTCATTTAAGCACTTTTGACCTCTGTTTTCCCATCCATCAACTGGGGCTAACCAGTTAGTAAACTGAAAGGCACAGTATAAATGTGTTTCTTTATCCCTGTTTTCATTTGGTTCTTTCTTTTCTTTTCTTTTTCCCTCACTGGTGCCCAGATATATTTAAGGAAGTCATTGAATAAGTAATTTTCCATAAAGAATGGTCCCAGGAGGCTCATAAGGCCCTTTAGACAAATACCAAGTCTTCTTATGGTCAAATAATTTCATAACGTCTCATCAAATCATTAAAAATATTCAATAAAATACTTTATTTGTTTGATACTGAATGGGGGAGGGGAGAAAGATCAACTGATTTTTTTCCACTGAGTTGTGTAATTCTTCACTGATTTTTCAATTGCTTGGTTACATGTTTTGATGTCACTGTATATCTTTATTTTCCCCTTAGACTGTCATTTCTTTGTACAGTTTATTGTTTGGACACAGCTTCCAGGCAAGATAGATATTAAAACTGCATAGGATCTCATAAGATCTGAGATTGAATGTCTTATTTAGATTAGATAGTTTTTTTGTGGATTTGGAAAAATTATGGAGGATATGTGTGTGTTTGTATATTCCTGAGTACCTGTGTATGTATTTCATGTTCCAACAATCATTTAATAAAAGTCTAATATGAATCTGTAAGACTTCTGTGTTCTCCTATTAGCTCATCCCACACATATAATCTCATGATTCTTGAAAGAAAATATGTTCTTTACATTCTGAAATTCTGCATTTGTAGTAAACTTGGGTTCCCCCTCCTCCCAATATTTGTAGCACGCATTCAATCCTGTTGTTTTGTCAATGTGTGTTATTGTTCTAATGGCCCAACTTGATAGCAGACATTTTAAAAGCAAATCATTCAAACTGGGGTTGAATCTGTTATCAGTTGAGGCCACAAGCCAAGGTCCTTGAGAAAGCACTAATAAGATGGTGTCATATTAGCACTGTTCCTTTCCCCTGTTATTTTAATTTGTCTTATGCTAATAGTAAAATTGTCTGACTCTTTTGATGATAACAGACCAAGACTACTTGAGTCATTAATCTGGCAATAGCTTTTCCTCATCCTTTCTAGTTACCAGAGCCTTTTCTGATTTGTCGAAGAGGAGAGCTGATTACTGTCCCCTTTTGTTTCAGTTCTTTATCCTACTGACATCTTGTCTGTCTGATTCATAGTTATAGCAAAGCACTACAGATTTCATGAGAGGTAGTAGAGGAGAAAGAAGAGAGATGGCCTAAAAAAGGGAAGGAAAGAAGGTAAGGAGGGAGAAAGAAAAGAAAGAAGGAAGGAAAGAAAGAAAGAAAAGAGAGAAGGAAAGAAGGGAGGAGGAGAAACCCTTTTCTCTTGGAATCTACCCTTTCCCAGTCAATTCCCAAGGTCTTCTGTGAAATAAATGTATAGACCAGTAGGCATAACGTAGCACTCATTTTCAGTCCTGCAAATCCTCTATAGTTTACATTGTTCTTTCCAGGAATGACTGTAGTTCTATAAGGTTTTCTCTCTCCCTTTGGTTTGTGCAAAGGACTCTGGAACTTGTCCTTGAGAGAGTACATCCCATCAGTCAACATATATCCCTTCTCTATACTTCTCAAAATATGAGTCCTACATTTCACCCACCATTCAACAGAAAATGTCATGCTCCAGAAATGGCTATTAAGTATGCTTCTTGTTTAGTTTCTCACTCTCTTCATTTATATATGCCATGGAGGAAGTACTTAATTTTCCATAAATATAAGAAAGCATGATCTGTGTATAAGTTAGACAGTTCTTTTATTGAAATTCCTACTTTCTGCCCTACCCCCACCCCTCCTCACCTCTTTATTTACATGCTGCAGTGGAAAGAACACAAGACTTGAAAACAGGAGCACTTGGGTTCTAATTCTGGTACAGCTATGCATTGGCTGTACAAATTTTCACTTAACTTCTTTTGTCTTTAGTTTTCTTATCTATAGAAATAGAGATTTTAGACTGGTTGGTTTTCACCTATAATAAAAAGTCCTATAATGTCCCTTACAGCTCTAAATCTAATGATCCCAGTAGATCCATAGCTTGCACTGACCCTTTTGGATTTTCAGACCCCCATGGCCCCAAGTGACCATTTTTGCAAATAAATCTTTGAATAATTAATTTTGTAATTTTACAAACATGATGATCATGAGTCAATATGGAATAAAGCAAATTATCTTTAACTCAGTTACTATCTTTTTTATTCTAAGTTTAGCCTAGTCAAAAAAGCTTTTTCCTTGAAAATGACATATCAGAATCAAAATTACACTTTCAGTAGAAAACCTTTTCAAATCCTTCTTAATTCTAGTACCTTCCCTAGAATGATTTTTTCCTATTCATCCTGTATATAGCTTATTTATACAAATTTGTCTTCATGTTGCCTTTTGGAAAAGAATGCCTTTTGCCTTTCTTTGTATCCCCATTGCTTAGACGCTGCCTGGCAGATGGTAGGTGCCTAAAAAATATTTATTGACTGACTGACAAAACAATTGTATTCATTTTTTTTTGCAGTTGCTCATCTATACAATTAAGAATAGTTGACCTTAGAATGCTTTTTCCCCCACTTACAACCAACAAATATCACTAATGAAAGTGGTTGTTATCAAAGGTGTCTGAACAATTCCATTTTCTTGAGTTCTTCATGTTGGTCTTTAAGTTGGAGTTAATTGATTTCTATTTTACACATCAAAGGAGAAAATGTGTGTACTATCCTTTAGGCCAGGGATGGGGAACCTGGGGCCTCAAGGCCACATGTGGCCCTGGAGATCCTCAAGTGCAGCCTTTAGAATCAGTAAAAGGGCTGTGCTTGAGGACCTAGAGGACCACATGTTGCCTCAAGGTCTCATGTTCACCGCCCCTGCTTTAGGCTATTCAAATAGAAGGATACCTAGGGATAGAAACTGACCAATGCATCTAATGAGCAATGGTAAATGAAAGGAATAGCCATAGTGAATGATCTCCCACAGTAATGTTGAATAATGAAACATTATATTTGGAATAACCTGAGACACCATAACCTTATCAACAATGAGAAAACTGAAGCCAAGGGAGATTAAGTGATTTTGCCAATTTCACACAGTTAGTTAGCAAACCATTTCAAACCAGAGCTTATTTCTGGTTCCCATCTTCTCCCCTTCCCCATTGCACCACTCCATAGTAAGCACAATTTAAAGACAAACAAAAACCCTGGTCTTAGTTTCATTAGGTAAGGGGTTCCTAAGCTGATGTTTGTGAACTTAAATGTATGTATATATGCATATGGAGAGGGAGAGAGAGAGATCCACACACAGAGAGAGACAGAGACACAGAGAGAAAGAGACAGAGACAGAGAGATATGTCTCTAGGGGACTAAGAGGAATTTGAAATATGTCCTGATTGCTTAATGTTATGAAAGCATCACTAAAGGAGGCTTGCCTGTGCATGCTTCCCAAAATGGAAGATCCCTTTTTCCCCTACTGCAAATGGGGAGGAGGCTGCCTTCCCTTTTTCCTGCACTCACTTATTAGCTCATGTTTTTTCCTGATGCATCCAGAGACTGAAGATCACAGTTCTTTCAAAGTGCGAGCAACATAAATTGAATGGATGAAAGGGAAAGACCTCCTATCCCTGTTCCTTCTCTTTTACCCCAGCTTCTAAAAGTAGCCTGGAGTTGGGGGGAGTGGTGGTGGTGTTTCTTTATGTTCTGTATTGTTCATACTCAGTTTCTAATACAGATACTAGTCTCCATTAAACAAAGAGTTCAAGTCATGGCCCCTTGGAACCAGGATTCCAAGTAGGATGTTGCAACCAATTAGCCCAGCTAGCAAGTCTTTTCTGGAGAAACTAGGATGCCCAGGACTCAAGTCCAAAGCAGATTTTGGACTTGAAATTGGGAATGGACTCTAGGAACTGAACTAAACTGTGGACTTAATCCTCCCCTCCCCAGAGCCTGAGGTAGTATAAGGAGGGGAAGTTGGGGAAAAAAGACTATGTTTCCCAAATATTCAGGGAGTAAGTTCATATATTGTGATTATACTTTTGAGTAAATATTTACTTATGAAGCTAATCTGAATGTTAGTGAATAAATGGAATAAAGCCAAGCTACTCTCCTACATTTTAGGGGGTAACACTGTTGTTAATAACACTGTTAGTCTAACACTGTGTTAGATACCCCAGCATCCTTAACCTTGGGAGTGTAGTGAAATGTAACCTACCCAACCTTCTAGATGATGAGGACCAGGATAAACTATATTATATAGATATAGGCTAGATAGATATAGATGGATCGATGGATAGATGACTCTATTACATTTCATTGGTTTCCTTTCTACTACTATATAGTATTTTTTATGCATTTAAAATCACCATTCTGAGATAAGGTTAACAGGCTTCAGCAGACTGCCAAAGGGGTCCATGACACAAAAAGGGTTAAGAATCTCTGGTTAAGACACTTCGAAATAGGAAGTACTTTCTGTTCCTGGTAGTAAACACTAAGAAAACCACTTTAGAACTGAATTAGATGTTAGGGAAAAAAATCCTTTAATGTTTGTCTACAATATCACTCAAATATGTCTTAATAGGGAATGTCCTAGGCAGAAGTTTAAATTGTTAATTCTAGAGGTGATGTCTGGAACTAAGGAGTCACATTACTGAGTTTGTGAAATCCATTTAGGAAGCAAATATAAGACTATCCTTAAAAGCTACTATTTGTAATGATGATAGGCTAATTATATATGTATTGCCATTATCTGTTATTTTAATTGGGAAATGACATACTCACTGATATACTCCTGCATTTTATGTGGAGTTCTACTGCCTAACCTCTACTCTTCCTTGTTTTTCTTTGCATGGCCTAAAGATGCCATATTTATATTTTACAATCTTATCATTTCAGAGAGAAAATGAAAGGAAAACCATGCCTCCAATTTTGCTGGAAATTTTAAATTGCACTGCATGTGCTCAAGAGTGGTGAAATATTGGATTACTTATAAAGATTTCAGAGATAAAAATTATGAAGAGAAATTAATTATTTAAGACAGTCTAAAGAGATACAATTGAATAAAGGAGAATTTAAGTTGAACATCAGGTTTAATTTTCTGAACAAGTATAACTCAAATCAGGAATATTCTTACATGAGGTTATAGGGGCTTCTTCAGACAAGACATTAAAAATGAGACTTATCTTCCTCAGGTTAATTTTAAATGGGTGCAAACTGTATTATAAAGACAAGGAGTAAATGATCTACTAATGCCTCTAAAGTGTTAATATTTATGAAACCATAATCAGAAAGTTCAAAAGATTCTCCTCCCCTCCCAATCCTACTTTCTCCCTGTCATTTAAGTTTTTATTTTACTCAGAAGTTTATTTGGGATGTTGCAAGGCTCAAAAAAGGTTAGCTGTATCACTTTGAGCAAGATGTTAAAGGAAGGACATATACTGGAATTTAAAAGGTTAGAGATCTGAAGCAATCAGGAAGACCTGGATTCACATTTTTTGGGTGACCCTTTCTGTGTGACCAGAAGCAAATCATTAACTTCTCTCAGCCTAGTTTCCTCATCTGTAAGATGGGAATAATACCTGTAGTACTTAGAACACAAGATTGTTATAAAGATTAATGAGAAAGTATACATAAAATGCCACATAAATATCACATTTTTAACACTTTAATTTTACCCTAATTTTTATATGCATGTTGATACTTTTCTGCAAACAAATTATTAGATTCTTCTTTTAAAAAATGCAACACCAGGCTATTATTGTGATATTCTCAGTATCTGAAGATCACACATTACTTACTTAATTAATTAATTAATTACACCTCATTACTTAAACATAAATTAGTAGTTATTCAAGGGTTGTTGCTTTTTTTAGTGCTACAGGAATGGTAATGGATTTTCCTCATCTACAATCCTATTTTGATTTGACAATAAAACAAGACTCGCTCATTCAGTCTACCAGTAAGTATTTATTAAGTTCCTATGCCCATCACTCTTATGGAAATACAAAGAAAAAATGAAATAGTCCTTTCCCTCAAGGAGCTTACATTCTATCACAATCTCCAATAAATGATTAGAGAGCAATTACAATCTAAATACATCATCTGGGACTTACAGCATCAGAAAATTAGACATTTAAATATCTATTGGAATATCTAAATAGATCAAGATGAGCATAGCATTATTCCCACGTGGAGCATTCTTTGCGCGTTGATTTGTCTTAAAGTGTACATCTTTGACAGAAACACTTTAAAGTGTGATCTCTGACTATTTGGATTAGTTGAAAGAAATTCTAAAACTATAAGCAACTGAAAAAGAATACTTGAGCTTATGTGATACATCAGTATTTCTCAGTTCTGCTCTTAAATATTTAGTTATTCAGGAAAGAGATAGCATGAGTTTTATGCACTGATGGAATAGACATGTTTAGTGAACAGTCAGACCTTGATTATTCATGTTTACCAAATTATTTTATATACTGTCACACTATCTTGTTAAAATAAATAGCATCTGATAAAAAAGACAATAAGCAGAGAAAGCCTTTTAGACTAAAATACTTAAGATGAGAACCAGAAATCTATGTGAGAGAGATAAACGTTGTCATAGCCTGGTGTCAGGGTGGGAGATGCTGCCCATTCCTACCATCTAATAGGGAAATGGAAGAACAGGTGAAATGAATGGAGGATGGAGAGGTAAAAAGAAAAGTCGCTTTCTCATTTAAATCTAAACTTTACAATCCACTTTTGATTTTTAATGTAACATATAATAATGTCTGGAGCATTGCAAAGTGCCTCTGATGGCATCCGCATATACTCAGACCTAGTTATAAAGGTGTTTCAGGTTCCAGTGATCAAATAATATTTACAACAAGAATAGAAGATGGAGCAAAACTTGATGAGTATAGAAATAATTTGGTACTATGGACAGAACACTGGATTAGGTACCTAAAACCTGGATTACAATCCTGGTTGTACTATGGAGTACCTGTAGGAGCTTTGGTAAATCCTTTAAAATATCTGGGCCTCAGTTTCCTCATCTGGAAGATCAAGAAAGTTGAACAAGATGACCCATAAATGTCCCCTCTAACTCTAGATCTACGAGCATATTTACTTCTAGATCTGACAATTAGTAACAAACAAATATATATGTGTGTGAATATTATATATATATATATATATATATATATATATATATATATATATAACATGTAAATTATATATGTGCACATACACACACACACACACACACCAGATTTGGCCCTCTCCCTCTCAGATGCAGGTAAGTTACCTCTACATTTCAGTATTCCAGGTTACTCTGAGGGGTTTGGTGTGGTCCCCTCTGGTACCATCAGCTCAAACCCCCACTGACTGTGTTCCTCCCATTGTTAGAAGCACCTAACAGTTCCATTTAACATCAATTAAATTTTATAACAGGATATTTACTTTGGTAATAATATAGGGTGGGAAAATGTACAAACATTTCACCAAAAATTATTGGGACATGGGACATTCTCTCCAGTACCACTTTGGTCACAGAGAGTGGGTTAGGGATGGAAAGAAAGTAGACTATTAGCTCAAAACATATGTGGGCATGTGTAAAACAATGTGTTTATGTATATGTATAGGTATATGTACATACACGCACACATACATACATAGCTATCTGTCTCCTCAAGTTCAGGTCCAGATGTGGCACAGCTGCCAGATTCTCACATTCCACTGGCCAATGTCCAGAGGGTAACTCCCAAAAGTGGATCCTCGATCCCTGGGGCATCAATGATTCAATGACTCTGAAACCTAGATTCTAGAACACCAAAGGGCCCTCAAGCCCCAGTTTGGAAGCTTCATTCCCTTCACCTAAAATAGAAAAGAGCAAACACAGAGAACAAGGACTAAAATCCATTTCTTGCAGCCACATGACATGAGATGGGAGAAGACACAAGACCTTTCTTTTTCACAACATTATTTCTTATACAATACCATATGAGTGAGGAAGCTTAACAACCAAAGCAATTGCAGAAAAAATGCTCGGAAAGCTAGTCCAAATCTGACTCAACCTTTTTATCCCCCTTCCCAATTCTGACTATTTAGTCAATTGCAAAAGACTCTTGCCATTCATATGATTAGCAGGCCAGACTAAGTTACAAAATATCTGTACTTGCTAAAACGTCTGTCCCTTAAATGTCATCAAGGCTCTCACAAAGCAGACTTTCCAGATGCTCTATGTGGAGAAGTTGCATCAGCTACATAAGTTTATGGGGTCAGTGCATGTACCAGGCCCAGGTTATACAGAAGTTCAAGTTTTTGTGCAATCTATCCATCATTTCTGATTGTCTATGTAACTAGTTGCATCAGCTACATAAGTTTATGGGATCAGTGCATGTACCAGGCCCAGGTTATACAGAAGTTCAAGTTTTTGTGCAATCTATCCATCATTTCTGATTGTCTATGTAACTGCTTCTCTTTATACAGAGCACTGTAGAGATCATTAAAGTGAGTTAGGAACTCTTCTCATCACAGCCATGAATTTTCTGTGTGACCTTAGGAAAGTCTGAAATCTGAAAAATGAACAGATTGGACTAAATGACCTTAACTTCTCCATATGCTTATTTTTTTCATATTTAAATGTTTCCCTTGGTTTCTAAAATTTTGTCATTCAATGACTTTCCATCATCCTCATACTTACAAGACAGAGAGATTAAGATATAAAGTCTATTATGAATAAGAATGAAGTCAATTCACCCAACTGTTTTCAATATTTTTGAGCACATACTACATGGCTAATATTGGAATCAATATAAGAAAGTTCAGTCTTAGCAATACCATATTCTAACCATCTGAGTATACTTATTATTTATTATCCTGTTTAGGAGTTTATTAGGTAAGATTTGTGTATAATGAAGTTAGCTAGTTCTAATTTTGCTGGAAAGTTTATTCCTTCAACAGAAATGTAACCAAATTTTTGTAGACACCCACATATAGTTTTGTTATCTATTTCAAAGCCTACGTCACAAACAATATAATAACAAAATATGTCGAAATCACATTTGTTAGTTTTAGTAGTTATGACTGTGCAATTTGGTATAATCTTTGTTGCAAATTATTCTGTTCCAGAATAACTTTCCACCCATTGGAATCTTATGTGTATGTGGGTTCCCCACAAATGAATAGGTTTAGCACTTAGACTTTTGGGACACCCCATATATATTATCTCTTCTGATTTTCACAATTTTGGGAGGTAGATGGTGGTTGTTATTCCTTTTTCATAGAGGTGGAAACTGGGGCTCACTCTGTTGCCCATGGTTACATATCTAATAAATATCTAAGGGAGGATTTAAACCCTAGTCTTTATGATTTCAACTAGAGTGCACTGGCCAATGCCCTATTTGACTTCATTGAAAAATATATCCCACTCTTTTTGTGTTGGGGGTGGGGGACTGAATGTAAAATTTATAATACAAGTTGGTTTTTAATCTTTCCAAAAATTTTAAGTAAAAAAATTTCATGGCATTATGAATGAGGATATCTCTAGCATCATATAGAATTACACACCAGCAAAAGACAAGATGTGAGAACTGTTTAAATTCCACAGAGAAAAGCATGAAAAAAATCAATGTTGAAATAGATAATTGAATGATGCCAGCAGGGCTGAGTAGGTCATCATTAGGTATGACACGATTGTAACAAAATGCCTAGGGTCATTCAACCTGATGAACGGATATCAAGTAAGATTGGAAATTACATTTTTCTATCTACATTAACATAGTGCTTTAGAGAATCAGAATGTAGTCATCATGGTGAAGGGAAGACATAATCAAAAATTATATTGTATCAGTGATATGCTGGGGGGAGGTTGGTGTTATGCAATTTTAAAATTTGTGGACATTGGAAGAGTTTTCTATATGATAACCTTATAGTAAGTGAATCAGAAAATGACCACTGACTTCATCCTAAAAAGAATCCCAGTACATAAGTATACTTAAGGGAAGAAATTGTAATCCTCTACATGAGCACTCTTGTCTTATTTAATTTCTTGATACAACCTCACAGAGATTTTTTTTTTGGAATAAGATCTTTTGCTTAATAAATAAAGTATAAGTAAAGTATAGTTGTAAAGGAAATAAAGTATAGTAAGAGTATCAACTTTTATTATGATGCAACTAACAGTTACATTACTTTTTCTTAAATAATATTACTATATGTTATTGATATACAATAAAACAGAAAAATATTTATTATTCCAAAACTTAATGGTACATTAGTATATTATAATATACTCTGTAACATAATCTTGAAATATTAGATAAAATGATTTCTTGGAAATACACCTGTACTTTTATTCACATTTTCAGGAATTGTGGAATTTTACAGAATATTTCATTATCTAATGATTTTACAACAAAATATGGCATAAGAATATAGCACTGCCATGGATTTCTTTTCTCATTGTACAGAATTCACTTGGTCTGTGACCAGTTGGCAAAAATTCAATATCTTTTTTTCTAAGCAGACACATAAAGTAAGACCTGTTTGGAAATTGGCACATAGAATTCCAGTTTGGCCACAGTGAGAGTCTCGTGGAGCCAATTTGTTCCAAGTATATAATGAGTCTTGAAAAGTAGCACCAGCCCCTGAGGTATGGACCTGAGGTAGGATAGGCCTCAGATAAATTATTCTAGAAAAGAAAAGACTTTAATAAAAATTGAAACTGTGACGCCAAGTATTAGTCTTATACTTTTAATGTTCTGTTTTCAGGTGAGTACTCAACAGGATTTAAGCAAGGGGATATTAAAAATTCTGCCATCTGGTTAAAAGAAATTATATTTTGCAGGCAGACTGATTATTAACTCAGTTTGTACATTTTGTGTGATAAAACTGAACATATAATAACATTGGCATTCTTTTTGCTATAAAGGTTACTTATGAATATTGATTCTTACTACCAATTGTAGCAAGTAATGTTCCTTTCTACCCAAAACCCTGATTCAAGAAACTTAAAAGCCAATATTCTGTTTCTATCACAAATTTTGTTTTGCACTGTGTCTTAACAAGTCATCTCTTTAAAGTTCAGTTAACTCATTTCTGGGATGATTATATTTACTCTGATTTATTTGACAAAGATTTGATTATTTGTGGGCTGGGAGTGCAAGAAAAAAACCTAATAAAGAAACAAAATCTTGGGAAAACAATGTTTTTATTCTGATGTCTCATTGATCATTCTATCCATCTTTACTGTATGCAATCTTAAAAGAAGCATGAAATACAGGGGTTTTACATTTTCTAAAATAGATTCCATGCTTAAATATTGAATCAATTAAAACTATAAGAAAATGCAACTTATAAATTAAGATACATATGCATAATATATGTATATGCATACATATACATGTGTGTATTTAGCTGCTATAGTAAAAATACCATTGAGAAATCTAACTACGTGAACTCAGTTTTTTCAAGGTGCTCAAGAAACCTCGAAATGAATTTCATATCAAGGTCATAATGAGTAAAGGATACTAATATAAAGTTCTTATCTCCCCAATTGGATATGAGGGAATAGGGAAGGCAAAGTACCTCCCTCCCAATTATTTTTCAACCAATAACAAACTCCTCATGATCTTTATGTTAGGAAGTAATTAAACAATAAGTTGCACAACCATTTTGACATGTTTAGACAATTCTTATTTTGTGTAAAGACCATTTTCTATCTAAAAAAATAGAGGAAAACATGGAGTTTGCTTAGTTGGGCAATAATAGAGTACCCCTACCCTTCTCAGAAAGAAATGATGGGCTTGAAAATATTCCTGAGTATTTCCAATAGGGGTAAGAAGAATTTGTCATCATTGGTAACCTTGTAGTTGGTCGTTCACCAAACTTTTCTTCCTCAACCCCCATGTATATTCATTTACTCCATGCCTTCTTCTTTCCCATAAATGTGAAGAACACCAGAGTTAGAAGCAGTATAGGATAATAGAAAGAATATTGGATTTGAAGTCAAAGACCTGGATTCAAATCTTGCTTTTGATGTTATATGTGTGATGTTGACAAAGTCAAGTCAATGGACCACAGTTTCCTTATTTCTAAATGAAGAGGCAAGCTTAGGTGGGGGTCCCTTCCGGTTTTAGATGTGGAATCCTCTTCTCTTCTTCACTTTAAAGAAAGAAAATCAAATTTCAAAAAGGTTATGTGACTTTTTCGAGGATATATGGTTATCTAGCATAGACAAGACTTTAAGTCTCTCAGTTCCCAGTATGACATTGTTTCTACATTGCTTCTGTCCATTACATAATTTTTACCCCTTGACACTATGACATGCCTCCATTCTTCCATGACTCACCCTACCCTAATGTTATCCATTCCATACTCTGTATTCTGCAGGAAAGATAGGAGACCCACCCACAACTTAGCAGATAAATCCTAGAGAATTACCTGAGACATATATAAAGATTCCCAAAAATGTAAGTGAAGCTTCAGCTTTTAAAGCTATGATAGATTAAGTGTATAGTTAAACTGCTTGGTTAAAGTGATTTGTCCAGCACTACAAAGGTAGTAATTATTTGAGCCCAGGGCTTCTTGATTTTAAGCCCAGAATTCCATCTATTATGCCATGATGTCTCATATACTAACAATGCAAATTCTACACATAATAGTAATTGCTAGCATTTGTGTGGCACCTACTGTGTGTCAGATACCTATATTATAGAATTTAGTTTATATTATATCAAATCATACCATATTGTATATTATAATGTATTGTACTATACATTATATCATAGAATACAGAATCATAGAATTTTAGATTTTGTAGGGACCTAAGTAGTCATCTAATCCAACCTGTGCCCTCCCCCAAAAAACCCCACTACAGTATGTCTGACAAGTGGTCATTCAACCTCTGCCAGCCTTCAGTTAGAGAGACATACTGTATCCCTTGAAGCAGCTTATTCTACTTTGCATATTTCTAGTTGGGGAATGTTTTTCCATTGTTACTGAGCTTAAATTTGTTTCTTTGCAACTCCCTTCCATTGCTTCTGTTTCTGTCCTCTGCCACCAGGTATAAGATCTAAGTACAGTAGCAATAATAACATTTATATAGAACTTAAGGCTGGCAAAGCACTTTAAAAATATTATTTTATTTTGATCCTCACAACTCTCCTGGGAGTTGGGTACTATTCTGATCTATATTTTACAAATGGAGAAATTGAGGCAAGCAAAAGTTAAGCAACTTGCCCAAAGTCACATAGCTAGTAAATTTCTGAGGCAGAATTTGAACTCAGGTCTTTCTGTCCTCAGGCCCAGTGCTTCCTCTACTATGCCACCTTTTAATACTTTTTATTACTATGCCACCTTCTATTGTCTTGTAATTATTTGAAAAGAAGGCTGTTTCTTTTATAACTAAGTGCATGAGTCTTAGAACTAGAAAAACTTTAGACATATAGTATAGTCTCTCATTTTACAGTTGGGGAAACTAAGGCCCAAAGAGGTAGAATGACTTATAGAAGGAGATATAACTAAGATTCCATACCAAGGTGTTTTTCAGGGCGTTTTCTACTATACTCAGATGTTCTCAGCTCAATTATAAGACTTTGAAGATAGGGCCTTTTTATGCTTTTCATAGCATGAAAAAGAGCATTATGGTGAGCCCCATCCAATTGAACTTCAAGGCCTCAGAAAAATCATACTCTGAAGAGTTACCACTACCACAGCCTCAAACATTTTTTTATTCTTGTGAAACCAGGTTAAAAGGAACACCAGAATAACACTAAAGGGGAAAAGATCACAAAAATGCAATGTGAGATTTATAGATTCTTATGTAGCAACAGCTATCAGAGCCCAGAGCAGCACCCCCTATTCCCCAAAAATACAATTCTTTCTGATCAAAGTCAGACTTAATAAATCAGTTTTGTCAAAATGTGAAATAGTATCTATACTTACCAAAGGGTTGTGACCCTGAGCTCACCTCCAGGAGGAGAAATCTTCATTTATAGAAGTATCGCTTTCTTCTTGTTATTTATCCAGACCCATTTCTTTCTCCATTTGCAGTGCTCCTCTCAGTTAAGGCCTTCCCAATAAGAAGGCCAGATTTCCACTAAGTAAAACTGGACAGCAAATCACCTGAGATTTCTCCTAGAATTCCCTAAGCACAAGTTCATTGATAGGAGGGTAAGGATTTTCCACTCTCGTAACACCATTGCCTGAATCCATTGGGGACTTAAGTGACAAGAAAATCAAACCCTCCTGAGGGGAATTACTAGCTTCATATTCCTGAGAAAGCTGGGTGAAATCCCCTGGTGGACACATTTTCTCTGAGTCAAATTAAAAATAAAAACCTCACAAAGTGAAAGACTAGCATAAGTGAGTAATCTTCAATCTCAGGATGAAAGAGGGATATACATAATTAGTATATTAAAGCAGAGAAAATTGAAATTCCCTATAATTACCATTGTATCTCTTGATATGTCCAAAAAGTATCTTAAAAACATTAATTTTGGTTGCAAAATGTAGTTAATTCCCTATCATATATCATCTCTATGCCTGATTTTCATCCTATGTGTTTATAGAGAACTTAGACAGAAAGAACCCTCATTTTATTGCAGAAGAACTCTTCATTAAAATTTTTTATTAAATGTAGTTAGTTCAAGGAAAGCA
Organism: Potorous gilbertii; assembly: GCA_028658325.1. NCBI lineage: Eukaryota > Metazoa > Chordata > Mammalia > Diprotodontia > Potoroidae > Potorous > Potorous gilbertii. The sequence goes on along the minus strand of CM053773.1, from coordinate 10,806,039 downwards.
TGTTAGTGCAAGTAAGATGAGAACAAAGCATTTTTTTAAACCAGGACCCTATGGGGGGGTGGTAGAAAATAAGAAACCCAGTTGCAACAATAGACATATTTTATTTGAAATTCTAAAAAATAGAATCACAAATAAATTAGACCCATATTCAAACTGAATAGTCAGCTTGGTACCCAGATTTATAGATATGGGTTCTTATACAGTTTCCCGTAGGCTTTATTGCCAATTAGCTTTATGCCAATTCTTCTACCTTTCACTCCCATTGACTTCAATGGCTATTTTATGCCTTGATGGGCTGGGTCCTAATCAGGGGAGACCGGCCTGAGGAGAAGATAACACTCCTTTATTTTGCACTAACCACATTGTAATTGAGGATGAGATGCTGAAGTGAGAGAGTGAGCTTTCTAAAGGTGTTTTTGCCCTAAGAGCTGTTATTAGACACAATGCCACGCTAGAATGAACATTTCAGAGTGAATGCCTCATGCTAACGCTGCTTTTGACCATTTCATTAATTTCCCATAAGAGAGACACACTGACCCTTAAACACTGCATCTTGCAGGCTCTTTCTAACTAATTCATTTAAGGGTTTCATTTTTTCTTTTCTTTTTTTATAGTAAGGAAGCAGACTAGCTGGCTAATATGTGTAGCTCTTAGTACTAGAGCACAGATCTAGCAAAATGAAAGTGTTGTTCTTCTGCCTGTATGCCTCATTATGCCTACTTGTTTTTTAAGAGATCATCCTTCATCCAGAACTCACCTTTTCAAAGCAAATGGCATAAGTCGAAGATAGCAATGCAGCCAGTATAAGCCACCATACAGAGCACATTGGCCTGATTCAGGTTTCACCTCAGTTAAATGACCCTGTGTTTGCTTGACCCAAGGAAGAACATGGTCTCCCAGAAGCCATAGAAAAAAAATGTCCAGTTCTGCTGTACTTCTTTGATAACTCATTTTTAAGAAAGAAAATTGACAGGCAAATGATGTCACTTTATATAACAGCATTTCTGTGGTATGATAATGTTTCTAAATTGATAGAATTAACAAACTAAGATTGTTTCTCTAGGAGCTACCAAACCCTGCTCCTGATCATTTAAAAGAGGAATGGAAGTTTTTTTATTAAATACCCAATACTAAAAAGAAAAAATAATATTAACATGCATGGCTGAGGCTGCTGGGAGAATTGTTTTGATTTCATAGAGTAGTAAATAATCATAAAGTTTTCATTAGTGGCTGAGGCACAAATCAGACCTTCCCCTAAACAACCCTTACTAATACATAGACCATTATTAGTGAAATTTTTAATTGAGTGATTTTCATTTTTTTTAACAGAACCAGTCACTTTACCGATGAGTCCTAATGTGTCATACAAATCCACTTTTAGTGCATGCTTGAGGGACAATGCAATATATCTAAGGTCGTAAATCTAAAATTATCATTACCTATTGGAAAGTCTCTAGTTTTTCTAGGTTTTCCTTTCATTCCCTCCACTGAAGTCTTACTATGATGTCTTGGAATGACATGGAAGTCATCACAGGTTCTTAATGGCTCTGCGAAGGGTATTGGCAGGTCTTACTGAATTAGAAGCATTTCAAGCCTAAGCTCTCATGACAAGTTGTTTGCTATTTGAAGACCAACCTAGCTAAGCTTGTCATCAGAAAGCTGACTTAGAGTATTTCTGCTTCCAGACTGTTCTGAGAATATCTTCTACCAAGGCATGAAAGTTTGCACTCTGGGTAATAGTGAAGTAAACAATACCACTGAAGAAATTGTGGATTTTTTGAAGTACTAAAGATGTAGTTATTAACCTCCTTGTTCATCTTGAATAGATTCAAATTTTGTTTTCCTCTTTAGTGTTGGAGTTGTAAAAAAAGGGGGGGAGATTGGATGAAGGAAGATTAGACAAAAGAAAAAATGACATTCACTGTAAATCACAAGTAAACATTTCAACTTTCATTCAACAAGCATTCAATACCCCTCATGATCAGGAACTCAGCTGGGTTCTAGGGATGTAATGAAAGGCAAAAACCAAATAGCTCTTGCCATAAAGGAGTTCTTATTCTACTGGAAGGAAACAACAGATACACAGAAAGCAAATGCAAAAATACAAAATGAATACAAAGTGTTTTGGGGGATTTTGGGGCATTTCATAGTTTTCAAACCAGATAGCTGATTAGTTGATTGAATTCCTTGCTTTTCAGACAGTTATTCTGGTATTACTTATGTCAATAATAATTGAGAGGCTGAGTGACCTGAGGGCACGAATATCTGAAGCTGGAGTCTTGTAGGGAGAGAAAGGAAGCCAGATGGGAATAAGTATTGATTTGGAAAGGGGCTCTAGTATCTTTCCTGAGAAAACCCCAAATGAGATAACAAATAGTGGGACAGCATTTTGGGCACTGAGCAAAGTACCTTTTACAAATATTATCTCATTGGATCCTCACAACAACCTTGAGAAGGTAGGTGCTATAGTTATCCTCATTTTACAGCTGTGGAAACTGAGGCACAGAGGTTAAGTGACTTGCCCGAGGTCATACAGTTAGCAAATATCTGAGCCCATGGCTGAAGTTCCTGAGATGAAAGTTTTGGAGGTGAAATTTCTTGAGGTCTACTCTGCTTCTGGACAGAGCTGCACGGGGGCCCGCTGTCTCAGAGACCTGGAGGTGTCTACACTTCACTCAGCCCCTGGAGGTCCTGTCTTTTCTGAGGTCCTCTCAAGTTGTCTTCAGAAGACAGCTGCTTTGCCCCTTTATTTTTGCTGCTCTACATTCATTTCATGACAATTTTCTATCTATTTAATGAAGGAAATCTGGAGAGCCTGGAAATTTCTGCCCAACTCTGTCATCTCCCAGAATGCCCCCATACTCAGGTCTTCCTGATTCCAGCATGCTTCACCACTGCACTACCTAACTATACCAAATGTACAGAAAGACTTCACTATAAATAGACAAAATGGATTTTTTCCCAATTATTGATATTATACCTATCTACTCCCAAAAGAAAAGCATAAATCTGTATAATTCTGAAACACATTAAAATAGCATTCCATAACATAACTATCTCTAGAATATATTTTGTCTACCTCATTAGAATGCAGTTTTCTTGAGAGTGGAAATTGTTTCCTTCATTGTATTGGCATGTCCAGAGCCTAACCAAGTGTCTGGATATAATAGGTGCTTCATAAATGTGTGATCATTGGTTAATTCCAAGGAAAACAAAGAGCAAGCAGGTTTGAATGAAATTATTAGTTATACCCAGTTCTGGTTTTGCAATATCCTGGAGCATTTCTAGTTGTCTTGAAGGGGCTTCCTAGGTCATACGATATCATTTCTCTTTGCTTCATGTGTTGCCAAGGCCAAACAATTCAACACCTAAGTGGCCAAACTAAGCAAGAGGAGCTTATCCATACTCAACAATATTGATTCTTGAGAACAGGCTCTCTCTGTCCCCAGGTTCACACTCAAAATGTTTTTAGCTTGGTAGGAAAAGCCAGAGATGATGTCCTGCTGGCATAGCCTCCAAAAATACATGGTCACCTGCACTTTTGAGGCAGGACTTTTGTGTAAAGAAACTCTTTATAATTAAAAAGTAGGACTTCTGTGTAAGGGCATTTTTTATAAATCCTCAAAACAAAAACTAATTTTGCCATTTCATTGTTTTTAATTGCCTAACTTTATGTTCATAGGGAAGCAACTATTTAACTGCTCGAAAAAATGTATCATGTTCCAGTTAGGTTTAAAATTGTTCAAAAGAAAATAAAAAAGGTTCTGGCTTTTATAAAGCAACCCCAGCCAGCAAGGAAACTCAGGCTGGGATCATGCCGAAGCTGCAGGAGCAAGGTGCCTATTGTATTCTAAGTCTAATAACCCTAACTGCATCCAAGGTGCCCAGGGAAGAAGGGGGAGCCCACACTCCAGGCAAGCAATAGAGCACAATAGCTACAAGAGAAAATAATAAAAGCAAAATGTACTAGAAGCATGATCAGTCATCCCTGATTAGGAGACAGACTCAGGAAGCATTGGCTATAAAACTGGTATCTTCTTTTCTGCTAGAGTTCTCATTTTCATTTTAGAAGAACCCACTGGGAACAGAACAGAGATCTCCAGAGGCCTCTGCTCCTCCTGTTGAAGAGTCAATAGCCACACACAGGGACAGAAGGCCCAGGCACAACAATTTAGAGTGAGGAAAGACCACTCCTATACCCTCCTACTAACACCTAGTTCAGACACATACAGCGTTCAATGGTGACCTCACAGAGCTGGCAAGACATTACAAAATCCTGTGTAACTGAGTTGAGGAGTCTGATGTAAAATGATGGTAAGCACCATGGAGAGTCATGAGGAAGTGAATTCTTAAATTGGGGCATAGTAGATCCTGGATCAAGTTAAATATATTATTTGAGGTCTAATCTTGAGGTGAAAAGATAAACTTAGAGGAGGGCAGGAGCTATAAAAAGAGAATGGTATTTTCAAAACCTAGAAAATCTCTGCCTTTTAAAACTCTTTCTGAAAAGGGTTATCTTTTTTAGATAATCTGTTTCCAGGACAAACTTTTCAAGATAGAAGAATTAAAATGGGGAAGAAATGCCATGTGAGAATAAAACAATTCCAATCTGATTTATTTGAACAAGTTATTGATGTGAAGATATGGCATGTGTTTAGAAGACAGGACAGAGACAATTAGAATAATTTCCTACAGAAGTTTAATTAATGCCATTCAATTGTCCTAATGAGAAGAATAAAGGAACCTAAAAACTCCCTAGTCTGCAATCCCTTGAATGACTTGCCAAGTGAGGAGATACGGCAACTAAGGAAATACGGGATTAGAATATTAGCTCTTACAGGAAAAGATAATGGAAGATCATGATTGGTCTTGCCTAGAAAAAGAGAAAGAAGTGATAGAAGGAAAAACAATTTCAAGCTTGTAGAGAGATTCAGCTAAGCACAACTATTACAAGGGCATTTGTTGTTCAAATGGGAGAACAACAACAAAAAAAAGAAAGATGGAAATGATTTGCAAAGATATTTATTCCAAACTCTTTATACTATCAAGGACAGTGGAACCACCCCACTTCACAGTGTACTTGGAAGTAGAAATGGTAATGAAGAGCGCAAGGATGGGGATGCATCCAGATTAGATCAAGTATACATGGAAGAGATCCATCCTGGATTCAAGACAATTGTGAGCATGGTGAAGTATCAATTCACAAACACTCGAGAGAAGTGAACATAGATATGGAAACATATCTCTGAATTTACCACTACTATAGTCTGAGTCCCAGAGTCCATTGGTATAGGACTTACTCCTCATTACATGAGAGTAGGTGAGGGTTGAGGGAGAGCTAAAGGAAAGAGGAATCCAGTGTTTTTGGACTCTCTTGGTTCTAATGGCTTCTGCCTTCAAGAGAGAAGATCTGTTGAACTGTTGCCCCTCAGAGCTGCAAGGCATTGAGTAGTCGATCTCCACCAATGGAATGTAAGGAATGTAACCTGGAATGTGATGTCCCCTACCCCAGTGAGTAATCTCAATATCCACCAACAAGGAGAGTTTCACACAATGGACCCATCAAGCAAGGGCTATATTACTAAAAACCATTGAAAATGATATTCCTTGACATATGTAACTACAGGGATAACCTTGTTTAAATATTAAAATCAGATGAGATACAAAGCAGGGAAATGCATGTTCACCAAAGGTGTTCACCAATAATGTGAAGCATCAATTGCATTTCTCAACCCTTCTTAATTCTAATGGCTTCTTATTTTTAATTATTTCCTATTAGACCTGAAATTAACTTTTTGAACATATATATATTTGCTTGTTGTCTCCCCCATTAAATCATAAGCTCCTTTAGAGCAGTGATTTTCTTTTGCCTCTTTTCGTTTCCCCAATCCTTAGCACAGAACTTGCCACATAGTCAGTGCTTGATAGATATTTATAAACTGGTTGACAAGAAAGGACCTATGTATATGAAACTATCTCATAAAAGTCAAGAACTCAACAATCTTTATCGCCAATGAGCTTATATTCTACTTGACCAAGTATGTATAGAAGGATCACAGATTTAAAGAGACCCAGAGGTAATCAAGTTTATTTTATGGATGAGGAAGTGGAGGTTTAGGAAAGCTAAGTGACTTGCCCATGATCACATAGTTGGCAAATTCTTGGAGGAGAATTCAAACTTAAGTGTTCTTGACTCCACATTCAGCAGCATCTTCCACTATACCACTGTGAAGACAAGCAGAAGCTATGGAGTATGAATAGCATTTTCTAAGTCATCCACTTGAACACATAAGATCCCAAAGTAAATTTTAAAAGAGCAAAGGGAAACAAGGCTTGTTCACCAGCATCATATTATAGAGAAATTCTGGCAAACAGAGGTCTATGAAAGAAAGTGGCTACATAAGAATATGTTCCAATTAAATTTTCTCTAGGCATTCCAACCTTTTGAATCTTATCCAAGTTGAATTTGGAACTGAGCCTTTGGAGAAGAATATATATTAATCCTTTTACCATATTTGTTTCTCCTAATTGTTCATTGTCCTTTTAGAATATTTCGTGTAAACTTTTTCCCCCAGAAGTAGCTATTGATTTTAGGGGAAAATGGAAAGCAGATATTCTGTCATTTTTATAGCTTCCTTTTAATTTAAATTTTTAAAAAAATTGTATTATTTTAACTTCTTTTGCCAGGTAATGATAGAAGTCAGGGAAGAAATATTTAAAGGGAAAAAATGAGATTAATATTTCTGTTAGAATATATAAACTAAAGAAATCTGAAAATTATGTAATGCTCATGAATTCATGACTAAAATCCTTTATAATAATTTTCATATTCAGATATTTCTCAAAAAAACAGTATTAATTTAAATGTTTTAATGAAAACTATATATATACAATTCTATAAAATTAAATTGTTTGAAGCATCTTTTAAAAGTTACTGTACTCATTTTCCACCTTTTGTCCATCTCATTCAGATCTCAACTCTGCCTTGAATGTCATTCTAAAACAATGTTTTATTAGCTAACTATTAATAAGTATTCACTTAAAGTGGTCACTAAAATAGCTACAATTTTAAGTAGCTGGTATGAAATTGTTTTATTTCTTGAATACATTGTGGTTAGCTAAGTTCACTTTTGTATGGCTTGAGGGAAAATCTCAGATAATCAAGCTTGTTTTATCATTTTGATGAAAATATGACTCATATTTGCAACACCAATTAAGTCTTATGTGACCCCTGACTTCCTATAATAAAAGAACCTCTATGGAGATATCTTTTCCAATCTTTGAATAGAGTATGTGCACATGTGATGATGAAATGATATATCAATATAAAATAGTCACAGTTAAGAGAAAATAAAAATTAGGTACAAACTTTAATACTGCAGGGTACATTTTTAATGTCCCATAGGGAGATTTAGTCACACGACTTCCATTAACTTTAATGGGACTTGTATGGGAAAATCTGTATGCTGAAATTCCTGGGGAGTTAATGTCAGTAGAGTTTACTAGTTCCAATTTTGCTCTCTGAACTTTTGTTTTTGACTACCTTTACCTCAGTAAGGGTCCAGAGGGAAGAGGGAACAATAAAATGTGATTAAAATAAATGTTTTCCAAGTTTTATTAGCCTACATTTTCTCTGCATTTGCCTAAAGGTGAGAAATATGCAGACAATAAGTTTGTGTCATTTGGGATTGGATTAGCAAGTACATTCAGTTGAATAAAGGGCACAATTTCAAACATGGAGTATTGTGGCATGATTTTTCTTCATGTGTCCCATGTTTATTCTGTTGAGGTGCATATTCAATGATTACATACAACAAAAAAGAGAAACAACAATATTCTAAAGTTAATAAGTTCTGCAAGTCCAGATTCCAAGTCCACTGTAAACTCAAGGACTTACTCCTCTTTATGCATAGCTCTGCATTACTTGACTATTGTTCATCCTTCATTTTTGGAGAGAATCAATGATATCATGTGGTGATGTCTTGACTTGCACATAAATTGGATTTAAGTGAGGCAGAGTGGCACAAAGTCTCACTCTCTCTTCCAGTCATCAAAGTGCAGTGACAAGATAAAAGTCAGGATGACTGGGGCACAGTGGATGACCTTGGCATCTTTGATGTCTGACCAGTCTCCAAGCACTCCATATCACCTGTCAGCTGCCTTCACAGCCGTAGGAACTTTGTTCTAGTCTTCTCACTCCGCTGGAGGAAAGTCTTCACATGCTTGAGGTAGACACCACCCGACTCACCTACTACGCTGACTTGACTATATAGATGAAGTGAAACATATTTGCTTGAAATTCTAGGTTTAATTTTATTAAGAACTTAAGCATTGTTAAGAAAGAAAAGTCTGAAAAATTAGGAAAGTTCCTGAAGAAATAAGAGGAGCATGACTTGACTTACTTGAATTACTCATAAACGATGCTTTCCCCTAAAAAAAATCAACAGATATTTATTAAGTACTCATTTTTTGCCAGGCATTCTAGGCAATGAGGATATAAATGCGAGAAATGAAAGAGTTCTTACGCATGATGAGCTTACATTCTAATGGTGGAAATATGTACTTTAAAAATGCATACAGTATCCATATAAAATGAAATCAGTAGATCAAATGATGACTGACCTCACTAGCCCAAGTTAGAAGGGTGACATTTCCAGCATTTGTGATGTACATGACAAAGGCAGGCATGAAAAATTCTATTTTAGATACACATGGTACCAATAAATTGGGAAGCATTTATGTACAAATCTCTCAGAATAGTTTCAAATTTAATTTGATTCAGCAAACATTTATTAAACCATTCTCTTATTTTCCTGCCATATAAATCCCATGTTTATTGATTTTTAAGTTTTCTTTTTTTTAGAAAATTAGTAGCATGATCAGCAGAGTCTTGTTTTTTTTCACTGAATCTGACACCAAGTCAAATAATTAGATATTTTAAATTCAAATCATTGATTATCAAGTCCTTCAGGAATCTCAAAGATCAGGTAACAAAATACCTTATTCTGTAGGTGAGGAAATTGAAAACCAGGGGTGTTAATATTTTTGCCCAAGGTCACACAGTTAGTGGCAGAGTGAGGTTTATAACCCATATCTACTGTTATCAATTAACGGTTCTTTCCACAATATCTCATTGACTCTCATTCTGAATAAAATAACATTATCTCTCCTCAGTCCCTTGGGATCCCTGGTTTCCTTCAAGGTTTTGATCAGGTGCTATGTTTTCCAGCATTCTATCCACACAAAGATTTTCCTGATTTGTCATCACTGCACCTCCAGTATTTTTAACTGCAAATACTGCAATTAATTTGTATTTCCTTTGCAATCATTTTGTATTAACCTGCCTCTATACAAGCCATTCCTACCACCACTCCAACCCCTACCCCCACCACCACCACACATCCCTACATCTTTAAGTCCAGAAACCATTACTTTTTTTGAGTCCTCAGAACCTTGCGCACAGTAGCGTTCTCCCCCTCCCTCCAATCTCCATTCTTTTTCATCTATTTGCAAACTAACATTGTTGATCATCTTCTCAATGAATAGTCAATAAACATGTATGAAGTACCTACTATGTGCCAGGCATTATGAAAAAAGAAACACAGTCTCTGCCTTCAAATAGCTTATAATCTAATAGGGGAGATGACACACAAAAGGAAGCTAGGTGGAAAGGGAGAGGGAGGAAAAGGTACCAGCGAGAGTTTGGTAGATAAGTCAATCAGAGAAGTCCCAAGGTGGAGCAGTAAGGTAAGAAATGAGGATGTGTCTGAGCTGAGCTCTCTCTTTAAATAGAGGTTTGGCATTCCCAGTCAAACCATCCAATCAGAAAGGCAGAGAAGATGATGAAGTGGAGCCCCAAGGCTGATGAGATCATACATGATGTTATCTCAATCATGAGTTTTCTGGGGCATGGTGGAAAATTCCTCCTATATATTCTCTCTTCTCTAAGTTTTTTGTGACATTGCTGTCTTTTCATATGGTTCTCCTCATTTTCTATCTGACTTCTTTTTCGCAGTCTTCTTTGTTGATTCTATATCCAGAGTACACTCATTAACTGTGGTTGTTGCCCAGGGCTCTGTCCTTTTTTCTTCTCCTTTCATCCTATGTCACTTGGTGATCTTGTCAGCTCCTATGGGTTCAATTTCAATGATCATTTCTCTTCAGATCATTCCCAGATCTATATATCTAGTCCTAACCTTTCTTCTGAGCTCCAGTCCCACACTGCCACCTGCCTTTTGGACATCTCAGACTGTGTCTCCTGTAGGCATCTCAGATTCAAATGTTTAAAACAGAGTTCATTGTTCCCAACCCACCCCCTGAAGAAACCTCTTTTCTCTTCCAAACTTTACCATTACTCTATGAGGTTTATACCCTTACTGTCAATACCTCATTTGCATTCTACCCATATACTCAACCTGTTGTCACCTGTATTTCTATGCCCTCAAAACAGCAATAGGAAATTTCCCATTCTTTGCACTCAGAATAATAGCCCCTGGTTCAGCTTCATAACCTCATGCCTGGATTATTGCAGTAGAATCCATCTTCCACCCAGTTTTCAAAGTAATTTTCATAAGGTGCATGACTGACCTTGTCACACATGCCCCTATGCTAGATAAATTCTAGGATCTCCAGAATCAAATATAAAATACCCTCTTGGCATTTAAAGTTTTTCATCATATGGCCTCTTCCAGTTTTTCCAGTCTTCTCACACTTTACTTCTTTTCACTTGTTCTATCATATCATAGCAATGGCCATCTTGCTATTCCTCACACAGCACCCTCCATCTCCAATTTTTCATCCCTGTCTTTTCATTTGCTCTCTGCCATGCCTAGAATGCTCTCTTTTTCTGCCTCCACCTCCAAGATGCCCTGACCACCTTAAAGACTCTTTCCCAATCCTCTATGACATCCCAACCCCTGATAGCACCTTCTCCCTGTGAAGATCTTACATATATATATACATATATATGTATATACATGTATGGATATATGTATGTATGTATGTGTATGTATGTATGTATGTATTAATAGGGGGTCAGCTAGGTGGCACAGTGGATAGAGTGCTGGGCCTGGAGTTAGGAAGATTCATCTTCCTGAATTCAAATCTGGATACTGTTTACTCTGGGCAAGTCACTCAAACCTGTTTGCCTCAATTTCCTCATCTGTAAAATGATCTGGAGAAGGAAATGGCAAAGCAATCCAATATTTTTGCCAAGATAACTCCAAATATAGTCATAAAGAATCATACATGGTTGTAATGACTGAACAGGTAGCAGCATTTATTATTTATTAATAATTTATTAATTGATGTTAATTATTAATATAGTGTGTATGCATATACAGTGCTTTGTGAACATTTTTGAATAATGTTTTTCAATTAAAAGTAAAAAATTTTTAAGATTTTTTTAAATTGAGTTCCAAATTTTCTCCCTGTATCCATCTCTTCCCTTTACCCTCCCTGAACTATAAGCAATTTGATATATACATATACATATGTAAACATACAAAACATATTTTCATATTAGCCATTTTATGAAAGAAAAAAGGACCAAGAAAAAAATGAAAAAAATAAAGTGAAAAGTAGTATCATGATTTTCAAACATTAAAACCCTCTTGCAATGTATTTATGTATTGAATTTGTGTGTACATAGTTGTTTTCATGTTGTCTCCCCCATTAGAATGTAAACTCCTTGTGAACATGTTGTTGCCTTACTTTATATATATTTCACTTACCACTGTTTCTGGTACATAGCAAATGTTTAATAAACATCTATTGATTGATTGACTTAATAAAAGCTTGTTTCATTGAATCTGTATATCTTGGAATCTTACATAAACAACCTTAATATGGCAAGAATTTGCCCTCAAATCTATTCATATACAGGTAAATAAGTTTTATTTCTTCTCTTATAAAAGTTCCAAAGGTCTAAAGATCCTGTGGGCTTTCTGTAAGACTAAAGAATGTAGACTTAGTTCATCTTAATATTACAATTGCATTGCTTTATTTGCTACTGTTTAATAATACCTGAAGTCATTTTGTTTGGCCATTTGGGGAACTATATTTGACCCAATTCAGAGAAGAAAGAGGGGAATCAGTTAGCCTCTAAGAATTTGGTAATGACTATCTAGCAATCTTTCATGTGTGGTGTAAGTGTGATGCTAACACTGTCCTTTCTACAACTTTGGCATAAATAGTGTAATCAGTTCCAAGCTTTAGTTTCTTAACTGTTCATCTCCCTGTTGAAGCTCATTAAAAGGACTGTTTCAGACCACACTGTCTATTTCAAGAACTCTAAATCACACTTGAATGGACATTTTGTATACATACATTACTTTACTCAATCTCAGCATCATCCAGACAGTTTATAATGCCTAGTTTAAAAGTCTTCAAAAACCAGCTAGCTATAGAAAACAGATGTGCAGATTTGAGTACTTCAAGAAAATGCCAGCACTATTTTAAAGGATGAGAATGTCCACGATATCAAGATATAATGGAATCACTCCTTCAGCTTCAATTTGTCACATACTACAACTAACATAGCACAAGAATGGATAGACCAAATCAAATTCTGTAAACATTTTATGGAATATGAAAAAAGAGTCAATTCATGTAAAATATTGCCTTTATTTTAAACCAAAGAGCAACTTCGCAGCAGGGCTCATTTCTAGGCATGAACTAATGTTTATAATAGAGCTAATAACACAGATCAGATCAATAAAAGCAAAAAAGAGAATTAGCATCTTTAGAGATGATCCCTGTCTTCTTATAAATGAGCATAAAGAGGTTGTAAAACTGGTGACAAAGTGTGTGATACAGCCTAGCCACCAGGTCCCTTCATTTCTCCTGTGATGTTTCTATACCACATAGCCTATTATTTCTTCTTTTTATTGAAAACCATAACCAACTAAAAAAACAGAGAGGATTCAATATTGTCATCCCCTGGTACTAAAGATATCTTTTCAGGAACAAACTGGAAGAAAAGACAGGAACAAACATTTACTAAGTGCTTCCTACGTACCAGGCACTGCACTAAGCACCTTAGAAATGTTATCTCTTTTAACCTTTACAACAACACTAGGACGTAGATGTTGTTATTCCCCTCATAGTTGAAGGAACTGAGACAGTCAGAGGTTAAATGACTTGCCCAGGGTCACCCAGGTAGTAAGTGTCTGAGGCCAAATTTAAACTCCAACCTTCCTCACTTCAGTCCTCCATTAACTGCATCATCAACCAACCTAAAAGAGTAATTGATTTAGGATAGTTTTGTTGTCTTTACAGTTGTTTTCTGATAGGGAGCAAAAAATAGAATTAGGAACAATGAGCAGATGTTGCAAAGAGGTCAATGTAGGCTTTTTACCAATTAGAGCTCCCCAAAAATGGAGTAAGTTTTCTCAGGAGAGAGTGGGATCCACTTCACTGAGCATCTTCAAAAGCTGAATGACAATTTGTCTGGAATATTCTAGAAGGGGTTCTTGTTTAGGTGTCAATTATACTGCATGACCTCTGAGGTTCATCCCAACTCTGAGATTATGTGATTCTGTACTCTCAACAGAAATACTTTACTATCTGTCCATTCACATAAATAATTGATAAATATTGGAAGTGATATTTTATTATCTGTCTATTTGCATAAATAACTGATAAATCAAAGCAATAGACCACAGAAAACTTCAACACAGATTTTAAAAAAACAATGGAGAAACATTCTACAGTATTTAGTACATTAGATATTTATCTTAAGTAATTCCAAAGGACACAGGAAGTAAGGTGCAAAATAATCAGAAATAATAATATTTGGAGGTAAATAAATTTCAAAGCCAAGTTTACCGTAAACCATACCAAAGATAAGAAAGTATGTTCCTTTTGGAAGTTATAAATCAATTATTTTTATACAATTTTTAACAGTTCTCAGCATCATTTTTCACTCTGCCATTTGGTAATACTATGGCAACATAAAGACCAACAGATTTTAAGTGATTAATCTTTACTTTTATCTTCAACAAAGTTTAAAATAAAATATGAAGTTTAACTTTATCACGCATCATGATAAATATTTGAGTTTTCTACAAATCATTTGCAATTCCCGATTAAATAGCTCAGGGAGGTTGACAACAGAAAGACTATATATATATACATATATACGTATATATATACACATACCAAAATATTCATAGCAACACTTTCTGTGGAATCAAAGAAGTGGAAACAGTGTAGGCATCCATAAATTGTGGGATGACTAAACAAATTTTGGTAAGAAAGTGAAATGAAATGTTGATATGCTATGAAAAAAGACAAATATGAAAAATTCAGAGAAGCATGAGAAGATATGAACTGATACGCAATATAGAAAATTATACATTTTATATACGTGTGTGCGTGTATGTGTGTATAAAATACCGCAATGTAGATGGAAAAATAATAAAATGAAAATAAAGACTGAATCATTATAGTTGAACCCAATGAAATGTGGAGAAAATTCATCTTCCTCATTTCACTAAAGTGGAATGTGATGGAGAAGTAGTCTGGATATTGGTTTTATGGAATTGTTATTTATTGGCTTTCTTAATCTTTATCATGGTTTGTGGGTTGAGGCAGGAAGGAACCTATTCAGAAATGAATGTGACATAAATGAAATGACATAAAATGAAAAGACATCAATTTTTAAAAAGCTTTCAAAAATGGATTTCTCATTACCAATTTAAGTCTCTGGTTTTTTAAAGAATTACAAAGGATTCCAAAGTTTTTCTACCCAGTCAGGTTAGAATGTAATCATACCTGTCCTTTCCCCTTTATCTTCCCTGATTCTCAGATTATAGTAGAAACATACCATTGTGCTCAATGTTATCACTATATTATAGGATATATGATACATAGTATGCATTCTACGTATATTTATATGTGTAGTATATGTGCTGTATATGTTCTCTATGTAGTATACACATATGCTATACATATATGTGTCATATATACTATTTGGATGCTATAAAGCTATACTATATATGTGCTACATATATCATATATTTTATGTTTGATACTATATATTGTATGTATTATAACATGATAATAACATTGAGCACATGGTATGTTTCCACTCTAATTTGGGTATCAAGAAAGATAAAGGGGAAAGACAGAGGTAAGAATATTCTAAACTGGCTGGGTAGAAAACTTTGGAATTTCCTATACCAGTTTAAAAAAACAGCAACTCAAATTGATAACAAGAAATCCATTTTTAAAAGGTTTTTTAAAAATTGATGTCTTTTCATTTTATATAATGTTCATTTTAATAGGTTCCTTCCTACCCCAATCCAAAAAAATATCCCTTATAATAAATATTAAGAAAGTCGGAAAAAAAGTAATACTATCTATGTACATGTGTGTGTGTGGATACATGTATATTTGGCTTTTATTAACTCAATGACTCATTTTTTGTGTTTCTATCATCTGTAACAAGAAATAAAAAGAAACAGTGGAAAGAAAGTTAAGCATACAGTTGAATCTGGATCTTCATTCATGTTGTGAGCATCCAACGAGGAACTTCCCCTAATAAGACAGGTCAGAAATGGCTCTGCAACTCATAGACTTGGAAGGTTGTTAAGAGTAATATGATATCAAGTAACTTACCCATAGTTGGACAATGTGCCAGAAGTGAGACCTGAACCCACATCTACCTTTCAAGACCAGTTTTCTATTCTGCCAGGAAACAAAGGCAATTGATACTATCCAGTACTATTGGAAAAGTTCAAAGTAAGTAGAAAAGAAAAACCACATCCTTCTTTTACAAAGACTTCTCCAAAAGCAGACATCCTGAAACAACCCTAGCTTGCAGTTCTTGATCAACTGAAAAAGAAAAGTGATCATTTAATTGGATGGTGCATAATAGTTATTACTTACTTTCCTTGGATAGAGTTGTGAACTCTGGGCTTCTGTGTAGGACTGCAGTCCTCATACTCAGTATGCCTGTGCGTGCATATATGTGTATAGATAATTGCTGTGCCTGGTTCTGAGGATATGAGCTGTGTAAAATTACTGTAGGAAGATGTAAATGATGTATGAAATGAGAAATCTTTGCCCAGTGGCAGTACATAGATAGAACAGAGATAGTGACGTGCAATCTCTGTTCTGTCATTTGTCACAGGATTCATCTTAGAAAAAGCAGAACATAGCAATAAACCCAAGTGTCAAACATGCATAAACATGTTAGTTTAATAAAAAAATGTTTGTTTAAAAACAAGCAACCAATTTCAATTCTCCTTTAGGTCACACCTCTTCCTTGAAAATCAGTTTGCTGAAACCTTTGTGTAAGAGAAACACAGAAATAAATCTACATGTCATCCCCATTATCAATCTAAAGTCATCAAAATCCTTTAAAAATTAAATACATGGCTTCCAAATAACACTAATTCTTAATGTCTGTCTGCTTTGTAATTACTGTTGTTTTTCGAGACTTGCCATGGAAATCTGTTTATCCTGAAAAACATTATGTCTACCATATTACATATTCAGGTATTAAAAAACATGGATATTTGATTAGATTTAAAAAAAATTTCTTTAGCAAGCAAAAGCAAAGCACAGAAGGACCAAATACAACAGGAGATGTACTATACTTAAACCCAGTTTTTTGTGTGTCTAAAGGGAAAAATATATATTTTGCACCTTTTCAAAATATCAATTTAATATTATTCTCAAAAAAAGCACTACAAAGTATAAACAGCCACAGGAAGAGATTCCTCCAGATCACTAATAATAAGAGAAAACAAATCAAAATAACTCTGAGATTTCATCTCACGCTCTACAAATTCTCAAAGTTATCAAAAGATGGTGATAGTTTATGCTGGAGGGGCTATGGAAAGATAGGTATAGTAACACACTCATGGTGTTGTGGATTGGATCAGTCATTCTAGAAAGCAATTTGGAATTATGCCAAGAAAATGATTAAAAGACCCTTACCTTTTGACCCAGAAATATCACAACCAGAGAGACAGGTTCAGAGACAGAATAGAAGGTCCTATATA
>CM053773.1:10745087-10788527 GCA_028658325.1 Potorous gilbertii | reverse complement strand
CAAAGAAATGAATGAACTTAGATTTTGGTACATAAATTTTGGTACATAAATGTAAAGGTAAATAATTATATTTTACTAGGTCATAAGAAACTATGAATTTGAAGACTATAGAGAAACACAAAAGAACATATTATGCCAAGTGAAGGAAGCATAACAAAGACAGCAATATGCCCAATGACAACAGCAGAGAAAATGGAAACGGGGTAAAAAGAAGGTCAATAGCGTTTAATTATAATGGTCATCTTCTCTGGATTTTCTCTTCCTTTCAGAGGCTGGGGATTTTAGATTTGATACTTTGCATATATTTCAGATTGAATTGATGAGTTAGGAAGTTTTGCTGAACTGATTTTTCCCCTCTTTTTTCTTTCCTTCCTTTCTTTTTTGCTTCTTTTCTCCCTTCCTTCTTTCTTTCTCTCCCTCATCTCTCCCTGCCTCCCTATATCCTTCCCTCTCTTCTTTTCTTTTTCTTTCTCTCTTTTGTTCTTTAATTCTTTTTTTCCTCATTCTTTATTATAAGGGGTGGCTCCTGGGGGTCAGAAAGGGACAGTTATTTAGAAATTAAGGTAATATAAATCAACAAAAATTTAAAATTGTGAAATTTTACATCCTGTTTTAAAATTAATTCCCTCTGATATTTGAAAAATGGAATATTTCCTTACTAATTTAATTCATCTCTTCTTGGAAACACCATATTTTCATTGGATTTCTCATAGGTCCAAGTTGCTGAATATATTTATTTTTGTATATGACTGATTTAAGGAAATTGTTTTGTTTTGTTGCTGTTGGTAAATAAATAGTAGAAAGCATAAATGAAAAGGGTGTTTTTACTCAATTTATTTTCCAAGTAGCAAATATGTAGTTGTATTCACACACATACATAATATATATATAAACACGCATATACATATATAGTTGTATTCATACACATCTATACATATATAAATACACACATATACATGCACACAAATACTTGTGTGTGTATACATACATATAAAATGGAAACCTCGACAATCATAAGATCATAGACTGAGAACTGGAAGACACCTTAGAAACTACGTAGTATATTTCTTCCCTAATGCTTTTTTATTCCATAAACTCATTTAAATAACAATATTAAAATCTTTTGAACTCCCAGATAATTTAACAAACTACTCACAATATTATTTTTCATTGAGAATTTCCAAAAGCTACGGTAACTACATCAGAAAAGTTCCAAATAAAAAATCACATTATATAATTCTAAAATATAAAGTGTTATTCTACCTATAATTATGAAACTCTAAATACAAAATTATAAAACTAATAATAAAATTATTGCTAAGATTTCATATGACATTCTATAGGAGGCAAAAGAAGTAATCCAGCAAAATGACATATGCTTATTTTCTACAAGACTTCATATTAAATTATTTTACAAATTTGGTTGAATATAAACATTTTAATGAAACAAGTTACAACTTGGAATATGTTTAACATAGAATATTAATCATGTGTAAACTTAATATCAACATTGAACATTTTTATTTGAACGAAGGTTTCAACACTAGACAAATGCAGCCTTAAATCTGGTTCTATATTGAGTTTATTTCTCTTTGTTGCTGTTGTTGCTGTTTTAATTTATAAGAATAAAGTGAAAATACCTGCTCACACAAATATGTGATGGGAAATAGTGGATGAACTTTACTATCTCTCCTGTTGAGAGATGAGAATAAATTTTCTACTGACTAATGACAATCATTGTATTAGGTGATAATGTAGTTGAAATTCAATTACATATACGGCTTCAGTTTTAACAATGTTAATGTATAAAATAATCTTTGGAAGTAAAGAATTTTTTCAAACATGGCCTTCTCTTCTACCACTGGTGCATCAGTTATACTCTTATGTAAGTTCTACTGAATGACCAACCAGTATTGCCAATCAGTTCATCTGAAAGATCGCCAGATAGAAAAATAGCAACAAAAGTAGGGGATAAATTCAAATATGAAAACAACACTAACACGTTGATGAGAACTATTTTAAGATTTGTTTTTACAGAACACTTTTAATGTTCTGTGATGGTTTCAAAATGATTTGTGCAGCAATCATAATTTTCAAACAGTTTGATATTTGTGCTACAAGAAAGAACTTTTTAACATGTTGATCATATGATTGCACAAATGATGACATATAACTGCAGTTTCTTTTAAAGGAACTACTCTAGTACAATCTACCAAATACAAATGAAGGTATGTGCATGCATCTGACCATCCACTGGTAATCAATTTGTGCCCAAATGTTGAAACTTTGTGGTGGTTTGGAAATAATTTGATAATAGGTTGAAGCACTACAAAACTAGATTGTACCAGGTTAGAAGTGGTCTTTCTATTTTTTACCTCATTTCATTTTGCTTCTTTTATTTCATTTAATGATGTTTTACCTAACATATTATCATTTACCTGATTTTTTTATGTAATTCTTGCATGAACCCCAAAATTATTACATACATGATCATAACAGATTTGAATAGCTACAGAAAAAAATCTTACAATGTCTCAGAAATCTTATTTTTGTTGTTACAGAGGATTAATATATTTGTAACATAATTCAGTTATTTTACTGTTTCAGTTAATTTACAATTATTTCATTATAAGGTACCATTAAAGGATGAACTCAAACTTCTTCCACCATAGGGAGGGGAAGATAAAGAATAGTTTCCACTAAATGGAAACCATATATCTAGAGTCAACCTGGGTTGAACAAAGAAAGGCAGCTTGGTATAATGGGACAGAGTGGTAGACTTGGAGTCAGGAATCCTGTTTCAGACACACAGGTCATAACTGTATGACCCTGAGTATGTCCTTTAATATCTTTAAGTCTCAGTTTCTTCAAATATAAAATGAGGGCAATTAGAACACTTACCTTGCAATGTTGTTGTGAGAATAAAATAAAATAATTTTTAAAGAAGTTGCAAATCCTAAATAACTATGTGAATGTTAACTATTAAAAAAAGGAGCAGAAGTAGCCAGCCTGGTCTAAGGTGATTACTATTTTGCAGGTTTTGTAAGAAATATTCACAATATAGAGAAGTGTAATTTTCGCATAAAATGAAGGAAAAGTATGAAGTATAATAATACTATAATCATGAACCACTTAGTGGGAATTGCTGATCAAGTCCAATCCCCTCATTTACATATAAGAAAACTAAGACCCAAACACTGAAGTGACTTGTACAAGGTCACACAGGTCATAATAAACAGCAAAGTTAAGATTCAAAGTCAGATTCTGCCTCCCAATCTTAGGTTTCAAATCAGAGAATCTTGGTATTTTAAAGCAAAGTAATAGCTGACATTTAATTAACATGGTTCACACTGACATAGCCCTTTAATGTTTATAAAGTGCAATACTATGAGTTAAGGTTTAAAGCATTTAAGTAAGTTGTCCAAAATCATACTTCACCACACAACCCCTAAGAGAGACTAGTTCTCACAAATTATCTAGGTTAAATCACTCATTTTAAATAAAATGTGCTTATATTTCACCTCTTTTAAATATTCAGCTTAAATTCAATTATGTGGGAGTTCTATTCTAATTCAACATTATATTCATGACTTAAAAAGACAAATTCAAGAGCCTGGTATTATTTGCTCCTTCTATTTTTTCCCCTCATTTCATTTTGCTTCTTTTATTTCATTTAATGATGTTTTCCCTAACATAGTATCATTTATCTGATTCCTCTCTTTTTTTCCTGCCCTAGTTCTTTTTAAATTCAGTTTCCAAATAAATACCAGACTAGTCTTCCTGAAGGATGTGTATTAACATGTCATTCCATTGCTCAATAACCTTTCATGGTCTCTATCAAATAAGATACAATTGTTTGTTATCAGATGAGATAATATTTGTAAAGTGTTTCATATAGAGTAAATAATTAATAAAACCTTGTACCATTCCCTCCTCCCCCTCCTCCATTTGCCTATCAAATAAAAACTAACCTCTTTAGCCTAATATTAAGAGCTTACCACAATATTGTTTTAATCTATTTTTTATCTTATCTCTTTTACTTACTCTATACTTCAGTCAAAGTGAACTATTTCTCACTCTTAGGTGTACCCTATACTTTCACAACTCCATGTTCTTCCTCATGAGACTATTTTCCTAAACCAGGAATACTGTCCCCACATTTCTTCCTGCTAACGTGCTCTATGATAACTGATATCTATGTAGCAATTTAAGATTTGCAAGGCTCTTTACATATATTAGCTCCTTTGCTCTTCATAACATTGGGATGTAAGTGCTATTACCCCATTTCATATTTACTGAGGTTGAGATAAACTGATTGACTTAGCCAGGGCTATGCAGCTAGCGGTCATCTGATGTAATGCTCAAACTCAGTTGTTACTGTCCTGAAACCTAGCATTCTATCTACTTACTATTTCGTCACCATCCTCCTTCCAAAACCAAGCTCACCTATGATTTCTTCCCTTGATGCTCTCATACCTGGAAATAAATCCTCCCTGCTTCTGATCATAAAATACCCCATTTTTCTTCGTACATTTATAGTATGCTGATTCGTGTTTTACATATATTTGTGTATTTGTCATCTTCTTTTACTAAATTTTAAGTTCCTTGATGTATATAAATCACCTCCAGCTGAGAGGAACGATCAGGGAGGCTTTATGAAGGAGGAAACTCTTAAAAATATGGACATGTACTTTAGCTAAATACAGCAATATAATTCTTCCCGTATGGTAATTTCATTGTTTATATGAGAATAATCATTAGTTCAACAAATGGAACAGCTGGAAATATCCTGTACCTAAAATAGATTCCTGATTCACTTGGTTGTGGCTGTCTGGTTTGACTAAGAGACTCAGGGGGCACTGCCCGTGCCTAGATACATAGACCGTGACCCCCTCATATCAGGAATGTTGCCAAGAGGAGTCAAGTGACCATATGCCTTGTTTCCCACAACAAGCAAAACATTTTTTCATTACAGTGAGATCAACTTACATCAAATTTCAGGGAAGCAGGAAAAAAAATTTTGTCAGGCTTGGAACAAAGGGTCCACTTTCTTCTGCAAAGTCACTAAAATAACTTGGAATGTGGTCATTTTCACATTCAAGCAGTGGTTACTTATGTGGAAACTGTTGTGAAATGCCTGACCTTCTCAAGCCTCATATATTTCTGTTTTCTGTTATAAAAATATATTGAAATCTGCATATGACTGCTAATTGAGATTCACTGAGAACTGTATCAGATGCAACTCTAAAACTAAACTTTCACCCTTTATAAAGATCACTCTTTATAGCCTATATGTTTATGATGTTGCTGGTTGCGATTCATCCAGTAGAGCAGACAGAACACTGACTTTTTAAAAAGGATTAAAAAATAGTCTCTATTCAATTTCAGTAAGCCCACCTGAAATATTAGAACCTGTAAGTAGCTTAATTAGTTATGTTAGTATTGAAGAAGAATACAATCTGAGCAAGAGTCAAAATATATCAAGGTTTGTCTCTAGTAACATAACAAATTCCATCTTTTTTTTAAAATCAGATGTGACATCCTTATGGATTAAAAAGTCTATCATGTGGCTTTTTCATAATATCAAGGCATATTCCTGTATTGCCCCCAAAATAAAAACCTCTCTATCCCATTTTAACAGTATTCACCAATTTTCAGCTCAGTCCACAAGTTCATAACACTATTCGAACTAGCTGTTACACTTTCTACTATAGACAATTGCATAGTGAATTGAGTGATAGACCCAGAGACATAAAAATCAGCTCTTTATTGGTAGTAGTGTGAGCATGCACAAGTTATTTAGCATCTCTGAACCTCAATTTCCTTAAATGTAAAATGAAGGTTACAATCATTGTATTGCCTACCTTACAGTCTTGTCCCAGGACTTAAACCACATAATAAATATGTATTGGGGAGTATGGCACATATCTGGACCACCTAACATGGCATCACCCACATGAAGATGCTGAAGGACTATTTCCAGGAGTATATATGGACACTTTTCATTGGCCTCAAAAGTAGTTAGAGGAAGCCATTTTCCATTGATTATGAAGCTAGAAGATCAGTATTTAAAGCAACCTTTTTAAAAGTCTTTAAAAAAAACCCACAACATTGGCCTTTGCCACACTCTTGATTAAGGATGAAAGTGACTCCTCTACGCCTCTGGTTTTGTTGTTCTAGATAAAATGAGTGGAGCTTGTGGAAGCTGGGAGCATGGGCCATGGGAATCTGAAACACAGGTAATGCAGGTCAAATATTACAGTCAGCCTACCCTGGTATGACTGGGTCTCAGACTCTAGTCCAGCAGAAGCCACCACTTTGGGCTTTAGATTTAAATTTGATAGGACTAATATTATTGTAGCAATGGAGATGAGTTGTGAACTCAATTTTTACTCTTCCATCCAAAAACTAAGGTCATACATTGTGGAATGGGGATGGGCATGGGGTTGAGGATTATGCCCCTGAAGTGTTGGGGGGAAAGTTTGTCTGCTTGTTCTTTCTATGTCTCCAAAATTATTACCCTTTTGTAAGAGCTAATCTGATGTCAAGTACTTACATGAAACTGGGGTTCTAGTCACTGGACCCCCAAAAGAGGAGAATATAGTCAATGGGAGATTTGAGCTAATAGCAAAAGATAGATACTACCTCTTCAGGAAACAAGAGAATCCTGGCTTCAAGAGGGGGGCGTAAAATAGACCTGGTCCTGAAAAAATGAGGCCCCAAGAAACCAAGTTACATATGTAAAGTTATTCTCCAACTACGAAGTGTTATATAAATACCCGTTGCTATTAATGTTATAATTGCTTACGCTACATTTCTGTTGTCTCTCAGGCTTGAACCCTAGCATCTCTTTGGAAATACTAGTTTTTCTTATTTCAGACTGAACTTCAGAGCTAGCTTGTAAAAGTAATTGTTGTTATGTTATTCGAATATTCCAGTTCTCCACTGGACCTATGATCTCATTTACATGGATATTCCTTCGAATGACCCAAATTAAAAGACTTCAATCTTATTTTAACTTACACATTTCTTCCCATAAATTTGTCAAAAGAGTTTGACCAACATGCTGGTGGCTTTCCTCATGTTCTCTTGACATTATGAGAAGAGCAATAAAATAAATAGACTTTCATCATATAATCAATTGCTCTTTTGAGTTCCTACATTTTGGTGACAATATTCTTTAATCTGTGGGAATCACACATGGGTGGAAATAAAAGGCATGCTTGACATTTGATGTTTAGCCTTTTTAAAGCACCAAAATCTAAACATACATGTGAAGTGGTAAAGTTATTTTTTGAGATTGTAGGTGATTGAAGAAATCTGCATGGAAAAACAGAGTTTTGGTGTGCTACATTGTTGTAGCACACTGCAATTAAATGTGAAAAGTAATGTTGCCAAAAAAGAACTGTTTCCTCACATGATTTTTTACACATACAAACATACTCATTTTCTATCAATCAACAAGCATCCATTAAGTGCTGACTATGTTCCAGGCACTGGGCTAGGTGCTAGGGATTCTGAAAAAGAAAAAGTAAAATAGCTTCTACACTCAAGAAGCTTACCATCTAGCTAGGGAAGAAAAGAGTACATATATAGCTATTTACAAGACAGACACAAAATTGATGCAAGATAAATTGGGAATGGGGAAGCACTTGTAGTCTAGGTAATCAGAAAAGGTATTATGTCTTTTCAGCTTGAGCTCCGTCTAGAAAGAAGCTCTGGATTCTAAGTGGTAGAGGAGGGTGAAGGGAAGGGGTAGTATGTTCTAGGAATGGGGAAAGTTAATGTAAAAACTTGAAGGCAAGTAATGGACTTTTACACAACAGGAATGGTGTGTGTGTTCATCCTTAGTTGCTGAAGAAGACCATGCCATCAGAGAAATGATGACATGACTTGCGCTTGACTTTGTTTTGAGTGAGAGAGGGCTGTGCAGGTCACCAGTCTCACTTCTCCTCCAGAGCCATCTGAATCCAGTGACCAGATATTTAACAGGATGACTAGAGATGACCCAGGATGAGGCAATTGGGGGTAAGTGACTTACCCAAGGTCACACAACTAGTGAATGTCAAGTGTGAGATTTTGAACTCAGGTCCTCCTGAGTCCTGCACTGGTGCTCTATCCACTGCACCACCTAGCTGCCCCTGTCAGGAATGGTAAGATCAGTTTGAGTAGACCACAGCAGGTGAATAAAAGAGTAATATGTTATAAGACTATAAAGGTTAGATGAGACCATGTTTTAAAGCATCTTAAGTGTGAAAGAGAGAAAATTAAATTGAATCTTGTAGGTAATAGGGAGCTCCTGGGGTTAAATGGATAGAAGAGTGACAAGATCAGAGCTACGGTTTAGGAAAACCACTTTGGGGTTGTGGTTGGTTTGCATGGTTTGTCCTTTGTTCTCAAAGAGGAGGAGCTTAGAACTAGAACACTGGCGATATGAATGGAAAGAAGGGGATATTGGGGAGGTGGAAATAACTAGCTTTAGTAACTGATTAGATATCAGTCAGTCAGCAATCATTTATTAAGCACCGACAATGTGTCAGGCACCATGCCAAGCAGTGGGGTTATAAAAGCAGGCAAAAGACAGATCTTGATTTCAAATAGTTTACAGTCTGATGGAGGAGACAACATTAAGAACAACTATGTACCAACAAGCCATAGAAACAAATTGGAAATAACAGCAGAAAGACACTAGAATTAAAGGGGGAACAGGAAAGATTTCTTGAAGAAGAAGAGATTTATTTTGGGACTTGAAGAAAGCTAGGAAAGTCAAGAGGTGGAGATGAGGAGAGAGAACATTCCATACATAGGGAAGAGCCAGGGAAAATGCAGGAAGGTGAAAGATGAAATGTCTTTTTTTGTACAAGAACAAGAAAGTTGGTGTCACAGAATCAAAGAATATATAGTGGAAAATGAATGTAAGAAGACTGAAAAGATGGCAGGGAGAGTGCTAGGTAATGAAGGGTTTTGAATGTCAAACAGAGGATTTTGTATGTGATCACGGAGATAATAAGTTACTGGAGTTTATTGAGTAGGGGCATGACATGGTCGAACCTACACCTTGATGGCTGAATTGGAATGGGAAGAAACTTGGAGTAGGTAGACTCACTAGCAGTCTATTGAACCTTCTAAGCTTGATATGAGGGCCTACACCAGAGTCATGACATCAGCAAAGGAGAGAAGCAAACATACTGGAGAGAGTTTGCAAGGTGAACTTGAAGGACCTTGGAAACAGATTGGATTTTGAGGCGGGGAGGGAATAGTGAGGGGTCGAGCATGACACCTAATTTGAGAACCTGATGAACTGAGAGAATATAATACCCTCATGGAAGTTTGTTGGTGGGAAATGTTTAGGGGGAGGAAGATGACAGATAAGTTCAATTTGCGTGTTTAGAGTTTAAGATGTTTACTCTCCTTCCAATTCAGAATTTCTAGAAGGCAGTTAAAGATATAAGACTAGAGATCAGCAGAGAAGTTAGGGAAGGATCTGTAGAATTTAGAATCATTAGCACAGATGTGATAATTAAATCTACAGGAGCTATTGAGATCACTAAGTGAGAGAGTACAGAGGGAGAAGAGGGCTAGAACAGACTCTTGCAGGACACCTACAGTTAAAAGGCATGACTTGGATCAGGATCCATCAAAGGAGACTCAAGAGTGATAACAGTCAGTAGGAGCACCACCAGGAGAGAGAGTGGTGACCTGAAAACCTAGTGAGAGGAGAACATCAAGAAGAAGAGGGTGATCAACTGCGTTAAAGGCTAGGAGAAGTCTAGAAGAATGAAGACTGAGAAAATTGAGACCATTGTAATGTTAATGGAAGTTAAAAGATCTTCCCCACCATTAACAGACCTCAGGTAGAGCCCATTGAGGGAAGCTTGATTCAGGGAGGTTTGTTTGCAGGAAGGTGCACACCTTTTGTTAAATGTTAATTGTTAATTGCCAATGAGGCACTGGGTCATAATGGCCTCCAGCTCTGCAAAGTGTGTGTGTATATGTACATATACATATATATGTACATATAAACTCTTAGGTGAAGTTTTACTTTGGCAGCTTATTCTTTAGAAGAAGATTTGTAGCCAGATGAGACTTTGGGTAGCCATTAAGGAGCCCCCTCCTCCCTTTAAAACCCAGACACTGGTGCTTTTCTCTCTGGTAACTGTGCATGTATGTATGTATGGTCAGACAGTTGGATCTGTCTGTTGATCTGTGATATATATATATTGCTTATGGTCAGACAGTAGCCCTGTCTATTTGTCTTTATTTCTCTGATTTTTTTTCTCTGTTAGTATACATGATTAAAGAAGATTGGTGACTCCTCAAAAGTTACTTTCCTTTTAGAAAAACAGATCTCAGAACCTGTGCTAGCAGGCCATCCTGGATGTGTCAGGGTGCTTGCTGCTATAGCCGTTCACCTTGGTGAACACCAGCTCTCTCTTTTCCCATTTCTTACCCTAGATGACTGAGATTCTTTTTATCAGAATCTCCTCTTTCACTCTTTTTCTCATGAAGATGTGGCCTTTCTTCTTGCCAAGGAAAACCCCTATATAAATGCAAGTGATCCTATTTCATTCCTTCTCCAGTGGACTGTCTCCTCTATTATCCTTACTTCAATTCCTTGCTGTCTAAAGATTGCTTCCCTATTGCCTACAAACATGCCCATGTCTCCCCCACCCTCAAAAACCTTCACTTGATCTGTTCATCCTTACTAACCACCATCCTACATCTCTCCTTTTTTCTTGGTGGCCAAATTCCCTGAAAAGGCCATCCATATTACGTATTTCAGTTTCTTCTCACTCTCTTAACTCTTTACAATATGTCTTCCAACTTCATCATTCAACTGAACTTGATCTCCCCAAAGCCACTAATGGCTCAGTCTTTGTCCTTCTTAATGACTCTAAGGCATTTGACAATGTCACTCACCCACTTCTGAACACTCGATTTTCTGTAGGTTCTTATGACATTGTTTTACCCTGGTTCTCCTCCTACATGTTTGACCATCTCTCTGCCTTCTTTGTTGGACCTTCATCTACATCACACTTGCTAGCCACTGAGATCTCCCAAAGCCATGTCCTAGACCCTCTTTTCTTTTCCTTCTATCCTATTTCACTCAGCTATGTCATCAGTTCCCATGGTTTCAATTATCACCTCTATGATGATGCCTGTCAGAGCTATTTACCCAGCCCCAACCTCTCTCCTGACCCTCAGGATAGCATCTCCAATTGCTTATTAGACATCTCCAACTGAATGTCCTGTAGACATCTTAAACTCAACATGCTTAAACTGAACACACTATTTTTCCCCTGTACTTTCTTTCCTTCCAAACTTATTACTATTGAGGCTACTACCATCCTCCTAATCAGACAGGCTCGAAATCTGAGAGTCATTCATGAATCCTCCCTCTCTTAGCCCCCACATCCAATTTTATGTCAAAGTTTTTCTATTTTACTTTCAAAATATCATTCATGACTCCTTCTCTTCCTTAGATGCTGCCACCCCCTTGGGGCAGGCCCTCACCACTTTGTATCTGGAATATTGTAAAAGGCTACAACTTAGTCTCCCTTTCTTAAGTCTCTCCCCACTCCAAACCATCCACTCAGCTATCAAATCAGTCTTCCTAAAGCATTGGTTTAACATATGTCTCCACTTCTCCATTCAATATCCTACAGTGTCTCTTGGATAGAATGCAAATACTTTATTTGCCTTCTAAAGTTTTGGATTTTTTTTTTAATAACCAGGCCCTTTTCTACTCTCCCAGTCTTTTCAGTGTCTTCCTTTCCCGCTCTGTATACTCTGCAATCTAGTGACACTAAGCTTCCTCACTGTTCCTTGAACTAGACCCTCCGTGTCCTTGTTCTAAACATTCTTACTGGCTCTCTCCTACCTGGAACACTATTGCTTCACATTTCCCGCTCCTACCTTTCCTTGCTTCCGTCACATCTCAGCTAAAGTTTCATCCTCTGCAAGAAGTTTTTTCCAATCTCCTTTAATCTTAGTGCCTTCCCCTTGAGACTCCCTCCAATTTATTATGTATAAATATCATTACGCATAGTTATTTTTATGTTGTCTTCCCCCACTGGATTGTAAGCTAGGGGCTAATTTTTTTTTATTTGCTCATTTGGTTGAGTTTTGCTTTGTTTTCTTTTCCTTTTTCCATTTGTATCCCCAGCACTTAACATAGTATTTAGTATATGGTAAGTACTTAATAAATGTTAGTTTGATTGACAGATTTATCTGCTTGACATAAAATTGGTGCATATGCAAAAGATAGACAGCTCCTTTTGTATATCTCCACATAAAATCCTACAACCCCTAACAATGGAAGGCCATTCAGAACCTGAACTAATGTGGTTTCTTGAGATTCAGCTACCTACATATTTGAGTTCTCTTCCTCCCTGATATCCTTGAGAATGGGGACTGATTTTTGTTTGTTTAGCCTTTCATTGGGTCTCTAGTACTTAGCATAGTGCCTGGCATATAGTAGTACTTGACAAGTACTATTGATTGACATCATACAATTCTATTTAAATAATTCATTTTACCTATTTACTTTTGACATAAACTATGCCTTTCATCTCTGGTGTTTCTTCATGCTTTCCATGTGTGCCTTAGACCCCATCATTGATGACTTATTGGGGGAGATGAAAGTTGATATTAGGGATACAAAAAAATTAACAAGGGAAGAGCAACCTCCACTCCCTGTAGATAGGAATGGCTATTACCTAAGCTTAGAGTATGAACACAATGTAAAATTTAAGTATTGATAAAGGCTTTACACTACAGAACATGACTTGGAATCCCAAGATAAAAATTTAGAGGGAGATATTGGGTGTGAGTCCACAATAGTGGTTAATATTAGGTTCAAACTTCCCTAGAGATATCTGTATTTTAATAAAATTTTCATTTTTTAATATGAATTTAGCAATTACTAGAAAACACAAACATTCCAACATACAATAAGAATAAAAAATCTGACTGTATATGAAACTACAAACACCTTTTATCTTGTTTTAAAACTTTATATTAAATTTATCAACATAGTAACAAAATTTCCATGTTTTTGTTACCCTCTGAATGCTTGTTTTCTTCACAATAGAATTTTTTAATAATTCATTATTGTTCTTTTCTTTCTTTTTGTATTTCTATCACTGTCTAACAAGTCACCTCACTTGACCTTCAAATATTTGTATTATATAAGATGAGCCAAAAGATAAGCCAAAGAATCTCCAATTCTTATTGATTCTAAGAAAGTCATTGCTTATCTGGTCTCTAGAAAAGAGTCAGAGGAGAAAAGTCAGCCCTGAAACTTTCTACTATCTTCCTGAAATCCTTTCCTTCATCTCCTAAGCACCTAATGCAGATATTTTGGGGACAGAAGGAAAGAAGACAATTCACAGTGTCTTCATAGAGAACTGAGGAGGTCCAGATGCCTAGATTCTCTGAGTTACAAGGACTAAAACCTTTAAGAGGATCACCTTCTTCTAAAGATCTCAGCTTATTTCTCGAAAAAAAAATGTCAGCATCCTCCTTAAAAAGATGACTCAGATAATTTCAGTGAAGCTCAGGGTTTGATCATTAGATTAATCATGTAAAACCTAGGTATAAAATGATTCATTAGAGGTCACATGGTCCAGAGAAAACTTTGATTTAGGATCAGAGGACAAGGGTTCAAATCCCGGATCTGTCATTTACCACTAATGTAAACTTGGATAAAATACTTAACTTCTCTTGACCTCAATATACTTATCTGTAAAATAAGGGAGCAGAACTAGATGACTTCTAAGGTCCTTTCCAACTCCTAATTTAAGATCATATGTAAATTCATTAAGTTATAATTTTGAGTTAAAATTTTAATGACTATTAATTCTCTTTCAGAATTTTGCATTTAAATCTAACCTTTTTTTAAAAAAAATCTAATAGTTAAGGTTTGCAAAGGAGCTTGTCAAACATTAATTCATTAGATCAGCACTTCAGCCTTGAGGGGTAGGTGCTATCATTGACCCCATTTTACAAATAAGCAAACTGAAGCATGTAGAAGACAATGACTTGCCCTAAGTCATACAACTGGCATATGTCTGAGGAAGGATTCCAACTCAAGTTTTCCTAATGCCAAGTCCTATACTCCATTTGCTCTATCCAATTGACATTCTAGTGAAATAAGGTACTATATCTTGGATACTGCTAGTCCTTGTCTGACCCCTCCCCCCACCCATTTTCCATATACTTACTGTTTTTAGCCTTTGTCAATTTTGCTGAAATAAAGGAGACCTGGGAAGGACCTTAGCTTAAAAATGTACTGGCTTCTCACTGAATCCTGGGCTATCTCCTGTCATCCTGATCTATATCTTGCCATTAGACCAAGATGGCTCAGGAGGAGAGAGTGAGGCTGGTGACTTTGCGCAGCCATCCCTCACTAAAATCCAATTCACTTGCATGTCATAGCATCACTTCCCTAATGTCATGATCCTTTTCAAGAACAAAGGACAAAAGACAACAACAAAACAACCACAACTGTTTCTAGTTATGTAGTTTTGCTTTACACTGTTTTAAGGGGGATTTCATCCCTTCCAAAACTCTGTACAAAGCAAAATGGTTACAGGACAGATGGTGGAGAGACTAGAAGCTACCTCACAAGAGAATAAAAGTTGACATGGCATGAGAAATTTCAAGAGACAGAGAGAAAGTAGGGAGAGGGAAGAAAATGGCAATTGTGCTTTGAGCTCCAGTATCCCCTTTTGGACCTTGAGGATGAAGGTGAAAAGACCTTTCCAAGTTTCAGTGATTATCTCATTGCCAATGTATTAAGGAGGTTTCTTACACTGCCTCTATACCCAGCAACTTGGGGGAGTGTGGGAGAAACAGACTCCCTATCTTGCTGCTGCTCTAATAGATCAATGCTCCCAAGTCTCCGGACAGATCCTATTCTCAAAGTGCTTATATTCTATTGCGAAAGATTTTGACTACTCTGTCAAGGTAGAGAGGAAGGTGACCAGAGACAAAGCCATCTTCCCAAGCTGCTTTTTAATACTTGGCCATGAATGAAATTGTATATAGCTCTTGCTATATTGTGGGGGGGTGTAGTTTTAGGAAATTAGTAATGAACATTTTTAAAGTTTAATATAATTTTCTTTTAATGTATCATACATGTATATTTTAATCTATCAATTGAGCATTTTTTTAAACCTCTACTATGTCCCAGGCACTTTGCTAGGCAGTAGAGATTTGTATACAAAATCAAGAGTCCTTATTCTAAAGGGACTTAAATTCTACTAAGGGAATAAGATATATTCACAGATAAACACATCTAGAAGATATACAAAATAAATATTCAGTGATTGGGGAAAGGACAGCAATTGGAATAATTAAGAGAGACCCCTCAAAAGAAGTGGCATGTGATATATCATCTACAGATTCTGAGAGGTGGAACATCTAAACTGTGTGCAAAGGCACAGG
The DNA here is from genome assembly GCA_028658325.1 of Potorous gilbertii. Classification (NCBI taxonomy): domain Eukaryota; kingdom Metazoa; phylum Chordata; class Mammalia; order Diprotodontia; family Potoroidae; genus Potorous; species Potorous gilbertii. The sequence continues at coordinate 10,773,077 of CM053773.1, read as the reverse complement.
AGTAAGAAATGAAATACTATTTCTGAAAGAGCTGAGCCAATGAGTACATGATGGGAAGTAATGTGTAATCAGTCTAGGAAGAGAGGTTGGAACCAGACTACGAAGAGTCTTCATAATGGAATTATTTTTCTTTTTAATGTCTTCTTCCAGTAAGTCCCCTTTAGATGTTTCATAATGACAGAGGTGACCCAGGGATCTCTTAGGTTGTTCCAGTAGTATGTATATTGTGCCAAATTCAATAATTTGATTCAGCAAACATATATTAAATGTATACTTATATGTTAGACACTGTGCTAAACATGGTAGGCATTATGATAAAAGTGGAAAATAGACCCTATCCTCAAAGGGTTTACATTCTACTGGGGAACCATAACATGTACCCAGGTTATTAAATACAGTAGATGTACAAAACAAATACAAAATAATGAGGTACAAGAAATAGAGATGATTAAGAAAAGTTCCTTTGGGAAGTGGCATTTATGTTTATCCTTGATGGAAGTAAGTATTCAAAGGGAGGAAGGGAGTGGAATATTAGAAAAAAAAAAACTAAAAGCATTCACTAAAAATGGAAAATAAAGGTGCTAAAATGCAGAAAAACTCAGAAAATTTTATTTTTGAGAATAATATGAAAGAACTAAGGCTTTGTGGCTTTTCTCCTAGGCCCAAGCACTGCTGAAGATTTCAAAAGGGCTTCCTCCTGAGCAATAGCCCCAGTCTTCCCTTACTCACAGTCTTCTCTCTCCAGAGTCCCTGTTTCCCTTCATTCCAAAAGATCACACGTGCTTTGGTAGGTGGAAACCTTAGTCAGAGAAAGCAAGAAAGTTTTGAGAGTACAGTCATTTCAGAACTCAGACAATCCATTCTTCAAGGAAAAGAAGGCAATCAAGGATGAACAGTGAGTGATATAAATGCCCTCAGAAAGGTTCTCTAAATTGTGTTTCCAGAAAATGAGGGAGGGATTTTTTTGGGGGGAGAAGGGGGGCAGGCAGGAATGGCAGAAGAGATTTGGATCTCAGAAAGTGTTTGGAACCACAAATAAAATAAATTCATTTATCTATCTCCCTAATATTAGAATGCCATCCTTTCAGGGCTACAGTTGTCTTCAATGAGGAGTATTTTTGACATGAAGCAACAGAGAATGGATAAAGCACATGCTTAGAGCAGGGCAAATAAGACAGTTTTACAAAGCAAATACGTTCCCAAAGAGAATGAGCAGAAATTACCCAGTCTCATGAAATAATTGGGACAAGAATCTCAGATCTCTTTATATCAAATGCAATGCCTTTTTGGAGCTTGCCCACCTTGCCACTAGCCAGTTGGGTCCCCAGAGGAGTAATCTTGTGGGTGTCTATCCTATTTAATTCTATTTCAATACAAATCCAGTGGTAGTAAGGCACACAGGTAAGGGGCATACATGGCTAAGGCAATTCACAGTTCTAGAACTAGAGGGCTTTGGTGTTCTTTATCTTTACAGAAAGTCCTCACAAAATTCAATATGTTTTGCTCCACTGTTCAACTTGGCTTTCTCCTTCTAGAGTATATGATGTCTCAGCTGGGCAGGACAATTTGAAACTGGGTTGAGTCCGCAGATCACTTGGTACTTGTATTTGCTCCATACCAGGCTCCATGAATGCTGGACTGAGTTGGGAAAATGCTGCTGGACAGTGCCAGGCCAGACAAGAGGATGTTGCAATCTCTGGGGTTAACTCTTGGATAACTCTCCAACAGGTAAATGTAATCTGTTTCTACCTTTACCATAGGCTCTGCCGAATGGAGCCTGAGCTTTTTTCGGGTGTAGTGCTATAATGACTCTTTAAGCTAAGGCAATAGCATCAGTCTTAGCATCAGCAGAAGTCTCTTCCCTCTGTCTTCCTGAAATCCTTAGCTCTGGGATCAGTATTCACCTCTGGGCAGGAGTTAGGAAAACTGTGCCTTTTCAAAAAAAATTCTTTCTGTTCAAAGGCTCTTTTTCCTATAAACAGCCATGTTTTCCTAGGATTAATCAGTATTTTTCACCTCCCATGTTCCTTTGAGAATCATGTATAGATTCATAGACTCAGGGGCAGCTCGGTGATGCAGTAGATAGAGCACCAGTGCAGGAGTCAGGAGAACCTGAGTTCATATCTAACCTTAGACACTTGACATTCACTAGCTGTGTGACCTTGAGTAAGTCACTTAACCCCAATTGCCTCATCCTGGGTCATCTCCAGTCATCCTGATGAATATCTGGTCACTGCATTCAGATGACTGTGGAGGAGAAGTGAGGCTGGTGACCTACGCAGTCCTCCCTCAGTCAAAACAAAGTCAAATGCAAATCATGTCATTATTTCTCTGATGGTATGGTCTTCTTCAGCAATGAAGGATGAACACACATAGATAAGTGGCTAGTGACAATTGTACAAATATAGTCTATGCTCTGAAAGCAGGTTTGTTGTCTTTCTGGTTTCTTCAATTGCACTTAAGGTATTCAAGCTTTCCACTCTTCCTAAAATAGAGAATTTCTATTTTGCATATAAAGACTATTCCCTTTACCTTTCACAATCAAGATATAAAGTCTTTCTGACTTTTGCTACAGTCTCATTTGGTCACCAGACTTGCATGAATAAGTTTTGTTGGGTCTTCCAAACATTGCACAGCACTTAGCTGGTGAGGAAGTGCACCCAACCTTGACTCCACTAGAGAGCTTTTGAGGCATCAAGTACTCTGGATTCACTCAGGGATTCAAGGTTCCACATTCCATTCTTGTGCAACTCCTTCTGAGAAAAGGAACTCCACTCTCCTGGGTTTAAATCCTCAGCAACATCACTGACTGTCATGTGTTCTGGTGTCACTTGCTTGTCAAATACATAATCACTACTCTTCTCCTTGGTGATCTCTTATGCAAGGAGAGAGTCCTTAGAAAGCAGATTTGTGAGTGTTAAGCCCTTCCACTCCTCCTCTGAGGATCAAATTGAGAGCAGAAGCTTAGCTCACAGCAAGAATTTTGCATCAGATAGTAGAAAGTTGGAAAGTATTCACCATATGCCTGTTCTAAGGACCAATCATTTTAGATTTTGCAGAAGTTTATCATCAGGTTATTGAACTTTTAATCCCCAGAGACTCCCCAAAATGATCTTTAAAGGTCGATATGGGTTCAGATCTGTATCAGTGAAAGGAGTTCTCTCCTTGATAAAATCAAGAATGCTTGATTCATTGAGGAAGTCCTGCCCTTATAATATCTAATTATAATACCTTAATTGTTTGGTTTTAAATTTCACAATATAGGGTGTTCATGAAGTCTATGTGTAATTGATATCAGGATAATAGCTCAGTATGTAGTTTTGCTAGAAGTAAATTGCATTTAAAAGCATTTTTCAAGTTTATGAAAATTAAATTACGTCATCATACATAACATATGCATGCTAGGACAAATGAATAATTGCTAGCTACTATAAATGTAAGCTGTAATCCTATGGCTAGTAAAATTAAAGATCATATATCTATGAAGGAAAAATTCAATGTGCCTTTAAATTCCACTTGCAGGTCATCTTCTTATTATACTTAATATGGTGAATATGCTTAACAACCTTAATTATTAAAACTTAAGGGTTAAAAGTCAAACAACTATGTGAAGACCATAAGGATCCTCTGATTAGTCATAATATTCAGAATTAAGGTACTATTTTAAAATCCTTATCTCAGAAGCAATTCCAAAGTTCTATTTTCAAGACTTTCTAATAAAACATATTTTTTTATTTGTGAAAAATGAATGACTAATGTTAAGCATAAAATACTACAATAATATTATGGCATCTATGTAAATTAACGCTAATTTTACCCGCCAAAGAAAGAATCAATACACTCTCTGTTAAAATTTCAGTAAAGTATGGGATTGATGTTTGCTGTCAATTATAAAAATAGCATCTTTTCTGAGTATATCATATAAATAATATATCATCAAGAGTCTTTTGTATAAAAGAGGATGTTACAAACAACAGGAAAAAACCATCAGTGATGGTAGAGTGAGTTGGTGATGCAATCCTAAGTAGGAGAAAAATAACCATGAATTGCCATATTTCATTCAGTGATATTTTCCCTGTGATCATCAGAGTCAGCAACAAGACACAGAGAATCTTAGAAAAGACAACTTGTCGACCATCTCAACATTTCTGCTTTGCATGATTACTTGAAGTTATCAAATGTCTGCACATTTAACAAATCCCTGAGAAGTGTGCAGACTGAAAGGAATGACTCAGATCAATCAGAGATGGAGGGATAAACACTGATTAAGAACAGAATTCTAATAACACCATAAACAAATTATTCTAAAGAAAATCAAAAAGGGAAGCTATCTAAAGAGATTGGCATGAATTCACTCATTGACCAACTAAGATTTTTTTTAAAGACATGTAATGGCAATTTAAATGAGAAAGTCTTTCCCATTCTCATGCCCATTTCCCATTCTATCCCATTAATAGGCTCATTTGACCTGCTTAAGTCACTTGGAAGTCTGAGTTACGAGTCTAAGTCATATGGAACAGGAAGGGGTGGAATAGGAAGAAGTGGAGCTAGAGCAGAGCTGAAAGGAAGTTTGGTCATAGCAGTCAGAACTGAGGGAGAGAGATAAAAACAGGTAGCTGGCTAAAGTAAGTGACAGAACATGTTTGTGATTTTGTTTAATGGAGCTGGTTTGTGGGAAACCTCATAGGGGAAGGTTGGGGGCTGGTGTTTCCCTTTGTATTATTATTGTGGACAGATTTCTTTGTTACTATGAGGGATTTGACTTTCTGGTGTCTGAATAAATGTTTTAGTTCTGTCTTCCATGTAGAGAGTTTGTTGCATTTCGCGATTCAGAATTGTGCCAGGATATTCATGGCTGCCATAGGTGCTATGAATATTACATTGGTGCTATAGATGGACAGAGAGGCATCATCATATAGTAGATAAAGAGTTGGCCTTAGAATTAGGGATATGTGGTTCAAGTCCTGTTTAATTCGCATCCTGGTTGTGTGATCCCAGGGCAGTCACTTGACCTCTCATTTTCATAGGCAACACTCAAAACTATCAATCAGAGAGCATGTGTCAACCAGATTTCTCATCCAGAAGTTCTCAAGACCATTAAAATCACAATTCTAGTTTCTATCCTTGTCTAGGCTTTAAGAATGAAAGATGGATATAAGAGTAGGTGATAGAAGATGAACTAAAAAGGGAGTCAAAGTCCTGTGAAAATAGTGTCCATAGCATGAAAGCTGAAGATAAACTAAGGTTAGAAAGGAATTCTAAAAATAAAAAAGTGAGGGTAACGATGTTGGGGGTGGGGTGGGAAATGTTGGGTTGTTTTGTTTAGGAAATAGCACAAAAGTTACAAATGACAAAAAGGAGACAAAACTACAAATATAGGTATAGATGGCATCATTATCAAATTGATGAGGAATAACTAACATGATAGATGTCATATTTCTTCTGCTTAATTCTTGAGTGCAGAACTTGAAGAGACGGAGAAGTTGCAAAAATGAATAAAACAATTAGACTTGATGTAAGGAAAAATTTTCCAACAAGTAGAGCTATCTGTAGATTTCTTTTCTGACGTGAAGTTTTTTATTCAATCACTGGATGATGGATGGAGATTGTTATTCATGTGTGGGCTGGATCAGATAACCATAATGGTCTTTGTCAAATTTGTGACTTTGTGGTGCACACCTTTTGTTCAGCTTTACTTCTTCCTTCTGAGGACAATGCTTTCACAACTGGGAAGGAAAGGACAAAACAGGTAACGAGGAGTTAAAATAAATATGTCAGGAGATAATAAAAGAGTACCTAGCAGCAACAATGAATTTCAACTGAGGACATGGTGAAAGAATTGGCATATGCGATTGCTGAGTCATTGACAGTATCTTTGGAAAACCATGGAGAACATGTCAGAAGCTAGGGGAATAGAGAAATTTTCTCAATGTACACAACTGAATACAATTTAAATAGAAAGAACAATAGAATAATTAGAATTAGAAAGAAAAATAGAAACTGAATTCTGTGGAACCATAATGACTAAGCTTTGCCCCAAAGAAAAAAATGTTAGAATATACCTCCCTCCCTTCCTGGAAGAAATGAGAGACTAAGGATGAGAAATGCTACTTCAAATATTGAACTGGGTTGATGTTTCAATATTAGTGTTTTTTTCTTTTTTTATGATTCTTTATCATATGGGGTAATCCTTAAGGAAGAGATAGGAAATGATACACCAGGAAGTGTAGGTGATATAAAAACAAAAGATCAATAAAAATGTTAAAAAGAAAGAAATTCAATTTTACCTATTTTTAAAAGGAAAGGGTGGAGTTTTGAAGCCTAAAGGTTGCTGAACTTGCCTTCAATTCCTTGGGAGATGGGGGAATATATTACTGTTATGATAGTCATGTGAGCATTTAAATAGAGAAATTTTGATCACTATTGGCTAGCATGACTTCATCATAAATAGGTCATGTCAGATAGTCGGATTTCTTTTTATGACAGGATTCATAGATAATATAAGATGTAATGCTGTAGAGACAGTATATCTAGAAATCATCAAAGCATTTAATGAAGTTTGTCGTACTCTCCTTGTGTACAAAATTTTAAAAGACCTCTAGCTAAGTGTCTCATGAATGTGTCCGTGGTCCTACATAGTTAACATTTTAAAAAATTACAAGCATGATTATCATTTTGAAAATGGCACAAAGGTGAAATAAACAGCTGATACATGGAATGGCAAAGATCTCAAGCAGTTAAAATGACTGCTGAATCTAATACGATGAAATTTAATAGAATAATTGTAAAGTCCCTATTCATATGACAAGAATAACCACTGATAACTTTCACTCAAGCAGGGTTGTTTTAAGGATCAAATGAGTTAACATATGTATGAAGTGCTTTTCAAACCTTGAAGCATTTGTTATTATGAAGTGAAATAAAAAATACCATCTTGGAAATCTATGATCAGCAAAGAGGTAGGTTAATGATATAATAGTATAAAGAAACACTCTGCATGTTCCACTTGTATCCAGAGTATTAGAAAACCTAGAAGAAAGCCTCCTGTACACTGCAAATATCACCTATAGAGGATGAACACGAACAAGAAACACCAGTGGAGATGGGAAAGGGAGAGAAGACCTGAGTGGTGTACTACCTACATCATCGGAGGAAGTAGCCACACTAATGACATCATGGATCAAAGTTGTTATCGATGTAAAGTCTTACACAAATGTGTTTTTTTTAAATCAACTTTCAAAGTATATAGAATGGCAGATTGTGGTTTGACATCAGTTTAAATGAAAAAAATTTAATGAATACCCTTTAAACTCTGAAATTCCATGACCGTAATATTATCTGAACCTTTTTTTCTTAAGCATTTCTATAAACTAAACTTCTGGAGTTTTTATATTATGTTATATAAAATATATTATACAAAATATTGTATTATAAAAATATATTATTCTATATTATATATAGAAAAATCTCTTTCATCTTCCTTTTCATAAGCATTCATTAAACACTACCATGTCCAAATCATTGTTCTAAGTACTGGAGATGTAAAGACAGAAACAAAAGCCCTGGCCCTCAATGAGCTGAGTTTGTTATCTTTCAAGATAACTCTGTTAAATTGTTTTTATTTGTGTAGGTAAAATGAAATATTTTATTCATTAGGGCAACCCAGAAGGATAGGTTCAAAAATCATAACTAACATTTAAATAGTACTTTAACATTTGTAAAACATTTTGTGAAAAGATTCTCTTTAAGACTAACAAAAACCCATCTGAGATAAGTACTCCAGGAAAAGCATTGATAGTCCTATTTTACAACTGAGGAAACTGAGACCAATAGGTTATTTCAATGAATTATAAACATTTATTAAACACCTATTTTATGCCATGCATCTGTGCTAAATACTAAGTATACAAAAAGAGTCAAAAGACAATACTGTCTTTATCAAAAGAACTTATAATGAGAGAGATGATAAAATTACTAAATATCAAAGACTTATTTGAATCCAAACCTAAGAAGGATTTCGAGTCAGCCCTCTGACAAGTTTTTAACAAGATGCCTTTATTCAAAATAAATAGTCATTCCTGGTATTTGTCAGGAAGATGCTAGGGGTGGCGAACCTGCAACCTTTAGGCCACGTCTGGTCCTCTAGGTCTTTAAGTGCAGCCCTTTGATAGAATTCAGGACAAACTTGAGGACCTAGAGGGCCTCATGTGGCATCAAGGCTGCAGGTCCCCCACCCCCTGTGACCAAGGAAACTATGATGGCACAAAAGTAGCTTCCTTACAGTCACTTTTTCACCAGGTTTGTGTTTTAAAAACACACTACTGGTTTTTTTTTTCCTAAACAGTAAAAAAAATATCCAAAAATGTTTTTACTGACAAAAACAATAATGCAGAACTAGTAGCTAATAATTTAACTGGGCATAAGTACACAGACAGATTCTCCCAGTTGTTGGGTATTTCAGAAGTCACTTTGTGAAATTGTATTTCACGCAGTAAAAGAAACTTTGCTGTGTTCTGAGTAGCACCTCATTTCTAGCAAATTGCAAAGCACAAGGGAATCTGGGCCTAGAGATGGGGGATTTTGAAAAAAAGATAACAGTACTTTTGTACTTGTGATTACTGGTTATTAGCTGATTCATGACATCCCCCTTGCCTGATTAAAAAGAAAAATTGTTCGGTGACATAATTTTATGTCCTTTTTATAAAGATTTTTAGAAGACTTAGTATAACCTTTAATTTCTATTGAAGATATTTTAAAAGCTTTTAATGGAAATGGAGACCCTCAGGTCTTACAAAAGCAGGATTGAGAATCACTCCATAAGTGAAACAACCATGGACTTAATTCTAAATGATTACTGAAAATAGACAATTCATGCTTAGTCTTAGGAGATGTTTGTAGGAATAACGATTCTTCTTCATTCCTCAATTCAACCATATAAGACCTTCACCAACCTGGTAAGAAGGGGTTGAATCAGCCATATCCTTCATATGAAGATCGTAGTGAGTCAATCCAGTTATAAAAAGAAATGGAGACCTTGAAGTTTTACAAATAAAAGTTGATCTGTATAGACATAATCTTCTTAGTTTTATTTCTTCATCTCTAAAGTAGGGAGAAAAATGCCAAAAACATTTAAGAGCATTGAACTTCTTCACTATATAAATGTATTATGAAATTTCTCAAAATTCTGTAATGTTATTGAATCTTTTCATCCATTGATATCAGAAAATTCCTAAATATTTTTCCTTACCAGAATTGGTTCATTTAATGGACAAAAGAATTTTTTTAAGTTTGATTTGAAAAAACAAACTCAAGTGTAAGAAGCTTGTTTTTTAATCTGAAAGACCACATTTGCAAATATAATATCAGGATTCCTGATATGTTTTAGAATAGATATGTACATTTCAGTACCCATCAAACACTTAATAAAAGATGGCTCCTCTAGGCAATTTGCAAACTATAGTCTCATCTAGATATATGTCAGTGTAAATCAGGAACCTTCAGTTCACAATTTTTCTAAACAAGTATGCCATAATCTTTCCTAGTCCTGTTTCCGTCAGACTCTCATAAATCTACTACATTGCACTGTCTTCTCAGAATGCAGTCAAATTCAAATACTTTAAAGTATAGTGAAATATATACATTGGCAAGTCTATCTTCATAGTAGGAGTTAGTAATCTCCCTCACCTGTGATATATATTTCATTTTAAAAAATTCTTAATAGTCATCAACTAATCGTGCTTAAAGACACCTCATTAGTATTATGCTTCATTCACAAACTGTTCTTTTTGTCATCTTTAATAAACAAAGTGGGTCTCTCTGATCCTATTGCAAAAACACACATTCATGGTTTAACAGGGTTATATTTTTTTTTAAATAAACACGGTAGACTTTGATCAACTGAATGCAAACCTAGATTCCCATAATGCAGAAACCTACCTTTAAAGAAAGTACTGTACTTCCAATTTAATTTTATTTAGGACAAGCCTATTAATATTATCCAAAGTAGAAGTTACACCTAAGAATCATTGCTTTTGATTATTTCCCCTGAAGCCTGGAAGTACCTTTGATTTTTTAAAAAAATGCATAACCCATCAAAGTATTTAATTTTTTGTCTCAGAACTAAGATCATGTATTAAATACAGAAATTAAGAATTCCCTTTCCTTTTTTCTGGAATTATTCTTTATAGTTTTGTATTTATTGAATGCATTCATAGGCTCCCTTAGGATGTGAAATGTATGGAAATATATGTGCATTACTAAAGAAAGAACTAAATTTATTCTTTCCCCACATCATGCTCTTCTTTGCAGTAGAGGTTTTTAATTCAACACAGAGCTAGAATGAGATGGAGCCAATTTCCTGGTCTATATGTGTGACAAATGCTGAAAGTGGCACAAGATTAACAAATTAGTTGAAGTATAGATCTTAAAAGATTTTTTCTGTGTCTCTAAATCAAAATGCATACTTTATTTGAAATGAAACCTCCTTTAGAATTCCATAATAAATGAGGATCTTATAGTTTTCTATAATTTAAGATGGAAAGATGAGATGCATGATAGCCAACAATCTTTTTTTTTAAAAAAATATTATCTATAGTGAAACTTCCAAGGGTCATACACTATAAACTCTATGTATTAAATACCTTTAATTGCCATCTGTTGCTTTTGATGAACACTGAGTAGTCTGAATAATCATTTCCCAAACAAATGCTACTTGCATATTTTTCAAAGCATAAATTATAGAAGTGTGCTGTTCCTCCTTTGTTTGTATTTCCCACAGAAGAAATTAGGTTAAATCAGCATATAGGTGCCCTTCTAAAAAGCTTTCTTAGAGGGATTTGAAATTAAAAGTGTAGAACTTGACCTTTGTGTCTGACATAGTAATCACTTGCCTGATATAATCCAGGTATCTAATACTAAACAATATAAATATCTGTGACAAAGAAAGCATATAATATTAGTGACATTGTTTAACTATAGGAAGAAATACTTATATTTAATAATCAAATATGTTTGCCTTGATTTCTCCTCTTCACACAGCAATCTTTATACTTTGCAACTGCTTGTTTTAAATAACTAGTAGCATATGATGCTGAAAGAGTATTTTCATGCCTCATTAATATGTTTCAAAAGTTACTCCATTCTGTTGGCTTTTAGAACCCTGTCAATAGTTCACCTGGTTTATTATTTTTTTCTTACTTAAATTACATCAAAGTAATAGCATTTTAAAGTTTAAATATTTTAAATATTTTTATTTGCTGTAGCCAAACATGATAACATGCTTAAAATTCAAGAAGAGCCAGATTCAGGTTGTATGTCTCAGTCATCCAATCTCCTTTCACATATCTGTTCATGTTGACAGACTATGTCATAATACATCAGCAGAAAGATCAGCACAGAAGAACAAAATTTCATTGCCTGACAGCAAGAGGAAAATGGATTTTCGCTATTAAATTAGCAAAAAATATACCATTACTTCATTCCCAATCAGGATAATACCTTTAAAAATAAACCCCATTAGAAATTTGATTGGATTTCAGTGAAATAATTGTTTTAATCAGATTTACATGCAAAGAAAACTTTAGATGTATTGTCTTGTCAGATATTTTACTAACTAATCTTCATTTCACATTTTCTTCTATTATTTTTAATTTTTTATCACAGATGCTAATCATGTGTAATTTCAACACTCTCAGTGAAGAGATACATGGTTTAACAAAGTCAAGCATGTAATGACCAAATGTGTATGCACAGAACATCTCCTATATTATTCAGTACATTTGTAAACACAGAGTCCTAAAAATCTTTTAAATAGATACTTAGGCTTTTTGTAAAAGTTAGATAGATTATACTTTTTAAAAAATTCTACTCTGCTATGCCATCGAGCTTCAGTAGAAATTTCACAATACCTGGAATAAATAATGTCTTTTGCAGCCTGGGGCAACATCTGCCACTTAGGTGTTAATTCTAGTCCTGTTTGAACACTCTCCAACCTATGCACTTCTCTTTTGTCTATTATCCTAGAGTTGTGCTATTCCCAAATATTGACATCATCTACTTTTATCAGCACTAACTGCTCTGAAGCTTCCTACTCTCATGCTCAGCTCTATTTCTTTCTATTGATTATGTTCCTCACTCCAGCAGGTAGCTAGCCAGCGAGGCTGTCCTGAGAAATAGCTTCCAATGACTTTCTACGCACAATTTACACGGAATTGTTTAAAGAAGATATTAGCCCCAATACAAATCAGTGAATCTCGTTTAGTCAATACTGCACAATTCAGCTGTTGGCACCCTGTCACATGGTAGTCTTTAAAGCCAACTACCATACCCAATCTGCACATTAGCCATAGTATTTAGTTTCATATTAAAATGAAGCTAGTTTTTCGCTTGCCGTTTCTTTTTGAAATCTTTTCACTACATTTTTTACATCACCTCATTGAACCATATGATAGCAATATATTTTGAAGTATAAAAAAACCTGAGATTAAATGCTTGATTTTTGACAGTGTCCTTAAATATAATAAATTCAAAGGGAAATACTGTTAAGTTAAAATGGAGTGTTTTTCATTAAGTCCAATCAAATGGTAGACAACAAAGGATCTTTTATTTGAGAATATGAAGTGAAAATGAAAACCAGAAAACCTTTACTAAGAAAAGGTCTAGCTAAATTATGTTGGAAGGAGGTCTCTAGATTGAACCTGGGTGTTTCTTTTGCTAAAAGTGAATAAAACTAAGAGATGCTAGGAGGACATACTTTACAAAGAAACAAAATTTAGTGCTTTGAAGAAAATGAAAATAAGATCTAAAACTAGTTTATTTTGAAAATAATTCTGAGGAAACATCTCACACAAAAAATATTTGCCATCACATCAGATATTTTCCTTACATTGGTAACAGTGAGATGCTTAGAGAACATAAGGCAAGTCCCTTCTTTTCTGTATCATAGAAATGCTAGAATACAATACGAAGAGTATTTATAGTTTAGAATTGCCCCTCCTCTCATTACTAGTTTGTTATCCAATGATATGATATCCAAGTTTGGAAAATGAAGGAAGATTAAAATAAAAATCCAAATTTGCTTTATGATAAAACAGCACATAGCAACAATAGTGTAATAATGTAGCAACTCTTAAAGTTTCCCCAAATACTTCAAGATGAACTGCAATGCATTAAAATACTTTGGTGGTTGTGTAATACATACTCAATAGTTTACATGTAAATGTAGAGGCACCAGCACATGAATATTAGCATTTTATTGCCTTATATATTTAAAGCAAAAGTTTTTTTTAAAAGGAATCATCTTAGAAATTTATGCTTAAAGTTTCCAAAAAGTAATTTGCCTCTTTCTTATAAAATTTAATGTTTAAGTGAGAGGGGATTTAAAAAAATCTAAACAATGTTGTCTTTGGTAATTTTTGTGCCCTCAATCTTTGTATGTTTGTATATGGGAATGTGAGAATAAGAGCCTTGGATTTTGGAAGTCTTCAGGAGAAGTTAACCTACATTTGAAAATAAAAGACAATTTCTTTAAAACTAGCCATTTCACAAGAGAAAAATGGTTTGTTGTAATGTCCTTTTGGAAATTATTCCATATCACTTAAACTGCATTGGTAATTATGGAAAATATATTTCAGAGGTTTTATACATTTTTAACTGCCAAATGCTAAGGGTGAATTTTGAATGACCTTTGCTTTACTTTCTTTTCCTTTTAAAGATCACTGAATGGGAGGTAGGGTTCTGAACCTCAGGTAGAGAGGCATGTTGAAAGATGACCAGTCTACCCTTGCCCATACATCTTCTCACACATTTATTACAACTTGACACTCATATAACAGTTTTTTCATCACTAAGATTCTACAAAGAACAGTTCAGATGCCAAAGGAAAAACATATACAGAAAGAGAAATACAGTGACTCTATATTCAAGGTAGTATAAATAAGGGCAGGTGTGGTTTAGGAATTTGTAATATTTTCACTATCTCCCCTCCTCTGTGTTTATTATTTAGAGGTCTCATTGACTACACACACACACACACACACACACACACACACACACACACACACACACACATACACACACATGTTTATATCTATGTCAAATCCTAAATTCATCTACACTATTTGGCCATCATTTTTTTTTAACTTAATCAGTTGAGGGTTTTTTTTGTTGACTATATCTTTTGATTTCTTTGCTTATGTTTATACACTAAATTCCTTTCCAAATTATACTGTGGACTAAGAATCTCTTTCTATTTCATTTATTGTGTAATATTGTAATAAAGCATTACTAAAGATATAGTTTATGCTTTCATATGTTAACTGTAACATTCTGATCTTTCCAACAAAAGTATATACAAAAAAATTACAAAAAGGGAGAAAGCTGTTGCTTTTAAATTATGTGCTATTACTATGCTAAAGAAAATGAATTTTTTAGATTAACTAAAAAGCTATAAATATAAAATGTAAGCTTCAAATTGTGTCAAAATATAGTAATATATATATAGTAAACATAAAATCCAAAATATTTCACACTCATTTTCAAAGGATATAATCTCTGATGATGATAGTTTTCCTTTAAAGTGATTTATGAATCCTAAGGAAAAAGATGTTTTTGCTAATTATCTTTCTAATAATGAATATATCTGCTTTTTTCTGTAAGTGGCTATGATTCCTGTATTCTAAAAATCCAAATTACGATTTCTATCATTCTTTTTCATGATACAAATTTTAAAATGACCACCTCTTTAGGACAGTTTTTTATTGTATTGATAAAAGACACATCAATAACTTCAAAAGACTTATTTTTAAACAATAAGGTAAATAGAAAAAAAGCTTTCCTGAAATACCAAAGGTTATTTAAAAAAGTATATTGTTTCTATTCATAATAAGATTGGTTCTTCAAATAAGAAATAAGTTTTATTGATAATAGAACCTTATAATACAGGACACAGCCTTACTTTAATTTGGAGTTAATTTTCCTTAATTTACAAAGATATTTAAAATGTTTAGATGAGGACATTACTTTACTTGTTTTAACTCATCAAATAGAAAAATGCATTGAAAACTGAAAATTACAGCTTCTTTATGGATTTAGTTTTTAAATGTTTGGTAAATTTCATTTTAGTATCAATATAATGATATCTATCATTAGTGTTAGCATATACCTTTTCATAAGAAAACAGGAAAATGTTAAGACATCAACTAATGTTTAGATTCTCACAAATGCTAATACTATATTTTAGTTGAATTACATTAAATTAGTTGTAAAAAGTTATCATTTATACATATAACATTCTTAAATGGAATTTAAGTAATATTTTCTTTACTTAAAGTCCACACATGTTCATAGAAAAAATGTATATTAAACAAGGTGTAATCTTTGAGTTCATTATCATTATCCTGGTATAAAGAATTTTTCCCAGTTATTTATACATTATTAGAAATACCACTGATTTAATACAGATATATATATATATATGTGATATATCTGTATACTTGTCCTTTTGATCATGTTTTCTCATAGATAATGGAGTGAATTGATGTTACCAGAGCGTGACAAAATAAGTATATTATTGCTCTTATACTATAAAGATAATTAAAAAACCTTTAAGAGTGTATGGAGAGAGAAAGGGAGAAAAAAAGATGAAGAGAGAGAGGAGAAGAGAAGGGAAGAGGAGAGAGATAGAGGCAAAACAACAAATGATAGATGGACAGACAGATGGAGACATTGACAGAGAGAAAGAGAAGAGACAGGGACTAATGAATGAAAAATTCAAACTCAGAATAAAATATATTACCCTATCATAGGGAAAAATCTCCCCAATTGCTAATCTGTCTCTCTGTCTCTCTTTTTTTTTCTTGCTCTCTTTCTCCTCCCATCTCCAACCTGTCTTTCCCCCATCTCTCCTCCTTCAGGCTCTTGTCTCTGTCTCTGTGGCATAGGATGAGGTAGAAGAGTAAAGATAGTAGGGTGGAATCATTGATTTTAGTAAAAAATGAAATTTAATTAAAAATAAAACAAAATTATAGGTGGATTATTTTTTCAAATAAGGGAACAACCAAACTTGCCTCATTATCATAAATATATATATATATATATATATATATATATATATATATATATATAGTGAGGATTTGCTTAAATTTATTCCTGTGCAAAATATTGTAAAAAACATTAGTAACTACACGTTATTCTAAATATATAAAATTTCATTTAAGCTTTTTAAAAGTCTTCATAGAATGAATTCAAAATACTAGCTGAAGCTTAATTTCTATTGAATTTTACTTTGCAGTTAATACTATATGTTGATTAGTTCAATCATATGCTATTCATCTAGCTTTTGAATTATATGGACACATATGAGCACTTGCATTACTTAACACAGGCATTTCAGTTTTTAGCTATTTTAAGAGTTATTTTTAAAACACTGCAATCTCCCACAACCCAATCTAGCAGCCTTCTCAAAAATGATGTCACTAAATTCAGCCTACTCTCTGCCTCTCTCATCTCCCCATTATTAAAAAAAAGCCCACAGTTGACATTATTTCTATAATAATGGACCATGTATTGCTATGTACTCTATATTGCAACTTTAAAACAATGAACACAAAGATTTTCAAATAATATTAAACATTACTTTCAGAAGTTATTGAGGTTCTAATTATTTGTTTCAAAGATTTCAAATTGTATAAAAATAAATATTATAATTTCATCTTTCTGAATGTTTGGGAGTTAGAAATAAAGTCTTTAAGCAAAAATGTCTCTTTTTTGAAGTAACATTATTGTTCCCTGCTATAACTGCCAGTTAAATTGCAAAAAAATAACTTAACAAACTGTTAAGGCTGATGTACATATCTCACAATTCCTAGATAGTAAAAATTATAAAAATGCAAATACATGGCCTCCAATTACTTCCCTGTTAAATCAAGGCTACTACTTATTAAAAGTAGACTTCTATTAGTGATGGGGATAGTGGGGAGAAGCCAAAGCCAAGAAAAAGGGGGGGACACCTTTTTCTTTACTTCTCAAAGGGCTTTAAGCCTAATTATTTTTAAGTATAATCCAACCAACATCTTCTCATGCTTAGCTGCACTGAGTGACACTATTTGTGATGCCCAGTCTGCTGAAACTGAGCAGGTTGCTGTCAGTTTAAAAATGACTATAATAAAAGTGACCACGAAGATGGATCTTGTGATTTTGCGTTTCTAATCAGTCATCTGTGAAGAACACTTTTGCTTTGATTCAGCAGACTGGTGACAGCCATGATTGATAGTGCACGAGGATAGAAAAAGGTTATTAACTGTCTTCCTATTAAACTCAATGTATTACCCCTCTAGGTGCATCTCCTACTGTAAGTTAAAGCACTTACTCAGGTAAGGTCAAGAATGAGCTCTATAAACATAGTGTCTGTCCTGTCGAAAATGAACAAGGAACTCATGGTGCATTTTTTTTTATTTAGCATAAACCTCATTTAAATTCCATTAGCCTAAAAACTGAAGTACCCCTTTTATAAATGGTGCCCATAGGGAAAACATTTTTTCTACAAAATTGTAGGTGTACATACCTTTAAATGTAAAGATTTTTGGACATAGTTATATATGTACATACTGGACATTTGCACTTATGAGTATTTAGCTTGTACATGTGAAAAGAAATCAAATGATTCAGTTTTCTATGGAGAAAACAGTTTTTGGGATACTAGACAAAAATTATAGATTTACCCATATGATATTATATCTCTAAGATTTCTATGAAAATATAGGATTTATATTAATTATCTATAGTTCATAAAAGATTAAAAATATTTTAAAGTTGATAAAGCGTTTATCATCAATTTATAATTTTTATATATTGGCAATTCTAGTGACATATAATCCAACAAAAGATTTGTTGCATGATAATATTTAGAGTTATAATAATATATTATATGAATAGAATTTTAATTACACTATGTTTTGGACATTTTAAACTGGATGATAACATAGTTTGATTCCAAAATATTTACATATTTCTAATTTTCTTTTACATATAATTACTGGAAGGGGGAGAGGCTGACTATTAAATTAACTAATAAGGTTTTATTAAATGTTAATGTGTTCATTTTTTACTCTCTGAAGCTGTAATCTACTCAGAGGATCTCTACACACTGTTTCAATGTCTTTTTCCAAACACTTTAGATTTATAAGTTTGTGTCCTGGGAGATAGTGAAATTCTGCATTTTCATTTAAATCCATGGCACTGTTTTTCTTAGACTTCACACTGCAAACATTCAATGTATGTCAAATGTTATTTGAATTAGCAAAACATTTTTTTAAATGTCAATCTGTGAGCATCAGGTTAACACTTTAAAGTAAGTCAGCTGAAAGTTCAATTCAGTACATCCAGTTACTTGTAATAGACCAAATGGGCAGCTAGATGTTATAGTTACTAACCTGATCATAAGTACAGAAAATATGCCCCAAAGTTTATCATAATATCCCAAGACCATTTTCCTACAGGAAAACATACTTCCTAAAATCTTTTTCTTGTTTTTGTAAAATTCTTGGTAATGTCTCTAAATTTGATTTTTAAAAATATTTAAATAAATATTAAATACTTTCTTAATGAAAATATGTTTAAAATGAAGGAATGAAGTTTAAAGCTTAGTTTATCTATTGACATTATTTCATTATCTTATCAATGATTCTTATTACATTTCATAATGCAAACATGACTCTGCTAGAGTATTGGCTACTGGAATATAATTTTTTAAATTATATTAAGGTTACATGTTTTCATGTTTCCTAGTACTTTGTAACCCTATTGTATGTCAAAATGGAGCTTTCTCACAAGAGATGTTAAAACAACTTTCATAAATATAATCATACGATTAAATTTTCTTAGATGCATGCTTTAGAATTCCCACAATTTCCTTGATAGATTTACTTTTATTGTTAACTGAAAACTATTATAACCCTATGAAACTTTATAACTGGTATACTTGCCCTCTGCCAGCTGAGAGACACTGGGTGGGAGAGTAGCTACTTCAGTTAGAGAGAGGAGAACAGGAACAGGACTAGCTATGTCTGTTCTTAAACAACTATCTGTAAAATGCAGATGTATTTTATTTTGTTTTTCGATGGGATTGTAACAACATTATAAGGATTAGCATGTTGCATGAGAATTTGGAGAGATCTTTTATTAGGTCAAATAAGCTGGGGCCCATTTACTGGAGTCTCCAGCACTTTTCACCCTTGCTTCTAGATCCAAAGGAAAAAAAAATACCATTTTGATAGTTTCATAGCAATAAACTTTCTGTTCTCAACTGTGAAAAACTATTAAATTACTTTCTTTTAAATCTATTTCTTCAAGGAAAAAAAAAACCCAGAGCAGGCCCAGGCCCATGAAGGTGGAAAAGTAGGCTTATACAATCTCTTCAGAGATCAAAAGCTTTGATCACATATTACAGGGAAGCTACTATACAGGAGATCATATCGAACATTAGTCATTTAGATGAAGGTCATTTCCATCTTAAGTTATCTGATTATGAGTCTATATTTCCATGTCTAAAGTTAATGATGGGACATTTTTACGAAATCAAATGGGAGCAGACAAAGTAGAAGTTACACTATCAAAACACACCTTCAACCTTTCTTGGATGTAAAATGTAAAACACACACACACACACACACACACACACACACACACACACACCAAACACCAATGACAAATTAATTCTGGGCCACCATTGAGGAAAACAATGGGTTACATTTTTTTTTTTTTTTGGCTTTTGTACCAAGTTACTTAACTCCAATTCTAGCGTCACTATTTGATTTCATCTATCCATGGGGGAGAAATCACGTGAGTTCACCACTTGTCCTTGCAAACTTTTATTTGCAACTCTGATGTGTTTTTCTGTTTCATTCCCAATACTGTCTCACTTTTTTTCCTTTCCTGAAAAGCTTACCCCAGGTGACAAGATGAGTTGCCTGGTCTAAGTGTGTGGAGCAAGTGAGAAAAGAGTGGCAAAAACTAATGTCCCTCCTAGAGTACCTGAGCGCAGCAGCGGCAGCCGCCTCTACAACCCATCCCCATCCCTGCCTCCAGTGCTGCTTCTGTCAGGCTCACCGGTGATTTGATAGGCTTGTCGGGTTGCCATGGTGTTGACTTCTTGCCTCTGAGGAGCTGCCCAATGGCTGTGGGTCTGGGATTAAAGCGGGAAGAGGCAGCCGCCACAGCTGTTTCGGCTGCAGCAGTAGCTGAAACAAGAGGGAGGAGGAGGAAGGGGAGGCGGAGGAGGAAGGCAGCTAGAAAGCAACATCAGGCGCTACACGCAGCCAGGGCAGCCAGAAGGGGAAGGTAGTTGTGAAGGGGTAGAAAAAAGAAGGGTGAATGCTAGACGCAGTTCAGCAGGAAAAGTGAAGGGATGAATTCCAGAATAGACGGGTGAGGGTTCATTTCTCAGAAATCTTTCAGGGTTAGTATTGTTCACACCCAAGAAACCATCAAGAGGAATAGTGGCGGTGCTGAAGGGTGTAGGAGGTAAGAGAAGAGTGATAGTAGAGAAAAATAAATCATAGCAAATAATACAACATACCCACATACACACACACACACACACACACACACACACACACACAAACACACACACACCCCAAATTAGCAAGTAAGTTATCTAACATTTCAAGAGGCGCTAGAGACTGAAACTTCAGTTTAAAAAATCCAAGTTGTTCGGTATGGGACTGCGGAAAGTGTATGCTTTTGCACAGTAACAAAGTGAAAGAAATAGTTCCACTAAGTAAGAGCTCCAGCGGTAGTGAGGCTAAGGCAGGGAGTGGTGGGGCGATACAGAGCCCCAAATGTATTGTAAAATCGGAAAGGAAACGGAGAAAATACTGCTAAGGATAAGTTTGGCAGAGATGAAAAGGGAAAGTTATTTTTTTTTTTTAAGAATAGAGATGAATCCCCAAAGTTCTCAAATTCCTTGGGATGAAGGATGGGGGTGTGGGGAGGTACAGATGAAGGAGGAGAAAAAGAATGCGCTCTGATGTAGAACTCGTCTAGAATGTCTGAAGAAAGTGACAGATTAGCTCGGAAAATTAAGACCCCAGTTCTAAATAAATTGGTAGGAGAAAGGAAAAGTGAAAAGAGAATGGAGAAAAACTGTCAGCAAAAGTAAATCAACGGAGATGTAGAAAATCAGAAGAAGGGGAGAAGATTCCCAATCATGGCGAACAAGTGGAGAAACTAAGTACTAGTTAAGGAAAGAATAACCAAAATAAGAAAGAGAATGAGAGGAAAGCGAGGTATGGGGTTCTGGGTTGAGGGGGTGGAGTGTGCGTAGGACCTAAGAGAGTGGATAAAGTAAATGGCAGTCAACTGGAAGAATCGAGAGTGAAAGAGGAACAACTAGGTGGGAGGGAAGAGGGTGGAAGGGACAGAGGGAGGAGACAGAAGGAATGAAGAAGAGAGCTCGAGACAAGGTGCTGCGGTCAGTGCTAGTTCTGAGGGTGAGGCAGGATTTCTATAGCTCTGAGAGAGCTCATCGACCAGCCTGCTGGAGTCACTATTCAATCCGAGTCCCAAACACACGCCTCACTAACTACTTTACAGCCACTTTCATTGATTTTCTTTATCAAATAAACATAATACCCGTTACAGCAACACTTCCTCTTCATGCAGGCAGAATGTCAGAAACTCTGATTGCTGCATTTCTTCCGATTGCGATTTTCCCCTCTAAACAAATTGTGTTCTTTCATGCAAATGATCAGATATGTGATTACTAATGGAGATTGCGGAGGGTACACTCCCTCCCTCGATAATTTGGAAAGTACCTTGTGAGGTAAGACAAGTAGACAGGGAAGAAAAGGTTTTCAGACACCCTGAGGTCCAGACACAAATCTGTACTTGATAGTGGCGGTTCTCATTTACATATTTGTTTTTTGCTAATAAGTAACTCAGTGAGGAAAGCTAGCAAAGAAGTTGATTCTGTTATTCCTGCAGGGAAATTAACACAACTCCACCAGCCATACTACCCTACTCCTCTACGTGCTTTGGGGGGTACAAAAAAGCACATCCAAAAAATATATGTAGACTTTTTACAAAAGTGTTTTCAAAAAAAAGTAATTCCCTTCAAAAGCTGCCTCTGAACCAAGTTCTTCCCTCTATGTCAAAGGGCTGCTGAATTATTCATGATTGTAATTACTATCATCGTTGTCATTACCCCTTTCCATGTGGAAATAATTTTATTATCGTAATTTGATATCTGAAGAATTTCCTGTTAGTCGTTTGATAATCATTTTTTTCTGCTGAAAAGAAAAGTTTTGTTTATAAATGAGATAGAGAAATGTTTTAAATGCTTTGATGTTGGCTATAGATTTCCGTTTATCTAATCGATCGGAATGCCAATAAATCGATTAAAGGTTTAGTGTTTTACAAACAACCATTTTGTGCTTTTTGATTTTACGTTCAGAATGATTTTAATAAAGCTAATGCTTTCCTTCAATATCCTCCCTAAAGAAAGCTAACACTTCACTCATTTTATTATTTTGAATTGTAACTTAAGATACTTCAAACAGCAAAATAAATACAAATACAAACAATGGCTGAAGCTCTTGAAATTTCATTTTCTCTCTCCTCAAAGTATTTAAGCAAAGCCCTTTAAAACCTTGTGAATTATATGTGATCTTACAGTGATTGCAGAATATTAAATTAAACTTAGATAAATCCGCATTGAAGGAGGCAGTACCCAATCCTGAATTTATTTCCCATTTTCTATAACAGCATCACTGCACTCCTCTCTTTCCAATGACAATGTGCCAAATCTAGGCATTTTGAAAACATTTTCCATATGCTTTAACTGGAGACTGATAGACAAAGAAGAAAAGGCGATGATGATCTTTTTGCTCTTGAGGTACATGTTTCCTTTAACTTTTTTTTTCTCTTAAGCTTTCACTGATTGTTATTTTAAGGCAGAAGTTTGAAAATCATTACAGTTAACCTCTTTTCTCCCTTCCACTTTTTTCTTTTCTTTCTTTCTTTTTTTCTTTTTTTACCCTTTTGGTCTCGGTGTAATCAATTCCTGAACTGGAGTTTCAGTTACGATTTAATGCAGAGCTATCATTTCTATACTTTGGCTTACAACATTTTCCCCCTTAAAGCTTTGATTCATTTAGGTTTTTGCTTGCTGCTTTTTTTTGTAATTAAAGATGGTTTTAATTATACCTTTTGTAAGTCAGATCAGATGTGCTGTTTGTTTGCTGCAGGTTTTTTATCGGTACTTCTAATTTATATTTAGGTTTTACGGAGCAACAGAGGTGGTGGCTTTTATTTAACCATAAATTCTGCACGTTTGCTTTGGAAACTTGGGTGTTGGAAGGAATATAACATTTTTTTTCTTGTTTTATGATCATCTTACCTAACTAAGGGAGTTTAGCACTATTGTCTAATAGACTAAGGATTCTGGTCCCAGTGAAGGAAGATTGATGCATTTTGGTTAAAAGGAATTCACAACTTAGTTGTCTATACAATAAAATTCCTCTTTCTCTCTCTGTTTCTTTCTTTCTATTCTCCTTCCTTCCTTCCCTCCTTCCTTTCTATTTTTATCAGTTTTATTCTCTCCTAAGATTCTTTCCTGGACAGAAGATAAAATCCCAGTTGTATACTCGTGCTGAAAATAGACTACAGCGTGTGCCTGAGTGTCTATGTCTCTGTGTGTTTTTGAGGGGAGTGGGGAGAGGTGTGTGTGGGGGTAGGAATTGGTTGTTTTCCCTAATTTGCATAAGAGCTGTTGAACTGACTGTGAAGTTAGTGAACTGCTATTGTTTGGGGCTAAGTCTTGACTGATTTTGTTTATAAACACCAGGGTGGTTGCTGTGAGGGGAGGGAGGTCAGAGTACTGTCAAAGCACTGACCTCTGAAAGGCCAGAGGGCGTCTGACTTCGTTCATTCTCTCTCTCTCTCTCTCTCTCTCTCTCTCTCTCTCTCTCTCTCCCCTCCCCCCCCCCGCCCTTTCTCATCTTCGGGTATCCACACCTCCCTTTTACCCACTGTCTCTACTTTTGCTTTTCCAACCAAGGCCGGAAGCTTAGGTTCATGGTATCTAATCCCAAAGATATGCCAAGGATGGAGCTGAAAAGGGGCTTCTGGGACTGCAAAAGAAAAGACAGAAGCCGGCTGAGACCAGAAAGATTTCACACCCTCCATTCCCCCTTCTCACTGTTCCCTTTATTGTATGTCACATATATGCATATGTCTGTATATTATGTACATAGATCCATACATTTAAAAATCTGGACATTGGTCTTTGTGGAAAGGGAGTTAAGGGATGATGGGGAGAGGGGTGGAAGCAAGGAGATTTGAGGAAGATGTGAAGGGAGGGAGCCAATCAGGAGCTGAACTATCCAACATGTAAAATATGTTGTCAAGATGCTTTTATCTTTTGAACTTAAATTTTGATAAAAAATCACTTGCTTATCGGTGCACCTTCACAAACTAGAGTTCGCTGGTGTGTTAGGGAGACTTTTAAATACCAATTTTTGTTTTTCGTTCTTCTTGCAGAAATATACTTTTCTTATACTAATGAGATTGGACTCTTAATTTTTTGGCCAGTGCTGAATTTTGTTGATGTGCGTACTGGCTGTATGTGATACCTTCAAAAATAAACCATACGCTCTTCGCCCGTGTCAACTTCTCAAAAAAGAAAAAAAAAAGTACAAAGATTGCTATCAGGTTTATATATGTTTTGAAAAGAAGTTGCTGAGTTAAACAAAAATGTTAGTTAATACACTGCCTTTGTCAAATAGCCCCCGGGAGGAGAAGACACAACAAAAAGCGGGAAGGAGGAGGGGGTTGAGGATCTGAAAGTGTCTGTTGCTCAGATAAAGGGTTTCTAACATTGAAATCTTGTAATACCTCGTTTCAAACTGAGCTCATCTATAGACTTAGGGAGCGCAGTCAAAAGACAGGGACCCTCTTTCCCTTGGGCTGAGACTGGCAGGGAGAGGGTGGGAGGTGGGGAAGAGGGAAGTGGAACGTTTATTAGTGAATTGATGAGGTGGGGGTGGGGAATAGGGGGAGGGAGAGAGAACGACTATAATTATACCTATTCTAATGCCCTGAGTGTCCGCACAGGAGATTTGGGAAATAAAACATGCCTCAGAAAGCGTCTGGATATAGAAATTATATTGGTCTTACTGTTAATTTCTTCTTGGACCACAACCCTCAGACCTACCACTCTGGTCTCCTCCTCGCTGTCCCCACTTCGCGATCCTTCACCCGGTCAGAAGGAGTTTGTTGGGGGCTTGGATGGGGGGGGGGGGATTGGGGGAGGTGAGGGTCGTGGGGGAGGTCGTGTGGGAGGGAAAGATCAGCCTGTTTCACTTTGAAATGAAAACTATCAAAGCTTTGTGGTGGCAGCGGAGGGCTTGGAATCTTTTTCTTTTTTTTATTCCAAAGAGGATCACTAAGTGGAGAGAAGTTTAGGGATGACCCGAGGTGATGGGGTAGGGGGAGGGGAGAAGGGTGAAAGGAGCCGGTAGGCAAAGGTTGGTGAAAGCGGTGTCCGTAGAGACCGGAGAGAAGCAGCTGGGGTCTTTCCCTGAGCTCAGTGCAAGGAAAGGGGGGGGGGGGGGGAAAGAGGGGAGGCTAGGAAGCCTTGCAGCCGGGTCGAGTCGCTGGGGATCCCGCCTGCATCAGCAGTATAGCCCGCGGGGTCTGCTCACTGCTCTTGAGCTTCTTTCCCTCCTACCAGCGCCACGCTCCTCCACTCTTATCGCATCCCACAAACCTGCTGCTGCTTCTTGAAATTAACCTTCTTCGATTTTCCTAGCTACGTGGCGATCTCCGTGTTGCTTCGAAACTGTTAACATCCCGTAGTCTCTACCCCCTACCCCAATCTCCCATCACCCAGCTACTATTCTTAGGAAAGGAGAGAGACAGAGGAGAAAAGAGAGACGTTATAAAACGTTAGGAGAGACGGTGAACAGTAGCAGAAGAAAAGATGGAAAATGTGAACTCTCCTCTCACAAATCCTGCCCTCTCCTCCCCTTTGTTCGCTTGGCTGTAATTCAAGAACCTTAAAAGCTTTATTCTTCCAAGAAGAAATGAAGGAAAATTGACAACCAAAAGAATGACCGATATTATGTTTTGTCATTAATGACATTAATGTTATTGATGATACTGGGGTAGAGCAAGAGAACTTTAGATTTAAATTGTCTTCGTTTTCCTATTCTAGCAAAAGAAAAAATGCCACTCTTCACCTGAGTTTGAAATAGACATATTTGTTCTCAGGTGTTTCCTTCATCATATACATTCTGAAGTCGGAAGTCACAGGAAATTATTTTTCTATAATTGAACTAGGATACTTTACTTTTCTCTCTCAGTTCTTGTTCTGTTTCTCCCTAGTTTGAACCTGAAAATTCCCGTCTTAATTTTCCCTCGATTTCATTAAATGCCTCAGATATGTATATATGAATGCATATATGTTTGTATCTGTGAGAGTGTATAAGCATATTGGAGTGCTTTATTCTTTGGAATGTAATAATGTTAAGATTAGTGCTATATTCGTCCCCTTTTTGTTGCATGTTGTAGATGTTTTTCATTTTAGGAATAACCTATGCTTAGGTCATTCTTTGCATATTGATGATGTACTATCAAAAATGTTAAGGTAAGGTTGTAAACAAAGTATCTTTTAAGAAGCCAAAAGTGTTACAGTTTCTGTGGTTTTCTTTGGACAGAGTTTGGAATGGAATGGTTTCTTGGGATAAGTACATGATTTTTCTTTCAGTAAAGATTTAGAAGACCTAGTTTCCAACATATTGGTAATTTTTGCCCCCTCAGTGGTAACTTTATTTTTTTCTTAATGAGGTCATAGATATAGTAATCATTCCATCCACTCGACAACCTCCTCCAAAAAAAATTTCTAACTTTAACAATATCCTTTAAGCAAATGAACTTTCTGACCCTGGCCTATTCCTGCCCTTGGGGAAGGGGAGGGGGAGAATCCTTTTATTCTCCAGTTATTTCTGTATGTGTTTTTAATTCCTTTTGGCATCAGTTTTAGGATTTGCAAAATGCTCCTGTAGAATGGAAGGTTTAGGGCCCAAAAAGATGCATGTTTATATCCGCTGTGTTTCCAAGGGCTTGTGATAAACCTTTTTGTTGGTATTTGGTGGATTTGGTGCTTAAGGCCTAAGACAGGGTTTTGACGCTTATCCTAGGAATCCTGAACTTCAAAGGCATGTCATCTCCAAAGGAGGTTATGGTTCACCTGCCCAGATTCCTTGACATTGAGAACATCTCTTGTTTTTAACTCTTATTTGAGTTTTGTTTTTCTTGTGCTTCCACTAGAATTCCCATTTCTGAGACACCAGATATATGGGATCATAGTTGTGTCCTATAGCACATTAAGATACTATTTGAATAGTTATGCATTTTACAATTGATTTTATATATCATCAGTAGGGTGGCATTTTATAATCATCAGTAGGGGGGTATTTAAAAGTATGTCTATTCCTAGTTTTTAGTTAATTATCTTTTAATGAAAGTGTCACTCATATTCACATCTGTAGTATTGAGAAAAGATAATTAGATTTTCAAATGAGAATCAGCCACCTTAAATTTTACACAAGAAAATACTTGGAGTATATTTCATTCTAATGAGATCTGTAGTGGGGTTTCAAAATTCACCATGCTCTTCAAGAAAGATAATTCTACAGATTCACAAGAGGAAAGCATATTTATAAAAAATAAGTCCCGTTAAGGGTATTTGATTGGAGAGACACAATACTGAAAATATAATTTAACTGCTTTCCTCTTTTTTAGCTGGCTCACTGGGAAGTTTACTCTTAGTTGGGTAAATTTCTTCAGCCTACTCTTAAAATCAGCGATATGTACACGCACGAATAAAATAGAAATCTATAATGAAAATATACATTATATAATACGCATGTGTGCAACTGCATGCAAATGTATATACCATAAATTTACATATATCTGTATATACATTCAAACACA
>CM053773.1:10743170-10744587 GCA_028658325.1 Potorous gilbertii | reverse complement strand
TGTGTGTGTGTGTGTGTGTGTCTGTGTGTCTGTGCTCGCACCCATGGAGTTCCTTCTCACCCTCCCTCTTCTTCGGGCTGCTTGCTCTGCCTCCCGGTTCAGCCCCCGAGTCCTAGAAGAAGCGACTCCAGCAGCCTTAGCTCCTCTAAGTCCGGGGCTGCGCGTCATTTGCAGTCTGGAGAATGTTGATCACCTCACTAATTACACCACTCTCTCTCTTTCTCTCTCTGCCCCCCCCGCCCTTCTCTCCCTGACCCCCCCCTCTCCTCTCCCTCTCTCTCTCTCTCTCCCTCTCTCCCCCTCTCCCTCTCTCTCCTCTCTCATTCCCAGAGTGCATATCGGGAATAGACACACAAAGACATGCGCACTCAACTTAATCAGCCATTTTTTTAAACAGGGCTAAAACGATAATAATTAGAAGAATAAAGACATATCGGATTTTCATTTCCTTTCCTCCTTTTCCCAACCCCTTCACAACCAAACAGCGAGACCGCGGTCGGCACATGCTTTAACTCCTCCTGGACCCCCAAGGACCGCTCCATGCCCCCCACTTTTTGCTCCAGCATTTTTATTTTCACCCAATAAAGTTCGAGGATTATTTTTTTATTTTTTTATTTTTTTTCTAAATGAACCCTCTCGTTTTACTTGGATGTGATCAGCTGTAAGTAAAATAAAAGCAAAACAAAAAAAAGGCGAAGATCGAATAGGAACTGCAGGGGAAATGGAAAGTAAGTTTTTTCTTTAACTTTTATTGAGTAGTTTGTGTTAAATTTAGGTCGAGTATCGATTATCTTTCCAGGCTGATCTTGCACAATCTTTGATATTTCGCTCCCTCTCTCTCCCTCTCCCTTCTCTCTCTCTCTCTCTCTCTCTCTCTCTCTCTCTCTCTCTCTCTCTCTCTCTCCCTCCCTCCCTCACACACATCCCCATATCCCGAGGATCTTTCTCCCCCCCCCCCTTTTCTGTCTCTTTCCCCCTTTTTTAGATACGAGACTTGCTCTGCTTTAGGACGGAGGGGAATGAGAAGGTTTATCTTCCCCTCTTTCTAGGGTGCTTCTTTTCGGGCTTTAACTTTTGGATTAAGTGGATGATACTATACGTTTTACAGAGATTTTTCTTTCTTTCTTTCTCCCTCCTTTCTTCTTTACTTTCAGCCTTTTGCGTTTTAGAGAGGCTGGAAAGCTGTCAGATCAGAAGCTTTCCGGGGCTGTCAGAAGTCACCGCTCTCCGAAAAACTCTCCCAATACCCTCCTCCCCTTTGCCCCCCTTTACGGAATGACCCTTCCTCCTAAATCGGCCTCCAAAAGTTTGGAGATTTGTGGGTTTTGCAGAGATTTCTTTCTCACCCCTTCTCATCTCCCACCCCACCCCATTCAGCCTCTTTACTATCCTCCCACCTAACCCCCACCCACCCCCA
>CM053773.1:10728170-10738170 GCA_028658325.1 Potorous gilbertii | reverse complement strand
TCCTAAAAAGAAAGCGCTGTTTGCCTAATCCACCTTACAATGACACTTGTTTGTACATGTTTCCCTTGTGTGAGAATTTGCATATGCAAATAAATAGTTTCTCTGCCCCATTTGTCATGGCTGTTCATTACCCATGAAGAGGACATTGTTACTAGGCTGTTACTGAGTCTCCCAAGACAGGATAGTGTCAACCAGTCCAGTCACATTCTTTCATAATTTGTTTCTGATTAATAGACCAGAGTGAGTCTCATTCTATTCAGGCCTTTGCAGAGGGAAGGTCAGTTCTGTCACAGAAGAGAGTTCCTGCAGTAACTGAAGTTTCCCCCCTTCTTTTCCATTGGCTAACATAACCATATTTAAACTATGTATTCTTGCTCTCAGAATACTTCCACTAATCATTTTCAGTTTCCTAGAGCAAAAAGATAGGGAAATAAAGGAGATTCTAGTCTTGGAATATTAATCCTGTTTTTGACAGAAAGGTAAACTGATATAATTGCTTTTCAGTTTGAGGAATGGGGGTTTATACAAGTGTGAAAGCATCGGAAAAGGATTAGCATTTTTTTGCATAATGAAAAGCTCTGTTGAATAGGGCACTGAATGGATGACTGAATGACTAAGATGAAAGGAAGATGAAAATGCAGTCTCCTCTTTTTTTTATGCCTATGCTCAGCTCTCCCTAAAGTTATGTTTGTCCAAGACTTGAGAAAACAAGCAGAGGCTCAGATTTCAGCAACTTTATAAGATGTCCTGAGTTTCCATCATCATATGAAGTAATATGTATGATAAGCACACAGCTAGAGGATGATAAACACAGGTTCGTATGTAGAAGAGTTTCAGACACATGACAGGCTAGTCAAATATTGACTAGTGGGTATCAAGAATTCTTAGTATTTTACTTGAAAAAAAGTTATTTTAGAAGTTGACAACAGAATATAATACGTTTCATGTACGTTTAATTCAGTAAGGATAAAACGCGTTTGTGGAGAAGAGTGTGAAATATTTGTCTCACTTGTTGGAACAACATTTCAGGAAAAGCTGTGTATTTCTAAGTCTTAGGCAGGGGAAAGTGTTTAAGTGGCCTGCCCTCCTTGGCATAGGTTGAGTATAGGATCAGGGGCCTGATGTAAAGAAACAAGAGAAGGAGGTAGTTATCAAGTGTTTTCTCAGCTTAGAGGGAAAGATAGGATTTTTATCTGTTGCTACCATCATCTTGAGGATTGTGATGTATTTTTATTAAGTGAAAAAATCCCCTCCCCATTCTTTCTTGAAATGTTTTTTCTTAACTTTTTGAAACATTTACAGTAGCTTTCCCCTTGTCACTAGTTAGGGCTGTAACTGGTTCACAGTTGACAATGTGATCAGGGCTCCTAATGATGTTCTCTCAACAGTAATTAGGACAGTTAAAATACCATAAGTGTTGAGACACTTTCAAAGGTGGGAATTGGTTCTTTTGTGCATATGTAAATCAGTTGCAGTGTGGATAATTATTTATATGTATGCATTTTAAAAAGACTCTTTCCAGTTTCAGGTCACCATAATTATCAATTCAGAGCTACCACAGAGAAGTGTTGGCAGATTCCACCAGACATTAACCTGTCCTATTTGTTCCTAGTCTATAGAACTTGAATTAGCTTTTGTACATTAGAGGCATAATTGTTCAAGGACTGTTATTTTGGTTAGATGGAAACTTGGGAAATCAGAAGTGTTTTCATATAAATAAAATTGTAAGGGTTGCCTCTTGAGTGTGGAATTATTTGCTAGGAAAACTGTTTGATCTTTGTTGTACAATGCCCAAAACTCTTTACTAGAGTCCTTTTTAAAAATTGGTAAAGAGATTCTGGGTTGTTTTAGAAACTTTTATGATTAACTTTAATGATATACTTTAAAGTGTCTTTTAAAAGAACAAAAAAAAAATCCACATGGTGGCTGTTCTTTCAAAGATGTAGAAGGGCTTATTAAGGTATTTCCATATGAAAAAATGTGCTAATTTAAAAAATAAATTCATTTGTATTATAAAACATTGTTAACCAAGCACCATGTGTTGTAACTGGCAACTTTCCAGCCACTGTTGCACTGGATAACACATGGGTTAATAGTAGCTGATGTGATGTCTGCATTCTTACTGAATGGACAAGAGCCTAGAGTGTTCTGATACTGAGATTGTAGGATTTTAGAGAATGAGATGGAAAGCAGAATATATATTTTTATGTGAAGAGATAGACACATACGAGAACTTAAAAGCACACAATTTCTCTTGGTACTTGTTTTAATTATCCTTGATGGTATAACCAGGATCATTGTGTTACTCACATTTCTTTAAATAGCTCATGTCAAATTATCCTTAAATGAGGATTCACTATCATTATTTTCTGGCATAAAGATTCCATTTTTTGCAATATTAATGTGCATATACATATATGTATATACACATACATATATATGATACAATACTAACACTTTCATTTAGTAATTCCTTGAAAAGTTTGCTACTTCCAGCACCATATACAAATTCTAGCTCGAGTATTTCCCTCTATCTCCCACTTCCCAAATCTTTTAACAATTTGTAAGTGAAAGGAACATATACTGTAATGAGGTATTTTTAATGTATGTCCATAACTGATGAAATATTATTTATAAAAACATATTGGAAAGTTGGGATGGGATAATCCAGACAGATATAAATAGATAATCGAGAGAGATGAATAGATGGGAGAGAGAGGAGAGACAGAGACAGAGAGAGAGAGACAGACAGACAGACAGAGAACTTTACAGTTTATAAAGAGCTTTCTTTGCAAAAAACTGTGAGGTAGGTAATATAAGTATTATCTCCATTTTTACATGAGGAAATTAGGGCTCTAAAAGTTAAAGTAACTTACCTGAGATTGCACAGATATGAGACGAGATTTGAATCCAGATCTCATAACTCCAAATCCAGAGTGTATCTATACTATCATACTGCCTGTCAATATCCTTATCCATTTCATAATCCTTAAGAAAAACCTTCAAAAACAGGGATTTTTAGTAGACTAAATTAGTTGATCTCCCAGTGATCTAAAAGTCAGTAGTAGCAGCATCTGTGTAAGGTGTTCTAGTCAGGTCAATAGTTTTAAAACCAAATTCCATGTATAATCATAAGAGAATCAAAGTTCCTTTCCTAAAATGCATTTTAGCACAGAATACAGTAGTATGTGCGCACTAATCACACAATGACATGTATTCTAACATATAAAACATCTCCCCATAAAGATGAATTTTGTATAAATTCTATTCTATCCTATCTGGAAAATCAAGAGGGCATTCTGCATGAATTAACTCTAAATCATATTAAGCAGAAAAAATGACTTTAAGGTAAAAATATACAATTTATTACCTTCCATAAAATCTATTTTCTTTACCAAAAGAATAAAGGAAGTGCATATTTTTAATAATATTCAAATACAGAAACATATGAACTTCTGTGTGCCACCTGGTTGTTATTAAAGAGAGGGTGGAGAGTGGAGTTTTCTGATAGGTGGTTATAACTCACCCCATTTATTTTGGGGACCCCATGTAATTCTAGACTGAGAAGATCTAATTCTTTTCAGTTTGAGACTTTGATATCACTTCATGAAAATAGGAAGGCCATTCCCATATGGAAACTTCAGGTTTCCTTTAGAAGGTTCAGATTTGTTGTAGTGAAAAGAACAATGGACCTAGGGTCAGAGGACCCAGATTCTAGTCCTGGATTTATTACTACCTAGTTGTTTGACTTTGGACAAACGTCTTCACTTCTCTCTAGGCCTCAGCCTTACTACCTATAAAGTGATGAAGTTGCACTGCATACTTATAACTCTTAAAAATTACATGATTCTGTGTTTATTTTTTATTTATAACCATCTATGGTTTAATGACTACACATTGTCTTGAGCACCATAAGCAGAAAGAAAAGTGTATTCAATATATACTTTACTCATGCATGCCAATAGATATGCATACATATTATGTATGAGTCATTCAAGTATGTATGTTACATATACATACATGTATATATGTTACATATACATACATATGTGTAAACATGTGTGTGAATATACAAACACAATCTTTCTGGTCAAAGAAAAAATTTGTAAAGGTGGTGAAATGCACATATTGATGTAGGTGATTATCTTTTCTTTTTCTTTCACCATGCATGGGCTCTGTTTTCCCTGGAGGCTTATTCGGTGTTCTCTGAAATCCAAAATAGAGTAATCATGACGGCCAAAGTGATGGAAACCAACTCATATGTTCAATATCTGATGGAACTGACCTCGGTGTATGTGGAACAATGATGACTCATGTAAGACATGCCTTTCATTATTTGAAGAAATTTCAGGGAAAAGAGGGAGTAGACATGCTCTTTGCTGTTTTAATGAGCAAAAGGAGGACCCCTGGGTAGGAGACACATAGAAGCAGGCTTAATATAAAAATTTTCTAATGACTTGTATGATCCAACAATGAAATGAATAACTTTATAATATTCCCATTATTAAAATCATTCAAACAGAGGTTAGATAGACATCTGTAAAGAATGCTGCAGAAAGAATTCTTGCAATAGATGGAAGATTGTATAGGTAAAATCTGGATTCCCAACTGATGAGAAGATTTGGTCATTCTGTAATTTGTGAACTGAAGTGATTGTCTTCAACCTATCAGAGAAAAAAAAGGTTTGGCTTCATTATAAAATGGGACATAAAGATTAAGACCATGCTATGGCTCTTTCACATCCATTTAGGGGGACAGTGTGGTTTAGGGACAAGAGTAACAGCGATGGAATCAAAAGACCTGCATTCAAATCCAAGTCCATCATACCTTTGTGACCTTGAACAAAGTGTTTAATCATTTTGGCCACAGTTTCTTCACTTTTCATATGAGAAGTTGTGTGTAAATGAACACTAAGGTCTCTTCCAGCTTTAAAATAAAGTTCATAAACTTTAGAGTTAGCATACTACAATGCTCATTTAAAATGTGCCAATACATCTTCACAGAAAACATACATCCCTGTGATGGAATAAGCATTGTCTACAGGTTGTGTTAATGAAGAAAAACGGGGAAGAAAGAAAACTTAAGGTCATTAATTTGGAGCAAGGAGGTTCCTTAGAGGCCATCTTATTCACCTCTCAGTTTACAGAGGAGGAAACTGAGGGTCAGATGTTAAATGACTTGTTCAAGTTCATGCAAGATAATAAATGACAGAGGTAGTATTTTTTTCTTTGTCTTTCAGCCACTGGGCTATATGTACTAGTCATGAGGAATACAAAGGCAAATATGAAACAGTTTATTCCCTCAGGGAGCTTAAATCCTATATTTGACCTTACGTGTACATGTACCAAAATGAATAGCTATCTACCCCAAGCACTGATCTTCTGCCATCACAGGAGAGTTTGGTTCTGTGGAGCATCCCGTAGGTGAAAGGAACTCCAGGATTATCACCAGTCCAAAGGGCTCTAAAGAGATGGACTTATTTTCTTGGCTTATGAAATTCATCATTCCAGTGTGAACGGTATAGCTAAATGTGTTTTGTATAGTTCAATATAGTTTAAATGAGATTTGAACTCCCAATTCCTTCCTGATCATGACTTATTCTCTTATGAGTTCTTTAAAATAGGTAACTTTTTAGGATTATACTGGACTTCCTACGATCACCTTGGGTATAGTAGTTAAAAGTTCTGGGATTCAGATCAAGAACTTTGCTCAAATTCTTCCTCTGACACTTACTAGCTGTGTGACCATAGACAAGTGACTTACCGTCTCTGAGCTCTCTCACCTGTAAAAGGAGCAAGTTGGATTAGATGACTTCTCAAATCACTTCCAGCACTGAATGTATGATCCCCAGAATAAAACTGACTGGAATTTTCAATGTTGCATCCTATTGAATAGTTGTGTAAGTTGGTTTTACAACCTTTGTCCTGTTGAAATACTGTTTTGGGGAAACTACAAATTTATTCATACAAATAGAAAAATAATTTTATTACTCCTCTTCTAGGTTCTGCTTACATATATTCCACTTTGTAGTGCTCAGGACATGACAATATATGTGTATATTTGAACAAGTTCATTGGAATGTAATCAGTGAAAGGAAAACAAATTTAAAGATAATATTGATAAGAATTTTAACACATAAAACTTAAGTATGTTATCCAATTTCTTTATTCTTATTCTACTTCAATCTAGAGAATACTTCTAATTCTGGGCCTTACTTTCCTCTTCTGTAAAATGAAGAGATCTAATAAGATAGTCTTTAAGGTTCTAGCCAGATCTAAGATTTTGTGGATTTTTGTGATATTAATTTGGGAACTACTTAGAATGCAATACAATTTGTTGTTGCTGATAGCATTTTCCACAACAGAGAAGGGGGCTTATAAAGTTGTCTTTTCTCTGTAGTTCCTAGATTGCCATGGGACAGGCAGACAAAAAAGGGGAAGTATAGCTAACTCTTCTCGTCGACTCACTGGATAGTGAAGACTAGAGGGGAAAATGGGTTGAAACCTTTGGTTTTTGAAATGAAGCAGGGTTCGGATTAGGCAACATTAAGTTTTGCCAGCAGTTGCTGGTCCTAGAAGCCTGTTTAAGAGCTCACTGTCAACAAGGAAATCGTGGGCAGCACTTAAAGTGGCTCACCTCTGATTTATTCATAAACCTCACACGAGCTCTTGGCTTTGTTCTTGCTCTGGTAAGGGGGAACTGATGCCAACAAGAACAGGAGGAAAGAGCTTTTTGCATGGTCCAAAAGTGAATAGATCTCTACCTCAAAGCCTGACCTCTATTCCGGAGATCTGTTGGGTGACAGTTGACTCTGTCTGTCTAGGAGTGTATCCTCAGATGCATTGCAAGCAGAGGTTACAAAAAATAGACACTTTGTAAACTCTCTAGATGTAACAGGAACTTAGCTCCTTACTTAGCACAACACTTGGAATGGTACTAGTTTGAACATTTGTGTGTTTTGCTTTTTTTGGTGAAAATTCAAATTCAAATCTGAGCACTAAGATTCCTAAAACTCACTTTTTTTTTAAAGACTGACTTTTAGCAATTTATGAATGTAAAACAAGTTCAAGTTTGGAAAATGAAATAAATGATATATTGCAAGAGCACTGAAGAAATGAGCTTACTTGTGTTCTTATATGTATATATAGAAATTATAGAGTGGTTCTATAAGGCCGCAGTGGGGGAAGGGACTTTTAAAAGACAGTCAACTGGCATGTTTGCACTGGGGCAAAGGTTGAGTACAGTTCCTTAAATCCCCAGAGCAACATTTAGTTAATGCTAGCCTTTTTTTTTTTCTGATCCTGTCCACATTTGATTTCCCTTTTTCTTTTTGATGGTTTGCTTCTTATGACTTAGGGTTAAGATATTTTAAAATTTACTCCGATTTTCACAAGACATTAACCAAAAGGAGTCATCTTAGGAGATAGTGATGAGAGTGAATGATATATCTTTAGATAAAGCACTTCTCGTGTGCAATCTGATCAGAGTCATCAGCTCATTTGTCATGGCTGAAGTGAAAGTGTCAGGGCCAATGAGTGTATGAGTGCTGAAGGGGGCGAAAGGGCTTTTGGAGACACTCTTGTGCTGGGAGTAGGCCATGGCTTAGATGCAGCTCTAGGGAAATGCTAGGATTAGCCAACTCTGTGCACAAATCCCTAGCATAACAGAATTAGTTGTGAAGGCGGGGGAGAGAAACAACAGTAATATATTGCTATAGGATTGTTTTAGTCTGGGGTACAATAACATGCAAAGGACTGAAATAATTTATTAAAATGACTTAAAGCACTGTGATTTCATACAGACTCCTTGAAAACAAAAAAGAATGGGACTGATGTGGAGTACCAAAGGAAAGTGCAGTATAACAAATATTCAGATCTCGACTTTTAAATGATTAAAGTATGATTCCTCCCAAAAGCAGAAGGCTATTTTTCCAGGCAGATCTTTTCTTGTGCCTGCTCGGATAACATTCAGCCCAAAGGTACATTAGACCGACAGCACAGTAGAATGGAAGTTAATACTTCATTTAAATAACAATGCTTAGTACTGAGATACTTGTTGCATTGTTTAGTTTGTACAAAACCAAGAAGCTAACCTTTCTTTGTGCTGTCTTCATTCTGCAACTTTAATTGAAAAGTAACTTATTTTCACTAACTACAGAAGTTCTTATCTTTGACAGACCAAATCTAACAGATTTATTTCATTTTGGGTACAGTGAACTGTTCTCTTTCAGATAATGTGCCCATACAACCTTTTCTTGTTTAATTCTATTGATTTACAGCGTTAACGTGAAATAATCTGATACCTGTTTCCTGCCCTTTGAGTATTTGTAGTCAAAGAGGCTGATTAGTTTTTTTTCCAGCTCTTTAGCTGTTTTAAATGTATAATTATCATTGCATGTCATTTGATAGCCGCACTAATTGCTGCCAACCATTGTCTGTTTGCACTTAATGCTGAAACCTGATCAACATCCTGCTTTGGTTGATGTTTGGTGGTAAACTTTAATTAACTCTTATTGCATTGAAGAAGAGTTCAGTCTCAGTGCTAACTAATCATTTACCTTCATTATGTCCTGACAGCTCCACTTGTTCTTGGCCCTAATAGATACACCAGTCAGTAAATAAACCTGCAAACCTTCATGCCTTGAAGTTGTTCCACACTGATATTTTGCTGCTTAAAGTATAAAATAATTGGCCATAAATGATCATTTAGTTAGTTCAGTACCTTAACTTTTGCAGGCACTGATCTCAAATTGCCCCTTTCATGCAAGACAATTTCATTTTCATAGAAATTGCAGATTTCAGATAACATTATTTCTTCGACATGGTTCCTCTATACATGCATCTTTTGAATCAATACAATTAAGCTTGTCTCCTGTTGGAATTCTTGTAATTATTTTTTCCTGAAATACTTTTCCTGTAATGATATTGAAGTTAAAGTAATCAGGTTACTGGCAGATCATGTAAAATTCAACTCAGAATTGCTGACTGCTTGATTTTAATTTGTCTGACATCAAGTTTGTTTGAGAAGGGATAATACGTGGGTAAACCAAGGAGCTTATAATTATGGTGGACATTTGTTTATAATGAAATCTAATTAAAGTTCATACATTTTAAAACACAAAAGTTAATTACTGAATTGCTCACTTCACTTATGCACAGCAATCAAATTAACTTTCAGTACAAAATATGTCAACAGACTACTCATAACAAAAACAAAATGGCCAACTGAGCTTGGTTCTAAAAAAAACCAAATTTATCATTATCTCATGCAAAAAGAGTAACTGAATTACACCTTGGTAAAAAGATTCCTCAATCACTTAGACATAATACTCCTCTAATAAAAAATGCTAACATAGAAGGAAAAAAAAGAGAACTTTCTTTGGTAGGGATGATGCTTTTATTTAAAGATGCACAGTGAGAAGTATTAGATACTGACTTTTAAAAGTATATAAGCACACGTTTATCCTATATTAACCCCTTTCATTAAAACTTTTCAATTATGTGGGAAGATGGGCATTATTAAAGGAACAAAAATGTTTTCTTGAGCAACTGGCTTATTGATACTGTGCTTCATCTAATTCAGCTAGGGTAATCTTGCAAGCTAATACTTTTTTTAAATGCACTTAAATCTTGCTTTATGGCATTAGTTGTGAAAGACAGACTTGTGAATCATTGATCAAAATAATTCTATAATTATTTTGAAAGTCAAAATTTAAGTTGATTAAATCAATATTACCTTAAGGACTGTATATGAATAAAAACAGCTTATTCTT
The DNA here is from genome assembly GCA_028658325.1 of Potorous gilbertii. Classification (NCBI taxonomy): domain Eukaryota; kingdom Metazoa; phylum Chordata; class Mammalia; order Diprotodontia; family Potoroidae; genus Potorous; species Potorous gilbertii. Next base: position 10,728,398 of record CM053773.1, on the reverse strand, counting down.
ATTTACCTTTCTTCATCACATGTGGAACATATGAGTATTGATTGTGTATGTGTGCTATTTTTCTTTTAACCAGGCTGAACCTAGTGGTAAATATTGAAACTTTAGAAGCTGGATCTTTAATGAGTAATTCAGATGTTTTTTTCCAATGGCTTTATTTAACTATGATACAAAAACATCATATTCTCAGCACTAAGATTTTTTTCAAGTGTAATACATTAGATTGCCATC
>CM053773.1:10695670-10718170 GCA_028658325.1 Potorous gilbertii | reverse complement strand
AAATAATTAAGAGATGAATGAAAAAAGTCAAGATCTGCTAACTTTATGCCTCTCACTTAGTTGATTAAAAATGGCTAATTTATATTAAATATATGCAGATGTTTATCTAATATGAAGAAACTGTAACTTTAATTGGGCTATCCCTTGCCTAAAAGACTAAAATTGAAAGAGTTGGTTTTAAACAGCCTCACCACCGTTTTCTTCTTATGCATTATTAGGCAACATATTTTAAAGTCTCTAACTCAAGATCATTAAGCTGGTAAAAAAATAGTTACCACATTCTAATTAGTTGCATGCATATCTTTGTATCATATATATGTATATATGTATACAAATAGTAGACTTTTATCAGCTTATAAAATATATCATACAATCATGTTTATGTAAATTAGTTTGACTCAACTTAGAATTAATTTTTTGTTACTTTATTGATCAACTTTCTTGCTTTTGAAAATACAGATTTCAGAATGACATCATGCCCAGTAGGAGTAATTAAAGCTATCTGATGAGGGAATTTAGAAGTTGAAAGGGATGATTGTGATTGATCCTGATTCAATCCTATTACAGCTTTTTATAGTTTAAGCTCTAGAGAAAGCAAACTCCTTGTCAAGACTTTATTTTACAGATTCCTTTGTGTGTACTATGTTTTCTGGTCTCTATTTTCCCTTTTAATTTTTTTTCCTGTAGTAAATAATGAGCTGCCGCCTGAAATCCGGCTTGCCAGTGGTCAGCTAATGGGTGATGACCTGTCCCTCCTTACTGCAGGAGAGCTGTCACCTTATATCAGTGACCCAGCGCTGAAGCTATTCCAGTGTGCTGTTTGCAACAAATTCACCTCTGACAGCCTGGAGGCCCTAAGTGTACATGTGAGCAGTGAACGCTCTCTCCCTGAAGAGGAGTGGAGGGCTGTAATTGGAGACATCTACCAGTGCAAGCTCTGTAACTACAACACCCAGCTCAAAGCCAACTTTCAGCTTCACTGCAAGACTGACAAACATATGCAGAAATATCAACTGGTGGCTCACATTAAAGAAGGGGGCAAAACGAATGAATGGAGGCTGAAGTGTATCGCCATTGGCAACCCAGTTCACCTAAAATGTAATGCCTGTGACTACTACACCAACAGTGTGGATAAATTGCGCTTACATACCACCAATCACAGGCACGAGGCAGCCCTGAAACTATACAAGGTAAGCAGTGACATCCATTTCATTTGGCACAAAGTTGAGAAAGAAATTAACTGTTTCAAACCTTGCAGCACAAACCTTCAAGGAAAGGACAGATTAAAGGATGGAGTAACATATTTTCTGGTTAACAGTACTAAAATCATACTTCTTAGTCATGGTACATGGAACTTGAAGAATTTGTTCAAGAGAACTATTTCATGTCCAGTTATGTGTGTTTCTTTAGTACCAATTGGATCCTTAGCTTCCCAAGATAAAATGACTTTTCCATATAATTTCATAGACGATAGGGTTTGTATGGTTTCTTTATTTCTTTTTTATTTAATAGCAACTTTGTTAGCTAGATATTTATTGACTGAGAGCAAGGTGGGGGTGGGGATTGGAAGGGAAAAATCCATGTTCTGAGTCGGGAAAGACATCATCTTTTGGCATATGAGCCTGTTGACAAATATAATCTATCAAAACATGACTGTTCTTCTCCGTGTTTACAGTAACACAGAGTAAACATACTCTCACAGAGCATTATTAGAAAGTGTTCAAAAGTAAACATTGTCATCATTTCATATGCCTCTGTCCCAAGCTAGTCATGCTTTTTTTTTTGCAGACATTAAAGGGTGTGGTGTCAATAAATATGTTCAGATTTATAGCAAATATATTTTTGTCTTTACTGGAAAAGTCTATGCAGATGTGATGAATATGTGCTAGTGATGAACACCATTTATTACACAACTTGTCATGACTTTTTCCAAACCCTAATTACTGGGTAATTTATTCTCTGCAGTGTGTTTACTGGATTGGCTTGATTGTCTTGGTTCATATACAAATGTAACACATCCATTTCCATGATGAATAACTTTGTAACTTATTAAAAACTTCTTTTGTCTAGAGGATATTAAAATTCAGGAAATATTGCAAACCATTAGTCATTGTAACAAGCTCTAAATATGATTACAAAATCCATTTTGCTAGTGTTATCTATTGATTTATACTAGAAATCAGTGATAACTAAACTATCAGGAGTAAGCTGCTGATTACAGTACCTATGCTTTTTCAAATAGTATTTTTTAAATGAGCAGTAGAGGGGACAAACTGTGGATTTCTACCTTGACTACAAACATTCTTAATTTTGTTGGTTTAGTTCTATTTATAAGGCCAGTTGTTTTTTTTCCCCATTTGAAAGCTTTATTAGATTGGTAGAAAATACTGTGCACGATAGTATGGATCTATGTCTGAATTTATATTGTCTTTTCTTTGGTACTGGTACGTTACACATCAGGAAGGAAATGTTAGGCTTGGCTTAGAGCATTTGAGGGAAGAAGGCCTCAGCATAAGATGGAAGTTTTGTAAGCTTATGATATTAAAAAACAAAATACAAAGGAGGAATTGTATTATGCTTCAGTGATTTTGGTTATGTGATCAAAGTTTGATTGTAAATGTCTTTCTCTTGCTAATTCAAAGTATTAAAACTTTCAGAATACCTAGGAGAAGAAAAATATTAATTTTGTATAAATAATAGCTGTAGGCCCTGGGAGTCATATAGAATATTCATGAACTGTGTTTACAGTCAAGTAGCTAGCTCCTCTAACAATTAAGTTAACATGCTTGGCATATAAGATGGAAATGTGTAAAAGTTTCCATTTTATTAATGTCATATGGAAGTATGAAGAATGGCAAAATGGTGATGTTTCTTTTTTCTTAATATGTTTTTTGAAGGTGTCTTACTTGGATAGAATAATATGGAATGTCAAAGTTGGAAGGAAACTCAGAGATCAGGCTAGTCCAACCTCCTCGTTTTAGACAGGGGTAAATAGTTGCTTACAGTCACAGACCATTCCTTGTGGAAGTTGCCTTCATAATTTTTACTGCAGGGACAGTTTGCATTATCTCTGAATGTTTATCAACTCATGAAGGGCTATAGAGGATGGCTACTTGCAAGCACAGATTTCAAAGTTATTAGGAACATCAGAACTGTCAGGTGGAAAAATAACTGAATACTTTTAGGCAAATTTTTTTCCCAATATTGGAAAGTGAAAAGAAAAGATAGTCTTGCCCATCCAGCACTATTCATTTTATTATGATTTTTTAAAAAGTCTAACTTTCTTATTACTGTATCATTCAAGTACACCTCCTAGTATGGCAATGCCGGTGGGGTTAGGAGTGGGGAGGGAACAGTCTTCCTTTCAATGAACACAGTTTCAGTTGTGGTTTTTTAGGGTGAAGGAACCCTTTATATTCAGACTGTTAGAACTTGATATTAGAAAATTAAGCTATGATCTTTTACAGTAACCAGCAAGAAATATTTAATAACTATTAGTAAAGGAAGGGGTGGAGAGATGCTCCATAGCAACCAAGTGCATTTGCATTTATCTGGAAGAAAAGTTGGAGTTTTCCAAGTTTAGAAAGCTTTGGTGTTAGTGATAGTGCTGTACATATCATTGTAACTGCCCATCTGTACCTACATTGCATACATCCATACAGCTGCGCCTACATACGCCATTTTAAGCATGCCATTTTCCACTGTAATTTGTTCTCCTTTTGAATGATGGCAGTTGTGTGTGGCAACCAGACATGAAGTGATTGTCAAGCAAATCAAGGGCAGTAGAAACAGCAAGCTTAGTTGTCTTGCACCCAAAAATGTAATTGGTTGATAAGTAATATTAATTTTAATTGAGAAAACCTGGACAATAACAAGAAAAATAATAATTGGTAAGAGAGAATATGGAGAAATATTAAAATTAGAGTCAAAGTAGTTTCTGATTTGATTATCTATAATTACTTTAGAGTTTAGGTGCTGAATTCACAATGGTAGTCACATACTAAATTAGTTAAATTTTAAAGAAAAAAATGAGAATCGGTATTTACCAAAGGCAAATACTGAGCTATCAATAAACTTCTCTTACTTTTCTCTTATTGACAACATATTGATTTAGAACACTAAAAAGACTATAATTTATCAGTTCAATTTGAATAGATCACTTTTCCTGTTCTCCAACTAGAGTGGTACTGCCTAAAAGAAGTGTGTGACCTAATTCTAGTTTAAAGAGGTTAAAGGTTAAAGGTTAGTCCTAAAGCATCATCTGCCTAGCTGCTTAACTTTAAAATGATCAATTTAATGAAAATCTGTTTTACAGATGGTGTTTTAATGTCTTTGGCAGGATTTAGGCAGCTTAAACATTAGACGCATGCTAGTAAAAATTATTTCTTTATTTGACCAGAAAAACACCTTTTCTTTTATGTTTAAGGTAAAAGGCATGTGGGACATGGTATTTTGGCAAAGGACCCAGAGGCAGAAAGTGTTGATGATCTTTCCATATGGGCTCAAAAACAGAATACCTTTATGTCTGTTGCTAACGATGACAGGAAAAAAAGAAAAACCAAGCATAGCTGTATTCAGGTTTTGGCAATAATATTTGACTTTGAATTTACTTATTTATACTTTTAAAAAGGGAAGGCAATGTTGGTCAAAACATTCCTTAAGGAAAAAACCCTTTCATTTTATTTTAGAACTTTCTGATGTACAAAGCATTATATATTTTTCTAAATTAAAATGATAACACAGTCTAGGTCAGCTTTCCTCAGGTAAAGTTAATATGAAACAAAGTTGAATCATGAAATAAAACTTGTATGAAGGGAATTTAGAGTCACCTTAATTTCAATTTCAACTTTTTCATGAATATGTTTAAAATAAAGTTGATAAATTCCAAATACAGAAATACAGTCTGTTTCATTAGCAAACCTATTTTATATTTAGGAATTTCTTAAGCCTTTATTTAATGCATGAATATTTTCAACTTAACTGTTTTCTAAACTCAGTTGCTGCATTCATCCAATGGCAAACATAAGCATGTTGATATCACGTCTGTTAATTTCCCCATTGTTGTTTTCCCTACAGTCCATGATAGAGTGACCTTCATGTATCTAGCACCCAAATACTTTATTAATGAATAAATCAATAAGTAAAAATGGTTTCCCACAAAATAAAACTTCTATTTTTATAATAACAACTGTGTGTTCTAAATATCACAAATGATCCTAAATATTTCCAAAGAGTCATAAAAAATGCACAATTCGAAACAAAAAGAACAAAGGAGACTTTTGCAGTATTTTACATGTTGGATTTAGAGTCCAGCTTTCAGTTGGTTGGGGTCAAGAATTTTCATGGTCAGCTGGTGAATCTTTCTTTCTATGGAGGAAATGCAAATGCCATGCAGCACCTGTTCTTCAGATGAACCTATACTATTTTTTTAAAAGTGAGGTGTTCACGGATTTCCTTCTTCAAAATCAAAAGCTTAATTACAGTATAGTGCCCTCTTACATTCCTCCTCCTTTTTTTTCCATTTGTGAGAAGTGAAGCAGACTAGTCTGTCTGGATTCCATAATGCTGTTTGCATATTTGTATTTTAAATCAACTGGGAATAGGGAATGCATAGATTGTCTCTATCATGAGCAAAGAAGCCCAAGTGTGATTTAATCCTTAGGTAACTTTATAGTGAAACATTCCCCCAAGGAACATTTTTGGGGTTTTCTCATTATCATGTTATGGATGAAAGAACTAGGGTTAAGATCTAGAAATCAAGGACCAAGAGAGAATAAGAGGAGATATATTAGAGAAAGAATGTGAGAAAGGAAATCAAAGTGGAACAATTGCCTCCAACCACCTTATTTGTTTTTTCTAAAATGAAACAATGATAACCTGATCAGTTTGGAATTAACAGGGAGTCACAAGTATTTTCATTTCAGCAGGCTTATGTCTAACTTTGTAATTCAAAATCAAATATACCAGATATGTGCCATTCCAATTATTGAACTGTCATTGTTCCAGTATGATGGCAAAAGAGGTCAAGAGATTGTGTGGCACAAATTTACATAAAAATCATTGTGCAGAAGGAAATTGGAATATGTCTGTGCATCTAAGAAACCAAAAATATGTTTCACTTAATCTTATTCCAGTCATTTGTTTAGATGAAGAAAGCTGTTTTCAGAGATAAACAAAAGTTATTCTCTGCTGCTAAACATTAACCTAACTATGGAAATTATTGCCATTTTTATTAGTTTCAGATTTATGTTCATTTCAAGGTTGAAATGTAGTGTGAAATTTAATTCCAGCATCTGAATTTTTTTTAAAAAAAGAAATTGTAATTCAAATTATTTATTGTATTATAATGTCTAAAGATAAGAAGAATATTGAAATATTTTGTATCATGTGACAATTATGTATAGGCCTAATACTTACACATAAGTATGCAGATCAAATAGATGTTTAGCTAATAGCAATTTATAAATTATTGGTTTCTTTTAAAAATCATAATATAATTTGTGAGCTGTGATCCTTTTTTCCTACTTCTGATTTTTTAAATGAAACATTTACTTTATAGACTAAAACAGCTAATTCACTATAGGTACTTTTTTTCTCAAATGACAGGAACTATGTTGCATTATGTGTTGGGGATGCTATTTATAATTTTCATTCATCCAACACACATTTATGCAGCACCTACCATACATGAGGCACTGTGCTAGGCACTTGAAGCACAAAGATAAAAGCAATCCTTGACCTCAAGGAGCTCATATTACACCAGGAGGAAATAACCTAGATAGTCAATATAAGCAAAAACAAAACGTACAAAGTAATTGGGGCAGTGGGGGCGGAGATGAGGGGAATATTGAAAGGGCTTCTATAGGAGATGACACTTGACTTTAGGCTTGAAGGAAGCTGGTCATCCTAATAGGTGAAGAGAAGGACGATCATATTTGTCATGGGAGACTGTATGTGTGAAGATTTGGAAATGAGAGAAAGATTTTGCTACAAGGAATAGCAATTAGACCAGTTGGCTGAAGTATGTAAGTGTAGAAAGATGAATATACCTGGAAAGGTGGACTGAATTGTAAAAGACTTTTAAAGTTAAACAGTGAAGTGTGCAGTTAGAGGCAAAGCCACTGGAGATTCTGGAACAGGGAAATGGTCGGTCTTGTGCATTTTAATTTACCTTTTGGTAACTGTGCAAAGGATGGAACAAAGGAGGGGAGATAATTAAGGCAGAAATACTAATTAGAAAGTTATTGCAGGAGTACAAGTTAGAGATGATGAGGACCTAAATAGGGTGGTGACAATGTGAGTGGAGGAAGAATGGTGAGTGTGAGAGAGGTTGTGTAGGTAGAATTCACAAGACAGCACTGTTACATTAGCACATGAGGGAGAATGAATAATCACGAACTAATAGGCTGAGAACTTGGGTGACTAGAAGCATGATGGTGACCTGTGTTGACACAGGCAAGCAACTTCAGAAGTTTGGGAAGAGTAATTTTGTCCGCAGAGGACAAAAAAGCACTTTGTTTTTAGAAGTGCGTCTTTACACATACATGTATGAGCTTTTACATATAAACATACATAAAATGAAGATTAAGGCTTATACTAGGCATGGGTACCCTACTCTACCTGGTCCACTGTGGCAATACAATTATTTTTTGTGTGTGTCAAGATAATGGATTTAGCCTCATGTCAAATTGTAAAGCTAGGTGAAGCTGGTTAATGGAGTACTACTCTCTCCATGTCCTGTTGGCACTCTTTCATCTTCTCCCAAGGCATCCAGTGTTCTCATACTATTCGCTGGTATTAGAAAGGATTTTCTTTTGTTATTATACTTTCTGTCCCAGACTTGGCCTTCTCAGGTGTGTCAGGATCTTTTCTTTTTCTTTCTCATTCCCCATTTCTTCAGTTAGGACAGGTGATTAATATAATCATACAGTAAAATGTGATTGACATAGTTTTACTAAATCTACCCTCTCTTTGGAGTTAATTTCTTTGATAAAATATGTACCAATCAACATTAATTTCTAATTTATAGGTTATTATGGGAAAAGAGCAATTCTCTTGATCTTTTTTCTCCCAACCTTCTAATCAAACAAATAAAAAATAAAAGAAGCTTGGCGTCTTCCTTTTTGGCTGCCAAATCTTGTCATTTCTTTTTCTACAGCATTTCTTGCCTACTTCCTGTTCTCTCTACTCCTATAACCACCATTCTGTGTCAGGCCTTCATCACCTGGGCTAAGGGTCTTCAAACCTTTCTCCCCGCTCTAATCAGTCCTCCACACAGTTACCAACATGATTCTCCTTCGTGTAGTTCTGACCATGTTACTCAGTAAACTCCAGCGGCTCTCTGTTGACTGAGATTCAATGCTAGCTCCTTTCTTTGGCCCCTTCCTATCTCTGACATTCTTTAATTTGTTTCCCCCTGCCAGGCACTGTGTAGTGCAGCTCTACTGGCCTATTTGCTGTTCCTTACACATGACCTTCCATCTTCTTTCTGCCTGTGTCTTTACACTGGTTTTCCCTCATGCCTGCAATGCTCTTGCCCTGACCCCCAACCTCTACCTCTTAATACCCCTACCTTTCACACTTAGCTCAAGAGCCACCTTCTACAGTAATACTTTCCAATCCCCACAGCTTCTAGTGCCCTTAATCTCCTTTGTATTTATCTCCTATGTATGGATATATGTATATGTTGTCTCCCCCATTAGGTGAGCTCCTTGAGGGCAGGGATTGTGTTTTTACCTCATCTTGCATTGCATTGTCTGGCATGTTGTTATCGCTCAGATGCTCATTCATGTCCAACTCTTCACGTCGCCATGGACAATATCATGCCAGTACTGTCCACGGATTTTCTTGGCAAATAAATGGTGCTGGAGTGGTGTGCTATTTCCTTCTCCGCTGGATAAGGCAAACCAGGTTTAAGTAACTTGCCCAGCTAGTAAGTGTCTGAGGCTGGACTTAGACTCATATCTTCTTGATTCTAAGCCTAATGCTCTAGTCACTAAAACATCTAGTTGACTAGTACATAGTAAGTGCTTAATAAATGCTTCCTGATTGTGACACATACTCCCCTGCCCCAACTCCCACACTCCATAGTTTAGATCACTTTATATCTTTGTTTAGGGCATGTAACCTTAAAGATAGTGATTTTGTGGCCAGAATTTATTAAACTAGTTTGTCTACACATCTTCCTAAAGATGACATTTGGGGAACTGAGACAAAAATACTGCCAAAAATTATTATCTCAGTTCTCTGGTTTGTTATTCCACTTTTAGTCAGGGGGAAGGAAAGAATCACTTACTTCTCATTATTACAAGTGAGTGCTGTGATGCTGTGCAGTGATGCAATTCACTCATCTGTTAACCAGGCCCAACACTGATGAAAGGGGCTTGGCCCAGTGTGGAGTGAGGAGGAGCTGGTATGTGTAGAGCTACCACGAGCCTGCTTCCATAACAGCTGGTTTCTACTCTACATGCTTCACATCAAGTTCCCTTTCAGGCTGAACTCACACTCAAGCATAAGACAGAGTGAAGTAGAGATTCACAAGACTCATATTGTGGGAATTGTTGGTATAATTCAGGACAAAGTAAGGGAAAAGAGGTTTTATGAAGCAAAGTGAATGACTAGCCCCTAATTAAGGACAGACAAATACTCACCTAGGACATTGGGTTGGGGAGTGGGGGAGAGTCAGATGGGGAAAGAGGATTTTAGGGAAGTAATATAGATTGGTAGCTATATAGTAGGGAGCAACTTTAGCCTGTTACCAGGAGGCTGCTCCAGGAGTTAGAGCAGTTAGAGGTCTCAGAGGTCTTCAGACAAAGGCGCGGTGTGGCATGCTGGATTTTTGTATGTGTGTTGTAGTTCAGATGGCTGCTGAAAGACCTCTTGACTCTGGGATTCTCTAATTCTGAAAGTTATGAATTAACTTATCACCATTAATGTTGGGTAATAGGGGCCACCTTCATGAATGATACTTGGAGAGTATTTTTATGAGTTCTCTAGGGAAATACTTTCTATGCCTCTTTCATTATTGTAATTACAAGCCTGGGACCATTATTGGCAATTTGAAGGGGGTGAGACAACATTTTGTTCATGTTGATTGAGTTAAATCATATCTGACTCTTTATGACTCCATTTTGGAGTTTTCGTGGCATACATGACCAAAAAAAGACATCTACAGGTTATCTTGGGCAGCTAAATGGTGAGGTGGACAGAGTGCTGAGCCTGGAGACAGGAAAACTCATCTTCCTGAGTTTAAATCTGACCTCAGACACTTACTGGCTTTGTGACCCTGGCCAAGTCATTTAATCCCATTTGCCTCAAGCTCCTCATCTATAAAATGAGCTGGAGAAGGAAATGGCAGACCACTCCAGACCTTTGTCAGTTTAAAAACCTTAACTGTATGTAGGATAGGGATGATAGCCCAAAAGAGAAAAGGCACAAAAAGGAGATGACAGAACTATGGGAATGTATAGAGATAAAGAACAAAACATATTAACCTCTCACCACCCTTTCTTTACCCCTCAGTCTAGTTTACATAAATTCCTCTTTAATATACTGCCCAGATTGCCTCCCAGCTGTTATTCTTCCACACTAAATTCTCAAGCAGAATGTGGAGATAAATAACCTTCTATCTTATAAAATGATCCTTGGTGGCTTACTTCATGGGAAATAAGAGTGAAGAGGATCTTTATAGCTCCTCAAATATGGATACAAATTGAGGCAGATTGGAACCCAGGGTAGGAAGGTTCTCTTGTTGATCTCAACTATGTATAAGTTAATCTCAATTTACGGACAGGTTCTTCACCTTAAAAAATTGGCTTGGCCTGTAATTATTAAAAAAATGTATTGACCCAAAAGATTGAATTGGACCTTATCTGAACTGCCTTCCACATAGATGAAGTATGGTATTCAGAGTTAATTATGTGATTTCAGGTACATTTGGAAACATCCCCATTAAAAATTTCATCTCCTTTGATGCTTGAAATCCTACAGTTTAAAAAATGATACATTGTTCTATATTAATGACTATCATCACCATCATCTCTTTCTCTGCCTTCTTAAAATGCAAGAACTCCAGGAAATGGTAATACCTTAAGTACCCAACATTTTCCTGTGGGTGAGTTTCTAAGATTTATTTCCTTCGGTAACAGTGAGGAATTTGGCAGCATTGGGTACCTGAGGAAGAGATAAAAGGAATAGGAAAAGACAAAAAAGAGCAGAAGTTGAAAGAATCAGAAACAAATTTGTCATCTTTACAATTTTGCCAGAGGTAGGCAACACATAAATATGAGATACTTCGGAAGTTAAACCAAAGTTTTTATAACAGCAAGTTATCATTTATATGTATTTAAAAACTCTATATATGATCTAATTTATGAAATAGTCTAAAGGAAAGAACAGTTTTCTAAAGCATCCCAAAAGACTGTGAGTTCCTTGAGAGTGGAGTAGTATCCATAGCACATAGTACAGTTTCTGGTACAAAAGAGATACTTGTTGACTTGACTTAGACCCCAAAAGCAGACTGTGTAATGAAAAGAGAATCTGTTAGAGACTTCTCTACACAAATACATTTGTATACTTTCAAGTTCTACTATTCTAACCTGTCAAAAATGAAAATCACATTCTGTGACTGAAATGATATGTTAGTTATCATCCCAGCTTTGTTTCATCCACTTATTTGATATATATTCCATCTCTAATTCTATCCATTGACATATTGACATATGTTGTATCTGCGCATGTGTGTATATGTATATATATGTGTCTAGTCATATATTATGTATACATATATATATATATATATATATGGTTTTATACTTGTCTCTTGAATTTCCACCATTCTAGTCTGTGAAAAACATTTTGTATCCTCATCATTATTATATGTGTATGTAATATTATGTATAATATCTATCTATATAATATGTATATAAAATATGCAATACCCTTATTATATATTATGTGATCTAATATGCTAACTATCTTCCCAGTTTTGGGCCATCCACACATTTAATAAGCATTTCAGTTATACTTTCATCTATTAAATAAACAAACAATAATCACTGAATGAAAAAAGAGCAAGGACAAAGGGAGAAGAGAGCACTCTATAATAGTTCTACCTGTTTAAAATTGTTGTGTATCATTTAGGTTCATTAATGAATCTTTTTCTCAGTTTGTCTCATCAACATCATATACTTTCATTTTGCCTTCAGGTATATAGAAGTAAAAGACTGTCAAATGTTTTTTCTGAAATCCACATATTTAATCCAAGAGCAACAAATATTTGAGTATTTCATGTGAATAAAACATAGATATCTATGCCTATATGTCTATCTATATATTTATACACATACATCTACATTTGTGTGTGTGTGTATAGACTTATCTAAATAATTCTCCTGATAGACTAGGCTAAAACTTCTATTAAAACAACAACAAAATGAGATTAATCCAGTAGGATTAGTTTTAGTAAGCTCATGTTGGCTTATGGTGATGTTGCTTCTCTTACAAAATTCTCACACACCATGCACAACTTTTATTTTTCCAATGCATATATTTGATAAGGAATTGAAGTTCACTGACCCCTAATTTGAAGTCTACTTTCTTTGCTTTTTTGAAAACAGGAATATTTGCTAATCTGTACCCTAATTTAAAAAAACCTATTCTTGGAAATTTTTCAAAAATTACATTTAAAATTCTTTCACTTTTGTGAGATGCAGTTTTTCTGGACTTAGTGGCTTCAATTCTTAATGGAGTAACTAGATGCTCTCATTAGCTCATGCATCTTGAATCTCGGTTCCTCTCTAAACATTTTTGTTCCATTTTTCTCAATCTGAAGATTCTTGGTAGAGACCTCAGAAGCAGAATAGGAGTGAAGTAATTTTACCTTCACTCCATCATCCATGATCTCCGCTTGATCCACCTAGGGTAGCCACAATCTCAGCCCCCTTTTTAATCTTCTTTTTATTCCAAATAGACATTTAGCTCCCAAAGGCTAATTTGGGTTGTCCTAAATATAAATTCTTAGTCATCTCATTCTGGATTCTTTTATTTCTGATATTACTCTTGCAGAATCATGCTATTCTTTTTTTATTCATCCTCAGTTGTCTACCTTTATTTCCTATCTTCTATGGGATCTAAACAATCATCAGATCAAGTTGGCTGTAGAAGGATGGTGTGTGCTAAAGGATGAAATTCTGACACGTGAAAAAAATTAGATAAATTAGGAAGAAAAGGATGAGCTGTATGTGTTTCATAGAATAGTACAAATATAGATTTAGAGATGGAAATGGCTTCAGGTGTTATGTAATCCAACCTCATCACTTTACAGATGAGGAAACCAAGGCTTAGAGATGTTATGGAACTTGCCCAAAGTCATGAGGCTAATAAGTAGCCAAATCAAGATTTCAATCTATGGTTTTTGACTCCAGATCTCATGATCTTTCCAATGTCCCATACTGAAGTTCTCACCAAACAACATGTGTGAGACATATGTGTATAAATATATACCTATAATGGACATATAGATTATATAGATTTCCACAGCCTTCAATTTTGTTTGTTGTTGTTCCATTTACATTGTTATTGTTATTGTGTATATTGTTTTCCTGGTTCTGATTACTTCACTTTTTTATATCAGTTCAGATTTTTTGATGCTTTTCTTTATTCATCATATCCAATATTTCTTACAGCACAGTAATATTCCATTATATTCACATATCACAATTTGTTTAGCCATTCATTCCCTAATTGATGGGCATCTACTTTGTTTCTGATTCTTTGATACCACAAAATGTGGTTTCACATCTATGTGATAGACTATGAAGATTTTAGTATTATGATGACTTTCTTTCTTCCTTTCTGAATATTGATCTCCTTGGGAGGGAGGTAAATGCCTATCAATGGAATTTCTGGGTCATTAAATATGCACATTTTAGTCACTTTTTCAGCATAGTTCAAAATTGCTTTCCAGAACTGTTGGGCCAAGTCATAGCTCCAACAGTACGATATTAGTGATTCTGCCTTTCTACACTCCCTCCGACATTGACTGTTCCCATTTTTTGTCATCTTTGCCAGTTTTATGGGTGTGTTGCTTCATCCTCGGAGTTGCTTTGATTCATGTTTCTTTCATCATTAATGATTTGGAATAGTCTCTTTTATGGTTTGTAGTTTGTACTTCTTTATTTGGAAACTGTTCATAGCCTTTGATCATGTACCCATTGGAGAATAGCTTTTGGTCTTATATATTGGTGTTATTTCACTGCATATATTATATAATGGATGTTAAGTAAAGGTGAAAAAGACATTTTCATATATGTAATACTATATGTGTAATATAAGAATGATATTATATGACATATAATACATAATTATATATTACTTAAAATTCCTCCTTCACTTTTACCTCGCATCCATTCCTATTACTGTTTTAGCAATTCTTTCTATATCAATTTTTCAAACAAACACTCATTTATTTTTTCCAAAAAATAATTTCTCATTTCTCATTTCGTCCCCCTTTGTTGACTGAACACTCTAGAACTTTGATCACTCCGGTCATTTCAAGGTCTATTATTATTCTTTTATTTTTTTTTCTGTACTCTCGCTACTCAGTGCTTTTGAGTATCTCTGTATTCAGTTGTATATATTGTATTTTTTCCTACTTGTGATTACATATAATTTGCATTTACTGTTTGACCTTCAGATTGTCCAGATTCTTGAGTGCAGATTCTAGTACTGTCTCTTAACCTTCCTTTCAAATTATTTTCATCCACTAGCATTGAGGGCTCTGTCAATGGTATTTGATTGTGTCTAAGTGTATATGGCATGGAATGAGGGGAAGACATAAAAAATGTTCAGGCAATGTCTTTAATGTATACTAACTACCACTCTAGGTAATTCTAGACAGAGTATACTTCCGGGCCAGCATTATAAGATTGGGCAACTTAAAGTTATCACATTTGCATTGTTGTAAGTCTTCATTTTTTACATAAGGAGACATTAGTAGTATATGGTGACAAAAGAAATAAAACCAAGACCAAACTGAAAAAAAAATAGTGCAATTTAGATCACATCTACATCAAACAAATATATTTGGCAATTCTTTTTATGCCACTTTTAGTTCTTGTTGATATCACCTCAGTTGAATGAACTCATTATTAAAACTGCTTTTCTCTCTGCATATTTGTAAGAACAGACTTAATTTTACTGCTTTCTTTTTTTTCTCTTTAATCTAGACCACAGATTTCATTGGTGTGGGGAACTGTCAGAGTAAAAATCTTCTCCCACTTATGCAAATCACAAACTCTTTTGCTATAATTTATAGTTTTTGAAAGTTGTCTAGAGATGAAGAGAGGTTAAGTTCCTTACTTGTAGTCATACACCCAGCATGTCTCGGGGCAGGCCTTGACACTGTATCTTCATGACTCTGAGGCTGGTTTCTCTATCTACTATTCCAGAATCTGTCCTTTCCAATTATAAAATTACTAATGATATAAACATTTCAAACAACCAGATTAGTAAGTTTAAAACATGTAAGAATATATTAGTAACCATAGTTTGAGATGAATTCCAAAAACCCTAAAATGTTTCCAATTTTTATATCCATAAAAATTAACCCTGCGTTATAAACCTTAGCATCTAAAAGAAATGGGGGTAGAACTAAAGAAAGTCAGAAAGAAGAACTGATGAAAATTAAAATAATATACTCTTTTTTCCACTGGCAATATTAAAATGACATTTGTAATATATCTATTCAGAAAATGTGGACAAAAAAGGTTCAAACTTCAATTGTGTGGAGTCTTTTTGCCCAGATCCTGAAGATGGTTTTACTGAAACTTATTATTTTAATTATTTGTCTGAAAATATTTTTATGATGAAGGAAAATTTAAAATGCACTTAAATATTATGGGCCAGTTATTCGTACACAATTAATTTGATTTCAGGTATATTCCTGAAATCCTTTCCTGCAGGGTATGAGTAAGTATCCGGATTCCCTAGGGAGGAAAGCTTTAAAAATCCTGCACAAACCTTTAATAAGTAGTAAAATCAGTTCACAAGATTCACACCATTAGTAAAAGTTTAGAGAACTGGAAAGGATTTGGTTAAGAAAAAAAATCACTTAAAAATGCCTGAATTCATTGATTGATGTAGCACTCAGAACTTGAGACATACTTGCTTCAGCTGATATCTTTTTCTCTAAAACATTTTAAAAGACTTAAAAACAGAGTGTTTTTTTAAATCAAAATAACTGTTTTAGATGGATTAGTATTCTTTCATTTTCCTTGATTTGTAAAATAGTAACAGAGAAATTACAAGAAGGTTAGACTTGCTAGTACATCTACCATTTAGAGATTAAAGGAAAAGAAATAAACCCTTACTTGTAAAACTAAATCAATATTGGCAAATGTGGATAACATTATGCAAATTTGGAGGCCAAATCAGGATTGATTCTTGAAAACAATCTCTTTAAACTTCTTGTCATGTGATCTTTCTATAATGATACATTTCCTCTTGCTAGAGGCATTCTTCAGATTAGTTAAGATTTACTAAGATGCCACATTTAGTGGTGTTACAGTTACCAAAAGAAGTGAAAATGTTCAACTCACGACCCCAATTGTAACCTCTTGTTCTCAGTTTTAAAGAGGAAAAAAAAAACAAGATTTTCTTTCTCTGTCCTTTATATTTACCTAGTCATGTTTGTCCTTCATTCTTGAAGAGGACCATGACATGCAAGAGAATTAGATTTAAGGGAGAGAAGGTTGTGCAAAGTCACTAGCCTCACTTTCTCCTCTTGTGCCATCTGAGTCTGGTGGTAAAATATAGATCAGGATGACTAAATGAATGAAAGTATGAGGCCTTAACCTTTTTAAGCTGTCTTTAACAGACTTCAGTTTATCTGAGGCAAAACCTATTCAGAGTTTAAGGCTAGGTAAGAAATGAGTCAGAGAATGGCCTCTTGTATGGAGTCCAAAAAAACAAATCAATTTGGGAGGGGAAGACTTTTGGAGTTTCTGGCCAAAACAGAAAAAAAATGCTATTTATATTCACTCTGAGTCAATCAGGGCCCAAAGAATAACCAAGTGGGACTTGACTTGTGACCTGTTGTTGGCCAATCAATGAGAGCCAGAGTGATCTGGGTTTAAGGCATGGATCTTAAGAGAAAAATCTAACTTGTAAACCCCAAGATATCTTGCAGAGCTTCAGTAACCAAAATTTATATTCCTTTGGGCAGAGCAGCTACAGGATATAAGAAAGGAAGAGGAAGGAAGGAAGGAAGGAAGGAAGGAAGGAAGGAAGGAAGGAAGGAAGGCAATGAACAGGTTACCAGCCCAGAAGTTCTGTTCAATCTGTTCAAATCTGTTCAAATCTGATCTGAGACACTTACTAGTTATATGACTTTTAGCAAGTCACAATTGCCTCCACACACACAAAAAAGATTTACCTAGACAGAGAAGCTCAAGGAACTAGGCATTATAGGACTTTTGATACTTTCTATTAACCAAATTAGAGCATTGTTTGCCCATCGAGGGAGCTGTCACTCTTTCTTCCATTTGAGATGAAGTCGAGAGTGTTGAAACTCTGCCTCACTTCCTGAAAGATTTATGGTCTTTTCCTTTCCCCAGAATACCAATAGTGTCTCCCAAATTGCATACAGTTTACAATATTGTAGTATAAAGTATATTTTTAGAATGAAAAAGACAAAAGAAAAACTTGAGAATGATGAACCATGAAGTACTAAAGAGCTATATCCATCCCCATAACTACAGTTCTGAAGTAAGTGTCTTCTCTTCACAGGTAGTTTCAGGAACTTGTTCACAGGTAGTTTCAGGAACTTGTTCCCAACTATTCTCTTCCTGTCTGCGATGCTTTGCACACTTCTCTGTGGTTCTCAGCAGGTACTGCTGGACTGCACTCTCCAATTCTATGCCTAGAACTCAGGCATTCTTCTATTCCATTAAATAATATAGACATCTTTTGCCAGACAAGGAGGAAAAATCCCTTTGCTTAGCTAAAGGCTGTTGTCTTTGGATGTGACCATTACAGTTAAGGTTAGGGGAGAAGGGAAGCAGTTCTGGAGTTTTCCTTGAGCTTCCGAAGATAAAATTTCCTGGCAGTGCATCATACTGCAATCAGTCAACTGTGCCTTCAGTTCCTATTGTGCGCTGAACACTGTGCTAGGTGCTGGGGGTACAACGACAAAAGTGAGACATCACTTTCCCCAAGAAGCTTGTGACTCTAAAGGGTCACTCATCACTGGGAGATTCACGAGAGGTCTCCTTAAGTAGGAGGCTCTTGAAATGAGACTTGAAATAAGCTGAAAGTTCGAAAGTCCTAAAGGCTGAAGTCAGACTGTCACCTGTGGAACAGCAAGTAAACCAATTTGACTGGAATGTAGACTAATATATATTCAGCTTAGAAAGCTAGGCTAGAGCTAGAATATGAAAGACTTTAAATGCCAAGTATGGGAGTTTTTCATTTTATCCTAAAGGCAATAGGAAATCATCCAAAGATCCTAGGTCTGGAAGTAATGTGGTTAGTTGTGTGTGCACTAGGAATCTAGTCAATTTGACAGCTACGTTAAGGATGGATTGAAAAGGGGAAAGACTAGATGAAGGGAGACTGCCTTTGAAGTTAATTGCAGTAGTTCAGAAGGTGATAAGGAATTAGAATAGGATGGTTGTGGCATGGGTACAAAGAAGGGAGATATGTTGAGGATGTAAAATTTACAAGACTTGGCAACTGATTGGATATGTGACAGTACAGAGATGATTATTACCACTCCTAGATTTTGAACTTGGGTGTCTGTAAGAATGGTGGTTCCTGCTCTAGAAAAAAAAATAAGGCCTAGCACTCAATCATTCTTGACATTATTCTCTTTTCTGCCCCTACTCTGATAAGGTAGTGCCTATGCTTGCCTTAGTGGGGTAGGTCTTTAACTTCAAGAGACTCCTCACCAGCTCTAGGTTAGGACTCAGTGAATATAAATGTGGATGTCTTTTTCTCCTCTAACACCTGAGAAGAGTTTCTTGAACCCTAAAGAATATGCTTCATCACCAAGAGCAGATCAAAATCCCTTTAATTAGCTATCTTCAGCACTTTGGTGGAATTATTCAAACTATACAAAGCTTTCAGCCAAGTGAGTTAACTAGGCAAACCGAAGGGAGTCATAAGACAGCATTTCCCCAAGTTACTCAAAGGGAGAGCATGAAAGTAAAAAAGGTTCTAATAATTCTTTATACTGTACTTCTTTGTGGGGAGAATAAATGGGCCAGGATTCTTGAGACAAGATTTAGGCAAGAGAAATTAGGAGTTTCTTGCTATCTAGAAGGACTTTTTTTTTGGTGTAGTATGAAAAGAAAATCTAAATGTCTTAACTGTCTTTGGTAGTCTGCACTAGTTGCTAGGAGGTTAAATAGCCTGAACACCTCATCCTTGGCAGTTTCAGTATAATCCTATTATATTTAAATGATTATCAGTTCTCCTTGAAATTCTTATTATCCAGGGACCTGCAGATAGCTATTCAGCCTTCCTGGATGGATAGGATGAGACTAAAGGAAGAACTGTCTGGGTTTCTGTTTTCAGAACATTATCAAGGTCTAATTCTATCCCCCTATCTATTTTCAGTAGTAAAAAAAAAAGGCAGGGGTGGGGAGAGTTGTTCAAATAAGTACGATAATCTTCCCATTTCCTCATGCCAAAGGACTTTCTCAAGCTGCATTTTGGATTCTGAAGCTCAGTGAATGTTTGATTGACTGTCTGGTATATAACGTGTGTATATGAACTACTAATGAACTTCATCTGCCATGCAGTATAGTTTGACAGAAGACAAGGTGATCAAGTATTAATTTTCACTTTAAAAAAATCTTCTTAATAAATTACAGCTCAGGGTTACTTATCATAGACCCAGGGATTGAAGGGACTTTAAGATCATTTAGCCCAAATCCTCTCATTTAAAAGCTGAGAAAACTGGGGCCCAGAGGTGAGAAGTAACCAAGCCAAGGTCACAGTAAGTAGCATGGGGAAACTCAAATCCTAGGTGTCTGATTATACTAAGCACTTCACCCACCACACCATGCTTTGCACTGGTTCATCCAGTCCAGTCCAGGAGCTGAGGGAGAGAAAAGGCACAAAGATTAAAACGGGGGAGACTCTTGGTCCAAGTTGACTAGTCTCAGGGATAGCAGCCATCTACATCTTTTACCTCCCTTAAAAAGAGAGGTGATAAGAAGAGCAGTGGTGAGGAGCTTCCCTTTATAAGGACCATGAGAACATGTCACATTAGAATAGACTAAAGATTCTGAGCCTGGAGAATAGATTTGGAGAGCACATGCAAGCGCTCTTAAAGTATTTGAAGAGTGAATAGGGTAATTGAGGATTTGACTTATGTTTCTTAGTTGCAGAATGAAAAACTAGGAACAATGATGAGAAACTGTTGAGAGGCAAATTTAAGCTATATCTAAATTGAGTACTGTACCTAGAGGCTGCTTCCCAACCCAAGATTGCACTGGCAGAGTCCCCAGAGGGACAGTTAATTGCATACTACCCTCCTTAGGGTTCTGGAGGTAATCCTGAGGGGTTGGGAGTGTTTCTAGTACCATTGCTCATGAGCTGCATCCAATACGTTCCTTATTGATTACCAGGCAATCCGGATTCAATTAATTTTTACAAAGGGATATTTATTTTTAGCTAAAAACATCTTTTCAAAAGCCTGGATCATACTCTCCCAGTACAGAGTCCAGAGGAAAGTGGACTCAGATTTACAGAGCACATGTGTTAAGGGGATAACTCTCAAAGTCTCTATTTTTGGAAATCATTTTCATCTTTGCAGAGTCGTCATGAAGTTTGCTTGAGCTATGCATAGCTTTCTGCTGGGCTTTGAGAATTGGTTCCCCTGTTGAGTCTTAAAGTTTAGCCTTTCCTTCTTATATTTAGTTTGTCCTCTGTTCCTAATTCAGAGGTTTCCATCAACCACTGATGTTCTAGGAACTCTACTACTAAAGCTTATGGGGAATCCAAATCTTCCAGCCTTTTGAAATTCACAAGGTTTTCTCCTGATCAAGGGAGTACTGAGTAGGAAACAGAAAGCTTTCCCCCAAAGTGATTTTTGTCTTAGAGGCTTGCTGCGTACCAGTGGCTGATCTATTATTTGGATCCTCTATTTCCAACTATGGGGCTTTAAAGCCCCACAAGGAGTGACTGATTCTTTTCAACCAACCACCTGTTTGAATTCATCTGCTTTTATTCAATGATCTAAGTGCTTTATTTCTCCCAAATTGATTAAAGACTTGTTTGTACCTTTTATTGACTGGTTGGTTCAATGGATGTGTCTAGGAATTATTCACACTTAGTTTACACCTTTGATTGGTTGGATCTGCAATCAGATCAAATAGACATTCTCACCTGACAAAGATATAAGGTTGGAGAACATCTTGTTCGTTATATTAATTGAAGAGTATGAGATACTCTTCTTACATAAGGGAAAACTTCAAGTGATTAGCACTATCCAAAAGTGGAATGAGCTGCCTCCAGGCTAGAAGGTTTCTCCTTCCTGGAAGTCTTTTAATAGCTTGATGACAATTTTTGGCTAGAGAGGATTTTTCCTTAGGTCAAGTCAAATCAACAAGAATTTATTAATTCCCTACTATGCACCAAGTGCTTTGCTAAGTAAACTAGTTGTTCTCTGTCATCTCTTTCAATTTGGAAATTCTGTAGTTCTAGGATCATTTCATTCCAGCCACTGCTTTAACACAAACCTTAGAGCTACACTTCATGATGGCAAAAAATATAGTCATTCTAGACGGTTCTTCGTTAAAGTCACTCTGCTCATGAGTCTCTTTCAGAATCTGGGAGCTTTTATAGAATTCCCAAGGAAAAAGAAGCTCAGTATAGTTCAAAGAGAACCTATAATAAAGTGCCAGATGATCCAAGCTGGAGTCGCAGATCTACCAATAACTTCCAGGATGAGCTTGACTTTCCCACTCTTGGCCTCAGTTTCTCTGCCTATAAAATCATCAGAAACCTCCACTAAGTATTCAGAATTTGTACCTTGGTTTGGAGTAAGATTTGGTTTGAATTCTAACTTTGCTACTAGTATTTGACAAAGTCTGTGATACTACTAATGTCTGTGATGAGGAAAAAGAATGCTTACCATCAGGTAAAGACATAGGAGTCAAGGCCTCTGTATCCCATACATCTGATATAGATATTCAATGGGCTCAGGCCATGGAAGAGCTCAAAAAGGATTTTGAAAATCAAGTTAGACAGGTGGAGGAAAAACTGGGAAGAGAAATGAGAAAGACACAAGAAAAGCATGAAAAACGGGTCAATACCTTGATAAAGGAGACCCAAAAAAATGCTGAAGAAAGTAACACCTTGAAAAATAGGCTAACTCAATTGGCAAAAGAGGTTCAAAAAGCCAATGAGGAGAAGAATGCTTTCAAAAGCAAAATTAGCCAAGTGGAAAAGGAGGTTCAAAAGCTCACTGAAGAAAATAGCTCTCTCAAAATT
>CM053773.1:10626491-10695170 GCA_028658325.1 Potorous gilbertii | reverse complement strand
TATATATATATATATATATATATATATATATATAAAAATAGAAGATTGTACTCCAGGAAAAAAAAAAGTGCACATGACATGACATAACCTGAGAGGGAAAGGCAATGAAGGACATGAAGTCAAATCGAATAAGATGAAATTTAATATGTATAAATGTCAATTTCTGAACTTGATTTCAAAAATTAACTTCATAATTGCAAGATGTAGGAGATGTGACTAGACAGTAATTCATTCATCAGCAAATCTACAAGCACCTACTTAATGTGTCAGGCACCATGATAGTCACTGAAGATAAAAGTCCAAAGAATGAAACCATTTCAATTTGTAAAGGGCTTATAATCTAATGAAGAAGACAAAATGTACAAACATAAGTATTATTCATGTGGGGAAAAAGTGGAGATGTTAGTAAAGTCCCAGTTCTACATAAGTCAAAAATGTAATACCATTGCAAATGAATTTTAGGTTACAGTAAGAGAAGCAAAATGCCCAGAACATGATATGTGATATTTTACTTGTCTTTATCTTATTCAGGCAGTATCTATTCGGTTTGGCTCAGTTCTGGGCACCCCCTTTTTAAGAAGGCAATGATAGTCACAGGGATGGGGAACCTGCAGCCTCAAGGCCATATGTGGGCCTCTAGGTGCTCAAGTTTGGACTGAAGCCAAACTTCCCAGAACAAATCCCCTTAATCAAATGATTTGTTCTGTAAAACTTGAACTCAGTCAAAAGGCTGCACTCAAGGACCTAAAAGACCACATGTGGCCTCAAGGTCACAGATTCCCCATCCCTGGGTCCTGGAGTATGTATAATAATGGAAAACTACCAGAGCATGCTATCCTCATGTGTGCTGTCGTATGGAAGGGGGATTAGATTTGATCTATTGAGACCCAGAAAGGGTCCCAGTAGCAGGGGGTGGAAAAGAGAGTAATATAGATTCCAACTTAAGATATGGAAAGTCTTCTGAAAGTACAAGGATGACCATATTACTCCTCTGTTCAGTGGACTCTTTCTCCTTATTATCTCTAAGGTCAAATGTCAGCTCCTCTTTTGGAAATTTAAAGTAATTCACAACCTGACTCCAATATACCTTTCCAGTCTCATCACACATTGCTTCTCTTCATGAACATGGCGGTCCAGACAAATTGAATTTCTTCTTGAGCCTCATTCATAGTACACCCTGTCCTATCTCTGTACCTTCTCACTGACTGTCCTTCCTGGTTGGAATTTACTCCTTCCCTCTGCCTCTTATAATCTCTAGTTTCTTTCAAGGTTCAATTCAAGTGCCACTTTCTAAGTGCAATCTTTCATATTCTCCCTAGCTGCTAGTACCTTTCTCCCCAAATCATATTTTCTCTTTTTACATTTGTTGTGTGTACTAATGTACGGCTATGCAGGTTATTTCTCCTGGCTCCATTGAAAGCTCTTAGAGGGTAAGAACAGTTTCTTCTTTTGCCTCTGTGACTCCAGGGTCTAGGATAATGACCTACCTACTAGGTCAAAGCACCTACTAAGAACTCAGTAAATGCTTGTTGACTGATAAATTGATTAATAATCAGAGCGATACAAAAGTAGAATGGACTTCTATGGAAACAGTAAATTCTATTTTACTTGAAGCTATTAAACAAAGGTCCCTTATGGACTTGTTCAGTATGTGGTATAGCATATGCTCATTCAGGTACAGGTGGGACTAGATGGCCTGAGAAGTCTCTGTCTAAAAGGCCAATTCTACCACACATCTGCAGACTTCTCTGAGTCTCATTCTCCTTTATTACAAAATAAATCCAAAGGGCATAAAAAATTGTTCTTGCATTGTCATATGTGTTATTATACTCTTATGGATTTAAAAAAATGATATTTGGGGAAGAAAAGACACTGTTTGAAGAATACATAGATCTATTTCTAGGCTCCTTTCTGTTTAACCAAAAAAAATTTAGTCAGAGTTCCAGGGTTCTATCCTAGGCTGTTTCTCCTACCCTAAAACATTGCCCACTAAGGTTCTGAAATTTTGCCAGTGAAGTTTCATTTCTTTAGGTTAAAAAACTGTGGTTACTTGGATTCATCTATTAAAATGCAAATATCTTTTAGAGAGATAATATGTTGTTATCACCTTGTTGGGGACTCATTTATCTGATTTTTCAAATATGACAGGCAGCTTGGAATGGTCCACAGAAGAAATAATAATATAGTGCAGGATAAGGGATAGGTCTGGTGCTTAAGGTTCTTACTTCATGGAACTGGCAGAATGAGTCCAGAGTCCAGAGTGAGTTATAGGAATGCAGACTGAGGATATAGGGCAGTCGTAGGAAGGTACAGTAAGGAAAAGAAGGAGAGAAAAAGGACATAGGAAGGAGACAAAGACATGTTTCACTTCATTCAAAACTTTACCTAGGGTCATCCCCAGTCTTTAGTATCTGATTTCTGGCTATATGGCTTCCAGTAGAAGGGTGAGTTGTTCAATGTAAATCCTTTCATTCGTTAGTGTTATTTTTTAAATTTATTCAATATTTCTTAAGTACCTACCTTTTGAAAGTAGTATCCCTGAATATATCATAGAGTTACCCTTGTCGCCACCATGCTACAATTTTTTCTCAGACTTTGTATGTAGATTACCTCAGGGCAGATGTGTAATGGGATAGAAGCGTACACCATTCCGATGTGTACTGGACACCCAACCACATATTTATATTGATAACCTGCTACCTACAGTTCTCAAGTAAGAATATGGTGTAGTGGAGAGAATACTGAACTTGGACCCTGAAGAACTGAGTTAAACTCTCAGCTGTGGTCTCCCTTGGACAATTAATTTTCCCTATTGTTGCCTCAGTTTCTTCAGTTAAATGACAAGACTAAACTAGATGATGTCTAAGGCCCATTCTAATGTAGTGATTAGAGTGTTGCGTTTGGAGTCAAGAAAATCTGAGTTCAAATCCTGTTTCAAAGTCAGTTAACCTCTTGGGGCTTGCTTCATTTTCTGCAAAATAAGGGAGTTAGAAGACAGAACCTTAAAGGTGCATTCTAACTCGAAAACTATGATCCCACAAAATCTCTAAGAAACAGATCTGATATTTCTGGACACTCTGTGAGCTTCTCATAGGAAAATGTCTAAATCTAAACTGTAATAAATGGTTTACACTTACTATTAAATTCCAAAATTTAAATGAAAGGGTTAAGCCAAGTACTACAAATATTGGTGTTATTTATTTGAGTGGTCTTAGTCTCATTCATATTAGCAGTAAATGGACAGACCATTATTTTACTCTATTTTTTCCCTTTTTAATTTAGGAGAGTGTTGAGAACCAGGGCTTGCCCTGGGATGTGAAGTGGGCAGTTTGTCTTTGGTGTCTACCATGCTATGTGACATCCCCTTGCTACACTCCCTTTCAAGTGGTTCATAGGATAGGATTACCATCTCATCAAAATATTCTCTCAGAAAAAGACCTGATATTAAACAAATCATGATGTGAATTTATGTCAGAGTATAAACTTCATCTCTAATTGTATACTGAAATTTAAAAAAAATTTTTATCCTCCCCCTTTTTTAAAAGAAAGCTCACCTATGTTTTATTTTGTTTTGGAAAGCAGGATTCTCTTTCTAAAGCCCTTAAAAATCCCTCTACAATGAACTTCAGCTATTTAGAGAATATCCTTTTTGGAACACAGTCTGGAGCCCAGAAGCAGCCTAACAAATGAATAAACTCTACAGCAATAAAAACTCTTAAGCCTCAACTATAATCAATGCACTGTGATTATCTAGTTCACTCAAGAAAGTAAAGGGAGTGCTACATTTGACTAGTCAAGGCTATCAATAACCAGGCTATTGTTTCCACAAAAGTTAAGGAACATGGGAGAAGCAGCACCAGACAGGAGAAGGAGGGAAGAAAAGAAATAAGCATTTATTATGCACTTAGTATATGTCAGGCACTGTTCTAAATACTGGAGAGCAAACATTAGCAGTAAAGACAGTCTACCCTCAGGGAGCTTACGTTCTAATGAAGGAAGACACATAGACAAGAAACAAGAAGAAAATCAGGGAAAAAGACGTGGTGACTGTGATTAGAGGCAGCATCAGTTAAAGTGAGCAGCAGGTGATCTGACCCCTGATAACAAAGTGACAGCAAAATTAGAAAGGTAGCATAGTGCAGCAGAACAAGAAAAACCTTTGCCATCAGAAGACCTGGTTCAGATTCTGCCTGTGTCACTTCCCCTGTGGTCTTACACAAGCCATGTTGTTTCTCTCTACCTCAGTTTCATGCTGTGTAGATGAGGTGCTTCTTCTAAATGTAACCTCTAAAGTCCTATACAGCTCTAAACAGATGATCCTATGAAAATGAAGACAGAACAGCTTTGTCGTTTGGACAATTCAAAAGCAAACCAATATCTCAATAACCCTGGAAGGTGTAGGACTAAGGCAGTTTTGGATAAGCAGAGGACATTGTCTCTTCAAAAGCATGTAAAAGCTTAACAAATTTCTACTCTGTATGTATCTGGGGGTCAGGAAGGGAAGAGGCTGCAAATAGCTCTCTCTCTATCTCAGTTCTTTAAACTCAAAGAACTATCTCCACTGTGGAAATTGCCATATGCACCTTAGTGAGTGAAAACCTAAAGCTTCCCATGGGAGAATATTTCCTGTATGGTGGTAAGTGTACAAGCTATATGGCAGAGCTAGATAAATGGTAGTATCTCAAAACACTCTATAAATATGAGCTACTATTATCCATCGAGTGGTGCAGATTCTAACCTCCCTCTAGGGAAAGACAAAGGGCAGAAGTAGAAAATGGTTAGGCCAACATCAAAAGAAAAAGAATAGACATACACCTGACTTGAAAGCATGGTTGAACGTAAGAAAATACTGATCGATTGGTACCATATCAGTTCATCTACCTTGCATGATGTCAAGGTTCAGAAAATTCAGCTATGGAAATTATTTGCAGAATCTGAGCCATCTAAAACTGAGGAGTGGTGACAGAACTGCTCCTCCCCAAACTACAGCAACATGACCATATTCACTAGAAACATCTGTGGGCACCCCTTATGTCTGACCCAATCTCCATGGAAAGGATAAAAAGATGTTGATTTATTTTGTTTTGTTCTTTATTTTTTCTCTTTTTTAGCAGATACAGAACTAAGATGATTTTTTTGAATGAGGGGTGTTGTTTCAAGTTGAGGCATGAATCAATGAGTGAATGAATGAATGAAAAGCATCTGTTAGTACTTACTGTGTACCAAACATTGTACTATGTGCCAGGGACACAGATATAAATGTGAGATTAAAAACTTACATTCTAAGAGGAGACAAACATAGAGGTGTGGTGAGAGAGAAGAGAATTTAGGTCTGAGACAAAGATAGTGTGTGAAACCATCAGGCAATCCATTCACCTGCTCTTTTCAGAGAAAGTAGTAATGTTCCCTTGATTACAATCCTCTGAGGGAAAAGTGGGAAGGTAGAGGAAGGGGGAAAATGGTTAGATGAAGAAGAAGCCACATGATCACAAAGAGTGTGGAGCTGAGTTGCTTTCCTCCTGCCAGAGCTGGTCTTCAGAGGTCCAGTTTGGTGGGGACAGAGGAAGCAAGAGGGACGATGGAAAATGGTTGAGTGAAAACCAGAGTAGAATCTTGGGAAGTGCTGAACCAAGCAGCTTAGCTCCTGCTAGGCAAGGACTCTGAGGTAGGACATTAAGAGGCTGGGGTAGCTGATGAAAAGACAGCAAACCAAGGTGCTGCAGAGTCCTTGTGTGACATTTTCAGATATGTCATTTCTCTGAATAAATTTGTAAATCTAATGAAACTGTTCTGTTCTGGTAAAGCTTGTCAGTTACAGCCTTAGCAGATACTTGAGTCAATTCTTTGCTAGATTGTATAACAGGAAATACCCTAACTGAGTTAGAAAATCTGGGTTCAAATCCTACTTACTTTGACATTTATTAGTTGTATTACCTTAGGCAAGTCATTTATTTTTCATAGGCCTTGTTTTTATCTATAAAACGAGGGAATTGAACTAGAAAGATGCTCTCTAAGGTGCATTCCAACTTTTGCTATGTAATGCAATGGTTTAAGTGAAACCAGTTTGTTTTTATAAATGCTAATGATGTAGGCTTTCATACAGTAAAATTCTCAATGAATGGAATATTCCATTACCCTCTAGCTTACAAGATATCCTTCAAAATAAACTAGATGAAGGGTGGAATAGACAAGGATTTTCTTCCCCCTGACTGATTCTAGCTTCTTTTTGGTACCCCCAGTGAAGTATCATTTCAAGAATTATAGGCATACCTGAGAGTAAAAATGCTTTGAGGAAATTAGGTTACTGTCTGGAAATGGTTCTACTATCTTCTTACTCCCAAGGTATTATCATTCAAATGGATTTCTGTGTTATTCAAAATGTGAAATGTTTCATAGAAGAGAATTTGTGAAGAAGCTGATCAGTCTTCTCATGACATTTAAGATGTAACTGTTATTGTTGCCTGTACTTGGAATTATATTCAAAGTTAAGTCTTAAGGAGAACATGGAGAAATCTCTGGCTTGTTATTCACTCCATCAATAGAAGTAGATTACAATGACGATGATGATGAATTTACAGACTTTGGAACACAACTCTTCCCAAGTACTCTTCTTGAAGTATTGAGGGTTGTACCTGCCTTATACCCTATGGACAAATTTAGTGTGAAATAGAAGATGGAGTGCAAGGTTAAAAGTCTACAGGTCTTCACTAGGGATGTAGACAGACCAGTTTTTTGAATGTTGGTTACACACCAAGGAGGAAGAAGATAGGGAAGAGTTTGGGGGTGGACTTTCACTTGTGATGAGTCTGATTCAGCTTTTTATTCTATATTTAATTTTGCAGGAAGGCAGTCATGTTACAGAACTTAAGAGATCCTCCAGCTATACATACTTTCACCTTTGTGAGAAAAGAGTATATAAAGGGTTGTCAGGGATTTGACAAGAAAGCCAGTTCCAGGGCAATTGCTGGGATTAATATTGAGTCAATCCGATGTTCTACATCCTTGGCATCTGCATTTGCCCTCTCTGCTTCATCATTTTAGCACATTAAAATAAATGATGTTTTATAATAAAGTCATGACAAAATTGTAGAACAAATGTTTAGAGCTGGAAGGGATCTTATTTTAAAGTCCTCATTTTATAGATTCAACTAACGTCTCATGAGGCTAAGTGACCTATCTAAGATCACACAACTAATTTGTGGAAGTTCTGGGAAAGAAATCAGTTCTCCTGCCTTCAAGTCTAGTATATTTCCTACTGTACACCATGACCCTAAGTCATCAGGACAAGGTTAAATTATGTTGAGTTGTTTAAGAAGCTAAGAAAAGTAGAATATCCCTTAGAAAGATTTTTCTTAAAACTAAACTAAATTTTTTTAGAAGTTCTGAGAGACCCTTAAATGGTTATCTGCTATCTAGAGTGAAAAGGAGCCAGTGTTTCTGAGAGTTGTAGATATGATATATGTCCAGATATATTTCTTGGCTTGTTGGTGTTTGCATGTTTCATCTATACGTAGGGTAATCTCAATTAATTGTACTATTTAGATAATGGAGAAATTTTTCTTTCCTCCTCCTTTCAAGGGTGGATATCTGGGTGTGACTACATCTTGTGCTTCAGGAAAGTCATGGAGGGTATCCCTCTGTAACTTTATTCCAGGATCCTCTCTTTCTCTTTAGAATTGGGTTTATCATAATGTATTGAAAAATGCATTTTTCTTTCAGAAATGGCAGGATTTCCAATAGAGAGGTACTCAGTACAGAACAGCTATTTTTTTTGCTGAAGTCCCTGGCAAGCTAGTGAGCTAGTGACTCTAGTGAATCCAAGAAATGTCTGAATATTACCTTTCTTGAGTCAGTTAGTGAAAAATCCAGGGTTTCTGTGCTGACCCTTGCAGGATCATCTTTGATAATTTTTTTGGAATCATATATTGCCTCATCAAAGTCGCAGAAATTTGCTTTCCTTATACATGAAGATATCCCCGGGCAGCAGACATATAGTCTTTTTTTCTGATCAGTAATCTTATAGGTCTCAGGAGAGTCAACTTTCCACAGGCCTTCTAGCTTGCATGCTCATTGGAAGCCTACTGTAATGATTCTGTAATTATTTTACTTTCTTGTTATTTCAGAAAGGCAGATTCAGAACCTATGCTTTTGGAGTTTTGCTTTTTAACAAAATATTAGAATTTCTTATCCATAAATATTTTGCCATGAGAGAGAACAGGATATTTAATGTCATTTTTTAGACATTTAAACACTCATAGCTTTACCAGCAACCAAGGCAAATAGAAGCAAATAAATATGTTCTGAACCTACTGTAATATTAGATATTTATATGGTACTTTAAAGTTTACAACACACTTTGCATGCATTATCCCCTTTAACTTCACAACTCTGTGAGATACATAGTACATATATTTATATTCCCATTTTATATAGAAAGAAATTGAGGCACAGAAAGCTGAAAGAACTTGCCCATGATGAAGGTGAAATTTAAACCACATTTCTTCCAACTTCAAGTCCAAGGCTCTTTCCGCAATACTATACTATCTTTCTGTCACAGCCCATTACTCTGCAAAAGGAATTGAATGAACCACCTGCAATGAATCCCTAAGGAAGTGCTTCCAACATAAATAAGATATAAATAACTTATCAGTCTATGCTAATCAAAAATCCTGCCCACCCCCAGAATAGACATGAATCTACTCGAGACATGTGGACATGATTGGCTGTTGAGGTTGTCTACAAAATAGTATTTACCAAAAGAAGAGCAGATGGGATCAATTCAGTAAGCTAACTGGCCAGTTCACTTAAAAAAATCAAATTATTTCAGTGAATGAATTAGTATTTTTTCTACTGAACTGACCAATCAATTCAGTCAAAACAGTCACTTGGATGTATTAAAGATTCACTGTCATGATAGTCAATTATGCAATTTAATACAATTGCCATTTATTAAGCACCTGTCACATATAAAGCTCTGTGCTGGATGCTGGACATACAAAGACGAATGTGTGACAATTCTATCATCAAAGAGTTTTCTTACATTCTCCTGGCCTAAGTTGAGCACTTTGATGTACATTTGCTACTTCTGGATGCTCTTTAGTTAATGCATATCCAGTACTGAAGTGCTGTAGACCTTTGAGGTTTGTGATTAAACAAAGCCTGATGCCCATCAATTTATGTCTATGTACTTATATGATATAAAGGATCTCTGGGCACGGATAACATGTAGGCACATGAGCCAAAGTAAATGTGAAGAAACTTTGTAGTCAAAATACAGAAGAACCACAGTAATAGTTCTTACAAATTTGAAAATCTGTGTGTTGTTTTTGAGGAGACAGTGAATTTGGGGCTACTGAGAGTCTGAATGTATGGTAAAGTTTGTTGTTGCAGTGGGCACCTTTCCACAGAACATGTATAAGGATGGGACTTTGTGCCCTGGCCCTTTCCAGTGTGCCATATGAGTTCTGGCCTTCAGCTCCATATTTGTAGTAGTTCACAGAGCAGACGTGAAAACTTTCATTGGATTCACCAAGGATACTTATACTGTGAAAAAAAATCACTGGGAATTTTCAGATCACCTACATTTTCAAAGAAAATGGTTTTGGTGAGTTGAAAAAAATAAAATATATGGATAAACAAAAACTTATTTTGAAAAAAGTGAAGACTTTATATAAGCTTCTGTAATAAGCTTCATTGCATTGTGGGTGAAGTTATTTCTTAACTTTGAAAAAATATACTATACAGCACAATTTTGGGTTTATGTATAAAAAATAAAAAGTAAAGAAATTTAAAATAATTATGTTAGAAGCTATGGAAATCTTTATAACAGATATACTTGCCAAATAGGATAATATAGACCTTATAGACTATAGACAGTACTGCATAAGAAGTATCTTTTTTACCACTAAGCATTCACCTTCAGAAGTATAAGAATTATGGTGTAGATTATAGAAAAGGGGTTAGTTAGGCCTAACTTTTCTCTATTTTTTTCTTTTATTTGTGGTTTGAGACAGATGCCAGTCATCATTGAAACATATTTTATATTTTCCAAGCATACACACCACTATATTTCTTCCCTCTGAATTTGTCATGCACATAGGGCTTAGAGAGAAATCTATATGAAGTAATTTACAATGGTAAAGAATGAGAAGACAGTTTCAAAAAATTATATGCACACTGAACTACAATGATAATATTAAAAGTATTCTGTCCCATTTGTAAAGTATCTTCTATGACTATGAAAGGGTGATATTTTTTCCAATTATATCTGCTTTAACCTGCGAATGGATTATGCTATAAGAACTCTTATAAAGCAGAGTAAAAAAAATAATTGAAAGCATAAGGACAGATAAGCTGAGGACATGAAGGGTTTGAACAGACTTCTTTCATCGGGGTTCATAGAACTGAAGAGAAGTTTTATTTTAAAATTCCTGGTCAGGTACGGATGAGCATTTTTAACACTTAGCAACATGATGTTTCTTGATTGACAGGCAATGCATAGTGCATAATTGGTGGTCCTCTTCTCCAGGGCCTGCAAGATTACATTTTTAATGCCCCAATATTAATAACCAGATGTGATCTTCAGCCTGCTCAAGGTCAGGCTATATGGCCAGGTCAGCCTGTTTGTCTGTGTGCAGGGACTGTGAAGTCTATTCAGAATGACAGGTATAGGAAGGGGGAGGGAGGAGAGGGGAGAGTGTTAACCTTAAGACCACCAAAAGGGAAGGACCTCTCCCTGCTGGGAACAAAGACCAGCAGGAGCTGCTGCCGCCTCTTTTAGTATTCCTAGGATGTTAACAAAAGATGATGCATAGTTGAAGGAATGCTATTCAGCAATGATACATTATTTTAATCATGCCATCAAAACAATTACTATACATATTTGTGTTATTCCTTAAGCTTTTCCTCCAAATATAATCGTTGTTTTGTGTTGGAATTGTTTTGGGTATGACTTTTACTTGCATCGGGTAATTGAGTCACAATTGGATCCATTTGAGTTTGGGGATCTGGTTTCTTCTAAAATGCTTCCATTAAAAAAAAATTGTACAGAAGTACCCTCCGTAGGAGTAGTGTAGATTGTATAAACTTGTTAGCACAACTATAAATGCCTTAGAATTCATAGCATTCTATTTCTGTAAAACATGCATAATAAAATTATTTCTTTTACCCTTTCTCTCCTTTTTTTCTGAGCAAAAATTCCAAAGAAGCTATTTGTTTCCTAATTGATTTTCTACGTCAGTTGTTCATTGAATAGATAAGTAGAGCCTGTGATATTTGATTACAGAGCAAGGCACCCATTTAACCTTCTGTTCTTTCCTGGCCAGGATTTCAAATACAATAGAACGCACCTCCCTTAGGCTCAGTAGGATTAGATTGCTAGCAGTAATCCCTGATGCTATGAAATAGACCTGATAGAACTTCAACTCACTTGTTTCGGATTATGCTCATGAATTTCAGCTCATCTAGCTGCATTAACCCTTTGGGGTTTGCATTGGGATGTGCTATAAGCAAAAACAAAAAATAAGAACCTTGTTAATGAGTGCTGAAATTAATTCTTATTTAGTAACTAAAGTATACTATTCTTATTGAAATGAGAAAGGATATGTGGTATAAATTGTGAAGGTTTTAAACTTTCACTACTGGCATTCAGAATTTTTTTTAATAGTTTAACATTAGCCCTGACAAGTTAGTCTCAACTTGATTTGTCTAGCTAAATTTTCAGAGATTTAGTGCTCCTGAAAAGTCCTGCTTTCAAGGATGGTTTTTCCATCCTGCTCATACCTAAAATCATGTTCCCAGTGTAACAGGTGAATAACTTCATATCGGAGAGGTTGGGCTAAATGTTCTTTCAACCTCTATCTAGCATTTTATATGGGTCTGTGAATTAGCACTTAAGACGAAAACATGGGTAACTGAAGTCCATAGACAAATCCCATTTTAGCCAGTAATTTCAATCTCCATGTATCTCCACTGCCACATTATCTTTCATTTGAGTTGTTATAAACAATGAAACTGACTGACCAGCATTTCATTTGCTCTTCTTTCTGGTGAGTATGAAAGTGAACCATGAAATAGTCAATTGGCAAGAAAACCAGTGGGAGAACGATGACTAGCAAAGGGGATGGATAATCTGCAAACTAGAAGATCACCCCAGGATAATTGAGTTGACAGAATAAAAGAGATGTATACCTTTTCTGCACAGAGCAGTGGCACTGCCTCATGTTGGTTTTTATTATTGCAGACACCATAAGCTAGACTTGACACCTCTATGCAATCAAAGGCTGAGCTACCCCCATCCTCACCCCAGCTCCCAAGCTAGTGGCTTGATATGGTTTGTTAAGAAAAACAAACACGTTGAACATGAGTACTGCCAGGCTTTTGGATAGTGATTAC
Organism: Potorous gilbertii; assembly: GCA_028658325.1. Taxonomy (NCBI): domain Eukaryota; kingdom Metazoa; phylum Chordata; class Mammalia; order Diprotodontia; family Potoroidae; genus Potorous; species Potorous gilbertii. The sequence goes on along the minus strand of CM053773.1, from coordinate 10,682,777 downwards.
ACTGAATCATTAGGCTTTTCTATGTTGACTCTTTAAATATTATATTCATAACTAGTTCCATTAATTATTGAAATGAGTGATTTGGGTTTGATCATTAGATTTCCAGTCCTGGACACAATTTTTAAATGTAGTTTTATTTGGGAAATTTGGACCTTCAAATAGTCTCTTGTTTCTATAACCTGATTTACTACATTTAAAAGTCAAGTGTTAAATGGTACATAATGCAAAACACTTGGATACAATAATAGGTGTTTATATTTATACAGGACTTTAAAGTTGCAAAACACTTTATACGTGATATGTCTATGTCTATCTGGAGACCTATAGATGTATATGTGTACAAATCTATAGAACCAGATCTATCTATATATCTATTATAGACATTTCATAAATATATAGCTAAATATATCTTTCTTAATATCTCTCTCTCTCTCTCTCTCTGTCTCTCTGCAGGGTGTTCTAAAAGTCTTAGTGCAGTTTTAAGTTTTTTAAGCTTATATGTGTATGGGTATGTGTGTTACATATACAATGTGTATAACAATTGATCTTTATAATAAGCTTTTGAGGTAGACAATATTAATATCCCCATTTTACAGATGAGAAAATTGATTCAGATAAGTTAAATGACTTGCCTAAGATCACACAGTAGGTAAGAATCAAATCCAAGTCTTCCTTAATCTAAATCTACCTTTGTATCTGCTATACTATGCCGCCTCTACATTTTCTGTATTTCTTTGTATTAAGGAATGTTATAAACTTTTACAAAAGAAAACATATTAACTAACGATACAAAATTTTATAAATAATGCCAAAGAATTTATACCCTTATAATTTGCTCTTGACCTTGGTATAACATATGACAACTCAGTAGCACAGGCAAGGGGAGGGAGATGAATAGCTATGCATGCTTTGAGCTTTAAGCTTTGATTCTATTTTTATCTTTCTATATATTTAAAAATAGAAATGGATCCATGTAAAAATAATGGTCATAGCATGGAGATGGCTAATACCATGTAACTTTTTAATATCAATAACTTTGAAATGCACGACTGTCCATTATTCTGTCCAGCCTTAAGTATTCCTCCTTTTGTTTTTACAATTTACTCTGAAAAAATATCTAATTTCTTGCCTTAGAAGGACAAAGATGATTTCTGCAGTTCAATTTAGTTGACATACTATTCCAATTAATTGGAAAAGTACTCCTATGGGAGAGATGGCTTGAGGATGAGGTCTCTTGAATGCTGATTCTTATAGCCACATGATTCTAAGGCCCAAGCATTTGCCCTTTAGTTTTATTATTTTACATATGCAATTTCAGTGATTTTTGTTCTTTGTTGTATGTTGTAAAATTCTATTGCATCAGCATGAACAAAACAGAAATATTATAGACATGAACCTTTCACCCCAACACATATAACAGATTGAAAAGATCCAGACCAGGGTAGCAAGAATGCTTACAGGCAACATAGATGGATTTACAGATGCCTAAAAGCTGGTATTAATAAATCTCTAAAGGAGAAGAGTAGGAGCAGAATTTACTGAAGTCTATGAAATAATGGCAGAAATAGTGGAACTGGACCATGTGTATCTTTTTACTGTGTTCAGGAAAGAAGCAGAGGGCACTTGGTGTAACGGAAAAGAGTAAATTTAAAACTGACAGTAGAAGCTTTTAATTTTGGTTTTCACTGAGAATAATGTACCTATGAAGCTCATTGCCATGGAACGTAAAAGGGCTCATAATTTTGACTGGAGTTACAAAGTCAAAAGACAACGTGAGTATCTATCTTCCTAGTTAGGAAGCCATCGCAAACCATTATAGAAAGAGGTTAGCCCATATTGTTTTTAAGAAGGCACTGAATAATTATATACTATTCAATATGAGTAAAACACTGGAGAATTTACACCATTGAAATTTAGGGAATATTATTGCCTGGTTGAATTAGGAAAGATCTTGTTTCTTCACAGAATCATGTTGTCAATTTTTTCTATTGTGCTTGGTTTGAGATTTTAGGGTTTTTTTCCCCCTTTGTCAAAATAAATCTATAATATAAACTATTGGTAAAATTAAGGGTTTGATCCAATTTGATCCAGTCTGGCATCTGCTCTAGTTCTCTCTCCTTCCTTCGCTGCTCTGGAGTAGTAGACTCAAAATCTGAATGGAAGAATCCAGAGTTTCAAATGTAAATAAGCTGGTGTTGTTGGTATTTTAGTCTCAATGAGGCAGAATAATGCTCTCCCCATAAACAACACAATCAGTATGTTTTCCTTTGTTGCAGGCTTTCTACCCTGTATAGCTGAGAAAGCCTGCCATATGCAATTGACTTATTTCGTTTTGCTACGAATGTACATTTGGTGAATATTCATTTGCTATCGAAAAGAAACATAATGAAAACCATTTTCTTTTTACCTGGTCATCTATGGACTTTATATTTATTCTTGATTTTAAGAACATTTTTGAGAGCATATACAAATATTATTTCTAATAAATTTCAATGTACCATTTTCTGTGTGGAAAGGAATATTATGAATTTTGAATGGACTTTCTTCAGAGAGGGACCCACTCCATTAATATTAAGTCAGTTAAGACAATGAAAGAATATTAGTAGGAAGTGACTTTTTTCAAAGATAGTCTACTACTTAAGCATGCAATGCCTTTTATGGGATATTTAATTAAGCTCTTAAATGTATCATATCTGCATCATTCATCAGCACTGTTATTTAGATTATTAATATTCATGATGTGATATATGTACAACGTATAGTTAAAAATTAATGATAATCCTATATGGTCATAACATTTTTTATTTTGCTTAAAATTATGTATATTCTCACAAATTTTTTCAAAGCAGTGGTTAAAACTGTGGGTTATTACTTAATAATTAAAAAGCAAAAATGACAAGAAGTAGCATTAAGCAAACAAAACCCGTATTTAGTTTTTCCTGATAAAAATGCTGAAATAAAAATATAGCATAAAGGTTGTAAAACATATATGTATGTATATATATATATGCATGCATGCATGTATGTATGTATGTATATGTGTATGTTTGCATATACCTCTATGATTTCTTAGCAAAACAGGTAAAGGTCTTAAAAGGTAGTTTTGCTGCAATGATGTCCCTTCAAGAATTTTACATTTAGTTCATTTCTGAGGATGAAATGCTCAGAATGGAGCTGTCATGTTCTTCATTCTTTCCATTGAGAATGAGGGTGGGTGGAGATTAAAATAATCTTCAAAGCAGACACCATTAAACTGAGTGGACCCTGGTATGCAAGCTGCTTTTCTAAAGCAGCAAATTTTAGTTTCCATTGTAGATGATAACTAAATATCCACTGAAAGCAGAAAGAATTTAGGCCCAAACTCGTCTTTCTACTAGCAAGCTATAATCAGTGGTTGCATTTTTTTTTAGTATATTTAGCTGCATGAAATGGGTTGTTGAGTTTGTCTTTAATTAAAAAATAAGAATCTGATTTCTAGGATCATGAATTTTTTTAAAGGAGGAGAATTCTACAGAATAGTTTCAAACTTCCATCTATACAATACATGTAAATATTCACCAAAGTCCATTTTCCCTTTGAAGACAAATAGCTACATTTTAAAATTGTCATCGCTCCCGTTAATTGCTATCCTTGATAGTTTCTATAGAGAATTCAGGAACTAAAATGATACTGAAATGATCTTTTGCCTCTGAAGTTATACATTCTAGATTAGAGCTAAAGGTATCTTGGAAAGAAAGACTAATAATCGTTAATATTTATAAGACATTTTAAAGTTTGCGAAACACTTTACCTGTGCTATCTCATCCTCACAACAATCCTGTGAAGTAGGTGCTCTTATTGTCCCATTTTACAGATGAAAAACTGATACTGAGAGATGTTAAGTGACTTTTCTTAGGTCCCATTGCTAGAAAATGTTTGAAGTACCATTTGAACTCATGTCTTCTTGACTCCAAGTCCAGCATCTTATCTACTGTACCACCCAACTGCCGCAATACATACATACATATATATATATATATATATATATATATATATATATAGTATCTAATATCTAGTTAATACATTTATATATAGTATCAGTGGAGATACTGAACTCCCCAAGGACTATCAGTACCATAATATCCTTCATGAAAAAGAAAAAAATATAATAAAGAGTTATGAAGGATACATGTTGGTTGCAGCTTGAGTCAACATTACAGAGAGAACACTGTGAACAATACTATAACAAAATATCCAAACTTTCATTTTGTAAAATATCCCTTTATATCCCATAGTGATATCATTTGTAAATGGTGCCTTCTTTTTTAAGTGTATGCCTAAGATCTTATTTTCTTTTCCCTAAATGGCCTTGATAAAAGTCACTGTTCCAATTGTTTCACAGTAACATGGTTCCCAAAACTCAGCAGGGAAAGCTCTGCTAATATGAGACACATGCTAATAAGAGACTGATTTTCCATTTTTAATGTTTTATGCAGATGCCAGATGATATATCCAGCTAACCACTTTAAACCTCTCAGTAAAGGTTTGGTAATAGATGTCATTATTGAAAGTCCCCATGCATGCCCCTTTGAAACAAATGATCACCTATTAGAGGGTAGAGACAAAACACATTTACTTGAATGAAATGTTTAATAAAGTACATCAGGACTTGTTTTTATTAGTATTGGTCTATGAATACTTTATGTGCTAATTTAGGGCTTAGGGGTACTTAGTCATCCTAGTACTCCAGTATGAAATAGGCATGTACCTTATTATTATAAATGCCAGTCTTTAATGTTTTGAACATATTTATAAAACATCCTTGTCCTCTTCATAAAATTGAAAACATCTGTTACAGATTTTCTGTTAGAATGTAATGGACGAGAATAGCTGGTGATAAGACAGTCTGCCATTTTGAATGAGAATTAAGCTGAAGATGCACTCTCCACCAGTAAGGCTGTGAAAACAAACAAACAAACCAGCAAAAGGCAGATGGTTCATTTAGCTTGTAATTGTAATTGGGTGTTCATTAAAAGCGAATCCCACACAGGCATCCTTTCTTCAGAAACAGTGTATGGAAAATTTTACTCAGTAAACCTGGTCTCATAATTTTTTTCTTTAGCATAATTTGCACTGACATTTGATAGGCAGTTGATTAGAGCAGAATGATTTCTTTAGAATGAAAATTAATTATAATTTTTGCAGCTTTCATTAGCCTGCTTTTGTAACTACCATGACTGAACAGCAGGGGTTTGGCCCTGAAATGCTGAGTATCACTGGATCATTTGCAGGGTATTCTCTCTTTTAAGATGATTGAACCTTTTCATTGAAGTTTTTTCCATTTACATAAACCTAGGATTAGTGTGAAAAATATTTCAGGGTGCATTTGAAATATACTCTTATGTGGACTTCACACATGCATAAAGATGGTGGACATGTTTAATTCAGTATCATTTATCTTATCTTTGACAAATGTCAAGAGAAAGAAGAGTATCCTCATTTACTGTATTCAAAGACATAAGAAAGGGATTTTTAAGTTATATAAACAATTTCTGTCTTTCTTGTCTGTCTTCGTCTATATCCATCCATCCATAATGTATTTAGATATGTCATCTGCATATTATACACATATGCTAAGTTTTAACAACAGGATTCTTTTTTAATTTTTTTTAGAATTTCATAAAGTTACTAGACGTACTTTAAAAGAAGGAATCTAATACTTTTTGATGACAGTGCTGATAACAAAGATTTATTGTAGAATTAAGTCTGTATCCAGGAATTAAAGATTAATAATGTAATTGAAGCAAATTACCTTAACTATTATATATTTTAATTTGACAAAACCAACAGAACATAAAAAATTTGATCTTTCATGTATGTACAAGACATCTACTACTTTATTATGTCATTTGCCTTGTAAACACACACACACACACAGACTTTCCATAGTTGTTGAAGGGAGTTATTTTTTATTTAGAGAAAAAAATAGTGGTTTTTGGTGCTGCTTGATGAATATAGGAGCAATTTCCTTAGCTTTTAAATATAATTATAGTAGATTTCAAATTTCATAAATTGGGAAACAATAAAACTCTTACATACATAATTTATGGAAAATCCCATCTTTTGGATAAAAGAAATATTTGAGTTCAGTTGAAATTGTCAATATTTTTTGATACTAAGAAAGATCTAAGTGAGCATTCTTTATGTGTATTGTTCTGCAAACAATGTCTTGCTTTCAGCAATCTGAATTTTTATAATTAGCTATGTCCAGGAAATGGTTTTAAAACTGTAAAGAAAGTCTTCTGTTTTATAACTCAATTCTTGTTCCTGCAGAATATGAACAAGACAGTGTTTATTATAGTCAGAAAAATTGTTGGCATGATTCTGCATAAGTGAAGAATCTCTGGATTGTCTCAAAGTGTTAGCTGCCCATTTGCAGACAAACAAGCTTTTAGTGTGCAATTTAGGTCAATGGATGAAGGGGAGAAGATGTGTTTAGGCGACAGATTTTAAATCACCGTAATATAAATATGCTTCTCTTTTCATCCGGAATTTGCTTTCTTTCAAGGTAATTTAGTGCGGCAGACATGCACTTATGCCTGTCTTTGTAATTTTAGGGATTAAGTTAGCGAGGATTAAATGCTGACCCTTAATCTTCAATATCAACTTTAAGAGCAAAATATAATATGCAAATGGAATACATTCATTTTGTGTTTATATATTTTAATCTCTGTAATTTAGTTTTAAGAAGATGGAAACTCATCTTTGCCTTATTTATTTTGAATCCCAAAGCAAGATGCCATTAAAATCTTTATCCTGCTGTCTTAGAGGATAAAATGTTTATCCTTTAGGGATTAAAACATAATTTTTAAAAAAAATGACTTTAACCTATACACTTTTATATCAAGTAAAATGCCATGTATGCCTCATTTTAAAATGTTTCTTCAGGTGTCAAGTCAAGCATTGCAAATGTAAGAGAACATCTTTTAAAAAAAGCACTGAGCTTTGTATATGTGTGTATGCATATATGTATACATATATGTGTGTGTGTATTTATCTCAACTGGTTATGGTATCAAAGGTTCATTTTAGCTTGTTCACCTTAAGGTTTTCCTTAAAGTTTGTTGGCATATTCAAAGCATTGAAAAAGAAAATCCTAGAGCACAACCATTTATAAAGGTGAAATATTAAACTGCCATATTCAACTTTGATATCTCCTCTAATATAAATAAATAACAATACTCATTGTGTAGTCAGAGAAACCGAAGAAACAAAACTTTTTTTTCTATTTGCTTTAAGCCTAAGAATTATTAACATAATACTGTTGGAATAGTCACAAGATTTAGAATGTAAAACAAGAAAGTATTAAAGAGGCTATATTGCTCAGTGCCCACCCGCACCGCCCCCACCCCCGCACTTTACAGATAAGGAAAAACTGAATTTAAAGGACTGTTTAGATCAGGGTTTTAGGGTTTAGGGTTTAAAGTTAGAGACTTTACCAGTCACAGCTCAGCCCTTTGTGTCTTCAGTCATGTCAGGCAATTGGAAATGACAAATCAAATCTCATTTCAGTTAGTCAGTCAATAAGCATTTATTAAGCACTTTTTATGTGCAAGGCCCTATACAGGGTATACAAACAGAGGCAAAGCATAGTCCATAGGAGTTCACAGCCTAATGGAGACAATATGTAAACAAAAATGTACAACTAAGCTATGATATATAAAGGATAACAGCAGATCATCGCAAGAGGGAAGGCACAAGATTGAAGAGGAGTTAAGAAAGGATTCCTACAGAAGATAGTATTTTATTTAGGACTTGATAGAGGCCAGGGAAACCAGGAAGGGGAGAGCATTCCAGACATGGGAAACAACCAATAAAATGCCTGGGGCCAAGAGATGGAGTGCTCATAGAACAGCTCAGAAGACAGTAATTAGATTGAAGAATACATGGTAAGAAGGATGGTAAGACAGGAAGAGTAGGAGGAGGCAAGCTTATAAAAGGCTTTTGACCTCATCATCAGAGATGACTTGTGTGACCTTGAGTAAGTCACTTGATTTCTTTGGGTCTCTTTTTTCTTTAAGCTGGATCGGCACATTTTCTGAACAAACCTTGGAGTTTCCATTTTCTCAGAGAGGATACCATGTCTACAAGGAAAGGGCAAGCAATATTTATTAATAGTTTCAGAGGCATATATAGACAATTGTGAATAGAATCACATTACTCAAAACTCAGTATTCTATCTCAGATAAATTGTACATTGATGGCACCTGTAAATAATAGGAAATTCAGAACATAGAACTTTCACTTAACTTTCCCCCTCCTCTCAGGAAACAGTCTCACCCTAATTGCCACAAGGAGACAGTACCATGCTTTTGTAATTATTCTCTCACTTATAATCATCCTTATAATTTAAATACTTATTTATTGAACCTTTAAAATGTTTAATCCCCAAGCTGACACAGCTGATGAAGTTATTCCCATTCAATATTTTCATTTTTATACAATAGAAACATATTGTACTGTACACAGTACAGTACAGCTACATACAAATTGATGTACATATGTATAGTTGCCTATATATAGCATAATGTATGTCTTTGGTTTCCCCAAGTTAGTCACTCAATTTTATAATTTTTGGAAGGTCAATATGATATAAATTTATTTTTAATTCTGCTTACAGAAATGATATGAGGCTACCTAGACATGTCTTGTCATAAAATGTTTTATTAATTTACTGATGACAAAAGATAAGACTTTTAGAGATTAATACTGTAATAATATTTTTCATTTTGTTGGGTTTCCCTCATATACTAGGAGATTAGATATTTCATTCTGGGATGCCAAAGAGATGATGATCTTATGAAAATATGGTACAATCATCTCTAATTTGCCTCAACTGGTCCCATCCTTTCAAGTGTTAAAATCTATATTGAATTGAAGTAGACTCATAAAATTATAGATACAGACTCTTCATTGACTATCTCTTCTGATCACTCCCCAAATCATTAATCCTAATACAACCTACCCAATAAATGATCTAGATTCGGCTAGATTTCCTATAAAAGAATACTCTTAGCAGAACCTCTTTTCACCACTGAGAGACACTGTGAACGAAATTCTGCTGGCAGATAAAGGTAGAAAGTACTTTATACAAAGGTAGTTTATATAAGAGTATGAAGAAAAGAGCAATGTGTTTGGAGTTAGGAAGGTTCAAATCCTATTTGAGACACTAGCTACATGGCTTTGGTTAAAACATTTAACCTTCATGTGTCTCAGTTTCCACATCTGCAAAATGAAGATATTAGTACGATATTAGTAGTAGTAGTAGTATAGCATAGCGTAGCATAGCAAAGCGTTATAATATTCTAGTATTAGTATCCCTCACAAGATTGTTATAAGGATCGAATGAAAAGGGGAAAGTAAAGCATTACATAAATCCTTAAGAGCTGACATATACACCAAGATTTTGGGGACACTGTAAAAATTCCAGATATTTTTATCTTTGGGGAAGTTCATTTTACTCTAACTATCCCTGAGTTATTTTTTTCTTTCGTTTTCTTTTCTTTTTTTGGTTCTACATTCTTCTGTTGGCACTACCATTGTAGAAGTCTATCAATTTGTATGTAGCTGTTTCAGATGAAATTAAAAATTTAATTCTTGGAATTTTCTTTATGGGTTTAGGAGGCAGCATGGCACAGTAGAGAGAATACTTGGTTTGGATTTAGACAACCTGAGTTCAAATCCTGACTGTGAAACTTCTTACCCACATAACCTTGATCATATTCCTGGGATGCCGGTGGTGGCAACTGATAACAATTGCTAGTTTATGATATTTGGCATTAAGCGCTTAAATGGATACTGTGCGTGAAGTCCTGTGATGACAGGTGTTGGTTGGGGGGTGGAGAGTGGAAAGGGAGGTAGAGTGTAGAATACAAAGTTGATATATACAACTTACCCTCATACAATTTCCAGTCTAGTTGTAATTGTGGTTGTAGAAAAAGGCACCTTCCTTAGGAAGATACATTTTCTGATGCCCGAGTCATGTGGGTAATCACTAGAACTTTTTCCTGTCCATCTGACATCCTCCAGCCCACAAACCAAAAGGAGAAAACAATTCTGAAGAACTTGCTAATATTGAATTAGACAGGATCCGAGACTCTAGCTATAAGTTGACTCAAGGTCTGTGAATACTTTTTTTTGGAGGAGAATCTATATGTCCCTTTGAAACTTTTTTTGTATCCTAATAGAATTAAGAATAAAATAAATAAATAATGACTAAATTAATAATAAATATATTATAAATAGAAATAAATGAATAAATAAAAATATAAAATCCTTGATATCTCCCTTTTATATTTGAATCTCCAATACTCATATGTTAAAGTTCTAGCATGTGCAGCAGCCATGCCTGGTAAAACCATTTCAGCAGATGGGCTAAAGCTAAATCAAGTTGAAAGCAACCTAGAGGCCTCAAACCCATGGGTGAATTAGGAGGGTATCTACTCCAAGTATGTGAAGACTTGCCCTGACTGCATGGGGAATGATAACAATCTGTTCCAAAGGCCAAGAATGCAGCTGAGATGGGCAGATGCCATGGGCATCCCGGGTCATTCCAATTGCCTGTTGCTTCAATTTTTTGTCTTGCTTCTGGACTTTGATGACTTGGAAGAGAGAATGAGGTTGTTCATGCCGCTCTGCCTCACTTAAATCCAATTCACCCATGAGTCAAGAAAGGTATCACCCCATGACACTGTTGATCCTCTTCAAAATAGTATTTGTAAAGCACTTTGCAAACTTTAAAATGCTATATAAATGCTAGCTATTATTATTCAAGGAATTATAAATTAATGGAGGGTATGTATAAAATTGTGATAAAAAGGATATTTATAAATACAAAGTAAGGTGAATCTAATGTCATAACAAATTTGAAGATGCATCAATCAATTTTATTTAAAAAAAAGTGGGAAGATAATGAAAGACTTCATGGAGGAGGTGGCACCTGGATTGGGCCTTGAAAGATAGAATAGCTTTAAACAGGAAGGGATAGAAGGTGTTGGCAGAGGTATACATTTTGGTAATGGGGAACAAGAGAAGCAAAGAAAATAAAATATGGATTGAGGAGAGAAAAAGATGAGAATTAGGAGACAATGAGAATACAGTTAAATATTCTCATATATCATCACAGTTCACTGGGACAGAAAATAGAAGAGTAATAGTATGTGATATGACTAAAAAGAATCTCTCCAGTAGGGTTCCAGTGGCCATTCATTCAAACACTAGTCACATGACTACGTATTGTGGATGCCAAATAGGGAAATTCAGAGCATTGAGTTGTACTAAATGATGAGTAAGGCCCCTTAGAACTCTAAGGTTCTGTGATTACTTAAGCTACCTAAACATTAATAAAGATATGGATTCATCGGTTATTTTATTTAATTTCATGGTAATGTGGAAAGATGATATATCAGTTTGAGTCAAATTTAAAGCTGAAACTATTTGAGGAAACATGTTACAACCATTCAAATAGAGACTGCATAAGTTTAGGCTTTATAGAGGCGATAAGAATTGAAATAAAGAATTGAGACAAAAAGTTCAAGATACAATGATATAGTCAATAGTAAGGATGATATCTTCCACTTGTATGCTGAAAACACGTAGGGTGCTTTCGGATTGGTAAAGTACTTGTATATATTATCTCATGACTAGAACCATGGAGGAGAAGGTGAATATCTGAAATGAGAAGGGAGAGGAATTCTGTTAACATCAACACAGTTGGTTGGTTGTTGTCCTTCATTCTCGAAGAGGACCAAAATGACATCACCATGATAAACTCAAGTCTCAGTGTGTCCAAATGTGGCTGATCAGACCAGTATGAGCTTGGAATGTTCTACCACAGATTGGGCACAGATAGTCCGTGTGAACATTTGGGGTAGATACTTCAAATCTGCACATCCTATGTTTCCTTTTTGCTGTCTCAATTCTGCTTTGCTCATAGAGCACAGCACCTTCTCTGATGTGGGCACACCATGCTGAGCAGTCCTGTGACAATGTCTCCCATACTGCACAATCAAATCCAGAGTTCTTGAGAGAGAACTTGAGAGTGTCCTTGTATCACTTCTACCTGCCACATGCAAGTTCTCCATAAAATAGTCTTTTTGGCAAGTATACATTTTGCATTTGAACAACATGGCCAGTCCAAAGGAGTTGTCCTCTCTGAAGCATTGAATACTTGGCAATTCAGCTCGAGCAAGGTCTTCAGTGAAGAAAAGGAAGAAGTATAATGAGCCAGGTCCTTCTAGTTGTGAGGACCCCCTTGGGATTGCCATTTGACTTCCTTACCAGCATGAGAAACACCAAGTAGCCTATTTTCATTGCTTTGAAACTTTGACTTATCTATTTGAACCTTTGGGTGCAGCCCAGAAAAATGTCTTTGTATAATAGCTGTGCTTCCACTGTGCAGCTGATCATCCAGAATGAAGGATCCTATAAGGGGAATGATTGAATCTGCCCTCATTCCTCTGTCAACTGTCTGTCATAAGGAACTGAATTCTTTAAAATTCTGATAGTTCAAGCCCTAAGTATATCACCACTTGCCAGTATAATTTGTCAAATTAAGACTCTTCATTTAATGAAAAACCCAATAAACTAAAATGAAATCTTACTCACAAACGGGAGGTAAGGTGACAGGGAAAAGAAATCTTGAGTTTTTTGCTTCTTCATGGGAATTTCTGCCATAAATTCATCCTAATTGCAGAATCAAAATAAACATACTTAATTTAACAGTATTGCAGGTCAATAAAATCATTGACTGAGCACCACTTGTGGTAAAACAAGTGATTTAATTGTCTCAAGTCCCCTAGGGCCCCCTGAGTATTACCTTTCAAAGCATGCTCCTAAAATGGAACTGGCAGGGACCAAAAGGCACTCATCGGCCTACCCAGTTTGACTTCCTAAGGTATATTATTCCAAGGCATTTTGAAATCTATTTCTATTTGCAAGTGATGATGATGATGACAATAGTGACAATAACGTTTATATATAACTGCGTCCTCTAATTCTTGTTACAGAACTTAAAAGTCCTATGGATTTAGACAAAATCGTTACTGAAATTATTTTCCATAGGTTTGTTTCTTCTCTCCCTTTGCCCTTTATTTCAAACGTCAAATATTCTACTTCATATTGACTCCCTTTACATACATGTGCATTTATACACACAACTCTATTGTCTTTCATTGGATTGTAGTAAGACATAAATGACATTATATTTGCAAACCTTAAGTCAAACGTAAATGTAAACTATTAGCATTATTGTCATATATGTGCATACATAATATGAAATTCACATTCCTGGTATCTTTTCTTTTCTTCATTGTTTCATATCTATTTATATGGATATTAAGTCATATATACACACACATGAACCAAAAAGGGGAAAGGAGAAAAAATAATATTCTAGGTATTACAAGTAGTAGTCTAGATAATTATAAGTGTCTCTTTATACACATATATGAATACACTCACACATATGGAATCCAGTGTAGAATATGTTGAGGGAAAGGGCAAGTTAGGTAAAATGCTACAAAAAATATAACCAAGGGTAAAATCTTTTCAGTTAGGGAATCAAAGAAGGTGGTATAGGATCAGAGCTTCAAGGAAGAAGTAGTACCAGGCAAGCTTTGAAATGAGAGAAGGACTTCAAAAAATGGAAAGGTTGAGGGACTGCAATCTAGGTCCAGATTAAAGAATAAAGGCATGAAAGATCAGCATTGTGGTTCCAGGAAGGCATCAGAGGGCTTGGCTCTTTGTTGACTAGGCTGGCTACACGAAAATATGGAGGGAAGAGAAGGCATTTTGAGATGACAGAATGGCCAGTAGTTTATCTTGGAACAAGAACATAATAAAATAAGGCTGGAAAAGGTAGATTGGAGCAAGTCATAACAATATGGCACATCATTTATACTGCTTAAGATATGTAATTTTCAATTTCAAAGGGGGGAAAAGTCTTTCCCATTTTCAGTTATAATGTCATTGAAATGCTGATGTGACTCTTACAAACAGAGTTTCCAATTCTGAAAGAATAAAGCCAAATATTTTCCCTCCAACACTCCCAGTAATGGGATCTGGCTAAGGAATTCATGCAAACTTATTAGACTATAAGTTCTTTGAAGACATATACCATCTTTTATCCCTTTTTTTGTATCCTTAGAGTTTAGCACATTATCTGACACCTAGTAGGTGCTCATTAAATATTGCTTGGTTAGTGATTCATTCATTAAACCTAAAACAAAGACCTTTAGATCACAATTCAATTTCTGTGTCTTCCTTAAAGCATGTGACTTAATGGATTTGAATGAGAGAGATACTTAAAAGGAAACTGGGATGTGATTAGGAAGAATTGATTAGATGGAGGTAGCAACAGTATGAATATGCTGAAATGACAGCATGTGTGTAAAGAGTTTCACAAACCTCAAGGCAGCACATAAATGTCAGTTCATCCTCGTCTTTCGCAATGAGGCTCAAGTAGAGACAGTCATGGGATAAATCATTATTTTATCAATTTTTCTTTATTTTCCATATTCTGAAGACTATGGTAAAGGTAGTTAAAAGAACTGCTTTTTGTAATTCAGTAAAAGTTTTGCAAGCTTATCATCGCTAAGCTCACTGAAAGCATCTTTGAGACAATTCAAGGATAATAGATATTTCGTCCTGTTCTCATATAGTTTTGATTTCTCCCACTAGGTCTCTATATTTTGGAAGCTTTTCATTTCATGTAGTTCAGGGATTATGCGCATGAGTTAAGATGGAAACATCAATTTAAAAAGTACTTAAAATCTTTATGTGATTCACGTTATGTCAGTTGATTGTGGCCACCCGTTTTGTCTCTGAAAATGCTCTGGTTTTGTTACAGTTTATTGGTTGAATTCTTATGAAAAAAATGCTCAGGTCTATTTTTGCAGTTCAAATTTGTCTTCTCTTAGTTTATGAAATGCTGCAAACTTCCGATATAATGTTATTATTGATTGGCATACTTTTACTATTTAACCATTGAAACATATTTGGTGATATCAGTCAGTCAAGTGGCATTTATTAAACACCTACTGTGTGTCAGGCACTGTGGTAAGTGATGGAGAGCCAAAGAAAGGCAAAAGAAGAAGAAGAAAAGTCCCTTCTTCAATGAGCTCATAGTCTAATGGGAGAAATAACGTGCAAACAACTACACATAAACAATATATATTTATGTGTACACACACATGTACACTCACAAAAAAATCTCATTTATTCATTTATTTATGATACATCTAGGGGGGAGAGGATAACCTCAGAGGTAAACCACTAAGATTAATGCTTCTTGCAGAAAATGGAATTTTACCTGAGACTTGAAGGAAGTCAGGGAAGATAAAAAAATGGAGATTGGAGGAGGGGAGTGAAAAGATAAAGAGAAAGGGAATAAGCATTTATAAAACAACTACTCTGTGTCAGGCACTGTGCTAAGTGCTTTGCAAGTATTAACTCATTTGATCCTTAGGACAGCGTCATGAGGTACTTGTTACCATTATTCCCATGCCATAGTTGGGTAAACTGAGGCAGAAGGCTACGTGATTTTCCCAGAGTCACACAGGTAGTAAGTGTTTGAGGCAAGATTGAAACTTAAAGTCTTCTTAATTGCAGACTCAATGCTCTGTCCATTGTTGCCACCTAGCTGGAAGGAGAGTTGCAGGTATGGGGGACAGTCATTGAAAACATCCAGTTGGGAGTTGGAGGGTATTATGACAGGGCCAGCCAGAAAGTCAATGGCATGTAGTTGTGAAATAGTTCACAAGGGTCAGTAATCACTCTACTTGCTGACTGATGCAATAATACATTCAGAAGTGGTCATTGAACAAAGCTCTCTCAGTGCATTTACTACAATAGGAGGGCGAAAACTTGTGTATGTTCTCTTTGATCTACCTTGGTTAATTTCATAGTTTTTCTTCAAATCTTAATCCAATAATTCTATTGTCATTACTAAGAGTCAACAACATATTAAAAGAATCGATCCAAATGACTATTTTGTTTACAAATATTATTTCCAAGTTCTGTGCCAAGGATAAATCTGAGAACAAACGAGATGTATAAACTCTAATCTCATTAGTATTACTAGATCTACAAACCTATGATACTTGAAAATCAAAGTTGACTGTTTTATGAACCTGTATTTTTGAAGATGCTGTAGCATGAGTTTCCAGAGATATAGGAATGGACATCAGCTGTCATCAGCTGTCAGGCTACATTTTTTTTATATGCCACAAAAAAATTCCTTAATTTGTAAATGTTCATGAAAAAATTAGAATATAATCCTTAGCTGCCAAGGTAAAGTCTTTTATTTGCCTTTCTTAAATGATTGATTATAAATTGTAGGTTTGGGAAGACTGCTTGAAATGAATTACCTATTAGCAGCAATCTAATATATTAGTTTTTTTTCCAGCTCCTAAAATCTGAAATATAGTTCAAACAAAAACATTTTACCTTGTCAATTCTATTAAATATAGTTTTCTAAAAAGTTGAGAGTGTATAGCTAAAATCCTAGATTTTTCTAGAGATATCAAATGTAAGAATTCTATATTAGATTTCAGGGCAAGCAATATTAAGGAGAAAAAGGTTGTTTAAAAATTGAATAAAGAATATTTTTCCTGTTGCTTTTGTAGAAAAACACAAATTTTATATAAATCATGAGTAAGGGTAGGTAAAGCACATTCTCAATGATTCAAATAATATTCTTTGAATTTTCCTGAAAAATGAGATTATATTATATTAATTACTACAAAATAATATGCAAATAGACACTAAAAATTGTAGAGCAAAATTACTTCCTCTTATGAGGAAAAATTAATTTAATACATTGGTCTGTGCTTAGGTATGAATTTCATGTGTATGTTACTAATGTGGATATTTGACAAAATGCCAGCCACAGCGTTGCCAAAGGTAGAGCATGACATTTATTTCTTTAAGCTCAATAGTGGTTACTGGTAACATATGTTTTTAGGGTGTCAGTCCTGATGGAATTTTTTCATCTGGCCATCATCCAAGTAATGTTGGTATGTGATGTGTTTAAAATACTTTAAAAATAAATTAGACTTACATTTTTTCATGATAGAAATTCTCAGCAGAGCATTAGAGCAAGATTCACTCCCCTCATAATTTTTACAAGTACAGTTTCTCAAAATTAGAGTTTTAATTTATTCTTTAAAAAAAGACCAGACTATGACAGAAGTATCCTCTTCATCGTTCTATTAAAAATAGAAAATTAGCAGGAGCCAAGTTCATTGTTTTCTTGTGTTGCTGAAATAAAATGGCTGGCCTTGGCTAAAGGAGGCTTTCCACAAGGCAACATAGTGTTTACGGGATAAAGCTAAGAGTCTACAATCATCTTAAATAGCTGTGATTAATATGATTAAAAAACTAAGCCATGCACAATGGAGAGATTTAGTTTTTTTATTTCCATAGGGTCTTTCCATATAATACTCAAGTACAAGAGATCTACAAGAACAAGTTCTATCTTCAGTATCTAACTTCCAATAATTTGGTTCAATCAAGTCATTAGGTCATATCAGTGTTTATGCAACATCCATACATACATACATGTATGTATACAGATATACGTAATATATATATATATATATATCTTCCTAATATTTATTTTCTTACCTAATCATTGCATTTGTACTTGGTACTTCAATGGATTTATGATCTTGTCAGTGGGGTAAGTTTCTTCTATGAGACACAGTACAACCCATCTCATCTTTTTATCCGGAGTGATTTGATCGTGTCAATAAATCTTTCACAGGACATCCCAGTGAGTTTGTTAAGGCGCTCTTTTTCCCCTTTTCTACAGACATTGTGTCTCAGTGAAGCACAGGGGCTCTCCATCTGTTATTTCCCTATCTTTTTGTAGTCATCTTTTAAAAACTGTTCTGATGATAACTGTTATACTGCTTCTTCCACGTAACTCATTGTTAGTGATATACCCCAGTCAGAATATTCAAGTAGACCCTTCATTTCTTTTAGTGGATGCTGGATCTAACCAATAGAAATTTTTACAATTCTTTTGAAATAGGAATACCTGATCAAACCAAATTCATTTTAATCCATAAGACTTTACTTGGAGATTTTGTTCTTGGAAAATTGATTAGTTTGATACAAAGTTCTAAGAAAAGAATATAAAGTCTTTGTTGGCTGCTCTGACATAGCACAATACTGGTTCTTTCCCAGTTTCTCACACAACTTATTTTCTATCTCTCTAGTTGGCTTCTCACCTCCCTTGCGCTTTTTTTATATGCAGTATTATTAATCCTTTTCTTTTTGTTACAGTCTCCCTTGGTCAACTCACCTTGGCTCAGGTAGCACCTTGAAAGGCACTAGCATCGGTTCTAGGGCTATGGCTTTGAATTTGCTTGTAAGGTGTAGTTCAGCTGCCCAACCATGTGTTTACTGCTGGTGCCTCCAGCCTATCCTGCTCAAGTTAACATTGCCACCATCCCCAGAGAAGCGCACTGTGTGCTTTTCTGGCCTCTATGTCTGTCAATCACACTAGCCTTCATTTCATACAATTTTGAAATCAGTCAAAATTTTAATAATTATTAGTAATGACTTTATTATTTGACCCTCTTTAAGGAGTCAGTAAAGGGATGGCCCCTTTAATTAGAAAAAGAAAAAAAATCACACTCTCTGGGGAAGATCATCAGGGTTGCTAGTGAAGAGAGAAACAGCATTGACATTCACGCTGAGGCAGGAGACCCCAGAATACCATTAGATGGAGCTTGGACAGAGACCTATTGTGGTCCAGTGTATGAGCCTGAGAGTGAAATGGGTAGGAGGAAGAGAGAGAGAGAGAGAGAGAGAGAGAGAGAGAGAGAGAGAGACAGAGAGACAGAGAGACAGAGACAGAGAGATAAAGACAGAGTGAGAGAGAGGAAGAGAAAAAGACAGAGAAATAGAGAGAGACAGAGAGACAAAGACAGACAGAGACACGGGCAGAGAGAGACAGAGAGAGAGAGAGAGAGAGAGAGACAGAGAGACAGAGAGACAGAGACAGAGAGATAAAGACAGAGTGAGAGAGAGGAAGAGAAAAAGACAGAGAAATAGAGAGAGACAGAGAGACAAAGACAGACAGAGACACGGGCAGAGAGAGACAGAGAGATACAGAGAGGGAAAGAGAGACAGAGAGAGAGATAGAGATACAGAGATAGAGAGAGGGAGATAGAGAGAGAGACGGAGGGAGAGAGAGACAGAGGGAGAGAGAAACAGAGGGAGGGAGAGATAAAGAGAGACACAGAGAGAGAGAGACAGAGAGGGAGAGAAAGACAGAGGGAGAGAGACAGAGAAAGAGAGGGAGAAAGAGACAGAGAGAGACAGAGAGACAGAGACAGAGAGATAAAGACAGAGTGAGAGAGAGGGAGAGAAAAAGACAGAGAAACAGAGAGAGACAGACAAAGACAGACAGAGACACAGGCAGAGAGAGACAGAGAGATACAGAGAGGGAAAGAGAGACAGAGAGGGAGATAGAGATACAGAGATAGAGAGAGGGATATAGAGAGAGAGAGACGGAGGGAGAGAGAGACAGCGACAGAGAGAAACAGAGGGAGGGAGAGATAAAGAGAGACACAGAGAGAGAGACAGAGAGGGAGAGAGAGACAGAGGGAGAGAGACAGAGAAAGAGAGGGAGAAAGAGACAGAGAGGGAGGGAGACAGAGAGAGGGAGAGAGACAGAGAGGGAGGGAAAGAGAGACAGAGACAGGGGGAGGGAGAGAGAGAGAGGGAAAGAGAGACAAAAAGACAGACAGAGAAAAGGAAGAAAGAAAAAGAAAGAAAGAAAGAGGAAGGAAGGAGGGAAGGAGGGAGGGAAGAAAAGAAGGAAGGAAGAAAGAAAGAAAGAGAAAGACAGGAAGGCAGGATTCTAGCCAGTAAATCCCAAGTTAACTGGGGAACTTCCAGCCATCAAAACTCAAATCTATGTCAACTGCAAGTCATGAGTCATGTCATCATCATTTTCCTGATATCATGGTCCTCTTCAAAAACAAAGGACAAACACAACCTGTGAGTAGTGAGAGCTACCTGAATGGGGATCCATGCAGCCAGTTGGGTAACTTCCTTCCTTCCTTCCTTCCTTCCTTCTTTCTTTCTCCTTAGTCATTTCACACTCAAACTCACACATTGTACCACAGTGAGTCCCTGCCCAGGCTCCACTTTGGGCCCTTCTGTCTCACAGTGAATGTCAATGGTAACTGTTTCTCTTTTGACTACCAGCCCTGAGGGTCTTCTCTTACAAGTTTGATTTTTTTTTCTTTTTTTCTAATTAAAGGGGACTTCCCTTGACTGACTTCCTAAAGAGGCCTATTCATTGAATGGGCCTTACATCACTCAAAGTGAGAATGTGGATCATCTCCAGCCATCCTGACGAATATCAGGCTCTGGAGGAGAAGGTGAGGCTGGTGACTTTGCACAGCCCTTCACTCAAATCAAAGTCAACAATAAGTCATGTCATCATCATTTTCCTGATGTCATGGTCCACTTCAAAAACGAAGGACAAACACAATATTTGATCAATGAAAAGCCTAATTACTATGACTATGAAAAATCTGGGGCATCAGAAGCTGAGCTGGGATCAATAGTTACCCATGCTAACTAATGAACCTGACTCTGTTGTTGATTCTCTCTACTTTTACACCTTGCACCTAAACAGACACCTCTACCCAAACCATGTTTATGTGTTGACTTCTTGTATTAGTATGTAAGCTCTTGAGGGCAAAAACTGTTTTTCTTTTCAATTGTATTTGTATTTCCATATTTAACACAATACCTTGGCACATAGTAAATGCTAATAAATATCTTATCTAATGACTTAAAAGGTAAATCGTAAGGAGTTACCTGAGTCAAATGAAGTTGTAACTTATCCAGGCCAAATAGCTAGTAAATATTAGAGATGATATTTGAATTCAAGTCTTCCATAGAAGTCTAGTACTCTCTCTACCATGCTTTATTTTCTTTTGCCATCATATTAATATTTTCCAAAAAAAAATTGATCATGGGACTTGAAGTTGGAAGGGACCTTAGAGATCCTGTGGTTTATCCCCCTTATTACTATATATAAATCTAAGCTTCTGTCAAACTCAGATAGTTATCAATTTTTCAAATATGCCTACCGATTCAATTCTTTTTTTCTAGTAGAAATGAATTTTTAATATTACAGCTCAAGAACTTGAGGGTCAGAGAGGTTAACTCAAATGAGATAATGAGATTAAATAAGGTAATGCATGTGAAGTGATTTACAAGTCTTTAAAACTTATATAGACATGAGATATAATCATCATCCTCTTCCTCATCATTGTCCTTATGCCTACCCAACAGATAGCTATTGGATCCAACACTCTCAAACTCTTTTTGCTCGTGATACAATATTCATTACTTTGTGGAATTGTGATACAGTTTAAATGTCCATCACTACAGAATACTCTTGTGTATATGCAGTTCCCTTTAACATACAAAAGACTTTTTTATTTTTGTGAAGTTCTTTATGAGTGCGTAGTCTTTGATGTTTTGAGTTTAAAACATCTATATAATCACCAAATATTGCTTATTTTATGAATAGTATACTTGATGTGTATGCTTGATACATAAAATTTATGTTAAATAAAATCATGTATTTTCTTTGCAATAATATAACATACAAAATTTTATGTTATGCTGTTGGGCCATGGAAAAACCTTTGATAACCTCTTCTCTAAGAGTTGGGATTCATACGCATTTACTCTGACTTAAAATCCATTGATGTTTCCATTCTATCACACTATGTTTTCTTATTAAAAACAAAACGAAAAAAGACAAAGCCCTCAGGGTTTCTTTGTTGCCTATCTTGTAAGTCCAACAGAGTAAAGTCCAGGCCTTTTAACCTGACTTCAAGACCATATAACATTTAACCAAGGGACAGGTAGGTGACCCAGTAGATAGAGCCTTGGACTTAGATTCAGGACATACTGAGTTTAAATACAGCTTCATACACTTATAGGTTCTATCAACCCAGGGAATCATAGAACTGCTTTCAGCCTTATTTTCATCAATAAATTGGGGATTACATAGCCCCTACCTCCCAGGGCCATGGTTAGGATAAAATGAGATAATATGTAGAAAGTACTTTGCAAACCTTGTATGAACACTAGCTGCACTTATTATTTCCACCTATCTTTCTGACCATGTCTTCAGTTATCACCATCAATAAAACCCATGATGTTTTCATCAAAGATAGTTAATGGTGCTAAACTATGCCTGATGACAGTCTCTCATTTGTGTCTGTCTCTCTGTGAGTCTCTCTGTCTCTGTCTCTCTCTTTTAACTAAAAATTCATATTTTTACTTTATTACAATTCAGGCGTAATTGTCAGCTAGATGGTTATTTGTGGGGTTTTCTTGATTGTATTTTTGGGAGCTAGGGCTCCAATGGGGAACAGGGGTGTTTTGTGTTGGGTAGTGGGGCAGTCCTTCCCAAGGATCTCTCATCTTTAGCAACTAGTGGCATGAGAAAGCAAAAGAGACCTTGTGTATCAAGGGGAGGCAGTAAGGTATTTCTTTGAATATATTGAAGTTGCAGCTGCTGCTTGGTAGTTACCTGGTTGGCCAAGCCCTTGGCCTTGTTATAGTAACCAGAACTATTTCCATTATTTTAATTCTTGATTCTTTGATTTGACAAATATGTTAAAAGGACACTTTGCAGTTTGACTGAAATTACCTTTGATCATATTAGTTATGAACTGGTATAAACCAAACTCCTGGACAGTTCAGGAGATCTAGAACAAACTTGAAGAGATCTATGTCTCTTCTGGGAATTTTGGTTCAGCAACTCTTTAGGGTTCTCACAATAAACTTGTGATTTCTCTGTTAGTATCAGCTACAAAGGCAGTTATTCTAAGTGAATGTGGTCATGGCATGTTTCTGTGGATTCATAATAGAATCAACAGTAACGTACCCCAATAAAGGAAACAAGTGCTCTGGCCACCAGTGAACTGAACTGGTCTTTATTAGAAATATCTGATAAGGAATCCCATCCCAGTACATGATGTCTCCAGTCAACAAATGCTTGCTGTAGGGATCAGGGTAGTACTTCCAGAAGGCTATGAATACTTAGTCCCAGGAGTTGACTGCCCAGAAAATATTTCATCATCATCCCAGTATGCGTATGGTGATGTCTGAATGTGGTAAATGGAGCAGCAACATGAGAGTGCAGTCTTAGAATTCTTTATGCCTGAAAAGGGTGCATCTTCTATGACTGCGATGGAGGTCCCTGAACATCTGATGCTTGTGATTTAATTGAATTTAAAAAAACATTTACTGAGTATCTACTTTGTGCCAGATACCATGATAGACATTGGAATATGCAAATAAAAATGAAGGGAAGCAACACACACTGTAAATACAGAAATATAAAATAATTTCAAGAGGCAGGAAGAAATAATAATTGGGGAGAATCAGAAAAGGCTTCATGGAGAAGACAGCATCCAAAGTGCTTTGAAGGAAGTATAGGACAGAGATGCAGGTGGAGAGCATTCCATATATTGGATAGGTGTCATGTACATGGAACAGCCAATACACCAGATTTAAGCATTCAAGATCTGGCAAAGAATTATATTGACTTGCATTTATAGAGTAATTTAGGGTTCACAAAAGTTACTACAGACATCCTAAAATATATGTACATATATATCTATAATATACACATGCAATATGTGCATATATTACACATAATATATGTTATAAATATGTATATATTGCATATATTTCCTTGATTTCATTTTAATTGAATGAGAACTTGCAGATATATTAGGGACATCAAATTCTAGCACCCTAGGCAACATGTTATTCCATTAAATTTTTTATTTATAGTGGCTTAAAGGGTTGGTTCTTGGGTTTTAGAAAAGGCTTTGTTTTAGGATCACAGCAAATCAGAAATAATACCTATCCTCCATAACAAACCTCCATAAATTCTTAAGCCTCAATCACTGAGGCAGATTTCTAGGGCTTTCCCTTCTATTTAGGCAGAGACTGACGTAAACTGCTAGGTATACATATTTTTAACAACCCCCACTAACTACTAGAATTTCTGCTATGTGACTCAATTTTTTATTTCTGACTCTTGCAGTTATAGTGTGATTTCTTGTCTCTGCTTTTTCTTATCCTGTACTGTCAATGCCTTTCTTCTATATACACCTATCAAAATCTTCCCCATCTTTTATGGTCCAACTGAAGTACTGCCATGAAACCTTCTCTGGTTGCTGTGTCTCTTTGTTTATATTCTTCACATAGCACGTATCACATGTGTATAGTTTATGTGTGTATGCACATACACGTGTATACCTATGTATGTACATGTGTTTTTATGTCCTTATATTTCATATATATTCAACATATTTATATTCCACATAGAGAAACAGCATCGCATAGTGAACAGAGAGCTGCTTTCAAAGCCAGGAATCCTCAGATTCAGGTCTCTTAGGACATATACTGACTGTGTGACTTTTAGTAAGCCACTTAATCTTGCATTGCTATCATGGAAATTTTCTCACTTGGGTACTTCCTAAATGAATGGAATCATGGATCCAGACACTCTTCAATATACCTTGAAGTGCCCAACCTATAATGACTCAATTGACACTTAATGAATGAAGGAATCAGTGAATGAATGTGTGTGAAGGATTTTTCCTCCCACAAAATAGAGGTGAAAGTTTATGTTGATAAATTCAAGTTGGTGTTAAAATAAAATCTCAAAGGCAGGATTGCCTAGAGTGAAAGTATTGGATTTACAACCAGGAATCTTGCTTTGAATCTCTTTCAGACAGTTACTAGCTATGTCACTATGGACATGCCATGTAAGCTCTAAGATTCTCAATTTCCTAATCTGTATAATGGGGGAAATCAGTACTGTTCTGCCAACCTCACAGTGTTATAAGGAAAGAGGTTTTTTTTTTTCAAAGCTTATATCATTGTGATAAAGCACTTTATAGAGTATCTGGCACATAGTAGGTGCTTGATAAATGTTGATTGATTTAATATTAATCATTATCAAAAGAATATTTCCAATTGAATTGAATTAATTGCTATTTCTATTACAAATAGAATAATGTGAAGCTTTTTGCCATATTTTAGATTATAATTTGAGATTTTAATGATATATATTATATTGACAAAGTTGATTGTATTTTAATATCCATTAAGTATTCTTTGGGATAGTCAGTAGCAAATGTAATCAGCTCCTAAGCTAAGCTGTATATCTGGAGGCTTGATAATTGCAGTTAATATTTTCTTACTAAACTGATAATGTGTTATTAATTCAGTTTAAAAAAAATAGTGGCACTACTAGATTCCTGTTTTGTCCCAGGTTTAAAGTTTTATGAGAACCAGACTACACATTCTTCTGCTGTTAGACAGTATTATTTTCAGAGATGCTAACCTGTTAGTGATTAACTAAGATTGGTGTCTTGGATGCTTGTGGTTATCAGAAAGCCTTTCCCTGGGGATGTCTCCCGTCCAAGGAGAATTTCCACATTTGTGTCTAGAAAGGATGCTTTAAAGCTGTATTTTCTCTGTATAAAGAATTGCACTTGCTTTTTAAATGATTGATGAGGCTATATGGTATAGAGATCAAAGTAAAGAAATTGACATTGAATAGACCTGGTTCTGGTCTTAGTTACTTTATGGACTCAAGTTTGTATTCTTATAAGCAAAATAGAACATTAGGTACAAGATATTCACTATATGTTCTGACAAGAACTTCTTTCACTTTTTTCCTTTGCTCCTTGAAATTTCTCAGTCCTATCACTATTCTCTCCTCTCTCTCTTCTATTTCACAGAAAGGGGTATACCCCAGTTTTTTTTAAGGGTAATGATTTTACATGTGTGCCCATAATATTCTCTCTCATCTGTTTCTTCCAGTTCTTCGCGCAACCTCTCTCTCTCTCTCTCTCTCTCTCTCTCTCTCTCTCTCTCTCTCTCTCTCTCTCCAAACACACAACTACCTTCAAAAGTTTCCCTCTCTACTGGCTCCTTTCCATCTACCAACAATCATGGTCAGGTCTCCCCAGGATTAAGATATTTATAAACCATCTGGCTACCATCCCAGCTCTCTTTTTTCTCATTTGTATTTGCTGCTTAACAAATATTTGTTTAATTGAACTAAATTGAATGGAAATTAATTTCATGGTTAAACTTTTTCAAAAGAGTAGCTTGAACCCAATGCCTCTATTTCCTCATTCTTATTTTAGTTTATTCATGCATGCATACATTCAGTCATCAAACATTTATTAAGTATATCATAGAAATAGCATAGGTAATGGATAAGGAGTTAATAAGGGAATCAAGGCCTGAGGAATTAGGGTTTACCATAAACCTGAGTTCAAGCCTGAACTTTGATATTTACTAGTTGTGTGATCCCAGGCAAGTTGCTTAATGTCTTGGTATCCCCAGGAAGATCTCTGATTGTAAATTGCAGAGCAGGTACCACTCTACATTGGTAGAAGAAATACTTCAGCATGAGATACACTAGGTTCTGGAAAGACACAAATGAAACACAAATGAAAGGAGTTTATTGAGGTGGGGCAAGTCTGGCATATTCATAGAGAAATTCATAGAAAAAGTTCAAAATATATACCAAGCAATTTCAAGAAAGGGAGAGGACATTAGCAACTGAGATCAGTATGAGCTTTCTGAAGGTAGTGGAATTTTGATTTGAGCTTTGAGGGAAAATAGGAATTCCATAAGGCCAAATGGAAGAAGAAGAACATTCCAGTCATGGGAGATGGCTTGTGATGGAATGTACTAGAGTGTCATGTGGGATGAATAACAATCAGGCCAGATTGGCTAAAACTTAAAGTATGTGAAAGAGAGTAATGTGCATTAAGCCTGAAAAAAGTCAACCTAAATAGGATTGTGAAGGGTTTTAAATACCAAACACAGAAGTTTGTATTTTATCTCAAAGACAAGAGATACATACTAGAAGTACTTGAATATAGATTTATGCAATCCTATATGTGGTTTGGGAACATGACAGTGGTAGTTGTATAGAATATGGATTGAAGAAGAGAAAGACGAAGGTTTGGGAAACCAGTTTAGAAGTTATTATATTAATATGGCTGAGAAAAGATGAGAGACTGACCTAGGCTGATGACTGATGAATGAACAAAGCAAAGAGGATAGATGGGAAATGTGGAAGTAGAATCAATGAGACTTGGCACCTGATTTAATCAGAGGAATGAGAGAAATGAAAGAGTTTAGGATTATTCCAAAAGAGAGGTTCTTAATCTCTAATCTGTCTGTCCTTAATGAATTAGGGAAAGTTTTTTAAGAGGGCATTGGGAATATTTGGTAAGCAACTGTATTATCATATTTAAATGAATTGATCTCTTTTATTTCTTGTGTATGTTTGAATGGTATCACATGCAAATGAATGAGATATGAGGAGGATTATTGAAAGACAGGGATCATGGGCACTGAAAAGAGAAACCTTTGCTTAAGGTATAAAACTGAATGACTGGAGGCATGTCAGTATCCTCAAAAGAAATAGGGAAAGTTGGGAGCAAAGATGGTTTGGAGAGCTAATAAGGTCTATTTTGGACATATTGAGTTTGAGATGTTTTAACACCTTTCTCTCTGTATCACAAAGCTGAAAATACTCTATTAAAGGTCATCAATGATCCCCAAATCACCAAATCCAATGTTTTTCTCTAATGACCTCTTGCAGCATTTGACATGACCACTCCTTTCCTCTGGATACTCTCTCCTCCTTTGGTTTCTGACACCACATTCTTTTCTTTCTCTTCTTATATGCCTTATTCCTACTTCTTTGTCTTCTTTCCTAGCTTCTCTTACTCCTTCCAACATTTTAAAATGGAGAATTATAATCTATCATCTTCACCTGTTACATTAACAATTGCCTGTCGGATGTTTCATTAGCATCTCAAAGTCAAGACTGCCAAAATGGAATTCATTATCTTCTCCCCTAAAGCTCCCCTTCTCCGAACTTGCCCATTGCTATTGAAGACACCACCATATTTCTGTTGCCTGAATTTCCAGAAAGGTTCTAAGAAACCTTGGAGGTTTCTCTCTACCTCACATGGAAATCCAACCAGCTGCCAAACCTTGTTGATTCTCCTTCCATGAAATCTCCTGTATGTCAAAATCAGTCAACAAGCATTTATTAAACCTACTATGTTCCAGGCACTGTGGTAGGTGTTGACGATACAAATAAAACAATCTTTAGTTTCAAGGAGCTTAGATTCTAATGGGGAGAAAATTATAAATTTAAATAAATACAAGTATGTACCAAGTGCTTAAATACATTGTAATTTGGGAGAAAGATTACTAGCAAGTGTGGAACTATAAAAGGCTTTATGTAAAATGTAGTTCATTAACTTTTTCTTGAAGAAGGAGAAGAATTCTAGGAGGTGAAGGTGAGGAAGGAAAGAATTCCAGACAAGTACTACCAGTGCAAAGACACAGGTACGGGAAGTGGAGGGAGGGGAATAGAGGAGGACAATTTGGATTAAAAGTGTAGGAGGAGTGATGTCCACTAAGGGTGGCAAGATAAGTTGGGGTCATAGTGTAAGGGATTTTAAAAGTCAAACAGAAGAGTTTATATTTTATCTTAGAAGACATAGGGAGCCACTTGAGTGTTTTGAGTAAGAGAGCAACACAATAAAATCTGTTCTGAAAGAAAATCATTTTGACATTTATGTGGAAGACACACTAAAAAAAGGACAGACAAGGCAGGAAGATCAATTAAGAGACTGTTTTAGTAATCTAGAGAAGAAGTAATGAAAACCTGAATTAATTTCATGTTGCATGAATTGAGAGAAGGGGTCAGATGAAAGAAATATTGTAGAAATGGAAATTGCAAGATTTGACAACTGATTGGATATGGGAAGTGAGGGAAAGTAAAGAATCATTGTGGACATTGAGGTTATAAACCTCAGAGATTGAAAGAATGGGGATGTCTTTGACATAAATAGGGAAAGTTTGGAAGAAAAGTATATTGCAGAGAAAGATAACAAGTTCTGTTCTAGAAATGTTGAATTTAAGATATCTATGGGATATCCAGTTTGAAATGTCCAATAAGCAGTTTGTGATGTTGCTCTTTAGTTTAGGCAGAAAATATTTCTGGGTATATAGATCTGGGAGCTTTTTGCAAAGAGATTATAATTAAATTCATGGTAGCTGATAAGGTCACCTAGAAAGACACATAGACAGAGAAGAGAACAGAGCCTTGGAGAACCCTCTGTGTCTGGGAGTATGGTGTCAATGATAAGCCAGCAAAAGAGACTGAGGAAGGGGACCAGAGAGAAAAGAATATCCAGGATGAGATAGTGGTCAACAGTGTCAAGTGAAGCAGATGGGCCAAGAAGACTGAGGGATAAAAGATATTTGGCAAGAGAACTTTGGTAACTGGAAAAAGCAGTTTAGATTAAATGATGAAAATGGAAACCAGATTGTAAAGGATTGAGGATTATGAGAAGATGTATTAGAGGCAATGAGTGTAGAGTTTTGCTCTGTTTTTTTTCCTAAGAATTTGGTTAAGAAAGGGGATAGAAATACAAGGTAATAGCTTAAGGGGATAGTAGTGTTGAATAAAAGGGTTTGAGGTGTTTTTTTTTCAAGAACAGGATACTCAAGCATGTCGAAGGCAGTAGGAAAGGAACTAGTAGATATAATGAGGTTGAAGATTAGAGAGAGGGGAGTGATAACTGTCTCTGTCTCCATGTACAATGCTTCCACCATGCTAATTCTGGCCCTCATGAATTCTTACCTAGATTATTTTAACAGCTTCCCAAGTGAGCTTCCTGCTTCTAGTCTATCTCTTTTCTTTAGACATAGAGTTCTTCCACACAGATGGCAAAATGACCTCCTTAAAACTGGTCATTTTACTCTCTTGCAGAAAAACCTTTGATGGTTCCCCATTGCATGGGATAAAGTACAAAATCTTTAACTTGGCACAGAATGTCCCATACAACTAGACCTTTGTTACTGTCATTAGAGGAAAAAAAAAGTGATAAGAAATACTTTGTGAATTAGGACAAAAAAGTTTTATTTTGATTTTCCAATGGGAAATTTAATTTGAGTATGTCAGATTTTTCATGCTTCTTAGTAGACCTTAGAGAAAATAGGATAATGGTTCTCATGCATCCAGTTGGTTAGGGGACTATAAGCTTGTCATTGACATCTGCATTTGGTACATGATTGATTGTTTTGGTACCTTGACATGATATTAATCACCTTTTGCTAAAAATATTTCAGTGAATGAATAATATTGTTAAGATGAAGAAAAACAGTCTACCAATTATCTTTTCCAGTCAAAGGCATTTCTATGGCCCAGTTTTTTTTACCAAAAGTGAGTTTCCTACTAAGAGTAGCCTAGGAGCTTAAATGTAAAACAAATTGTGTAATAAAAGTCTTGAGGACAGCAGTGAATGGGATTGAGATGAAGGTGAACCATAGCCATATGACTTGACTACTCATGCAGCTTCTAGTGGAATTTGCATAGATACTCTTATGAAGTGAGTAATATTATTACAGATTTTAGGACTGTTGAGGAAATAAAATGGGAAGAATAGTTATTTGTCTCCTCCTAGGATTTAGGAACTTTGAGCAGATGTTCAATTAGTTATGATAAAGATAACTTTCATAAGCTGTTTATGAGAACACAAGTTACATTCTGATTAGCATAGAGATTTAGACAGAAAAGAAATGATCCCTGATCCCTCTTGCCAGTCAGTCAACAAGCTTTTATCAAACATATCCCATATTCCAGATACCATACTAGTACTACAGATACCAAGACCCTCCAAAAAGAAATAATCTTTGCGCTTTAGGAGTTTACATTATATTGAGAAAGACAACATGTAGATAGACAGACAGACAGACAGATACAGATACATAGATAGGTAGATAGACAGATATACATAAAGTTACAGAATAAATATAAGGTGAGTAAAGACAAAGGAAATTAGCAGCAGGGGAACTGATCCTATAGATCTATCAGTTAATCATCTAATATTTATTAGGGGCTTGCTATGTGTCAGGTGCTGTGCCAGATGCTGGGGATACAAAAACAAAAAGGAAATAGTCCTTGCCATGAATGGAAGAAGACCTTCCAACTTTGAAGGCTCCAAAGGATGTTGAACTTCACATATTCCCATTGCAATGTATAATAAAGCTGGAAAGATATGGAGAGGACAAATTGTGAAGGTTATTAAGTGCAGTTGACCCTAGAGATAATAGGAAGACACTGGAGTTTATGGAGTAGGAAAAGTACATGGTCAGACCTTTGCTTTGATGAGGGCAGGGGCACAACTTTAGCAGCTCTGTGGAGGAATTGAGAAAGAAAAGACTGGAGGCAGAGAGAACAATTAGAAATCTGTTGTAATAGCCTCGGCAAAAAATGATAAGAGCCTGAAGGTGGTGACTGGGTGAACAGATGTGAAGGGATGAATATGAAAGACAGTGTGGAAATAGAACTGAGAAGACTTGGCAACTGACTGAATATATGGAGTGAAAGAAAGTGAGGAGGAGAAGGAGGTGTTTGGAAGAAGGATGAGTTGCAGCAGGGAGGAAATAGTGAGTTAAATTTTGGATATGTCAAGTTTTAAGTCACAGGTTCATAGCTTTAGAGAAGAAAAGTCTTGGGGGTCATTTGGCCCAAGACTTTCTGTAGAAGAGGAAACTGGGACCCAGAGAGGCTAAGCGATTTCCCCAAGCCACACAGGTAATAAGTGGCGAAGCCTGAATTTGTACCCGGATCCTTTGACCCTAAATCCAGCAGTGTTTCACTCTTCAGTTTTCAGCCCTTGATGTATTATTTTTTTCAAACTTTAAATGGAAATTTAAAAAATGTGATGAAAGTTAAATTTGGGTTAACATCATGCAATTGCTCTTGAATTATTTAATGACTTTTTGCCACTTTTTATTAAATATGGAAAATATAGATAACTCTTGAGAAGCAATTACCTCATTATGGAGACAATCTGTAATGAACTAGGAACATTTACTCCATTCATCAACCAATCAGTAATTTCCTTTCCCTGCCATTGACCTTTTAGCATTTAATTTGAATGTTCTCATAGTATGTGTATGTATCATATGACACTAGTAAGCTCCACGAGGTCAGGAACACTGTCTGACTTAATAAACTTGGTGCATCTCCAATGCCAAGTACAGTGTTTTACATTTAATTGTCACTTACTAAATATATGCCGAATTTAACATACATTTGAATTCTCCCTTACTATTTTGTTCAGTTGTATGAACCTCATGAATACCACCAGGACTACTTGTAACCAAACTTAGACACTCAGAAAGTAACTAAACTTACTTAAACTTAGTAGAACTGAGCAAAATGCAAAGGTTCTTCTGTGCTAAGAGTGGCATTTATTAATGTGGAGGAGCTAACTTTTCCTAGTGGCCAGGATATTCAAGCAGCTGCTTTCCTGGCATCCTTCTCTGGAAACTGAAAGCCAGTTTGGAAAAATTTCCACAAAGTCTGGAGTTTGGGCAACTTTTTTTACATGAATAAATGTAATATTCATGCTATAAATAATATATATAATAATATATAACAAATATATAATATACTAAACATACATATATGTATTTCAACCCATCCAGAGAAGACATCAAAGTGAAATTTCATGTTTCATGAATGAAACATTGAAGAGTGTGCCACTAGCTTCAGTGTTCTGATGGTTACTATAATAAGATGATAAAGAAAGAACTATATCCAGGTCTATAGTTTTTGACTTTCTTGCGATACTGTAAAATGCTCTTAATATGATCTCCTCTGATTTAGAAGGAAATGTATCATGCTATGAAAGCCAACCACCTCAAAACCAGCTTTCCCCTATTAAATAAGAATAATTGCTATTATTAATAGCTGTAACAACACATAATAAGTAATTTCCCTGGATAATCATAGACTGAAGATGCTAGAATCTCTCAGGGATTAAAAAAATCATAATAATTCTTCTCCGCAAATGCTGTGCTACTATTCACATGCTCAAATCAAGTCCTCCAGTTAGTAGAAATTATAAGGGCTTTTGTTGATGTAAACCCCTACTGGGCCTCATCATGTGGGGAAAGCCAGCTTAGCCAAGACCAAGGTCTGGCTTACTTTAAAAAATAAATATATCCTAAATATGGTAGAGGGAAAGGGACTTTTAATAACTGAGAACTGTTGAAAGGAATTTTAAAATAAGGCTTGATAAATATGAAAATATTGAAAGTTGAGAATGTGTGTGGTAATTAACGAATCTATTTTTATAAGCAGACATTCTAAGTATATGATATGTGTATATGTGTGTGTGTGTGATCATATTTTTAAAGATGGAAGCGACCTTAGAGATCATCTCAGGTGTGAAGAACCTGCAGCATCAAAGCCACGTGTGGTCCTCAAGTGTGACCCTTTAACTTTGGATTGAAAGGGTCACACTTGAGGACTTCAAGGGCCATATGTGGCCTTGAGGCTACAGATTCCCCACCCCTGACTGATTCTAGTTATTCTATAGAGGAGGAAATTGAGGCCAAGAGAGGTCAAGAGACTTATCTACATCATATAGGTGGTAAGCACAAATATCTGGCTTTAAATTCATAGTCTTTGACTTTAAAGTCAGAATTCTTTCTTTTTTTCTACAAAACTATAAACTTTGTTTCAATAGGGTTTTAAAAATATATTTTAAATTTAATAAGGGAAGTCGTGAAAATTCCCTTGTTTATATTCCCTTCTGAACTTTTTGCTATTGTCATTTTATTTGGTGTATTTTTTTCAATGTTTTATTGTTGTTTTTTCAGTCTCTTTTTTCTTCACTAACCCTAACTCCTAACTAACTCCTAACTAGCCACTAACTCCCTCCCCCTGTTAAAGCCATCCCTTATATAAAATATGTATAGTCAAGCAAAACAAATGGAAATGTCTGGAAATGTAGATCTCTTGGCCTTTCTGCTTAAGCAGAAGGCATTCTTCAGCAATAGTTTTCTAAGGTAATAATTAGTCATAGCATTGATCCTTCAGTATTTCAATATTGTTTTTCTTTATATTATCATGGTCATTTTATAAATTATCCTAGTTCTACCCATTTTACTATGCATCACTTTATACGTCTTTCCAAGTTTCATGAATTCTTCATACCTTATGTCACAACACTATTTCATTGCTTCATCCAGTCTATGTGTATATTGTGCATATGAGTGTGTAGCAAATACATGAAGGAACTAAGATCATTGATTTCAGAGAGAGTTCGTAATTAGTGAGCTTGAGTCAATAAGTGCTAGGGAACTGTCTGAGGTACATAGAAATTAAGCAATTTGCTTAGTGTCAGGGAACTAGTAAGCCCCCAAAGCAAGATTTGAACCCAGGTCTCCCAGAGTCCAATTTTAATATACTATCCACTAAGTCATGCTGTCTTGCCTAAGACTTTACACCTTAGGTTTATTCCTCTTAAATTTCATCTTTTTAAAATTTGCCCGACATAGTCTCTCTCTCTGTCTCTCTCTGTCTCTGTCTCTCTCTGTCTCTGTCTCTCTCTTTCTGTCTGTCTCTCTCTCTGTCTGTCTCTCTCTCTCTCCCTTGCTCTCTTTCTTCACCCTCCACCAGAACTTTCTCACATTTGCACATTTTACAAGCTTTCCATCCAATGCCTTTGTCCAAATCCTTACTAAAAACAATAACATAGGATTAACCATAGATCATTGATCTAGTCCGCTAAATGTTTCCTTTGGGGTACATCATGGGATATTTATTATTATTTTTTGAGTTCCACCTGTCCATCTATTCTGAATTCATCTAACTATCTCACCTCTGAGAGACACTGACAAATGCTTTGCTAAAATCTAGGGAAGGTTGATTTCCCGCATTACCCTGTTCCATCAGTCTCTTAGAAACCCTATCAAAAAAAAGAGATGAATTTAATCTGGCATGGCCCATTCCTGAAGAAACTATTCTAAGTGTTAATGAGTGTTGTTTCCTATTCCAAATATCACTTCTCATTTCTTTAATAATTCATTATAGAATTTTGCCAAGTGTCAATTCACTGACCTGTAGTTTTCAGATTCCACGCTTTTCTCTCTTTAAAACATTAAGACATTTGCCCTTCTTCAGTCCCTTGTTACTTTGATTCTTGATAATATTTCTTTTCTAAGCTCAATGACAGCAGGTGAACAATCATATCCACTATTTCTATTGGACCTGGAAGGTAACTCATCTGGGTCCAGTAACTTGAATTTATCAAAGGCAGCTGGATGATCCTTTTTTCATCAAGACTAAAGAAAAAAAAAGACTGACAAAATGCAGTGACAAGAGTGCTAGATATGGATTTAAGGCACTTCTCTTCATTCAGTTCCTAACTGTGTGACACTGCGCAAGTCACATCTCTCAGGGACTCAGTTTTCAGCTGCAAAATGAAGAGGCCAGTAGGTCTCTTAGATACCTTATATCCCCAAATGTATCTCATGAAATTGATTTCTGTGGAGTTTAGATGCCTTGCCGAATGTCACAAAGTAAAAGATTGTCTGGGCTAGAGTCTACATCTTCTGCCTCCCTGTCTTCTTTTGAGACAAGAATTGTATAGTTATTTACTTAGCAAATGTATTTTCATATACTCATTTTAGGTATCAATGTTAACCATTAATGATGGCATGTTCTATTTTCTATCATTCTATCAACCTTATTATTGATGTTGGAAAGTCTTTACCAACATAATCTAATGAGTCTTTGAAATTTTAATGTATGCATGCCATTATTATTAACGTGCCATGATATGCTGATCTAGCATCACCTTTTCTTCTGGTCCTATATGTAATCAATGTGATCTTTGATTTTCAAGGTAATCTGGCTTCCATATTTCAAATTTAGTAGACATTATAAATCAACTTATAAACGTCAGTGAGAAGAACCACATTTGGTTGTGCATTGGGAAGACTCTGCTTAAATTGGTATACTTTGGGCCTACGGAGTCAGGCCCAGGGAAAGGTTGCTCTCTAAAACAGTTGCCAAAATGTGGGAGAATGCAAGGAGAAAAAAAAAGCTAGGGGATGAATTTCAGCCATGTTTGGTCTGATTATCTAACACTGGGACAGAAACTAAGTCCAGGTTCCTAACAAAGCTGGGGAAGACAGGAGAAGAAAGAGAAAGTAATATATAGTATTATCAGTACATGGCCAGAGCAAGATTAAAACAGAAACAAATACGATTGCTCATAAAATGAAACTGAGAGGATACTGAACTTTAAGACTTCTGAATTGGCAACATCTAGACCAAGAGGATACTGAACTTTAAGACTTCTGAATTGGCAACATCTAGACCAAAAAGGGATGGTGGAAGAATTTTGGGGGCTTGTTGTTTTCCAAGCCAATGATCATTTAATTTCTATTTATGTGTCATTAGACCAGATAACATCTGAGCTTGAAGTAGATAAAAGATTAGTTGAAAGTATATAGCACTTGTACCGGCTCTCTCTAATTTATCCTAATGTTGGAACATGAGCACTGAAATATGACATATACCCCTGTGAATGAATTCTGGAAGATGAACAGGAACTAACTCAGTATCTGAATTGGGCTACGGAGAGCTAAACATAAAATTACAACATATGTAAAGTATTTCAGCAGAGAGCTTCAGGGCATTTATTTTACATAGGTGTTTACTTTTTGAAAATCAGACAGCCTGGGTTAGTAAATGGAAAAAAAAATGTTAGATTGACTATTTAAAGATCACTGTCTCTGAACCTTAACCATTAATTATTACCTTGATTTTGTTTTGTTTCAATACATTCCAGATGTTTTGTTGTTGTCATGTCTACAAATGAAATGACCATATTTGGGCTGAGTGTTGAGTAAGGTAACAAAATGCATATACTATAAAATGAAAAAATGTTTTATTTTTGATAAGGCAAGTCTTAAGAAATTTTGTTTTGCCCAGTTACTTGGTCACTTGTTTTCGTGGTAGCTTATTTTCTTTAGAACTTACCTGCATTGTTTGTTAACTGTAGAGTTGACCAGAATGAGCTTGCTTTCGGCTACTTAGCATCTGTGGAACAGTGATCTGTGTTGGCATATTGGTGAGGTCTTGGTGATGAACTGTTAAATAAAATGATCTGTCCCCAGTCCAGAAAATTGGTTGATTTGCCAAACAGTAATCCAGTTTAATTGGCTATCAAAAATTTGAGGGCTCCATTATTCTAAGAGACTTACTACAGCCACTTGGAAAAGCAGAAAACTAGGTTGATCTTAGTGTTAGGTTCTGAATATTCATTTCTAGTGAGGTAGATGGTAAGTTTATTTTCCCATGTAGTAGACTTTTTAAAAGCTGAAATTTTGGATTTGTTGCAGAAATATTTTTTCATTTTTTTTCAATTATCAAGCACTTTTTTTTCTCCCTCCTACCCTTCTACACTCGAAGGAAGGAAGGAAGGAAGGAAGGAAGGGAGGAAGGAAGGAAAGAAAGAAGGAAAGAAGGATTTCCATATCAGATAAACATAGTCAAGCAAAACAAGTCCTCCTGTTGGCCATGCCCAGCAATACGCTCCTCACTGTCCATCCTCTGTCTTGAAGTAGGCAGTGTTTTTCATCAGTCCTCTGAAATTATTATTGATAGTTTTGTTGATCAGAATTCTTAAGTCTTCAAGAAATGCTTGTTTTATAACAATCATATCAATATAGTTGTTCTACTTCTTTCTGCTCACTTCACTCTGCATCAGTTCATATAAATTTTCCTGGATCTTTCTGAAACTATCTCTTTTTTAGTTTTTTATAGCCCATTACATATATATCATACTTTGTTCAGTAATTCTTCAGCTGATTGGCAGTCCCTTAGTTTTCAATTCTTTGCCACCACAGAGAAAAGAAAATCCAATGTCTAACTTGTAGCATTTTTAGTAATGCCTTGTTATAAGGATCAAATAAGATAATGCATCTGAAAGTCTTTAGAAACCATAAGGTGGCATAGAAATGCAGATTATTATTAAAATATCTATCATTAAAGGTAAAAAATTCATTTAAGTGATTTATTCCTTCTTTACATTTTGTTAGTGATTAGTTACATTAGTGATCTTGACTTGTATTTTAAAAATATATTGGTGCTTCAATTCCAAATAAAATTAGTGCGCGTGTGTGTGTGTGTGTGTGTGTGTGTGTGTGTGTGTGTGTACAGAGAGAAAGAGAGAATGAGAAAGAATGAGAAAGTGTGTGTGTTTTTAGTGCATTCTTTTGACAACTCAATCAATTACCACCGAGTACTGGTTGACTGCCTATTGTGCAGTAATTATTTCACTACTTGTTGCATTGGATTTAGCTGATACGAAAAAATTACTTTCTAATTTTCAAATTTTTTCACTGTACATTGTTAAGAGAATTCTTTGGATAAAGAAATTTATTTCTATAACATTAATCACTCATGCCATTTGCTCATTACAAGTGTATTCTATTTTTTATACCTCATCCAGTCAATAGATATGATACAGATAACTTTTAAAGGGACATGAAAAGACCTAGATTATGGGTACACATGATAGGAAACATTTAAGCAAGAAATTTACATAAAGGTTTGAGTAACCTGTGTCTGCATGGCCAAATAATTTTTTATCTTCATGATGGATCGTTGCTCCTGCTATCAGAGGAGAGTTTCGTGGGAAAATATCACTTAATTTGCAAAGTCATTCCAAAGTAAGATCCCCTCATTGGAATAGTACCCATCCCTTCATTGTCTTGGGGTACTAGGTATTATACTAGGTATAATGTACCTTCATCACCTTCTCTAGTTCCATGTATTTGAAAACACAGAAGAAGACACATACTTCAGGCTGAATACTCGGTAATATTTGTATTGGGTAGATCAAATTGTGTAGTGAACATCAATTTAATAGTTTAAAAACTGAGAGTTCATGGAAGAGAAACATTGCTCACAAATAAAATCAAGATTTTTCAAATACTTTCTTAGAGTGGGTCCACTCCCTTGGAGAACTGCCAGAAGTACAATGGAAACATATTTAGCTCTTCTGCAAGGGAGTACATTACTTGAATGGGTCCTATCATAAATGATTTTGAAACCATCTCCCCTGGTAGTACTGTGAAAATATGTTCAATTTTTGGCCTATGGACACTCAGCTCCAGTCCAAAGGAAGCTGGTAATGTGCTGTTAGGTATGATGAAGTACAAGGTTATTGAGTGAACAAAACAAGTAACAAACCTGTAGGATCAAGAGAGACTGCTTAAAGACAAGAATGGCTAACAGTCATCACAAAGTTAAAAATGTGCTGTCACTGAATTCAAGTTAGTTATTTCCCATGATAGTAAAAGTAAATGTGGTCCTGGGATGTACTAACAAGTGTATGATATGCAAAGCAGTGAAATTTGATTATGGTGAGAAAATCAGGAGCAGTTTCCAGAAAGGTACATACAGAAATTGTCATGCAGTTTGGCTTCTGGTCATCTGTGCACACAATCTTGAAGAGACATAGTCACAGCCCAGGGTAAAATTGTGATGTATCCAAATTTCATCTTTTGTCCAGCTCCCTTTTCCCACTCAGCATTCTCTCCATAAATTTAAGTCACTGGGAGCCTTTCTGCTTTGGAAGTCCTGTCATCAGTTAAAACAAACAAAAAAGGATACAATTTTATCATTTATTTTTGTTGAAACTTATTCACACTAATGTGTTTTCTCCCTGGTCTTTTATTCCCTAATTGTGGAAAGAAAAATGAAGGAACAGGCTATTTCCCATTCAAGGAATTTTTTAGTGATGTCAGAGGTGAGGAGGATATATTTTGACTCATTCAGGATTTCTCCTTGCCTGACTCTAGAAGTCATACCACACCTAACATGTGCACATAAAACTCTGTTTATTTTGTCATACTGCACATAAAAGTACATTTACTTTGATCCTTTTAGGATGTCTTTGTGGGGCTGGCTAAGAAATATTCATGTCTGGGACATCTCTCTCCTTTTCATTTTCTGATGCCGAAGTTTAACATATATCTTCTCCCCATTTTGCTCATGATGTCCTGATTTCAGGACTCAGTCTTGTTCAAATCAATCCAATTCATCAAAGATTTATTAAGTATCTTTTAGATGCACGACTTTGTGGGGAACAAGAAACAGAAACACAAGGATAGAAATAAAACCAGTCCTACCCTAAAGGAGCTTACATGCTACTCATTACTGTCATACTTTCTCCTCTACTTTGTGTTGCATTGGTAATTCTGTTGTCTCCTTCCTGAGCCAGCTAGGCAGTCAAGAACCTCAGAACACAGGATTCCTGATGTGTCAAGTTCTTTAGCATTCAGTAGGGAGGTAGAGTAAGGAAGAGTTTTAAATTTGGAGAAATAGGATTCAAAACATGTTTGTGTACACATATATGCATGTGCAAACAGATATGAACCATGTAACATTTTACTCATTTAATTAGCTAGCCTAATAATGACCATCTGCTAAACAGTCTTCTCATCTTGCAAGAGGAATCTCCAACGCTCCTCAACATCAGTTAATATAACTAATAAGATACTTGACCTGATACCATGATCAGATGAGAATGCCTCTTCGAGTTACGGGATCACTCATTCAGCCAATCAATCAAAGACGTCAACTAGGTACAAGAATGAAACGTAAGGATTAGCTGGCACACCCTGTGGAACTCAGACAAAGCACCAAACCAATTCAGAATTTGGTGTTTGTGACAGAGCAGCATCTCCCA
Source organism: Potorous gilbertii (assembly GCA_028658325.1). Classification (NCBI taxonomy): domain Eukaryota; kingdom Metazoa; phylum Chordata; class Mammalia; order Diprotodontia; family Potoroidae; genus Potorous; species Potorous gilbertii. The sequence continues at coordinate 10,642,055 of CM053773.1, read as the reverse complement.
GGCACCTAAGATGAAATCACTTGGGGGTGATTTCTTTCTTCTTTCCCTACCTGTTGAACATAAGTTGATCTTGTGAAGAGGAGTCACATTTTTTCAACAGTGGAGAGAGTAGTATGTGCTTGGAACTGAGGGGTTGATGTGAAGACATCAGTGGCCAAGTATTAACAAGACACATCCAAAAAAGGCACCCTTAGAGCTCTGCAGAGGCACTGACACTCAGAACCTGAGAGAGAGAGGGAGAGAGGGAGAGAGGGAGGGAGACAGAGAGAGAGAGAGAGAGAGAGAGAGAGAGAGAGAGAGAGAGAGAGAGAGAGAGAGACATGTCTCGGGGAACTTTATGAGCACCACCTGTCTTTATTATACTGCCTTGGTAAATACCCCTTTCTAAAAGCTAATTAACTCACACTGATTAATAATCAGTGGGACTGAGGAGCACACAGGAATTGGGGATCATGAGTGATAGTGCTAGAAAACCAACATCAGGGCTACCCTTAAAATCGTAATGCATGAAGTAGTCAGGGCTCTCTGGGCACCTAATTGTCTGAGGGAATGAGAATCAGGAGATTAAACCCTGAAAAGATTCAACAATCTCAAGAACCTTGAGTTCTCCAAGACTAAGATACTGAAGCATACATTTCAAAGGGCCCTTCTTAATTGAAAATGCTTCAATTAACAATGTGATGTCTGTCATAGAAAAAACAGACTGGATAAATTCAGAGAAGATTATCACCTCTACAGAGTAATACACTTTTTTTTCAACCAGAACAACTAGGTTACAGAGGGGCTATGATCTATATTGACCAGGAAAGTACTCACACCAAGATATAATAGATCATTGAGGTACAGAACTATGAGAATTGTGTGAACTTTCTTAAGATTTATTATAAGACACAACTATACATGTAGTCTTCATAATTTGTTGCTTATACTAGGGGGTCATGTGTTTACAACTTAAAAACTAATTTGAGAGAACATTGAAAAGTATAACTTAACAAACCAATTCTCCTATATTCATTACTCACTAGCTTGTCATGAACAGTTTGTGACTACACATTTTTAAAAGGATGTAGGGAAATGATTAAAAGGATGTTAAGTTGTCAATGGAAGGTTAAAAGAACTGGGATGGATCCACCAGGAGAAAAGAAGATGAAAGATTGATATAGCAAGTGTTTTCATGTAGATGAACATTATTTTCTTTGTTCTAGGATAGTCAGTTATCCTCCATCCTAGTAGAGGAGTGGACATGATGAAAAGGGTTTAAAATTAAAATCAGAGGGAGTTCAGTTGTACATGAGAAAAAAACACTTTGACTATATAAATGATTGGAAACTGAGTCTATGAAATAAAATTATTAAGACTCCATCCCTCCATCCTAAGTCTCATCCCTAGAGATTTCTTTTAAAAATAATGTAGACAAAAAAATAAAAATATTGTCACCCATCATATTGGAATCGTTTAGTTATTGATCTCCCAGCAGACAGGGGCGTGAGCTAGATTCTTTCTTGAAGTCCTTTCTGTGCTTTGTTTTTGGACAACTTATGGTGACTCCCTTTTATATATGAAATTTCCAGAATGGCTACTCCAGGTTCAAGGAACTCAATGTGTCTGACCCACTCCAAAACACAGGTCATAAGCTCCTAACAATATGCTTTCTTTTTCTGTTCTTAGCCAAAAGACTCAACAAACCCAAAGCAAAAACATTTAGTGGATAATATAGTGTGAAAGATCATGACAGAGTACTTTTCCCCATAAAAATGGAGCATTATCTTCAACAAATATATGAGTGAGCACACATAGAGTTTATACATGAAAGGCATACATGTAAAGAATGTGCATTGGCAAGGGTACATGCATGTGAGTGTAGCTCATATTTCTAACTCTGCAAGAATCTGAATGCCAAGTGACATCATGGTGCCACTTTCCCTGGACTTTTCTTCCTTTTCTGTAATGTTTCTACTGGGCATGTTGTCCTGGGGTCCTCTCTGGCCTCTCCTATCTTGACATTGTTCTGTTGCTCTAGAGGCATGACAATCTTTATTCAATATTGCTTCTTGTTACCATTTCTAGAATTTAAATCTTCAGAGCCACCTGTTCACCATGTCAGCTTGATTTGGCTAGAGTTATAGTGGCTAGAAACTTTCTGTGATAAAAGTAGACAGACAATTCTTTAGACAGGACCATTAAAGTAGCTATTGAATATACCCAGATATCAAAAGCGCCCCCCCAAAAAAAAACCCTTTTGTACAAAAAAAGTGCAAAAGTGCTCCACTCTGAAATTAAGTCTTTTATTCTTGACCTTTATATTACAATTCTTTGTTCCAATCAATTATTTAATATTACATTAGGTATCATTAATAAACTCTCTGACTTAATATGCAAATTAATTTGAGTCAAAATAAAAGGTAAAGTGGACAAAGTCATTGTTCTCGACTTACCTGGCCCACATTCCTGATTTTGGCATTTACACTAAACTCTATCCAGTTGGCTTTAGTGAATGCATTAAAAATAATACGTAATTAACCTATATCTGATTGCTACCCATCTTGAGGAGGAGGGGAGGGCAGAGAGGAAAAGAGGGATAGAATTTGAAACTCAAAAATGTTAAAAAAAAATTTAATTGTTTTAATATGTAATTTAGGGGAAAAATAAAATACATATATTTTAAAAACTAATACATAGCATATAATCAATAGCATATGTGACAACATGGCATATATTAGAACAGGACACAAATCTTAGTTCAGTAAAAAATGCGTAGACTTACATTCAATGTTTAAGTACATTGATCACATGCAGAAATATATAGCATACACCTAACATTCTATTGTGAGAGTTCTTAACTTGGGATCCATACACTCTTTTTTTAAAAAAATTTAAATTATAATCCATAATATATATATATATATATAATAAAATATAATCCATAGATTCCTTTTGTATTCCTATGTATTTTATTTTGTGAATCTAAAAAGCATTATTCTAAAGAGAGGTCAATAGACTTCTTTTGATATCTGAGTGTATTCAATAGCAGGTTTAATGGTTATATCTAAAGAATTGTCTGCTTTTATCATGGAAAGGTTCTCCACAAGTTGCCATGGTATCAAAGACATACATAAAAAAAGCTCAAAAACATTTCTTCTGTTGCATACTAGCATATTTAGCAATGAGGCTTAATATAGCAATAAAAACATATTGCAGAACAAACTTACAAGATGTCTCAAAAGTCTGTGCAAGTTTAAGCTTTAAAAATTCAGCAGTACAGGGTGTAGCAAAAGGTAGTGAAATTTTAAGATGTATTAACATTAAAAACTTACAAAAAATCGTTGGAAAGTTTAATTATTTAAATTTCTTTTACACTTAGTTTTGTGAATGTTGAATAATAAATCTGGAATTTTAATAAGATAGGACAACTTATTATTATGCGTTGCATGTGAGACAGTTTCTGGTTGATACATTCTTGGAGTAGTGATTCAGTAGAGGATGTCGTCTTTTTGGTCACCTTGGTCACTGATCTCCACTGGACTTTTCCTTGAGGGATAAAATCAAAACTGTCACATATGCAGCAAAATCTTATGCTTTGGATGAGTCTTATACTAGGATTATAAATGCAATTTTTTTAGTCGCTGAGAAGCAGCTAATGAAAGTTTTTATAAAGTTCAAAAATTGACTAGAATTATGTATAGCAAAAGATGGTGGTTACTTTGAATTTTAATAAGTATCATCAATATTTTTAAAAATGGAAATAATTAACTCTTCTAATATTGTACTCCCTCAGTTTGGAAAGTGCATATTTCTGGAGTTAGTAAAGCTTATTTGTGTACTAAGACTTTGAGAACACCTTATATGTCATTCAGTCAATCAACAGTCATTAAACAATTGCTTTGTGACAGCTACTGTCCAAAGCACTGAGTACACACAGATAAACATGAATAATAATTAGAGAGGTGAGTAGCAGTTGAATGAATCAGGAAAGGCTTTATTTAGAAAATTATACTTATGCTAATCTTGGATCAATCAATAAACATTTATTAAGCACCTCCTATATGCCAGACACTGTGCTAGGTGCTGTGATACCAAAAAAAAAGTAATGCCTGCCCTCAAGGACTTTACAATCAAGCCTTGTTTGGAAGGGAGAGAAAAAATGCAAACACATGTATACAAAGCTATCTATACATAGGAAAAAGAGAAAATAATTAACATAGAGAAGGCACTAGAATGAAGACAGGTTGGGGAAGGCTTCCAGTAGAAGATGAGATTTGAGTTAATGCTTAAAGAAAGCCAGGGAAATCAGTAGACAGAGTTGAGGAGGGAGAGTGTTCCAGGGATGGAAGACAGCCAGAGAGAATGCCCACAGTTGAACGATGGAGTGTCCTCTTCATGGAACAGCCAGGAGGCCAAAGTTACCAGATCAAAGAGAATGAACATCTGGGAGTAAAGTGTAAGAAAACTGAAAAGGAAGGAGGGGGCTAGATTACGAAGGACTTTGAATGACAAACAGAGCGTTTTGTATTGGATGCTGGGGGCATAGGGAACCATGGGAATTTATAGGCAGGTGTAGACAGGTGATATGATCAGAGTTGTGCTTAGGGAAAATCACTTTGGAAACTCTTGGAAGGATTAACTAGTATGGGAAGAAATATGAGACAGTAAGGTCAATTGCTATGCTCCGGGTGAGAGGTCGTGGGGGCCTGAACAAAGGTGATAACGATGTGAGGAAGGAGGAGAAGGCCAGAACAAGAGAGGTCATGGAGGTAGCAATGCCACAATCTGGAAACTCATTGGATATGTGTAATGAGGATGTCAATGGAAGATTATAATGTCAAGGTCGCTTTATAGGAAACTAGGCAACTAGTGGTACCCTGGACAGAAAGAGGCAAATTTGGTAGTTGGGTAGGCTTGTGGAAAAGTCAGAATTTCAACTTTGGGTATGTTATGATGTCTATGGGACACGTTACATTTGAAATATTCAAAAGAAAAGAGAAAAAAAACTAGAGCTAGATTTTTGATATGATTACACATTCAGCACCCATTACCTCAACTGCGATACTGAAGATTGTTTGGCTACATGAGTGATCTCTCCTCCCCTTTCTTATACTTAGTCTGGCCACTTGCTAAAAAGACTTGAGAACTCTATCATGAACTGAGTTTTGTGAATGACAGCCTATCACTTTCTCCTATCACCATTGTCATTTTCTGTTCACTAGGTATCTCCATAACTGGAGTATTAGAACAAGTAAGGGACTATCCCTGATACACTGTATCTCTCCCTTCCTAGCATTATCTCATCTCAGGTACAGAAAGAAGCACCAAAAAGTTATCTCATTCCAGGGGAGAGAGGGAAGCATTATTTCCTTTTCCAAACTTTATGCATTTACCTACACGCAAACGAACCTTCTCTAAGGGATTCTAAAGATTTTGTTTTTTCTTTTCCATCTGGTCAATTCAGTTTATTGGTTTAATATGCTCATCCTTGTTTTAACATAATATCCAGGATCTGTGACTTTTATGGTTATATCATCCCATTAAAAGGCAGTTTCTTCCCTGCTGTGGGTTAAGAAGCACCTCCCTATTGTTCCAGTTTTCTGGAATTCTTCACAATAGGTTCCAGACCTGGGTTAATTAACAACTCTGTTAACACCTCCTTGAGCTCAAGTGGTTGAAATACAACATGCTGAGACATTATTTCTTTAAGGTTGAGAACTAATAATCCAACTTTCATTCCTGATCTCGAAGGTCAGTTTTCAATCTCATAAAAATCTTTAATTCGAGAAAGCTCAACATGGAAAGTCATGAGCTATCACAAAGAACTCATTCAGAATTTTGTAATTGATAAAGATAATGCTTTTGTGGGGAACACCAAAATACAATTTATCAGTGAATCTAACCCACTTAAATATGATAAAAAGCACTTGAAATTTTTATATTTATTGGTCATAAAAATTGAGACTGATCTCAATTAAACTATGATAAGACGACTTTTAACAAAACTCTTAAAGTAAGAGAATAAAAGGTTTTTGTAAATATTAACTAAGCCACACGTTTTTCTCGCTAAGCACTTTTTTATCTTGGGAAGATTTTTGAATTACTTGAGTTCACAAAGTGCATTAGTGCCAAAGATTATAACTTTTTTATATTTCACTTTTTTTATAATTTATTTACAAACTCATTTAAATATGATTCTATATAGCTATTTTTTCTAAATAGAGTGCCTTAAAATAAAATAAATTGACCTTCTATAAATAGCATATTTAGAAATATATTTATGACAAATAAGTGACATAGTACATAAATTGGGTGATCTTTTTTGAAGTGCAATATAGTGTGAACATTTGTAAATAATGCCAAAATTCCATTAATTAGAAGAATCAGACATTCACTTAATATGGCTGGCATTGTATTGAAAAATATCAAGGTGATCAAATGTTTGTTTTGAAATTACATAGGCAAATGGTTACATTCACAAAGTTATCACTTAATAAATTAAGGTAGACTTTAATAATGCCATTTAATATTTTTCAAGGATCCTACAGTATTTGCAATCAGTGAAAAAAATATATCACTTTTCAAATAAATGGCCAATGATGCAACAGAATATACACTTGCTATATTGTCAGATGATGGAAATAAAGATGAGAAATCTGATGAGAAGACATTGAAAAAGTGAGGTTACATTTCAATTCTTGAAAAAAATATTTATTTATCATAAGGAATTCAGAAAAGAATATTTGGGATGAATAAAGATAGGAATGATATGACTAATGGGGGAATGGAAATAATAATCATCTTTCTTAGACAGAAACCTAAAGGAAATTTTTTAAAGCATTTAGCTATGTGATATAACTGACTGCTAAAAATGTATAATAAAAATTAAGAACAAACATAAATATGAATATCTGGATGAAGCCCTCAACTTATTCTTGATACCCTTATCAAAATATTCTCCAGTGTATTGCCAACCAGGTCCACTACCATCCTACTGTCTTCCTCCATGGACAGTTAGTTGTGTTGTATCCCCAAAATACTCAGTATTATTCCTAAGTATCAACTAGTATTACCATGGATAGTTCACACCATATTAAAGAGACCACTCTAATTTATTAATAAAGACAAGAAGGGAAAAATAAAAGAATATGGCATTTTCTTAAGCTTACAGAACAGGATGAAAGAAGAGAATGAAAAATCTTTTCATTTGGGTTATTGGGACTAATCTGGAAAATATTCCAGAAGGCTTTCTTTGGGGGTAGGGAATTCTTGTTTTTATTGAAAGAATATTTTTTATTGACAATGTTAAATTCCATAAAATGCCTTAATAGGTCATCGTTTTTACCCGTTGTAACTAAGATAAAGGTAGTTTATATTTAATTAAAATGGATATGGATATGGATATAAGTTTACATATACATACACACAGAAACTTCATCTGAATAAATGAGTATTCAAAAGTTACTACAGCTATGACCATTTTATGAGATATTATCATGCAAATTAGTGTACTTTTTGATCAATTTTCATTTATAAAAATAGAGTCTTACTGTAAGGAAAATTTCAGCCATTGTTCTGCAAAGTAAAGACTAACATTATTTATGTCTGTAAATAGCAACTTTATATCACTGTATTTCTGATTGACTTCTATAAGCTTAATAAGAGAATTGTAGACTTTACAAACCTATATGGATTTCAAGTCAATAATAAATCCTCTAATTCCTTCATTTTACTTTTCATTATACCAAGTGATTGATATTGGAATGGAAATCTACATGTCTAAACAATATATAGCAGAATGTTTAGACAAGATTTTTTAAAATATTAATTTATTATGATTTTACTCATATTTCCTTTGGGTGGCATTCCTATGAATATGCTCCCTTACAAGGTACTTTGTTACTCATTGTGGTCTAATTAGTATGGAAGAACATCTAATTTCATTAGACTAAGGGCATAGAGTTTTTTCTACCCTCTGAAGAATTGTATTCTGTGACCCTACTTTTCTTTTCCCTGTGCTTCTCTCTACCTTTTTCATTCCTCTTCATAGTAATTTGAGGTTGATATTTGTTATACAACTTTTGTAAATATTATTGAAGTACTCAAATACTTACCTAGATAAAATTCTTTCCTTTACACTGTACTGACAGTGAATCTTTCAATACTCTCTCATCATATCACTGGAAATTTGATGGTATCCTGGACCACTATTTTCTAAGTTGACTGCCTTCCTACTGTCCTTATCCCCAGATTTTCAACTGTCTCTCCCTAATGCTCAGTGCTTACACTAAGTAGCCCTAGCAGTAATAAATTGGGACTGCCTTAACCCTAGTTTACTGACTAAGACAAGAAAACAAAAAATTAAATACTTTAAAAAGATAATCGCTCATTTTCAATATTGTGCAATCTAAATCCTGTGTACTTCAAGATTTAAGGCAACTTTTATTTCTTTATTGTTTTCAGTCAATTGATCAATAAGCATTTATTAAATGCTTACTGTGTGTCAGGCGTGGTGCTAAGTGCAGGGGATATAAAGAAAGATGTAAATAACTCCTACTTTTAAGGAGCTTACAATCTATGGGGAGACAACAAATAAATGACTATGTATAAACAGAATAGATGCAGGGTAAATTGGATGTAATCTCAGAAATAAGTCATTAGAGGAATGGAAAAGGCTTCTTGAAGAAGGTGATATTTCAACTGAGACTTGAAAGAAGCCAAGGAAATGAGCAGGTTGAGGGAAGGAGGAAGCCATAGAGAAAAGGGGAAGCCAGTGAAAATGCAGTTAGGAAATAAGCGTTTTGTGTGAGAGGAGAAACCTGGAAACCAGAAGACTAAAAAAGTTTAAGGGATCAGATTGTGAAGGGCTTTAAAAACTGAACAGAAAATTTGATATTTGATCCCAGATGTAAAGTGGGACCACTGGACATCATTGAGTTGGAAAGGGTATGTGACGTGTTCAGACTTGCACTTTTGAAAGACCACTTTGGTAACTGAGGGGAAAATGGACTGGAGTGGGGAGACTTGAAGCAAGGAGATCAGCTGAAAGGTTATTGCAGTAGTCCAGATGTGAGGCGATGAAGGCATGCACCAGGGTGTGTCAGAGAGAAAGAACCATATGCCAGAGATGCTGTGAAAGCAGAATTTCTAGGATGTGGCAACAGGTTGGATAGGCAGGATGAGACACACTGAAGAACTGAGAATGTGGTTGTGAGTGTAGGTAACTGTAAAGAGAGTGGTACCAATAGTAATAGGGAAGTTTGGAAGAGGGAAAGGTTTGGGGGGGAGGGGAAATGAGATAATGAGTTCTGTTTTTGATATGTTGCATTTAAGATGCCTATAGGATATCCAGTTGGAGATGTCCAATACGCAATTGGAGATGCAAGATAGGAGGTAATGAAAGAGGTTAGAGTTGGATAAACACCTCTGAAAACATCTATGTAGAGATGATGATTGAATCTGTGGGAGCTGATGAGATTACCAAGTGTAATAGTATAGAGAGAGAAAAAGGAGGGCCCAGAAAAGAGCAGTGGGAGGGACACCCATGGTTAGCAGATAAGATCCAGATGAATATCCAGCAAAAGAAACTGAGCATTGAGACAGGTAGGAGGGGAACCAGTGGTAGGTAGATGGTGTCTCAAAAACCTAGAGAGAACACTACGAACAGTAAGAGTCATCAACAGTATCAAAGGCAAAAGAGAGATCAAGAAAGACAACGGTTGGGAAAAGGCCATTAGGTCTGACCATTACAAAATTATCAGCAACTTCAGAGAGAGCAGTTTCAGTTAAAGTCAGAATCCAGATTGCAGATTGTTGAAAGAGGGTGAGAGTTACCAGTTATAGACAGCCTTTCCAAGGAGCATAGCCACAGAAGGGAGGACAATACATAATGACAGATAAAGTGAATAGAAAGATTGAGGGCTTTTGACGGCTGGAGAGAACATGGCTTGTTTTTATGCATTGTGGAAGCAGTAAATAGACAGGAGATATCAAAGACTAGTGAGAGAGTGGGTAGAGTAGAAGAGCCATTCAGATGGAGAAGACAAGATGGAGTGCCATCACGTGTACAATGTACAAGGGATTGACTCAGCAAGGAGAAGGGCTACCTCTTCACATGAAACAGTGTTGAAGGAGAAGACAAATTAGGGAAGGGACATCTTAGTGATCTGAGAGTAAGACATCTGAGATGAGGAGGGAAGAAGCAGGATCTCCATTGAGGCAAATGGTTTCAACGTTTTCCATCAAATATGAGGCAAGATTTTCAGATGAGAATTCTGAGCTCTTTCTCTTCACTGATTCAGATCCAATTTCAATATTTCTATGACTTAGCAGTCTGTCTTCAGAGTCACTGTGGCTAATGACCTCATCTCCCTTTGGTTAGGCTATTCCTTGGGGATATCACCAGATATTGCCATACTCTATGATTCTATCGACATTTTCAAAATATTTAATGTGATATTTGGAAAATATTCTCACTGCCAACTTGTAGCACTATTTCAGTGTTATGTTATGAAGAAAGAAGCATAGGATGCCATATTTTACTTGTTTCTTCTACATTTTGAATGTTTTCCATGGTAATTTCATTTGACATTGAACTTTATACCAAGGAATGCTTCCAGTCCGTTTTATTAGATGCAAGTAATCATGCACATATAGGGCAACTAGGTGGCACAGTGAATAGAGTGCTGGACCTGGAGTCAGGAAGATTCATCTTCCTAAGTTCAAACCTGGCCTCAAACACTTACTAGCTGTGTAGTCCTGGACAAGTCACTTAGCCCTGTTTGCTTCAGTTTCCTCATCGGCAAAATGAGCTGGAGAAGGAAATAGCAACGTGCTGCAGTATCTTTGCCAAGAAAACCTCAAGTGGGGTCACAAAGAGTCAGACATGACTGAAAACCACTGGACCATAACAAAAAATCATGCATATCAGTGACACCCTACAAAAAAATGGAAAAATCTTACGTGAAAATATTTAAATAACAAATAGTCAAAAGCACACTGAACCCCCAAGTTACATTTTCCATTATGTTGTTATCTTATTTTGTGTTACATTGTTTTGCCATGTTTTGTTATGGTTTGTTCTATTACTTTATTTTCTTCTTAATTGCACTGCTTTTTAGTAATTCAGCCAGGTGTGAAGTTAAAGTAGATGTCAACAAAACGTAGTATAGAATTTTCATTGACATATGGTTGATTTGCCTTGTGTACTCCACACACTTATGAGTCACTATTCATTGTGACCCTTCCCCCTGGGATCATAAGATCCTAGATTTTAAAACTAGAAAGGACTTTAGCAGCCATTGATCTTCTTTAGAGATGGCAATCCGGTCCAGAGAGATTAAGAAAATTTTCAAGGTCACATAAATAGCAGAGGCGAAATTCAAATCCAAGACCTCTACCTCCATATTATGTGCCCTGCTGCCTTCAGGTTCTGGCTTGGAAATGCCCTATACAAAGGGCCTTGAAAGAATCAACCTGTTTCTCCTTTCCCAAACTCTCCTAAAAATGGAAATTGTTCATTTTTCATATTTCTGAACGTTACGTCAAAGAAGCTTTTGTTATAAAACAAAATACGTGTTTCTGTAAAGAGAGTAAAACTAATTTTTATAAAGAAAAAGAGTTTTAAACAAATCTGTTACCCTAAAACAACAGTTCTCAAATTTTTGGTTCTCAAGACCTCTTTATGCTGGTAAAGGTTATTAAGGACACCAGGGCTTTTAAAAAAAATTATTGGTTATATTTATCAATATTTATCATCTTAGGTATTAAAAATTGATATTTATTAATTCACTTAAGTAATAGTAAGCCCATCATATGTTATTATAAATAATATATTTTGTGAGAGATGATTTTTCATAAAAGAAAATAATTGTGGGAGGAATGGCATTATTTTACATCTTTTTGCAAATCCCTTTAATTTCTTGCTTTATAGAAATACCTAGATTTTGATATCTGCTTCTGCATTCAATCTGTTTTGATGTATTGTTTTGGTTGAAGTACATGAAGAAAATCTTGACCCACAAAGATAGGCATTTGGAAAAGAATATTTTCATTGAAAAATAGTATCTTGGTATAACTGTGAAAATAGTTTTGACCTTGGTCATGCCCAGGAGTCCATGGACCACATTTTTAGAAATGCTTCCCTACTATAGCATTCTTAGGCACCAAATGAACACATCAAATCCCCTGGTCTATCCCAAGTGAAATGAACTAGTAGATTCAGACATATTGGGCAACCAACTTACTGTATTACTGTAGAGAGAAGGAATATAGAGGGACAGGTATGGGAACCAAGTGATAGTACAGGTTAACTGTAAGATGAAATATGTCAACGGAGTAATCTGAAATATGTTTGAAAAAGTAGGCTAGAGCCAGATTGCAGGTACTATTAAATGACAGCCTGAGAATTTTATATTTTAGGCTATAAGGCAACAAGAAGTAACTATGAGAAGGTTTTTGAGCAGAGGTTAAGGTGATATGGTCAAACCTGTGCCAGAGGAAGATGGCCCAGGTTTTATGGAGAATAACTAAGAAGTAGGAAAAACGAGAAGCAAAAAATCCACTAGGAGGGGACTGCAGTATTCCATGCAAGAGGTGATGGGGGCAGAACTAGGGTGGTGCCACATGAGACCAGAAGAGGGATTCAAATGCACAAGATACTGTGAAACTAGAACAGAATGGATCTTTATGGATCATTGGCCATGGGGATGAGGGAAACAGAAAAGTACTAGGTAACTTTTAAGCCCAAATGACTAGGATGATAGCAGGATCCTCACTAGAAATAGGAAAATTTGGAAAGGCACTAAGTTTTGGGAAGAATTAATGCAGTTTTATACAGACTGAGTCTACCATGCTGATAGGACCTTCAAATATCTGACAGTCCTCTGAGAATAGAACTCTTCAAGGGACTTACAACACTGTTAAAGACATAAGCTATTCCAGCCATTTCTTAATCATATCTGACTCTTCGTGACATCTATCTGGAGTTTTCTTGGCAAAGATCCTGGAGTGCTTTGCCTTTTCCTTCTCCAGCTTATTTTATAGATAAGCAAACTGAGACAAATATGGTTAAGTGACTTGCTCAGTCATACAGCTAGTAAGTGTCTGAGGTCAGATTTGAACTCTTCCTGCCTTCAGACCCAGGGTTCTATCCACTGTGCCACCTAGCTACCTGAAATAAGATATAAATACACTCAATTTAAGGGAGGCAGTGAGGCACACTGCAGTCAATTCTGGAATTAAATGATCTGAGTTCAAATATTACCTCTGATGGTTATGCTTATGTGACCTTAAGCAAGTAATTTTGCCTCCCAGGTCCTCAGGGCGGTCATAGAGTTGAGCTGATAGATGGCCTCTGAAGTATCTCCTAGTTCTGAATCAGTGACCAGATGAAAATATCTTTTTCAATTTCTCATCCCAAAATCATATCATCTCATTAGGATTTTTAGTTTCAAAATGACTCACATAAAGCTATTGTCGAAATACTTTTGATGGACTTAGTAGGCATAGATGCTGCTATTTTAAAATGAGTCTATATCTTGTACAATTAGGGTTTTTTCAGTTTCTAAACTGGGTGAGGGCTTTAAAATTGAAGATAATTTGAGAGTTATATTAAAGTAAAACATTAAGCAGTGCTTAAGTTACTCTTTAGGTGTTGATAATTTGAGTTATAATCAAAACATGATATACACATGTATATATGTATATTTACATTAGGAAACTATTTGGCTGAGTAATCCCTTGTATCAAACCATCAATTTAACTGACTTTTAAGCAACTTGGTACAGTGGAATTTGTATTGGCCCTAGAATCAGAAGACCTGCATTCAAATCTTACCTCTAATGCCTGCTCTCTTGGTGAACATAGGCAAATCATATCATTTCCTCATTCTCAGACTCCACATATGTAAAATGAAAGGTAGGCAGCCTCTGAGTTTCTTTCCAGTTCCACATCCATGAGGTTATGCCCTTATGATCCTCCTGAAATGATTAATTCCCTCCTTTTATTCGGCACCATGGACCTAATGCCAGATAGAGAAGTTTTTTATTTTGGAATCAAGCATATTGCCCACATTTGATGATCTTAATTCTCCCTCCCTTATGTACTAATCTCCCAGTTCTTGAATGTGGATGATTTTTGGTTTGATGGCTCTAGGCAAATGGTGATAGGGTTTTGAGTATTATCAAAAAAATAAACAGAACAATAATGGTATTTGGTTACTTAAATGAACTAGAAGCCTTTTCTGAAAGTTTTGTGATCCTATTCCATTCATTGCAGTGAGATATTTCGGAATACATTAATAAGTTCACAAATACAAGGAGACACATTTTAGCTTTCTAGAAGGAGCTCATAACAATTAAAAATGTCCTGAAGTACAACAAGGGAATCTCATGAGGGAGTGAGTTCCCCATCATTAGAAGTCTTCAAGTTTATTTTGCTAGCACTTTTTGTGTGCATTTTTTATTAGTCTATATGGATGGATGGCATAAGGGATGGTACAGAATGTACTCATGCTCTGGTTAATGGTTATACAAAGTGACCTTTAAAAATCAGATTTTATAAACTATCCTGCATAGAGGAGGATAGCATTAGACTGCCTCTGTTTGCAAGGTTTCCTAATTTTTGTGAAAATATTGCAATCTTTCAAGTCCCCTAGGTATTCAGATATATCTGTGATCTCATCAATGTGGGTCAGATTGCAACCTTTTGATTCTGTGCAATTCTTATCTATGTATTCCATAAATCTTTCATGGGAGAATCTATCCAAGGTTCTGTCCTGTTGGTGCCCGTTTACATGAAGCAAATGGGTGAAAAATGAAATAAAAACCCAAGGGAAGAAAACAACAAAAAAAATTACAACACAGTGATTTAAAGTCTTTCAGTCACTGTGCAATCACTTGCTGAACTGAATAATTCAAAATGATAAACTTTACTATGTAATCAGAATTTTCCATAATTTTTGAAAATGTACCCATTTAAAATTAGAATTCAATATAAATAGGTAGCTAGTCAAAGTTTTAGGAATTTAACATTACCTTAAAAGAGACTGAATGAAAATATAAATTTTTTCATAGTGATCTATGTTCTTGATGAGAGAAAAAGTGACTTCATTTCTGTGATTCATAAAATAGCATATGGGTCAGTTTAAAATGATAGAATTACAGATTTTTAATCATGAAAAATTGTTTTGTCTGGAAAATAGACCTCATCCTTTTTAATAAAATGACAGCATTTTATCTATAAATAGTAAACATATTTGTTGGATTAAAAAATATCACATTAAATGGAATCTCTAATACAAATCATGTTCTAATTTGCTGAAGAAAATAATTTTTAATTAACCATTTTTCAACAGAAAGCTTTGTGCTTATGCTAGCAAGTTAAATGAATTTCAACAGGTGTGTACAATAGATAAACATGGGGATAGAAGTTCAGAGAAAGAAGCTACAAGTCTTATGCTGAAAAAAACAAAAAAGCCCCCCCAATTAAAATGGCTGGCAACATACTGGATGCTTTTTTTTAGGAATACTGCACCCCAAACCACTGCTAAAGAAAAAGGTTTTTTAGTTTTAAAATTACTCA
>CM053773.1:10601491-10621491 GCA_028658325.1 Potorous gilbertii | reverse complement strand
CTTGGGTTGGTTGGCATCTCATTAGTTATTTTCTTGGTCACTATTTCATGGAAAGTAAGTAAGAGATCTCATTTTCAAGAGCTCCATCATAAGGAGCTCCCCTTCTGTAGAACCCGTCTTGTTAGTCTCCCCCAAGAAGCTTGCTTCGTATTCTTCATCTACAGAGCAGTTGTATGAAAGGAAAGATGGAGCAAGGGGGAAAAATTGAGGTTAACTCATTCAATAAACCAAATGATATCAGTGAGGAAAAATTCTTGTAATAAGGATAGTGTTTTAATAACCTATGCCATATCTTTTATAAGTCCCTTGCTAACACTCCTTAGTTTAGCAGTTTTTATTCATTAGAATGGAAATTTTTTTTAAGTCTCTCTTTAACTGTTGGCGCTTATCTAGCCTTCTCATGCTCTCCTTTGGCCAGATGCCAAACAGTTCCAAAGGCATTTGGGACCGAGGTTTGCAAAGGCACTCTAGTGATTTCCAGAGAGATAGGAATAGATATTATGAAGGTTTTTAAATACTGTTTAGTAGCTATAATTAAAGGTAGACAGTATTTAAAGGGGAAAAAATAGAATTCAGGGTATGAGGTTTATTTGAAGTAATTGGCAATAGCATCCTGTGAGATGGTAGTATGCTTGGCATCAAGGCATCCTGGAGTTGAGTATTGGTTATTTTTTCTAAGTATAATATATTGTCCTGGAATGATGAATGTTATCTGCTTAGTTAAAAATACTTCTGTTAGAACCTACATTCATGTATTTTCTGGATGGTTTTAAGAAAATCAGGGCCTGGTGGGGAAATTATATAATTGGACTTTATAAGCTAATATGTAGGCACTGGTGTTAACAAATAAGTAAGGGTTTTGTTGCTGTTTTTAGATTTGGTAAAGTGCATGTCTGAGAAATAGTTTGATTCTATAATGTACTTTTTTGAGGTAGAAATAATTGAATTGTTACTATTATACCTTGGGTAGAGATGGTAATTATTTTTATTAATCCAACATTTTTTCTAGTAATAGCTCTTAATCCAAACATATTTTAGGAGTGATTCTTTTTACCCTCTTTCATGGCACAACACATTTACACTTCTTTGTATAGACATTTTTGGCGGCATGAAGTGTATTAAAAATAGCAGCTATATTTTTAAAGTTTAAATTGCCTTCAAAAATTAAGAAAATTTAATTTTCTTTAACATGGGCTCTTGTGTGGATTATTAGGACATGTCTACACAAGGAAAAAACAATTCAGTGAATGAAAAAATCAATTGAATTGGTTACTTAGCATCATATTTTATTTTTAAAAAAAAACATTAAATATTTTTCACTTTCAGTGGGTTGTATTGGCATTCTGTCTATGTAGCTTCAGTAGAATATTTTTGACCTATTAATTTTTTATCACTCCACAAAATATGCCTTAAAAATAAGCATTTTACTTGGCATCAAATACAAGCAAATTTCCAGTGGTATTTAACCATGTGACTATAAAATATTTCTACTGGTATTTCCTTACTAGTTAACAGCTGTTACAACAGTTTCCAATCATCTATTAAGTAAAAGAAGACATTTTTGGTAATATAGATTAATCGAGAAATGAGCACTAGGATGGGAATAGAAATTTTGGATGGATACAAATCCCTTTGTTCTAAATTGGACAATTGCATAAACAGACAGCTTTTCAATATGAATCTGAATCTTCAGTTGAATTCCATAAAGTATATTGAGTGTAGCTTAACATGTTTAATTTCAGACATCACCAACTGTAATCAGATAGGGATTTCAGAAAACAATTTATTCCATTTCAATGGAATTTCCATTTTACTAGCTGTAATCTCAAATATGTAAATGGTAGCCAAAGCTGGATGTGATGCTTCAGTTAAGAATTCTTTTTTTGCCCATTGTTTCTTCTAGCATCTTCTTGCCAAATCTTCTGGAGCGCTTGTAATTTCCTCTGTACAGAGCCCAACAGGCTCAGCAGCAGCAGAAGGTAAACATAATAGATGTGAGGAATTTCTGGAGATTTACGAGGTTTAGCTTTTTTGAAATGTACACTGTGTCTGGCGATCTTTGTACGTGGCCACATGTGGACTCTACGAATTGAAAATGTTCTAAATGGAGCATCGCTTAGTCCTTGTTAAGAGTAAGATGTAGGAACAAAAGATGTTTTCTGCAATAGTATTTAAAAATGTCTGGCTTCTGAATTTATAATTCTATTGCAGTTGCAATAGAAAAGAAATTATCCGAATGATTTAAACCTGTGCTTTTGAAGAATCTTGAAATTTGACAGACTATTTTCTCCACTACTTAAACATTATTTAATCTAAAAGCCTGTTTTATTCTTGACAGTATCCTTCTCTATTCTCTGTTTTATACTATTGGTTGGTGGGGAGGACTCACAGGGGAGGAAAATCCAGACTTGAAGTCAATGAAAAGCAACCTAAAAATACAAAATGGACAGTTGTAGGAATTTGACATAACATACTCTCAAAAACAAAATGAATACTGACTCCATAACTTTATCATTATTCCAAATGTTAATTTCTTAATTTCTACTATTTGTGAAAATAATTGAAACAACTGCAGCCTCATCACTTTATTGAGCACAAATAGGAAATACATACTGAATTCAAAAATAATCCATTCCAATGATTGTGATAATATCACCGAATGTTAAAATGATCTTTGTACCTTTTCAGTAGGTTTTATTGATATTAATTATTTTGAATGCTGTAAACATCTCAAGCACTAGATTGCTAGTTAACACATCTATTCCAAGTGTGTCTCTGAATCTTTTCTAATGAAGATATATATATATATGTATATATATATATACATATATATATATATATATACATATATATATATATATACACACACACACAAATATATACACACATATTTATAAACATGTGTATGTGCGTGTGTCTCTGTGTGTGTATATCTTGCTAGAAGAGGCTAAAATAGCACTAGCAGAACATATCAGAGAGGCCTCTTCTTCCTGATCATTGTTTACCTGTAGGGTTATCTGATGGAAGAGCTTATGGCCATAAGCTCAATTTAGACATGGCTTGCATAAATGAAAGCTTGGATCTTACCAAGATAATTATTATTGAGAACATGACTTTAAGTTGCATCATCTTCCACAGCACACTGAAACAGGGAGGAAAAGGTAGTCTTTTGTCAGAAACATGCTTTAATAAAGGCTTGTCTGACTTTGAGATGAACAGAACTTGCAGTTTTGCTTCTTGGTGCATTTAAAATCTAAAGAACTTTTCACGGTTGTCTTATGATCTTATTTCTGCCGAATGATGATGCTCTAAGATGCTCCCAACCATAGCTTAATTACTCAAATTGAAATGACAACCATTTACATATCAGCTTTAGGCCAATAACAGACTCTAATGGACACCAGTATTTTTTGTTTGTTTGTTTGTTTTTAAGGCTTTTTTATTGATTTCTTTTCATTTCGCCTCTTTCAACAACATTGCAAGTATAGACAAATGCTAGGGAGTGAACATTATATTTCTCAGCATCCTTGTGCATGTACATAAAATGTGTGGGCACCTTAAAAGCATTAATAGCATGTTTGAGCTTCATGGTGAAGATAATATATTTCAAAACCTAGGGAACATAAAATAGCTATCATTGGAAAGCAACATTTAATTATTAATGAAACCCAGACATTGACTTGGGATAAAGATGCTACTACTTATTTATGGGAGATTTTACAACAAAGGTAAATAATAAAATATCTTCTCTCACCTAACTTACAAAGTGCTTCTAGCTCAAGTTATTTCTGAACATGGTAAATAAATATATGTATATGTATACATACATGCATGCATTCATACATATTATAAACTAGGAAAGCAGGCATTTCACATTTTTACAAGTATTGTATACATTTGTCTCTTGTTATTATGGAAATGGATTACTAAAAATTTAACATGCCACTGGAAATAATATACAGGAGAATGAAATAATACAATGATGTTAATCTAATGTTTTTATAAGTGGTGTTCTATGTATGTATGAATATATGTGCACATATATACATATATATATGCATATACAATATTTATGTGCAATGGTTTCTTTTTCTAGAAGCATTCCTTATCTAAATTCTTATTTGACAAATGAGATTGAATTACCAAGTCACAGCTGTGTGTACCAGCTGATGTATAGCTGTAGGACTGATAATTCATAAAAGCATTTCCCTATTTAGGGGTTAAAATTTTTTTAGATAAGAGTTTTATACTGTCTACTAATTTTTTTCTTTTTGCTATCCAACTTTTACCAGGTTTAGACTACTTATGAACTCAGTAAATGTAAAAAAAAATGTTGATATGCTGTCAATATTAATGTAGATGTCAGTCCAACTCTGGTCCCTAATGTATGTTAGAGCAAGTATTTTTTACCTTGATACAGAAAGGCAGTCATGTGTGAGATTTAATATACATCCTAATCTATCTTGTCATTGCACTAGCCATGGGTGATGTGCTAATGTATGGGCGACCATTTTCTTTGGCTCCTCACACAATGGAATGGACACACATGAATGACAGTCAAGTCTCCACTCTGTAATTATTTGGAGGACAGTTAGAATGTACAGCAGGAACACTGCAGGATTAACTTTAGACTTAAAGTATATGACATTTAAAAATCTCCAAGCAGCATGTAATTAAGAAAAATAAGTACTATCTGAGGAAGCTTCATTGTAAATATCTGATGAAATGTCCCTAGTGAATTTCTCTTCTAGTATAATTTTGTATACATAAATGCATTAATTCAATGGTTATGTTTTAGTTCCTGTCATTTCTTTCTATACAAAAAGTGGCATTTGATAATTATTTCTTTTTAAAACAAATATATATATATATATATATACATATACCTTTTAATTGAATTTTTTAATATTTTCTTTGTCATGTCATTTGGGGTAACCTTTAAAACTAAAGATTGGTGGAGATGGAGATTTTGACATGCAACAAGAGAAATTAAGAAGTTCTAAGAAGAAGATGAATAAACTATATTTAATATATGTAATCTCTTCAATTCTAATATACACACATAACTTAATGTTGTTCTTGTCATTTGGAAATTTTTAATAAAACTACAGTTTTCTTCAAAAGGGAAGTCATAATAACATTTAGTTCTTTAAGCACTCTGAGGTAAAAATAGATTTTCAGCCACATTCATTTATATTATATTCCATATTTTCTTTCTCTTCAGGATACTTTTCGTTTCTATGTGGAATAAAAAAATATAATATCCATGTGAACATGAGACAAGAAAAGAATTAGGTGAATTTTATTCCCTTTGGGGCATCAAGCTATTTTAATATTTGTATGTAAATAGGTTTAGTTAAAAGCTGTGAATCTAATTTTGTTCTCCAAAAGTTTTCTACAGAAGTGGAACTACTCCAGTATATCATCACCAAGTGATGTAAATGGAAAGCTGTGGTTCAATTTTTGGCTATGAATCTTGCTTACCAAAAAAAAGAAAAGAAAAGAAAAGAAAAAAGTCAGCAAAAGGTACTATGGAAATAGTCCCATTAGAGGAGAAAAAGCCTCCTATTTTTAGCATAAATGTTATAAACTTGCCTTACTACTTAAGTTTCCTACAAGTGGCTCTTCTTTTCGGAGAGTAGCAATATAAAGGCTAAATTGTTACCTTCTGTTTTCATTGGGTAGGTTTGTGACCACTGACAGTTATAATTTGCAAAAATTACAATGATTATGGACATTAACATACTTGACTGCAGCTATTATTCTTATTTGAAATAAAAAGACTTTTCAGTAGACATAGGATATTAAAACTATGTCTACACATGCCAAGTGAAGTGGAGAACTGAGACAATTATCTGGATAATTCGTGCTAGGAAAACACTTTTATCTCAATTTTCTAGATATTCAGAAACAAGTGGCTATTTGGTCGGATTGATTCTCCCCTTCAGTTGGTATGCAGCCATTGCTTTAGGAATGGTTACCTGAATTGAAAGCCAATCAAAATTTTTGTACTTAACCTGGCCTGTAATGGCTCATTGAGGGCCAAGTGGATTTTTTGTCTATGAAACTAGTTTGAACAGGGAAAAAACAAATCTTTTGAAGTTCACAAGAAAAGGGCAAGGGAGGGAAAACTCATTCCCATATTAAAACACCGTCACTCAGAATTGTATGGCAGACATCTGTTTGCTGTTCTCCAAAGATTTTGT
The DNA here is from genome assembly GCA_028658325.1 of Potorous gilbertii. NCBI lineage: Eukaryota > Metazoa > Chordata > Mammalia > Diprotodontia > Potoroidae > Potorous > Potorous gilbertii. Next base: position 10,615,285 of record CM053773.1, on the reverse strand, counting down.
ACAGAAGTGAAAATATCTCAATACCTCATTACAACCTTAGAGTTGATTTGTTTTCTGTATTCGTTGCTATAAAAACTTTGGTAAATTTTGGTAAAGTCACCAATATAATATACAATATAAATTTACTTTAGTCTTACATATGAAGAAAAAACTCGTGCTACTTTAAAAGTTCTGGGGAAAGAGATGGCATAACCAGATAATCCCTAGGCCCATGTAACCAGTAAAGTGAATTAGACAATGATGAGCTACTAACAATTGCAGCAAAGTTATTTTATAGGCAGTAAATAATGTAATTATTTTAATGGGTGGACATTTTATCATAATATAATTTTAAATTAGTTGTACACCTACTTTCTTTAACTTATATTCCATAAAAACCAAGTCCAAATGAAAAGGCAAATGGTTCAACCTCTTACTTGTCAATTTCCTCAATACTCCAACACATAATGATGAATAGTGACCAAAGTAAAGAAATTTACATGGAGAGTTTTGCCTACATATGAAATGTCGCTCTGTGATCATTGACTTGTCTTATCTTTGGCAGTCTATCTTTACAATTCTGAACCACAGCTGATATGTTGCAAATGTATACTATTGGCCACAGAGGACCTGGAGATCAAGGGATAGCTTAATACAAACCCTTTACCACCACTGGAAAAATAATTCAAAGCACAGATATACTAATGTAATGTGGCAGTATATAATGTAAATGTATTCTAGCATACTGCTAATATTTCCAACTGTTCTGTATTGTTGGGGGTTTTTTTGTGTGTGTTTTTACTTTTTTAGTTATCAACCAATAGAATGCAACAATATCTTTCAGCTAGTTAGTACAGTACAGATGTGAGGTGGTTCTAGGATATAGACTTTGTATTGCTTCTCACTGGCTAAAGTGTTCGTTCACATTGCTCTTCCTTTCCTAGTCAAACTAAGCTCAATATATCACAAACGCAACTTGCTCAACCTTGAGTCCCTCTTCTCAGTCTATTGATTCCTTACCCTAGTGTCCAATCTTGGCCATTCTTCCATCTGCTTATCTAAATCTTAAAGTATTATCTTCCTTGAAGACTCTTAGCCCTCACTGATCTCTCTGTTGAATTCTCTACCACTCCATTTATTATTTGATTCTATGCTGCCTTGTATTGGTCATCAGTGTTTCAAATGGGTTAGTCTTGTCTCACTAACTAAATGTAAGATCTTGGATGTTTATTGTTTTATTTTTTTTCTTTTCTATCATTTACAGTGACTGGAATGTGCTGATCACATAGTAGGGACTCAAGAAGAATTCATTATGATTAATAGGTATTTCTTCTGGGTCATCGTTTTTGGGGTCATTACAGGTATATGGGTCTAAGGGAATAATTTTGCTAGCTAGTTGAAAAAAGTTATTTCTAAGATAATTTTTAATAGGTTCTTCATCATACCCAGTCAGATTGCTCTAACTAGATTCAGATATCAGTGTCTTTGCCTATGTAGAAACAATATCAACAGGGGGAAAATGAAAACTAAGTCACTGTGAAGTATATCATGCTAAATTAATGGTTGAATTAGAAAAATAGTGACAAAATAACCTAATTAATTAATTAGTTTGGCGTTGCATAGACATAGCCTTAGTATCTAAATATCAAAATCAGATAGCATCACTGAAATGTTTTACAGAAACTATTTCTTTTAAGCTGGCGTATTATGGAATGATTATGATTAGACATTTACTTGTCATCTTATGACCAGCCAAGAGGCTTGCTAGGCTCAATATTGAATGACTCTGCCTGAACTAAAGTAGACTACGTTCACCTAAGATCAAGTCTTTGGAGACTTTCAAAGTCTACAAAACAACTGAAGATTTTCCCTGATGAGTATGAAGAATGAATATTCATTGAACAAAGTTAACTATTGCAGAACTGAATCTCAAATTCAGAAGAAACCTCAATGAACACCTAGTCCAACTTGTTATTGTATCAGGAATGCACTAGGGTATAGGTGGCAGATTATCATATAGTCTTTGCTAAAACATAGAACAAAACCACTGGTGGATAGCTTTAATTTTCAGAAAGTGGTGCCCTACATTGTACTTAAATCTGCCTCTTTGCAACATTTTACATATTGTGCCTCATTGTACCTGTTGAGAGCAAACAGAACATGACAGCCCTTCAAATCCTTGAAGATAGCTATCATGCCCTACCTATGTGTATCTCGTCTAGCCCACACATTCCCGGTTCCTTCAGTTGAGTCTCAAATGACATAATCTAAATTCTACTTCCTGATTCCTCTCCTCTAGATATTTTCCAGCTTATCCATCCTAAAATGTGATACTGAGAAATGACTATAATTGTCCAGATGTAGTTTGACTAGGGCAAAATGTAGCTGAGACCATTAGTTCCCCAATTCTGGGCACTGTTCTTTTCTACTATTTTGAATTTCCATGAGATGGCTAAAAATATTTTGACTAAAAATGCTTCTTTAATATCATACTATTGACCATCTTGCATGGTTTATTTAATCAAAATAATAGTAATAAAACTACTAAGGTGAGCCTTAAATTATGGCTTGGTAACATCAAACCAATATTTTGGCAAGTAATGAACTTGTGCATATGGTAATGGGCAGTTTAAGGCTATCTTGATTGATCCAATTAACTAAACAACTGCCAACGCATCTTTTTGTGCTAAGATGAAAGACTGCATTTGGCATTTAACCAGTTTAGTTATTCAATTTAGACAGTCAACACAGGCCATTTAGTACTAGAATAGAGTCTTCGGACAAAACTATCCAGTTTCTTTATCAACATTAATCAAATAAGCTACATAATTACCAAATCTCCATTTCATGTTGTGGATTTGGGACCTGAATTATTCTCCTTTTTATTTGTGTAGGGTTTAGAATAGTTTAATTTCTTTGCTTTTGATGAAACTGTAAATAGTATTATAGTATTTCAGGGATAATAGCCCATTCCATTAGTGTCTTTATAGTATGTCATATAAATATGTAAATATGTGTACACATGTATTTAGATTTTTTAAAAAATACCTTTATTATTTAATGTGATCATAGCAACTTTTATGAGGAAATGCAATTCATCGTTTAAATGTGTTTTGATATTTTTAAAAATGTGTAGTATTTCTTTAATTTCATGTGCTTACACAAAGTGGCTGCTTCTAGATGCTTCCCCCCCAATATTATCAATTAGACAATGTATGTTTAAATATATTAGCATGTTGATAAATCTACAAAAAGTTTTTCCACACTTGTAGAAATGCATTTGCTAACATTTAAGAAAGCAAAAATTCCAACAAAAATGATCACCTTTCCTAATAGCAAATTAACTTTTAAAAGTATTTACATTTAAATACAGAATGTCCCCAAAGTCCTAGTGCAGTTTTAAGCCTACAAAGTTTACTAAGGCTTTTGGGACAACCTGTATAAATAAGCTAACTTAAAAAAAAACTTTTGAGACACCTTTAGTAAATAAACTTTTTTAAAAAAGATAAATACCAAAAATTAAATTTCATTTTTAAAATATTATTTTGTTTCTACCTTGAAAGAATCTTTAATTGCATATTATAAAACTTGGTGTCTATAATTAAACCTATGCCAGAAATTCTATATTGGTGGACCTAGTTAATCTTCCTTTTAAGGCAACTTTCTGCTTCATTTTTCTTGGGATTTATTGGACAACTGAGTTGTGTTGTTGTTGAATTAAACAACTGTATATCTTCATGCCGTAAGAAATAAATTTTTGACTTGATGCTATGATGCCAAAATTAAAATGATTCTGTTTCAGAAGCCTACTACCTTTTGAGGTTCCCTGGGGGCACCATCCCAAGCTTATGTGCAACCCAGAAGGAGGGATAATGGGGGCTTCTTTGGATGACTAACAACCATTCAACCAGAGAAGAATTTTTAAAGGGGCCAGGAGGCCAGAGGCCTGCAGCTCTCATCTTGGCTAACTGTTCTATTGTAGAACTCAACCAGAAATTTTTAGATGAGTTCTTCAAGTTACCATTTTCTTCCCTATCCACTTAACAAAAGAAAAAGTCAGGAAAAGCAAGGAAGTACATTTGGAACTACTTTTGCATCAGTACTTCAAGAACAATTTCTTAACTTTGCTTTGAGCAAGTTACTACTCATGTCATTTGCTTTGGGAGGGGTATTCCCTTCAACCAACCAGGAATCTGATTGAATTTCAAGTGGGATAATGATCTTGCTTTTTCCCAATTTCTCTTTTATTTCTTTCATCTATCATCACTCCTCCTGTCCTCATACTGTCAATATCCCATAGACTTTGTAGTAGGCTTGTGGGTTTAAAGTATCTTACTAAAAGAATTTTGGTGCTGTTTTGTAAAGGAAATTCCTTGAGAATTGGGATTGTTTTCTTTTTTTTGCATCTATATCACCAGCACTTAACTCAGTGCCTGGAACATAGTAGGCGCTTGATAAATGTTCATTTTCGAACCAAGAAGGAAAAAAGCTACACTGTTTAAGAGTGAAAATTCATTTTCATAGCAATGTTGATGCTTGAAAGAATCTGGGTTCAAATCCTGACCACTTACTACCTGTGTGACCTTGGTGGCCATTTTATCTCCTGAGATTTAATTTCCTTATCAGTAAAATGATGGGGTTGGACAAGAGGATTTCTGAGGTTCCTTCTAGCTGTAAGTCTGATCTTACCTAATCCACAACAAGGAGTTCACTTAAGTACATTAACTAGGGGTCTTCCTCTTGTTCTCTGGACGTTTCTATGTTAAGACTATAGCTTTACAAATTCAGTGCTGGTTGTTGTAGCCATCTCAAAAATCTTCTTTCTGAAAGACATTGCGATATCCTACTCTTTTGATAATAGGACAAAAATGCTTTAATTTGGATCATTGGTGATATGGTTTTGGATTAAGTGTTGAAAATGCAAACATCAGGATCTTAAAAAGATAAACATTTAGTACAGCTTTTATAGAAAAACTGCATAATTGATAATCAATAGAATTTTTAAATGTTCACTATTGAATGCCATAAACGAAAAAAATCTTTCAAGTTACAAATACAAATGTCAAATTTCTTGCACATAGTGTCCCCGGACTGAAACTTTACACATCAAACTCTACCCTGAAGCAAATATTTAGCAACTAGTTATAAACTTCCCCAAAAGAGAAGGCTGTAGAGTAGAAGCACCATACTGCCAAAGCTATACCATTGTGAACAGTGCTAACAAGGACTCCTGAGATAAATACAATGTCAATTAAAGGTTTGCAGGTGTGACACTAGGGGTAGATAAAAAAAGAGAATGGGGAAGGATTTGTGCCAACAGACCTTATGGTTTTGTAGTAATTAGTAAGCTGTGCAGGTGTCTATTAAACTAACTGACAATAAATCTTGGTTTCTGTTTTGAATATTGCTTTGGTTTCCCAAGTTCTGTGCCTGAAGGGGGACAAAGAAAATGACTTGAAGATTAATTACTGCAATGGTTTACTCCCAGTAAGAACTTTAACGGTGTTCTCTTGATTTGTGTTTATTATTCATGGCATTATTAATAAAACAAAACTGATAATAATTATACGTTAGTAACTCTAGAGCACCCCTGGGAAGGATGGCTTTGTTGGTTTAAAAAAACTAAAAGAAGCTACAGCATAGAGGAGACCTAGAGCAAATGGGCCTTGATTTGTCCAAAATTATTTATTCTAGTGGTATACATGATAAAGATTTCTTTTTCAACCATATTTTAGTAATAGAAAAGTTATAACAGGGCACCTCAGGGCTGCTGTATATTTTAATAATCTTTGTTTGCTAAGTGTAGTAACTAGTTGTGGATAAACTTGACCACACAGTGACATTTTCTCAGCTTTTCCATCTGCTCTTTTTTTGACACCCCTGTCATTAACTGTCATTTTCCTTTAAATATACAGGGAAGCTGAATGACCATCCCCACATCACATCATTTCAGATTAGGGGCAGTTTCTTTGAGTTGAGTACTGTTTAGGTGCCAGAAAGAAGTCTGACCTCTCTCGAACCACATTGCCGCAGGGCCTTAATTAGTACTGACTCCAACCATTACTGCAAAGAGGACAAAGGCAACCACATCATTTTTCTACTTAGGAAGTTAGCGTCTGACCTAATAACTTGTCCAGACTAGCAGGACACTGTAACGGCCACACAATAACGATGGGGGTTATTCGTCAGATTCTTCCTCACAACTAAGCACAGAAAAACCATAAGAAGGATGTATTGTTACCTTACAAGAACTGATTTAAGGCCCTAGTTTAGCTTATCTTGTGATGAATAAGTGAATGTGTGAAAAAAAAATGGAAGCTGTGGGGTATCATTTTTTCTCCATGGTATTATACATATATTTTCTCTTTTGCATTTGTGTGGATATAAATAGGGAGATAGTCTTTTTCATCTAATTAGTATATTTAAACATAGACACTTGTATGTATAAGGGCAGATAGGTGGTGCAGTGGATAGAGTGCCACGTCTGGAGTCAGGAAGACTCAGCTTCCTGATTTCAAATCTGACCTCAGACACTTACTAGCTGTGTGACTCTGGGCAAGTCACTTACCCTTCTCTGCCTCAGTTTCCCCATCTATAAAATGAGCTGGAGAAGGACATGGCAAACCCCTCTGGTATCTTTGTCAAGAATACCCCAATAGGGTTATAAAAAATCAGACACAACTGAAAATATTGAACAACAATACATGTACTCAAATATATACATATATGTGTGTGCATGCATATTTTTGAGGAATTTCCAGTTTTGATGTTGGTATTAGTGGATAAGAATAACACCTATCTCCTAGTCTTTATGTCATATATACTAAGTATGATATATGAGGTGCAAATTCATCTGTAGCCTAATAGATCAGTGATTCTCATTAGAATGAGTTGTTTTCTAATGAATGATTTCATTCAAGGTCTGTTTTTATGTTATATGTTTAGATGGCATAAATACTGTATGTGCATTTTCAAAACTAGGCAACAATGAAAATCCCTTTTAGGTTTTGAATACAAAGACATGTCTTTTCTTTCACTCAGAGCAGTTTACTATCACGAATGAGAGACCAGCTATTAGGGATGGATTGGCCACTGGAAATAGATTTCCACTATAGAGACATTCATTAGGGTAAGGTGTTTCATAGTTATACACTAGTGTAGGGTGCCTTTTCTTCTGTTTCATGGCAGGACAAAAGCAATGTTTCATATACCAATTGTCACTTTCCCAATACAAGGTGGGCCTGTGTAAATATGGTATGTTTAAGAGCCAAGAGGCTCATTTTAGTTAGGTTTCTCTGTTTTAATTTTGGACAAAATAATTTAACATTATTATTGAGATCCATAATATCATACTGTCAATAGGAAGCCAAAGTAATGAAAATGATGTGACGGTGGTTAGAGGTGGGAAAACAAGTGGAGGGGGAACTTATATGAGAAAATCTTAGTACACTAATTAGAACATCTCTTTAGAAAACAGCTTAAAGTAGTCATCCTTCTCTGTTTTCTAAACAACAAAAATATTAGCCTCTCAAACAAGAGAGTTGACCTTCAATCACAAAAAAAGAAAACTGATCTTCACTCACATTGGACTCTTTAGTAATTGCTAATAAATACCAACTTGTCAAGTGTTTAATTTTATTTTTCATTTTAACAGTGTTCTTGCTGTCTTTATAAAGTCTGTGTCTGTTATTTTCATTATAATTCCAATTTTGCAAAGGTTTAAAACTCAGCTATAAACATTTTCCCTGAGCTGAAGTGGTCTATGAGGATTCCAACCTAGGATCACCTTTCTTTTGAATGTTGGATTATTTCTTTCTAATTCTAAAAGTGTAAAAAAAAAAAATTTCCCCCTGTCCATAAATGATCCTTTCTTCACAGTTATAACTAAAAGGTTAAAAGTTCCTGGACTTTACATGCAGATAATAATTTTATTTTTCACCTGTTATTATACAAAAATTATTTTTCCTCCTCTACCCAGGGAACTTTTGTGTTGGATTCAGTTCTCACAAGTATCGCACATAGATTTCCTTGTACAGTATCCAAGAAAATGTGCTTTGGAGATTTCTTCTGTATGTGCAGTCCCAGATTTTTCCTGCCTAGCAGTGATGTATGCCACAGTTGTTAGATTACAGTTTTTTGGCCCTTGGAGCACATGAGCAGTACTGAGATCAATACAATAAACGGCCAAGCTCCATACTATCTAGGCAATAAAACCAAACTAGAAAAGTGTTTCACACAAGAGACCATAATCGCTCCCTCTGTTTAGTTTAAAGATGACTTTTTGAAAGGCCAAGTTTCCAGTACTATTTAGATAATAACATGTTTTATAAATTTTCTGTTGGTTTATACTACTAGAACAACATTATAGATCTTTAAATTTAAGTTTAAATGGAAGGGATGTAAGAGCAGGCTGACCTGCGAGCCTTCTGACCTGTAGCTCTTACATATCATCTGGGGAGCTGACCTCCTCAAGAAGTTGTAGACTAGCCTATTAGCCATTCTGATGATGTCTTAGTGCCTCCATGATCAGCTAGCAAGGAAAGGATTTTAAAGAGTTCAAAGTAGAAACTGGAATCCTTAACAAAATCATACAAATACGTTTTCTCTTGGAGATAAGAAAAGGAAAAACATGAAAGCAGTAATGCGCCCAAAGACCCATCTATTCTTTAGCCTATAAACCAAAATCTGGGATTGAAGGAATTGATCTCAGGGAGTTTTTCATCAAACCTACTGGAAATCTGGGTTTGGAAAGCTTCCTTCTTCTTTAAATTAAGTGTGGGTACAGATAAATTGGTTCCTATTGTCTCCCAGGCACATTAGTCTGTTTAAAGAAATAAATCAACTACATTAACCCTAAACCATCTGTGAGCTACATCAATCCTATAAAAAAATCCACATATTTAACTGAATCATTTAATCATGACCTTCCAGATTCCTCTTATGATTTTTTAAGTCTGCATGTTTTTGTAAATTAAGCACATAATGAGCGCTAGGCATAAGACCTTATAGTAGGCATTGTCCATCAGTCTACCAATAAACACATTTCTACATGTTGGTGCAGATACAAATGAAATCAGAAATTGAACATCTATGCTATATAAAAGCATAGAATAAGGGAGTGATTGAAGTAGGATAGATTTTGTTAGCACTGGCCTCTTGGAGGAAGTGTGTGGAGTCAAGACTTGAAGAAAGTGATGATTATTGATGAGGGCAGGGGAGGGGAGGAGGAGTCTGGACAAAAGTTTAGAGTATGTGGTATAGGACGTAGACTTGAAACCTGGCTCTTCTTCTTACAATGGGTATAATTTGGGGAGGATCATTTAAACTTGTAGAGCTTATTTCATCATATGTATAATAAGAGTGTTGAACAAGATCATTAAGGTCTCTTCTAGCTTGACATATCCTATATTTCTATAACTGGCAGTCATCTATAAAGTCAGCAAGCGGAAAAGATTACCTAGACAGATCAAATTGAGAACAGAAATGAAATTGGTGAAATTTAGAGAATGATATCCTTGGTTCTCTGGAATTTGTATAGTTTTTGAATATGAGATATGGTGTGCACCTATAAACATATTTACATAGAGCCTAAAGTAATTCTTTTTTGAAGGAGGGATTTAGACCTATAACATAATGGAAATGGGGAACTCCTGATGAGATAACTCTCTCTACCAATGTAGATCAGCAGCAGTCAGTGACTTCTATTTATAAACTGCTAGAGCAGCTTACAGTCTTAGAAAGTTACCTAGGGGCACTGAGGGGTCCTAGGAGTCACACAGCTAATGTATGTCAGAACTTGAACTCAGGTATTCCTGACTCTCAGATCAGCTATCTGTTCACCTATCTTACAATGCCTATCAAAGTGACTTAGTACATTAAATATGATTTTAATAGAATGAAGATGGGTGTTCAATATGATTGGTTTTGTTTTGTTTGGGGGTTCTGGGAAGGCTAGGTCTCCTTACCTCACTCGGGTCAATCAATCACTGACCCGATGTCTCTACTGATAGGCATGAGAGCTCCCATCTATTCTGAACCAACCTGTCCGCTCTCTGACCCCCAGAATGGTGGCAGTCTTAGTGACTTAGCTTAGTGACTGGCTTAATCTACAACAGTTTAGACCTTCCTGGCTCAAGTGATCCACCAGCCTCAGGCCTTCTGAGTAACAGGGATCATATACATGTACTATGACAATAGGCTAGACTATTTTTATTTAAAAGTAGATTTTAAAAAGATGTGGATGTTTTAGGATAATTTCTAAGTATTAATAGCCTAAAATATGTATTCCTGATTCCTTACCATAGACCTAGGTTAAATTCAGGAATAGGAATTGTGTATAGCCTTAAAATTACTTATTAATATATACAGGTACATTTCTGTAACTTAAAAGCTATATACACATGTAGTTTATTGATATATATATATACATATATATATATATATAAAGTTCCGGAGTCAGGAAAATCTATGTTCAAATCTGGGCTCAGATAGTCTGCCTCAGTTTCCTCAACTGTAAAATGGTGCTAACATCTATCCCCAAAGGTTGTTATGAAGATCAAGCTGTGAAAACAGTGCTTAGCACATAGTAGGCACTTCATAAGTATTTGTTTCCTTTCACCACTTGTGAACATTGTTGTTCTGTGTACTAATTGTACTGATTATAAGTAGAACAATGTGGAGCAATGAAAGCGCAGCACTTATTTTGGTAGTTTCCCAACTTAATGTTTTACTTCACCCTCCTGCAGCTATCATAGTTGTATTGTATGATTTCTAATAAAAGCTATATTTTCCATGGCATACAAAGGAGTGACCTATGTCTATGCCATCTTGGTAAAACTGGGTAAAGAAAAGGAGTCAGTCTAATCTAATTTGAAGTGACTCTCCTTTTCTGTCCCAAATGGAGGCAACTAAAAGATACCATAGAATTGTAAAATTTCCTAACAGCATAATTTTGGAGTCCTCCTCCTAGCTCTAGTCCCTGTTTTAAAAGTGAGGAAACCGAGGTGCCCAAAGAGTACATGACTTGCCCAAAGTCACATTGTGAGCTAGTGGCAATCATAGTTCACTGTTCTTTTCCCCATTTTGCCGCATGAATTTATTTAGATGGCATCTAAGAAATCAGATCAAGTTAACATGTTTTGTACTGTAGCCAGTTTTTCTGGGTCCTCTAGACTGGACCTGCGCTAGAAGCACTATCAGCTACTTTATAGCATCTATAATCCTCACATACATGCCTTCAATTTCCCTAATACAGAAATAACATCATGGTTTCTTTGGAATGATATCTTTCTATCATATACACAATTTAAGGGCTATTGTTTAAAAAAATGAAAATTAACCATTTAAAAGACTGCACTACAGGTCACTAAGATTATAACATCCAAAATCTTGAAAATAAAAGTCAAAACTGAAACTTGATTGTAGAACTGAAGCTCAGAGCCTGGTCATGACAAGAATCCCATGACAAGAATTGAGCGTTGACCATCGGGCAGAATTTTCTAGTTTATTCTGGTAATTCTTGATCTTAATGTTCCCCCCCCCCCAAAATGGCCAGTGAATATTTTTTTTTCTGACTACAAATTAGTTTAAGAAATAGCTAGATTTAAATCATATTCCACTATCCTTTTTACTTCCTTTAATCAACTTGTTCCTCTGAACAAGGTATGGAATTGATAGCTGCTATTGATTGGCTGTAGCATTACCTAATCTCCACTAAATGTAGGAAGCTTTTCAGATTTAGAAAGGTGGCAGAAAATGTCTAGTAATGATGCTGCTGGGAATTCAAGCTCAATACTGTGGTCAGTATAAAAGTGATGTAGCTAGAAGAGGTATTTTATTAGAAGCCTGTTGGTTTTACTAAATGTTCAGCCTGGTGTAATTTGCTGAGATTTTTACGTGAGTGTATTTACCAGATGCTTCCATATTTTCGTCATTTCAAATAGCATCCACGATAACTTCTCTTAATGGTAATATGCGGCTGCTTTTGCATAATAGGAAGCTAGTATTGAAACTTTAGAAAATGACAGAATAAAACAGAATACAGTGCCATAGAATAGCAAGAAGATTGCATTAGGAATTCAATACAGAGGAAGGATACAAGAAATCACTACCAAAACAGATATAAACGTGACCTTCACTGGGGTTCAGTAATTATCCTTGTCCACACTATGGTGTGTGTATCATGATTTTCCTTTTCTCCCTTTGTTTTCATTTTTATCTGGGTACTTCACTGGTGAGTAATTGCTAAAGGGAAGCCATTATGCAAGGCGAGCATTCAGTTTGCAAGTGAATTTGCTTGTAGCTATTGCCACATTTGAACCTCACTAATGTATGTAAATTAAAAACTCTGGTATTCGGAATCGCTCCTGTTTGAAATAAAAACAGAATCTGATCATTGCAATCTGCAAGCCAGGTATTATCAGTAGACTAGTGAGCCGCTGATGATAAATTGTCCCGAAGAGCTTGTGGATAGAATATTTTATCTCAGTTCTCTATCACACAGCACTGCATAAAACCAGAATGATTCATCAAGCATGAGAGCTGCTGGTTTATGAAATTCATTGCTCACGGCAAGTGTATTTTTTGAAATTCAAAAGACAAAGCAACTCACAAGGGTTATTTAGTAATCAGTGTGAATTACTTCTAGGTATGAACCTTAGTGGAAAAAATTAAAAGTGCATTTGCTACACAGGAAGCATCCCTGAGATGCAGTGATAGGATATTAACCACCTCCCATCTCAAAGCCTCGTTTTGGCCACTTTTGATTTGTCTGTAACCTCTTCTTCAAGTAAAACTGCGTAATCAGTCTTAACGGGACCATATGTTGACCAAGACGCCGCCATACTTTTGGCAGATGCGTTCTCATTGTCCCCTATCTTCCACACCCCAGCTTGTAGGGGACACGTTCTGTTTATTCAAGAGGCATGTAAAGAGACAAAGTACAATATAAAGTCGCCTTTCTTTCATATTTACAATAAGAATGTTTCATTTCTTCTTGTGTATTGATGTCCCAAGGCAATGTTCCAAATGAAAAGATAATAACTTAGGAAGTGTCAAAAACTAATTAAGTTTTGTAACTTGTTTTTCCCTCGCAGAGGGTATATTTTTCATCACACTGTCCAGTCACATGCTGAGATTCTGGCTAACATTATCACATGCCAGTCACAGCGAGTCTCAGTGGTGCTTCTCCTTCTGTCATTATTTTCAGCATCAATTAATTTTCTTCTGACCTCGCCTTTAGAGAATGTAGCAGAGAATTATCAGCGCATGCTTTGCAGTCTATTTTGAAGGCATTAGGCCACTGTGTGCATTCAGAAATGGAGTAGGCCAAACATTATATTTTCTCACCTGCAGGGTTGCCTAGTAACCTGAATTAAGGATTTTCACCAAGCCTTCAAGACAAATAAAATAGACTGGAAGGCAGGTTGACCCAGGTGGGAGAGTCAGACCTATTGATGTAGATCAGAATTTTGAATGAGCCAATATAAAACAAAAATTCTCATTAACATTCATTGTGGAAACAGTTTCCACAACTAAACAAGTCTGTTATAAGACGCTCAGAGAACACTCTGTAACTGGACAGCTTTTTGCAAAATCTCAAATGTTTATTATACAATACTTTGCTTTTTCCCTTCATCTTGCTATCTCTTCAGGGGTATGCACTGTGTACCATTGCTAGCCCTTTTAATGAAGACACACTGAATATTTATGGAAGGCATTAAAATAAACACCTTAAAACTCTTTCCTGGCGTGGGGCAAATATGCTTTCAGGGGAATTCTTCATAGACCTCCTTGATATGTTTGCTGCTCTAAGCT
>CM053773.1:10567089-10599589 GCA_028658325.1 Potorous gilbertii | reverse complement strand
CATTTATAGAAAAAATTATTCTTAAAAGGTTGAGATATATACAATTAGGAGTATGCACACAACTCAGTGAGGGGATTAAGAGTTCAACATTTTATAAATATTTGTTCTTAAGGGAACATTTTAAGTTATTTTTTAAAAAATTAAAAAAAAACCCCTGTCCTCCATTTTACCTCAACATTTGCAGGCTGTAAGTCATCCACAGAGTAATGCATCATTCAGTTTATGACATCTAATAAAGGCCTCCTGCAAAACATTAGAACCAGGTGCATCAACAATTTGCTTTTCTGCTCATACCTCATTGTTCTATAACCTAAAGAGAATGAATTCCACTTGGGCCAGTTTCACTTTTATCACTTTTATTTAAATTATGACACATTCTAAAAGCCACATGGTATCATTTGGTGTGGATGTAAATAATAGATGTGTGTGCACCCGCCTATGTGTGTGCATGTGTGCATCTGTGTGTCTGTGTGTGCACGTGCAGATGCATGGAGACAAATGTGTTTACATATCATATTTGTGGGGGAGGATTGTGTTTTCAGTAATTTGCTTAGGTATGAAAAGAAGGATATTGTCAGAGATGCATTGATGAATCAAAAAGATGAGAACCAGTAAATGAAAAACAACTTCAAACCTATTTCCCAGCCTATAGCCGGACCATCATACTCCTTTGTTCTTGTGCAGGTTAATAGAGATTGAGGAGATGGGCAGAGGAAAAAGCATTGCAATTTTCTGCTATTTAAGCTTGGCGAAATGGCACTCTTCAGGAAGCAGGAGAAAGTATGAAAGCGTAATAGGCATTTTAAAAGTAGAAGTCCATATAGCTGCTTGAGGGATTCTCAGATTTAGGCATGCATGGAATTGCGAATGAGATAATCAGCATTGTGAAATTGAAACCTGTCTGCTCCTGCTGGTGTGCTTCCCCCTTTCAGTGAAGTGATTTGTAACACTCATCTTCTGCAGGCAAGGCAGCCTTCAGGATTATCCAGAACTGTCAATAGTAATTGCCAAAGTATTTTATTACCTACAGAAAATCAAAGGAATTTTATAACCAACAGTTATCAAGTTTCAATACACGGTATAAAGAGAGCCATTTTAGTTGGAATACAATCGTGTTTGCCTGGCTATAATGTTCTTCAGACAATTCCTGTGCAACCATCTACAACCTTCAGTGTATTTAAGCTGGAGGCGAGAATACGCATATGTACTTGTGGCATATATATTTTTTTTAAATTATATAGTGCTTACAAGCTTCTGCAAGCAAGTGGGTTTTTTTTTCCTTTTAATTGCTAAACAAATATGGCCTTGGCTAATGGCTTCTAAAAAAGAAAGAAAAAAAGGTTTTGTGAAACCTGAGTTTGAAGTTGGGCCATGAGAAATGCCCATTTACCTGGAACATTTTCTATGTCTTATGGGAAAGAAAGAGCTTGATCGTTAAGGAAAAAAATAACATTATATAACAAACTTTGTAGAGAACAGCCAACTGTAAGCTATAGGACTGTGGACATTGGAGGGGTTGAAGGACACATGTTCCCTTGTTTGAAAGAATTCTCTCCATCACTCTGAAAATAACCTCATCCTCACATTCACATTGGAATTCAAATGTCCTTATTAGTTAGCATGAAATAATGAGAAAAATTCTTCAGAGCTACTGATGTACTCTGTCCTCATATTCTACAGAATAAGGCCTGAGAAGGTCTTTGTGACCAGGAACAGAAGAGAATTAATGAAAGGTATCATCTTTCTATGAAAGTCATATTTTTCACTAATTGTTAAGGCCATGTCAACTATCAATATGCAAGAATCTTTTAATTGGCAAGGCACAAATTTACTTGTGAAATATTTATGAGCATAAGAACATACCTCTGCAAAGTCCAGTAACATAGAGCTGATCTGTATATGGATGGAGGAATGTGCTTCAGCCTTCTTGGAATCCAGTCTTGCATTTTGCTCCTGAAAATAATGTTAAAAACACAAACAGAATGGGTCAAAATTTCTTGCTTTAAAGAGTATAGTAAGAATATCTTGATAACATAAGTATTTTTAACAGTAACTGCGTTTTAAAAAATATGGACTGACTTTCTAATAACTATTCCTAATTTTGACTAGAAATAAAATTCCTTTAGGATGATGTAAAAACAAAGGTTAAAATAAGGAAGACTTTTTAATCATAATGAGCAATCAGAGAATGTGATAATGATATAATGGATTTTTAGTGCATATTTTAGTTTGTGTAGAAAAGAAGAATCCCTAACTATCCCTAAAAAATTCTTAAAATCCCAAAGAAAATCTCTAAATGGAACATTTTTCAACTTACGACTGCTCTCTCAGCCCATTGATTTCTCCTTAAGAGTAGGCAGAATGGTGTCATGCAAAGGATGCTGACCCGGGATCAGGGGCATGTTTGAACACTTGCTCTCGTTCCTTATTAATTGATGTGACCACCTGAACAAGTCCTTTAACTTCTCTGCCTCTCAGATTAGCTAGTCTATAAAATTATGAGCTTGGACTAAGTGATCTCTAAGATTCCATCCAACTTTAAATCTAGGACCCTTTGACTATTCTGCTGTTTTCCACTGAGAGTATTTTGCTTTACTTTGAAACTTTTTTTTTCTGGAATCTCTTCTCAACATAATTTGGGGAAAATAAATTGTCCTGTTGTAAACACTCATATTCTAAATCCTCAATGTTATTGCATTCCTTTTAAAATAGGACTCATGTATTAATGATGTATAATTATATCATTTCACTATCTTAGATAAAGAAAATAGATGTTTTTTATTTATAAAATGGCAATCTGATAAGTGATTATTTATATGCATCAGAAAATTTTTCAAATGTACATTTAAAGCAATTGTTTTAATGAACAAAATGTGCATTTAAGAATAGGTCTATTAGTTACACTTCTCTAACCCCCCCCACCCCAAAACAGGAAATAAAGAGCTATCTCAATGTTTCCCCAAATTAGAAATATGGCTCACTTTTCTCATTGTTTCCAACTGGTAAAACTTTTCCAGGATTCTTTTTGTGTCATGACTAAGTGGATGGCTCAGATATTCTACAGACATAATAAAAGTCATCTGAATATATTAGTAAATGCTTTTTCACTTTAAGATTTAGTGTATCGGTACCCCAAAACCTGCTTTTGATTGAATTTCTTTGAGCTTTTCAGTTTGTGGAGGACTGTGATTAGTCCCTTAAAAAGGTGGCATCTGAGTAAATAAATACTTGCTGAGTTTGAGATTTAACATTAAACAACTTCCCTGTCTTGTTTAAGAAAAGGGACCCTAAATATTCAAGGAATCAAGACCTTTAATTGCCCATGTACATATCAGCAGTGATAGTTTCCCTTTAACCAAAAGCAACATTTGGTGATTCAATAGACAAATTCATATCCTGGATTACTTTAAAATTAAAGGTACTGGCATTTTCAATGGACTTTTTCACCACGTGATAGTAACAGTAAGATCTGTGTTTCTGAAGCCTTTCCATATTCTCTAGCCCCAGCCCTACCAAACCCAAGAGTGGCATTGGAGGAGCTTCCTTTAAGTGTACTTGATTACTGTAGTCAAAAGAAATTGAGTAATTATGTTCATTAAATCCAAAGAATCTTTAAATATTTATTTATTTAAACAGTCAACTGTTAGGTTTAGTGTTGGATTAAGCGAGGTCAAAGGTTACAGAGAAGGGGCACAGCTGTATTTGTGCAGGGCTGTACCTGATCCCAGCCTCCTGTAGTGTGAGCAGTGGTAAGTGAACTGTTTCTGTGTTGTTCACTCACTCTGTCAGATCGAAACCCAGTTCAATAGCATTCAACTAGCTCCCATTTGAAAGATTTGTCTTACAAAACCCTGAAAACGGCTCTGAACATGCATACATTGATTTTGTGGCTGGAATCTCCTGAGCTTTGATGAAAAAGCAGGCTCCACATGCAGGTGAAGAGGGTTTACCTCTTCAATATTAAAAAGAGAAGATTAAGGATTTCTGTTCTGCTAAGGCTGAACTAATCAGTGGCATGCAAGGGTAAGAAAGTTGGCCTTATGCCTGCAGTACTGCATTATTTTCTACGGTTGAACCACAAGTTAAAATTTCTCCCATTGCCTCCTATGTGTTGCTGTAGCCCATGACTATTCCACTTGGCATGGTTAATCAAATGACCAAGGGTATAAGAACAACGTTTTTTTCCATATTGTACAGAAGATCTTTACTGACTTTATTACAGGGCATTCACTTTAGCTGTAGCCAATGAAATGAAAATTTATTAGAATAAAAGGGAAAAACACACATGTGAAATAATATTTTGAGAACCAAACAGCTGAGTATTCATAGCAGATCTATAGTTATCCTTCCTTATTTGGGATTTGAAGTTTAGTCTCATTCTATTTACTTCTATCCAATAAAGGGGGAAGAGGGAACATGTAAAATTATTTCATTTCCACAAACTCAAAATTTTTCTCTAAAGAATGAGAATTCTTATTTGAGCTTGTCAACTCAAGAACACTTAACATTTGTCCTTGGTATAGGGAATTCTTGTGCTTCATTTTTTTATGTCCATGTAACTCTACTAGATTTTTTTTTCTTTTTTTCACATTGGAGGATTCTGCAGTATTCTCAGACAGTTTCCACACATCATTTCTCAGCAGGGAATAGGAGAATGAAGTGAATGCATCTCCTCTAAGAGAAGGACAATTTTACACCCTGTAGCACTAACTCCTGTAATTATTTGTGCCCATCTTAGTCATGATTTGGGTAAAGTGGTTTGAAACCTTCTTGAAATTATGGTGTCAGTAAGCCTTTGGGTAAAAAAATAAAAAAAAAAAAGGTTTAAGTAAACTAGCTGTGCTGTGAGATATCAAACATTATAAGGTATCAGAAAATGTTAGATATATCTGGAATCAAATCTTATCAAGCATGTCTGATACATTGTAACAAATACAATAACAATGTTGAAACAAACTCTATAGAGACAGATAAGGCTGGATAAGAGAATTTCAGAAATTAGATAACATTTATTTTCCATCATTTAGAGGAATCACTCAGTTTGCCTTTTAGGCATATGTTCCCTGCACTTTCATGGCTCCCCCAGCATGGCACATCCAAGAGATTCCGTTTCCTATCACTGTTAAATCCCACCTTCTCACTCTCAAAATATGTGAAATGAAAAGCCTAAAGAACAGAACACCAGGTCCTAGGGATGCAGTGTTTTCCAAGCCTGTGAGTTTGACAGAATTGCCAATTTTCCTACCTGAAAGTTCCCTATACCAATCACAAACCCATTCCCAGCTGTCAGTGTTCTCCAGTCGACCATCTCAAATAATAATTCTTATTCTTTAGAGATAAACTTTGAAAGTTTGTGAAAATGAAATAATTTCACACATTATTCCCTCTTTATCCCCCTCTTTTTTTTTTTTGGATTGACATAAATGGGAGGGAACTAAACATCAAATCGCACAATAGATGAAGTGCTGTATCTGGAGTCAGGTGGATCTGAGTTCAAATCCAGCCTCAGGCACTGATTATCTGTTCTGCCCTGTGCAAATCACTTAACTTCTGTCTACCTCAGTTTCCTCAGCTGTAAAATGGGAATGAAAATCATAGGATTAATTGAGATTATTATAAATACTGTATCTGACATTGTGAGCACCCTATAAATGTGTGTTGTTATTATAAAGTATGTAGCACAGTGTCTGGCACATCCCATGCTCTATATGTTAGCTATCTCCATCGTCGTCATCATCATCTTTAAAACTGAGATGATAATGAGTGATTCCAGAGAAGAATTGGAGAGGTTGAGAGATCTAACTAAGATCTACCTTGCAGGCTTTCGAAGAGTTGAACTACAGATTTCACACAGATCTAGAACTCTGTTTGACTGAGGTATTCAACAGAGAGGTTGGCATATTGTGTTCATTTGGTTATGGATTAAATGTGATTAACGTTATAGGAAAACCCTTAGCAAACAACTCTATATGGAGGTGATGGGCTAGATGCTGTCATCATTCATTTTACAGTTAGGCAAGGTGCTTCACGTAGTTCCAACCTTCGCTCATAACTTAATGATCACATGGTAGTGGGTGTTTTCAGCTCTCAAAAAAGGCAGATTAGAATCACACTCAAGCTTTAATTATTTGAAGTGCAAATATTGCATGACTGAAATCACAGGGATGCATTATTTCAGAGTCCTAGCAAAGTCCCAGTGTTTTTCCACTAGGGTAAAAAGCTGAACTTGTGGCTTTTTTTCCCCAGGCCAATCCATAAAGATGCCTTTTTTACCTCTTTGATGTGATAAGGAAGTGTTAAATCAGAGTGAATTCTTATTCTGCACCTTGGGACTCAGCACTGCTTAAACCAATTTTTACTACTCCTGGGTTTTGCAGACACCAAGCCATGCATCTCTCTCCCTCTGCAGATCAGAAGAGATTGGAGCAGTCATCTAGGGCCACCTGCTAGCACTTAATTAGTATAATCATCTAATTTCAGGTTAGAAATAATCGCATCTTGCACTTTTTAGTAATTGTAGCTTCCAAGATACATTTCACATCATATCATACTAATATTATGTGATTACGTTTTTAGGAGAGGGTACTTGTATCTGGATACCTCTATCTTTGATCTTTATTTCCACTAGTATCATCTTAGTCCATTCTCCCTCATTTTGATGCTAAAGCTATAACATATAGAGCACAACTTTAAAAAGAGTGATTTAAGAATTGAGGAACAGAAAAACAAATGCTATTGTTAGAAAAACATGGAAATTATCATTTATAAAGCTTCTTGAATCATTTTTATGTGACTGGCAATTCATTAGACAAATTAAAAGCACATTAAATGTAAGGTTTAAAGAACATTGCTACCTGATTGTTTAGCATAGACTTTCACTTGTTCTCTTAGAAATTAGGTCACAACAGGTGAAAGGGTAGACCAACTGTGGAGACCTCATTTTATTGAAGAGAGAGTTCTAGACCTATATACATGTAGACACATACACTTATATGTATATGTGTACATATACTAGTCATATGTATGCATACATCCACACACATGTATTTCTATATGTGTATGTGTTTTTCCATGGGGAAAAAAACAGTAGGAAAAAGTGCTTTCTGAGGCTATTATCAATAACCAGAAAATAAATACAAAAATGCGATTTTGCATGACTGAAAAGAGATCCCTCACTCATCTTTCACCCAGGGTTACCGAGGCTCTACTATGCTATATGTCATGCCCTCTGGACGTCTATTTTTATTCTTCTGATAGAAGGTTAGAATATGCAAGGAGATATGCAACATGTTCGAACAGTTATCTCTATTATGTCCAGAGTTTGCATCTAGTAGCAGGCAGGGAGGCCAATGCAAAATAGGAAGATAGTTATGGCTCTCATATCTGAGACCAAATTCCCTGATCTATTCCTATGTTTATGATGAATTTTTCCATCTTTTGGCTATACTTCCATTTTTCTTATTCAGCAGTATTTATCTTCATTAAACCCATTTTAAAAGATAAAATCACTGTGAAATTTAATTAGTGATAAATACTCAGAAAGGTATACTAGATCTGAGTATGTTTTTCTAACCATGATATTAAATAAATTTGGCTTTAAAATACATATACAGTATTATAAATAGGAAATACAATATCGCATTTAAAAAAACACTTCATGAACAATGTTTTAGCTGATATTGATCATATGCTAATCAATATATACATGTTAGTGATCTTGTTAGTCAATAGAAGCCAATAAAGCTTTTACTAATCAATAATACCAAGATTTCATTCATTTATACTGTTTCACAGAACAAAGTACACTGTCTTTTACCCTGGTACTTTGGAGGAAAGATAAATCAGCCCTTTTCAGGGTTGTTTTTCAGACAGACACTCAAACAGTAAGCATTCGTCATTGAATAGTAGACTTAAAAAGCTTAAGGATAGCTTACCTTTTCCTCTCTCTTAATTCTCCTAGGTTTTCTATCCTTCCCTTGCGCTGTTTTGCACATTCCTATATCTTGCAGTATCATAGACTCTGAAGACCTAGTAAGCGAGCTAAAGCCTGATGACGCTAACGAATCCCAGCACAAATGACTGAATCGATAGGAAACCAGCCACTGCTGTTTAAGTGTATCGATAAATGTACCTTTATTTTCTCTTGAATGGATAAGTGTCGCAGTTAAGAGTCCTATGGATCTCTTAATTGAAAGTTAATTTTAAATCAATAAAGAGAGTCATTTAAATATTGATCGGCCCTTTCTACACGAATTGTTAGCTGATTTTTTTTTTGAAACAACTTTGTTTAAATGCAATCAATATCCCACAATCAGTGTGTTCTATAAAAAATTGACAGGTGTTCCCAAAATGCCTTCTAGGCATATTCTTATCTGTTTACATATTCAGTAAAGACAGTGCAGTCTTTTTTCACATGCACCTAGATGTCAAAGAAAAAAAACATACTGTGCTTTCAAAAGTGCTCTTTACTGCTACATGGCTATATTAAAATATATGTGCATTCTATTGTGCCTTTCATTTACCCCCCCTTCCTACAATCCTTTATTTATCACTACAGAGGTTTGAAATTAAATGAAGTATATTCTGGTTTTTGATATGATCAGTATCACTCGAACTGCCTTATTAATGCAGACTACCTGCAAAAGAAAACTGTCACGTTTTTATGCACACAGCAAAAACAGACAGATGTATCTGAAGCATATGCACTTCAGTATCTCTATATAAATATGTGTGTATTATTCTACATATTATATAGAATGATTTAGCTTTTAATAAAATGGGGTTTGTTTTTTGGTTTGGGTTTTCTTTTTGCATGCATGACTATATGTGGTGTGAATATGTTTATCAAGGGGTGAGACTAGCTAGGACTTTTATTTATTCTGTATTCCATACTTAGATAGCATCTCTCTTAGCATAGCAGCAAATAGCCAAGCTTTCTTTCATTTCCATTTGACAAAGAGAGCAGCCAAGTTAAAAGGATATAAATTTCATTTCATGTGATTCACCTTGATTAACCTAATAAAGTAAACTCAGCTACATGTGGCTTTCAACATACCAGCAAATAGAAACCTCCAGGAACATGGCTTCCTGCAGCAGTCTGGCTGATATGACTCTGGGGGCAGCCTAGAACCTCCGACAGTCTCCATGCTCCTCCCCTTGCTACTCCTCTACACCAATCCCCACCCCAACCAAAAACTGATTTTTAAAAGCACAGATTGCATTTTCCTCCTGAGCCCCTTCCTATGTGACTGGCTAACCTGTTTTTATTTATGAAGCTATAAATCTAAGGTGTGAAAACCTTTGTTATTGTTGTGACTGGTGATGTTTTTTCAGCTGCTGCTGTTGTTTTCTGGAAGGCTACTTTTTAAGATTTTTGGTAAAAAAAAATATTTTTTTCAATTAGTTGATTAGCCAATAAATCCCTTTTTGAACTGCAGAGGAATCTCATTAATGAATCAAATCTATATAAATAGCAGTTTCCCCACAAATAACACTTTTGTTTTTAATGATGTCACCTAAGTACGAAGCAAAGCAATGGTCAGGTCTGCAATTATGTTAACTGACATTTGACTGAAAAGTAAAAATATCACATAATTATATTTCTTTTCTAAATGACAAGGTAAAATACAAATCCTATAATTAAAACTGTTTATGACATTTAATTGCTGACGTCTGGAAATAATAAACAAAATAATTTTTTCCTTTGCATCTTTTTTTTGGAGCATTCTAAGATGCCAGCATGAAAAGCTATATAAACATCCTGGGGCAGGAGAGCTAAGAAACAAACGGGTCTGTGATGGATTGTACTATTTTTCCTATTACGACAAACTCTTTCAGCTGTTCTGCAAATCCACTCTTTAATCCTGCATTATTGTCCTCTTAATGCAACATCTCAGAACCCATTCCATTCCATTTTCTCTGTTAGAAAAGTTATATCAGAAGGGAAGATGAAAAAGAAATGGCCGGGTATCATTAGTTCATATGCATACGGGTTCAGCATGTGAAGATGCCTTTTCTAGGATCAGCCTTAAGATGTGACTGATAGATCTTATTTGTCTGATAGAGTTGACCAGGGAAATAGAGCTACAGCTGGTTACTTCATTAGGTCCTTTCATTGATTGAACCCTGCTGAAGTGATGCAGTAGCCTCCTCAGATAACTGCTGGTAATAGAACAAAATGAATTCTTATCACAGAGATTGGAAAGGCCATTAACCCTGGCCTCCAATGCTTTTCAGAGGTCACAGACAGGAAGCCAAGCGGTGACTGGGAAAACTGTTTTCTGTCTAACTACAGGTCACATTAGAGGGGGTGGGTGACTTTTTTTACTCCGGCTTCTGTACAGATGAAACTGTTACACTGGCAGATGTTAATAATCAGCTGTAAATAAATATTGGAACCAGAAGAAGAAAAATGAGAAAGCACAGGAATTTATTTCAATAAATATTTAATAAAAGAACAATTGTTACTGTGATATTTATTGCCAGTTCTGCTGTAGTTTTTTTTAAACTAATACTTTTCCATATAAATTGTAAAGTGAAATACATAGAGGCACTTTAAAAAGGAAATTTAATATGGCTTTATATAAAAATACCTTTCCTTCCTTCCTTCAAAGATGGGGATTATAATTGCCTACTGCTGCCTTGCTGGCCTGTTATTGCTCGAAGCCTATCACCAGTTCATCTGTGAATTAGTGCAAGGCTCTGTTTGCCTTTCACCTGGTTGAGAAGGGTATATATCTAAGTAACAGTCCTATAATTTACATTTAATGCAACCTTTCAATTGACCAAGAGCCCACAACCTAAGCCCCCATCTCACAGCTGAGGACTTTCCCACATTTGTCAAAGCAATGCCACTCTAGGATCAGCCAGGAGGACTCATCCATTTAAATCTTGGAGCTGCACATGACAGTTTTCATGACCCTGGTGAGGAGCCTGGCCATTATAGAAGTAGTCTTGTTCCTTACATGTTTGACTTGAAAAGGAAAACTTAGATGAATTAAAAATGTTTAGCCAAGGATGCACCTTATAAATGAAAAGAGAACATTTACTCTTCATTACTAACATGCATATATGTGCATCTGCATATATACAGACATACACACACACACAAATGTTTTAAGATATTTTTAGTACTATGTTGCTGGTTTCTATACTTGTGATTGTAATTTAATTTCTGTGTCTGTGGTGGTGTGGTATTCTCTGTTGGAGCCAATCTTTCACAAGGAGTAAGTTCGTTTAAATGTAAATAGGGTCCTGTGGATGGAAAAAAATGACCTACTTCATGTCTTGGGGGATCCACCCAGGCATTTGGTTTGGCCTTCCATGAATAAATAATAACAAGAAGGTGTGTGCTGTCATTGCTTTATTTGAAACGCAAGAAGTAGCTTGGCCCCACAGAATCTAAAGCACAAAACTGAGACTGGTTTAGACACTTTTTCAATTCAGACCCTCATTCTGATCATATGGCTTTTTTTGTAAGAAAAAAACTATTTTGAAGATTGTAGATTACAGAAGAAAACCATCTAATGTTGACAATGTGACTTTTTTCAGTATAAACGAATGGATTCCCCTCACTTCCACTAAATTATAACATGGATCTTACATCTTACATAATTTAGATATTAACAGAATGACATATTAAGCAAATATAGTTAATACTGGAAGTTGATGTATTGAGACAGTTATGTAATTTTAATTTTTGCTATTTTTGCATACAACTTTTCAATTCATACAATGTATGGGTTAATAAGTATAGGTTTTTAAAGAATTAAGTTCATACTTTTTCTTATCTCATTTATCAAGAATGTTAGATTGTATTGTAGATGTTTCAAAGCATGACAGAGAGGCCTGGAATTTGTGTGTTTGATACCTGAGGTGAAACTCATGAAACTTTTAAACTTATAATTAGTTGTGTTATGCACTATGAACCTTAGCAGAACTCTGAATTCATTCCAAATTGTGCAATAAAGGACTGGTATTTACTCTTTGCTGAGATCTAACCTAAGAATGTTTGATAAGCTCTTTTTTCCTCCTTTCTACAAAACAGCATTAGTTAAAGTTGAGTCAGAGCTAAGCAATGCAGAATTTTCTGTCCAGAATAAAAAAGCAGGATATTAGTATCCATGGTCCTAAGTCATATTAGGTATTCCTATAAAGCAAGGATTTCTATCCTGACTACCAGTGAAGGTCTAATAATTGCAAAGAAAGATTTCTTTGCATCATTCTTCTTTCTCTTTATACCTGATTGCACTGGTTAAGTACCAGTGATAATAACTGTACATTTGGTTTTCCTAAAGATTTCAGGGAAATAAGTACGTTATAACTGCGTAATTGCTGTGTATTTCTAATGTACCGAATTATTTGCCATTGGGGTGGAAATGAGATTGGATGGTTTGAGGATTTTTTTATTATTTGGTATCGTTCTTTCAGACAAAATGCACAGAACCACTTAAGATTTCTTAAAAATATCTAAGAGTAACATCGTAGCTATGTTTTTAAAGACAGAGTGGCTAGAGGTAAAGAAAAGATTCACATATTTCATGAAGGTCCGGGAGCCTCCAAAGTAATCCAAAGTCAGAATGCCATAGTATTCCTCAGTATCTGTATCACTGGTGGCAATGCGCAGGGATGGTTAATTCAATTCAACAAACATTTGTTGAGAATCTACTATCAATAAAGGAAGGTGTTAGGTGCGGATTACACACAGGTGGAAAACAAAATATTCCTTGCCCTCACAGAACATGGGTGGAAGTGGGAAGTAGCACTGCAGGATAAGATGTGGGTCAATGAGAATATTACAAGGTAATAGGGATGCAGTGTGCTAGAGATTAAAGAGAAATCTAAAAAAAAGTACTCGAGAAAAGTTTAAAGAGGGAGACAACACTTCCAGCTGAGAGGGGAGAAAGGAGAAAAGCTAAGAAATCAAGGAATTCTTCACTGAGGAGGTAACATCTGAACTGAACTAGGAATGGACATCGGGATGGGGGGAGGAAGGAGAGATTTCAAGAGGTCAAGCTGAAGTAGACATGTGTCCCAACCATGATGGGAGGGTAGGGAAAAGGAGGAGAGAGTGATATTAGGGTGGAAAATGCCAGAGTGAAATCAGAAAATAGCTAAACTGTCCATTTCAACTTGAATATGGCATAAAGGAGGGTAAAATAAAGTAAGTCCAGAAAACTGGGTTGGAGTCATATTATAGAAAGCATTAAATGATTGTATTTTCCCATGTAGGTATGAGGGAAGGTTAGGTAGGTTTCCATGAACTAGGAATAAGAAGCTCTTTGGAAAAGAAAGAGCATTTAATCCTCAAACTCCAGTCCAGTGAGTTTTGCCTGTATTTCTAAGAAAATTCTAGAACTTTTGTTGGGGGGAAAGTTAGGAAGCATCTGGAAATAGAATGGAAACAATGTTCACAGAGAAGCAACATGGTGTGTGTGTGTGTGTGTAAATTTACCTAGATTTTTACAAAGACTTTGATAAGCAATGAAGTGATATTAGCTAGATGATAGTACAATTCTTTGTATTTGGAATTCTTTGATTGGTAAAACCTAAGGAATAATCATTAGTGGTTCAATATCAACTTCTTCACTTTCTCTTTGGTTCCTTTCTACCCATATACATTTTTTACCTTGAGAGCTTGTACAGGACTATAGAAACACACACACATATGTACATACCCACACGTATGCATATATACATGTGTATATGTATATGTGTGTATAGAAACCTAGTTATGAACTATAGAGATGGTTTTCCCAGACTAAACATGTGTATTCATGTTATTTCCTTCCAATAGAATATAAGCTCCGTGACAGCAGAGGCTATTTTGACTATTTTGTGTTTGTCTTCCCAATACCTCTTACATGGTAAGCATTTTATAAATGCTTATTGAAAGAATAAATAAACTTAGAAGGTCTCCAGTGAAGTGCCCTAAGGATCTGGACTTGGCCTTGTGCAGATCGACATTTGTCTCAATTACTTATATAAAAACATAGATGGCAACATTATCAAATTTGCCAATTACCCGAAGTTGAAAAATATAACCGTACACCAGATGACAAAATTAGGAAAAACCATCTCAAGAAGATGAAGCCTTGGTCTGTAGATAATAAAATGACATTTAAAATGAACCATAGTACAGTATTGAACTTGGATTCAAGAAGTTAACTTTACAATTACAAGATGACTGAGTCAAGGCTAAAGAACAATTTTCCAAAACAGGTTTGAGGTTCTGGTGGACTTCAAGCTTAATATGTGTCAAGTATATGATATGGCAGCTAAAAAAGTTACCATTGTCTTAGACTGAATTAACATTAGCATCACTTACAGGAATAGGGCAAATATTTCACTGAAGGTAAACTGTCAAATGTCAGAGAAACAAGATAGAGGTGAGAGTGTTTGTAGCATGGATATAACATGATAATCACATTGTGCTTTGCCCTTGTCAGACCTCATTTACGGTATTTTTGTTCAATTCTAGGTACCACATTGTACAAAGGACATTTATAAACTGGAGAGATCTCCACAAAAGGTCTTGAGTCAGTGTCATATGAGAAAAGAAGACTCAAGGAGGACATTATAATTGTCTTCAAATACATAAAGGGCTCTCACATTAAAAAAAAGTTAGAATTGTTTAGTTTAGTCCCAAAGGACAGAACTAAAAGAAATGAGTGGAAGCTACAAAGAGACAAATTTAAGTTCAATATCAGGAGAAACACTCTAATAGAAAGATCCAAAAATAGAATTGGCTGTGATGGGATGTAGTGAATTTCCTCTCATTTAACATCATCAGGCAGAGACTGGATCACCCTTTCTCTGACACCTCAGAATGGATTCTTTTTCAACTCTCAGGTGAACTAGATATACTCTGAAATTCCATAACTTAATAGGGAACCACTGAAGGTATTTGGGCAGGAAAGAAACATGAGAAGACTTGAGAGACCATAGATCCAGAGGTCATCTCTTCAACTCTCTCATTAAGTTTCACAGGTAGTACATATCATAGATGGGATTTGAGCTCAGGTCCTTTGAGCCAGAGCTAGGGTTCTTTCCCCTATCCCTTACTGACTGTTCATTCACATTATTTTGGTAGCTGTTCAAGGGATGGACTAGAGAGGGAAAATATTGGAGGCCAGTTTAGGGAGTCTTTACAATTTTACTAAGAGGTGACAAAGGACAGAACTGGAAGGCTGGCTGCGTGAGTTCTGAGGAGTGGATGAATTTTTGACTATATTGTAGAGTTGCAACTATCTGAATTTGACTACAAATTCAATATGAGGGTAAGGGAGAAGGGAGATAAAGTAAAACATGATTGAGATTTCAAGATATCGGGTAAATTTTGTAGAAATATATTCCACTGAGTAGCTTTTATTTACCTTTGTATTTTGTAACAGTTTGTAATTTGTAAGAATTTGTAATTTGTGAGGATTTTTTTTTCTTCTTAATTAAATCACATTTTGAAATGGTACAAGTATTAAGCTGATTGGTTAGGTACTAAATTCTTCTATTTCTCTATGGGTTCCTTTGTCAACTGGATTGAAAGGTTCTGATGATACTTTAAGTAAAATGATATGGATAGAGGTTGGATCTGTGATGTCATTAGTATGGTAAAAGGAACTCCAGTGGCACCTTCTTGGTAACTGACAGTTCTAGAGAGTTACCTAGACCCCTAGAAGTTTAACTTACTTGCTCAGAGTTACATAACTCTTATGGATCATTGAGGCTGGCTTTGAACCCAGAATTTTGTGACTCCAAGACTTGCTCACAATCCACTACACTATCCTATTTCTCAAACTAATAAAGGGGAAACTGACACATAAATACCTATAAGATCAAAACCACTACTAAAAAAATCAAATTATAAACTTTTGCTTTGAACAATGTAATTTAACAGTTTACAGGGAAAAATATGAACCACGAAACAACTGAGGTTGGGATACTATTCATTGCCATTTCTCCCAGCCAACAGAATCAACCCATAGACAAAAATGAGCCAATCTATGTAACACTGGAACATTTGTGATACTTTCAAAATAGCAACAAATTATTTAAAAGATATAGCCAAGAGCTAGGCATGGCAGCAAATGTCTGGAATCTCTGCTAAGGGAGGCTAAGGCTGGTTTGTCACTTCATTTCTGGGATTCTAAGGTGCAGGAGGGCTAAAACTGATCAGGCATCTGCACTGTCTGGCACCAATATAGGAAGCCCCTCAGTGAGAAGTGAAAGGAGGATACCGGGCTGCTAAGGAACAATGAACCAGTCCCAGTCAGAAACAGAGAAGGTCAAAGCTTCTGTGGGACAGGGTTCATCCATGCACATCTAGCCGGAGAGAGACAGGGAGAGCTGGTCTCCAAAATTAAAAAAAAAAAGACATATCTTGGTAATTAATTTTGTAATATAATTGGGGTATTAGAAAGGAATAGCTGGAAATCATTTTTGTTATCCAGAAAGCAAACTACCTCTTCCAATAGTAAACCAATACCATTTTCTCCTGTAATATGTGATTTCATGACTGTACATAGATGTTTTCTTCTTTTTCTTAATGCCTCTTTAAAAGCATTGCTTGTGAAGATTTTATAATCTTTTAATTGTGCCTGAAAATTAACTAAACTATAAAAAGAATTTATTCTCATAAAATTTATTGGAATTTCCTATGGTAACCTAGATGTTCAACAGCATATTTTTATAATTACTATTTATTTCATACTTAATAGATTTAATTTTCAGAAATTAAATTAGGCACTTGGGGAGATGCATTCATTCTTTCAGGCCACTAAGGTCCATTTCAGGCAACAAGGTCAACCTTGCTCTAAGGTTTTATTTCTCCAGGTGGTACCCAAACATCTGGCTCATAACATAATAGGTTTAGATTTAGAAGGGATCTTAAAGGTCATATAATTAAGCTCTCACTTTAGATGAGGCACTGAGGCCCAGAGAGGGTCAGTGATTTAGATAGCAAGTAGCAGAAACAGGACTTGAATCCAGTTCTTCAGACTTCAGATCCAATACTTGTTCAACTTTACCATGCTGCCTTTAAACTCATCTGAAGCAGAAAAACACCCGCTTTTTTAGATTAAATCAGTGATTGACCTGTTTATTTTGTGACCAGCTGTTTTTGCATTTTACAGTCATATCAATAGGGCTTGAAAAAATTTATTCAACTTTCCATTGACATTACAGTATTGATTTGTATGTCTATTTTAAAAAGTATATTACCAAAAGTAAACGTACCTCATCCTCACTCTAACCCTTCCCCCAGGAGGTACTATCTTGTTCAGTATCCTTCAAATTCTAGGCACTGTTCAGATTTAGCCTTACTCCATGAGTGGATGCATGGACTTGAATTCAGAAGAACTATGTTTGAGTACAAACTATGTGAATGAGAGGAGTTATTTAAAGCCTTTTTGAACCTTAACCTTATTTACCTAAAAGGATCATTGTGAGACTAGTGATTTGTAATCCAGAAAGTGCTGTATTATTTATTAAAGATACTAATAAAATATACATAATATATACTTACACACACATATATATATATATATATATATATATATATATATAGGTTTATTTAAATATCCATTTGAGGTTTTGTTGGATATTTGTATGTATCCTTTTATGCCCATAATATCATTTATCACAAGTTTATTAATTTACTCTTAAATTCACTAGACTGAAGGTCTACTTCATTTCCTTATGGGGACATTTAAGTAATTTTGGGTTCTTAAAGGCTAGATCAGTGAAGCCTCTCTTACTGAGTTGGAATATTTTGTGTATGGGCCCCGTTAGTAGTTACCGTCATCATCATCACATTATTATAGCTGCCATTTATAGAACACTTTAAAGTTTGCCAAATGTTTTCTATATGTTATCATATTTGATTCTCAAAATAATCCCATGAAGTATATTCTATTGCTACCTATTTTACAGATAAGAAAACTAAGACTGAGAGAGACTGAGTGACTTTCCTAAAGTCATAAAGCCCTTAAGTGTCTGAGATTGGCTTCTAAGTCAGGTCTTCCTGATTCTAACACTGTGAAACAAACCTCCTAGCTGTTTCTCATAGACTATTTGGCTAGTTTTAAATTTAAATTTAAACCTGCTTTAGCTAGGTCATCATCAAGTTGACCACAGCGTGTCGAATATTTTAGGCCATACTGTTGAGCAAATACAAAGAGACAGCAAAGCATGTATAGTGGGTAGTGAGGAGTTCAGTTTGTCCAGAGCAATATACCTAGCAAGAATGTTAGAGCTGGGATATGTAACGTATGCTCCTGTGTATATTATGCACCCTGCCTTCATCAAGAGATTTTAGAATTTTCCTTTGTTGGAAAAAATATTAGAAAAAATAATCAGGAATGAAAAAAAACAAAACAAAGATGAAATAAGGTAGGAGAAGTAGGTGGCAGATTTTGGAGGGCTGTAAGCGACATGCCAACAACTTTGGATTCCCTAGGGAACTACAGAAAGATTTTGAGCATATAAGTAACATGACAAGATTTATGCATAAGAAAGGTAGTCCACTGTACGTAGGTTTCTTTTGGGGGGAGGGGAGAGAGAAAGAGGGGAAGGAGATGGACAGAAGAAAGAGAAGGGGAGTGATATAAATTTCTTATGAAGTCTTGAGATGCTTTTTACTTTCTTTTGTAGCAAATATAGAATTGGAGCTGGAAAGGACCTCATATCATGACAATGAGTGGTTTAGTCATCTAGTCATTATATAGTTGGGAAAAATGAGTACCAGAGAGTGAATTTCCTATGGTCAGATAGCTAATTATTTGTAGAGCCAAGACTATAATGTAAGTTTCCTGATTCCAAGTCTTACATTTTCTTATTCTCTGCTTTTTATTTAGATCAAATAGAAGCAGTTGAGGTTTTGCTTTTTTTTATTCCTGGTTATTTGTCTAATATTTTCTCTAACAAAGGAAAATTCTAAAATCTCTTGATGAAGGCAGGGTGCATACTATACACAATAGAATGGGTTATATATCGTAGCTCTAACATTTATTTCGAGCCTTTAAAACACTTTGTTATTATTGCACATATTTCCCATAAGAAGTAAACAAACAATTTGAAGAATGGCAAATAAGGGGTTTAGGCAAATTAGGGTAGATTAGGAAACAATAAAAAAGGTTCAGCTAAAGTTAAATGAAACAGCAGGGATCCAAATGATGCTTTACAGATATAATATTATGGGTTGTTAGAACTTAATAGGCAAATGTTTTCATTTTAAGGGCTGTAAAATGAATTTTAACTGCAATTCTCTCACTTAAAAGAAAGAAAAGGCTTTTTTTTTAAAGGATATTTAGAAAGTACTACTGACATTTGCCTATTAGTTGGTTTTGTTTTTTTCCAGGCTGTGATCAATCTTTTCACACTTGGTCTTCATTCCATTTTCAGAAATCATATTGACCCTTTGAAGATATTTTCTTGCCTGAACTATCATAGTTGATAAAGTTAAAAGTGAAATAGACAATGGCTTCTGTCTCTCAGCTAAGATCTTCACTGAGCCATAATTCCCAATGAGAGTGGGCTATGGGGATTTTGTTACTATTGTTTTCAATAATTATATACTATTACTTCATCTTTTACAACTTTTGTTTTAAACAAAAATATGTTTAGATTTCAATGGAACTGGCAATTTGGGAATTATATCTGACCCCAAAGGGAAAAAAAACATTCAAGAGGCTCCTAAAATTTAGTATATAGGAAGAGAGAGTTTTAGAAAAGGATGACTCGCTAGCTCTATTTCTTACTACCTGTGTAACCTTGGGCATTTCACCTTAACCCTCTGGATCTCAGGTCCTCATCTGTAAAATTTGGAGGTTGGATTAGGGGGCATCTAAGGCCCCTTTCAGCATTCAATATGTAACTATGATTTGGGTATTCTTTTAGTTATAACCACTGTTTAAGAGAGAATTTGCCTCAAGTACCCATCTTTTTATCCATTTTAGCTAGATTGTAGGCCACTTTATGACTAAAATCATGCCATATATGTCTTTAATAGCCCCCACAGAGAGTGCTGAATAAATGCTTTATCAACTAAACTGAACTGAATCAGGATCATGTAGAGAAAGGTCCTGCAATGGAGTGTTCAAAAGAATTGGCAATGATAAGAGCTGGAATATGAGGGATTCATGGCAATTCTCCTTTCTAGCCAATTAGTTCTGGGATCTTTTTTTTCTTTTTGAATGAATTAAAATTTGGTATGGACTGAATCTCTGAGTAAAGGCAAATATAACTCTTCTAGACAGAGTGATTTTTGTTGTGTTGTGTTTGTCCTTAGTTCTAGAAGAGGACCAGGACATGATATGATGACATGACTTGCAGTTGACTTTGATTTGAGTGAGGGAGGGTCACCAGCCTCACTTTCTTCTTCTGAGCCATTTGGGTTCAGTGGCCTGCTATTCATCAGAACGACTGGAGATGGCCCAGGATGCAATGGGAGACCTTGGTCCTTTCAGGCTAAGGTCTTCTAGCATCCTCACTTTGAGTGAGGTACACCCACAAGGGACTGCCCCTTTAACAAAAAAACATCAAACTGGGAGGAGAAGACCCTCAGGGTTCCTGGGTAAAAGTGAAACAATATAGGACTAAACGAGCATGTGGACTTTGGGAGAAATGAATCCCTCAGTACAAACATGGAGATCTATTGACAACAAGATGTAAGTTGATAATACCAATTTCAAGAGTAACCCTAAAAATACAGACACACATGCATTCTAGCAAAGAGAATTCAATTAAATTATGACATTATGATAGTACCTGGTCTCTGTTGGTCTGAATTGGCCCAAGACCATGCACATAATAACTCAGCTTCAAAACACAGTCACAGTAAAGACATAGAAGAAAGGAGACTGCAAGAATAAAGGAAGAGAAGACTTTGGCCGTCCTTCAAGGCCATCGACAGTGGCAGGACTTGGCATGTTTCAGCTGAAGCTAGATTAGAAGAGAGAAAGAAGATTTTCTGCTGCTACTTGCAGTCAGAAAGTAGAGGGCTGCCACCACCTGGATGAGGTCAGTAGGGATGAGGAAGAAGGTACACAAAATCAGGCTCCGGGTCTGACAGACCCCCAACAGAGGTAAAGACTCTTTAGTCTCTTACCTGGCAGGAGACAAGAAGTTCCTAATGTGAATCCAGTTTATCCAAGTGACACATAGGAGTCCAATAAAAGTCACCTTCTTGCTTACTCTTTGCCCTAAGTTTATTAGATTGGATAAAATATCACAAGTTCAGCATTCCAGGCTCCCCACTAGGTCTGATATCAATCAACAAATAATGTCCGGACTCACTATTTTCACTTCCTCTCCTCTCAGCTGCTTTTCAACTCTGTGCATAGTTTCAGACCTTCTTAACATCTAGATTGCTTTTTGATGGACACGCCCTTGTATATCGATGTCCTTCCTCAGAGGTGGAATGTGCAATTGAACATGATATTCTAGCTGTGGACTTATTAGGACAGAATGCAATAGTACCATTGTTCTGGATGCTGAACATTTACTGACAGATTTCACAAACATTTTGGCAGTCACATCACTTTTTTTTAACCTATTCTTGAGCTTTCTGTCAACTCAAAAACTCAGTTTTCATTTGTCCCTGCCTTGAGCTGTACTTAAGCTGTGTCTCAGCAAGCACAGGACGTTACATTTGGCCCCTCTCTTGAGAGGCAGTATGGTGTAGTGGATAAAGAATAGACCTCAGTGTCAGGAAGATCAAGGTTTAAGTCCTACAAGGTGGAGGGAGGGAGAGAGTATGTGGGTAAGCTGTGTGGCTGGACTCCAGTCACTAAAATCTCAGTGCCCAAGGCAACTCTCCAAGGCTACAAGGAGCAGAACAGTTGCTGATTTGCACTGAGTAGAAGGAATTTCCTCCTTGGGGGTGGCATATAGTAATGAAATCACAGATGTATCTGAACCATGACAACAAAATCATATTCTTAGATATAGCCCATTATTCCTGCTTTTAGTGTGTTAGCTATCCTTCATAGGTTCACGTTATCTGAAGTTTTGATAAATATATTGTATAAACAATTTTCCTCTTATGATTTAATACTGTTTTATTTTTGAGGACACAATTTTGAGTCAGAATAACTCATGGCAGAATTTAATTTTGTTTTTGATTCAGACAAAGAAGGCTTGTGGTAACAGTAATCTCAGAGTCTTTAAATTATAGGATTCTTTAGATTAGTTATTAGCATGAATTAATTTCATGGGGTGGTCAGAGCATGTTCCATAATGGATGTGAAAAGAACTTACATGTGCAAAGAATGGCATTATCATAAAATTTTTCTGTATCCCTTCCAAGCAGTTTTATTGTGTAATACAGTCTTGTAATACATATATATAATATTCTTGCTACAGAGTGTACATTTTGTAATCTATCAAGGAAAGATTAACCAAAATACAGAATTTATTTTTATTTTCCTAAAATAAAACCTCACAATTTTGGGGGGCATCTAAAATATTCTGCAGAATATTTCATTCTTTAAAAAAAACATTATTTTTATAGTTTTATCTACTCTGAAAATATAAGTGATCATGTATTAATCTTTTGAACCATGAATGTCTATTTTAAAAAATCACTCTTACTAGTGACCACATGGTAAGGACATTGATACCCATTTTTTATAAGGAGACAATAGATGTTGGTCTTTTTTTCTTTTTATACATTAAAGTGTCACAAATGATTTTGCTTTGCTGACTATATAATACCCTCAGTTGTCTGTGTTTTGAAGTGCTATAGAAATCTGAATCCTACATGACTTTAAAATTATTTTGATATAAAATGAAGAAATAAATGAAAAAAGCATTTACCACATGCAAAGTGCTGGAGATGTAAACAGAAAAGCAACACAGCACCTACTCTCAACGTGTATATATACTAAAGGGGGAGAGAACTCGTCCAAGGTTTCAGCTACAAATCGAGAAAAGGCCCTTGATCCTTAGGATATAATGGCAAAACAGATGTTAATACTTCTCCTTTAAAATCCTTGCCATTTATAAAATTATATTTTTCTAATGTTGAACTATTTGATACTGCCAAGTATTTTGATGGTTAAAAAAACACTTTTCTTTCAGAGTCTTCAGTAGCTATGACTATAGTACCTGTAGGAGCAGTGATCAATTGCACCTCTACAAGGGTTACTTCCCATGATGCTATCTGAGGGTGCACTTGACTAAAAGCAGTGCTACTCCCAACGCACTTAGTTCAGAGTCCTGGGCTGTCTCTGTCATGGTCTAAGGGACAATTGTGGTCACAGGGGTGGTAGTGGTTTGATTTGCCTGGCATTCACTGCCTTCTGTGTTTCCCTTTGTGTCTTTTTCTCTCTCTCTCTCTCTGTCCCTCTCTATGTCTCTGTGTCTCTCTTTCTCTGTTTCTCTCTGTGTCTCTCTCTCTGTCTCTGTCTCTCTCTCTCTCTCTGTCTCTTGTCTCTCTCTCGAAGTGCCTTGCTGCTTCAGCTAGTCCAACTTGACTTCCCTGTGTATGACAATTATTTGATCAATAGTGGGGATGGCGGTACATTTTTCTTTAGGATTTACTTCCCCAGGTGATGGTTGTGAGGGCTGGACTGGAAGCCCATTGGTGTCTTGGGGGTGGACGCAGAGTGGGAGATTAGGAGGAGGTAAGCTTTCATTCCCAGGGCTGCTGTATATTTCTGCCTTTTGGTGGCAGTTGTATGTATATTGTAACGGATGACTTCTGAAACATTTATTGACTGAGGTTAAAATATAACTCTATGTAAAAGTACTGATTTTAATAGTTTGCTTTATTCACTTCCCATGGCAAAGAAGAGAGAAAAATCCTTTTCTTACTTTTTCCCATGTTCTCTCTTTCCTTAGTTTTATATATATATATATATATATATATATATATATATATATATAATATTATAATATATATTTAATTAATTAAATATGTATATATATATATATATGCCTAAAAGTAAATTTTTTAAAATGCTGTCCTATCAAACTATTCTCCTAGCTGTTAATGGAGATGAGTTAAAAGTTCTCCTCTGCCATCACTTCTGCTGTGTGCTAGATCTGTCCTACCCATAATAACCAGACTGTATCCCTTCTAGCCAATTTATGTTCTTTGACTTGTTGGATCTTGGATCGTGACTTTTAGTTATTCTTCTTTTGGTTTGTATGCTGAAGTTATACATATGCACAACTATGGCACCTTGTTCACAATTATCAGCAAACACTTTCCTTCTCTCTGAGTGATGTTGAGGCAGGGGTTCTTAATGTGGGGACTCTGAATTTGGTTTGTTTTTTTTTATATTTGTCATGACTGCATTTCAGTGTAATTGGTTTCCTTTGTCATCCTGCTCATTTTGTTTTATGTATTTAGAAACATTATTCTGAGAAAGAAAGGAGCTATAGTTCTCACTAAGCCTAAGAACTCAGGCCCTAGACGTTGGCTACAGGAGACACAAAAATGTGTCTTTTTGCCATGAGTGGTTCACAAAATGGCTAACCTCCACAAGGGGGAAAAAATTTGTCATATAAATTTTCAACTTCAGTATTTGAGAGGGAGGCAGCCTGATTAGGGGAGTTTTCAGTTGAAGTTTGATGTTTGATACAGTTTTGCTTTTGAACTTCATTTATCAATTGGAGATAATACTTGCCAGAGCTAATTCCCAGGATTCTTTGTAGAATCTTAGACTTCTAGCCGAAAGGGACATTAGAAATCATCTAGTTCAACTCTCTTAACTGAGACCTAGAAAAGTTAGTTGACTTGCTCAGTTATACAGGTAATAAAATGGTAACACCTGAATTCTAACCCAGGCCATTTTTTCCCTCTAAGTCCACTATTCCCACTGCCCCATGCAGTTTAGAAGATTTTGAGACGTGGAAATCCATGGAGACCCAGAATCTGTCCTTTGAGTCCCCTCTGAATATCAAATGAGTTAATATATATGAAATGCTTTGCAAACCTTGGTCTTCTATATCACTGTAAGTTATCTGTGATTTCACTGTGGTGAACACTCTTTACAAATGAATCATTTTACAATTACTGCATACTTTAAGGGACAATCTTCATGAGTTGCTGCTAAATATTCATTATCTGGTGGTCAGGCTTCTAATAATCAGCTTCTCTGAACTTAATGAGACTAATGTTTGCATGACAGACACAATTCATTGATGGTCCTGTACTCAAAACCTTCTTAGCTTGACAGAACTATCTTTGAGAAGTTATTTTTTTAGTAGCCTTTGAGAACCCAGGGTCACTGTGCATCTTATGATGAGGCACAAGAAGCAGACTTTATGAGAGGATATATTTGCACTTAAAATAGACTTGATTAAATTCTTAATAGTAAGTCTGTATTTCAAACTGACTTAATATTAATTTATATTCTTTTTAACATTTTTATCAGTGACTTGAAAAAAGGCATATAGGACATGTTTGTCAAAATGATACAAATAAGACAAAGCTTGGAGAGATACCTAACATGCTAAATGATCATTTTTTAATCTTTTACAGTGTTTGCCAATCTGATATGAGTTGAAACCTCAGAGATGTTTCTTATCATTAGTAATTTGGAGCATTCTTTCATATGTGCAGTGATAGTTTGCATTTCTTCTTTTGAAAAGTGCCTGCTAATATCCGTTGACCATTTTCCTATTAAGGAATGATAGCTCTTGTTATTATGTATTTGTAACAGTCTCATATCTATCCTAGTTATAAGGCTTTTGTCAAAAAATATTTGATGAGAAAAATTTTCTCCCAATCAACAGTTTCTCTTCTTATTACAGCTTATTGGCTTCACTGATTTTTCCTACAAAAGCACTTTGATTTTATGTAATAAAATTTTATTTTTATGACCTCCTCTATGCCTTCTTTGTTTAAAAATTCTCTCAAGCCACAATTATGCAAGCAGCTCTTTCCAATCTTTTCCCTCCTTTTTTAAAGATGGCCTTTTATAGTTAAAATATTTATATATTTGAGATTTATTGTAATATATGGCATAAGACTTTGATCTGAATCCGAAATCTGCCAAACTACTTTCCAATTTTCCATTAGAGTTTGTGTCTTGTTTCTATACATTCTATAACTTCTGGATAAGCTTTTCTATTGTTTAATCAAGCAACAAATGATTTTGATTGTTCCTTTTTTGACATCTGGGAAAGTGGCATGGCATATTAGGTAAAGAGCTGGCCATTGCATCAGGAAGAGCTGAGTTCAAGTATGGCCTCTGATATTTACCAGTTGGATGATACTGAACCTAGAAAACTCTCTGAGATTAAGAAAGGGCCATTCTGCCTCAAAAGAAGAAATTCCTTAGTGGATGCTTTCTCTACTGATCAAATCACAAGGATTGCAAAAAAAAATTTTTTTTTCAAAGTAATAGCACTAAAGAAGGTAATTCTAAAAATAGAAATAATTGAAAGTAGGAGGAAAGGGAAGACTATTTAGAAACCTGTATATATCCATAAGACTCACTAATCAGCCAGATGTTAACTGGTTGGTTTAGAAGATAGATTATTAGGTGCAGAATAAAATTCAATGCATTAGCTAAAAATGAAATTTGGAAGATTTTCTGTGGTGTTTATTCAGCTTTTATCCTACCTTATCCTTCAGCTCCATGGAATAGTGATTGGTTGTTAGACTTGGAATTAGGAAAACCTGAGTATGAATCACACTGCAATTACTTACCCTTTGTGACCCTTGCCCAGTACTTGAACATCTCTAAGTGCCAGTTTCCCCATCTGTAAAATGGGAATAATAACACTTTCAGGGAGGACCAAATAAAATAGGGTATGCACAGTACTTTTTTGAACTTTAAAGTATTATATAAATGTTAATGTTGTTATCTCATGCTCATCATTTTAAATAGTATTCATGAAGTCGTGGCTTGAGGACAAATCTCTGTCTTGATCGTTTGTTTTCCTTTATATTCATGTTCTGTGAACTAGATTATTTTTTTTGTAATTGAATAAAACTATTGGAATTCGAGCTTATCTTCTTTAAATTCCCTGAAAGCATCTTTGCAACTACACCAGTAGCAGACTAGACAAGAGATGGCATAGGCATGTTCTGTTTCTACATGGTTTTAATATCTTTCATCAGGTTTCTACATTTAGAAAACTTTTCATTCCATGTAGTTTTAGAGTTATGTATATTTGTTATGGTGAAATTTATTTAAATGTTATTCTTAAAATTTTGGATCAATGTTCATTTTGGTGGTTAGGATGCTCTGTCTGTGATGATGCTCCGGTTCCAGTACAGTTTATTTGCTGAATCTCAAGGATATTTTAGGGTTCATATTTGTAATACAGGGATTAGTGAGCATATAAATCTAACTAGTTGATACTGTATTTCTAACTATCTAGAAAATACTAAATTTTT
The DNA here is from genome assembly GCA_028658325.1 of Potorous gilbertii. Taxonomy (NCBI): domain Eukaryota; kingdom Metazoa; phylum Chordata; class Mammalia; order Diprotodontia; family Potoroidae; genus Potorous; species Potorous gilbertii. The sequence goes on along the minus strand of CM053773.1, from coordinate 10,572,240 downwards.
GCAACCTGCCATGATAAGCAGTACTGTTTCCATCACTCTGTTGCAAATTTTCATTGATCTGTAAGTTCAGGCTTCTTCAAAATAACCTTTTTGTAGTACCGGGTGGCACAGACCTGATCTTCTATTGCTATCATCAGCCACTTTCAAGAAACAAATCTGCATGACTCAGTCATTTGTTCAACACTTCCTTGACAACATTTTGTTGGTTGAGTTCATGTAGATGCTGTCTGTAGAGTGTTTTTTGATTTCACTCTTAGATTTTAGATTTAATCTTTACCCTCAGATAAATAATTTTATGTTACATTGCGCAAATGTAGTGGGGGATTCCTATTCTTTCCTTTACTCTCTCTTAATTTTATAATAAGATTTGTTTGTTCTAAAAATATTTCTATAATTTATTAACCTGTTTGTCATGTGATCTAATATCTATCAATCCTCTTCTTGATTTTTGATGAAGTGCTAAACTTTCCATAGCTGCTTTTGGGGTGATGGGCCCTGTATTTTTGTTCATTTGATTTGTTTTTATTAACAAAATATGAATTTTTGTTTGGATACCTTCTAGACCCATTGTCCATTTTTGCCTTCATAAAAGCGTACATTAAAACTGGCATCATGTAGCTTTTAAACATTCTTAATAATCTTCCTATTGAACTTTCATTCTGGGGTTCCAGTCAGTCTCAACACACAGCATCTGGTTTCCTCCTTGATAGCTTTATACTCACTGTGTCTTGACTAGAAAATGCCAAAGTATTTAGTGCCTTCATTCATTCAATTCGACTTCAGTATTCAAACTCAAAGCCTTCATTCTCTAGTCTTCCTTGGCACATGTAAAGAATTTTACACTTATCAAGTCCAAAGATATTTTGATATTTTGGGGGAAAGTTTCAATGACATAAAGTAGCGGCTTAATGTGCTTTTAAGTGGAGCCATATAACTTGATGTCATCCAGTGATTAAAATAATGTTTTGGAACAATTCTCTCTTTGACTTGAAAGACATGCTCAGTTTCATTCAAGAGTAAAACTAATGGAGCTAAGGCTAGACAGAACCATAGCTGACTTAAACTGCAATGGAAGGTCTCCATTTTCCATCAATTCTTTATGTTATAGTATTGGTGGCATACTCTAAAAAGAGAATTGTTTTCCATGTGGATGTCAAATACCCTAGCAATGGTTATGGTTTATATATTGGCAAATACATAAGCAAATAGCCCAACTTGGATTTAGTTTATGTATTGGCAGTACTTGGTTAAGCCATAAATGTGCAACCAGATTAAAGACTTCGTCCAGAAAGGCACTGTAAATGTTAAAGCAGCTTTGGATAGTTTTGTTTAGTAATCACCAAATCAATAATAAGTTTCACTTTATGCCCCTGAGTTTCTTTGGCATACCCCTTTTACACTTAAACCAATTTAAGGCTTTCTTGTAGAGGTCATAGGTTGTTTACTGATACTAGGTAGGAATGCTTTATATGGAGTACATAAACACATGATTGGCATATAGTGTATCTGAGGGGTAACTAGTATTCTCAATTTTTGATAATAAATATATGATGACTTCTTTAAAAAAGATGACTAGACTTGCATCATAAAGAAAGCTGATTAAGTATTTTTCTAGTAATTTCTTAAACAGTGTGAAAATTTGGAGTCAGTATTTATGGACCTTGTTGGGATGCGTTATCTCCAGTTTTCAGGTCTCAAAATGTTTGTATACTCTCTGTGAAATACTGTTGAGTATGAGTTCACTTATGGTTGTTATAATAGGGAACAACTTTTTAAAAATTACTCAATTTTGGTATAATTGGTCTATTAGATTTGTGCTGTCAAACTCAAAAAATGTCTTTTTCAAGATTACATTCTAAAAATATATGTCTTTTCAAAATAATTTGAAATGTTGGTATTATTCTGGGCATTTATTTTCTTAAGTATTGTCAAAGGCAGGATTTAAACTCAGATCTTCTTGGTTTCAGTATGAACTTTCTGTCCCTAAACTCTACTGCCTTTATTAAGACTAAAACTTAGAAGGGATAAATTCACAGTAATTCACAGATAAATTTGTGTTTAAAAAAGATAACTTTACAAGTACAAAGTGAACAACAGAAAGCAGCTGCTGGACAGCAGATTTTCTGAAAAGCATCAGGGAAATTTCATGAATTATAAGCTCAGTATATAACGCTATAATGGTACAATGATAACTTCAAAAAGCTAATGGAATCTTACATTGCATTTAGAGATACAGAATATTCAGAATGGGAGAACTGATATTCATACTTTGCCACCATACTGGCCCTAGTCAGATATAGACAGTGTTGTGTTTTTAGTTCTAAGTTACACATTTTAGCAAAGATACTAGCAAGCTGAAGAGGATGGCAGCTAGGATAAGCCTCTAGATCATGCCATACGAGAATCAATGATAAGAACTGATATTTAACCCGGAGAACAGAAGTCTACATAACTGTTTCTGAATGTTCGAAGGGCTATTCTTTATAACAGAAATTAGGTTTGTTCTCTTTGATTCCAGAGAACAGAAAAAAAGGATCAATACATGGAAATTACAGAACAACTGGTTTGGGCTAGATGTAAGGAAAATTGTCCTTTGAATATAAGTTTTTCAAAAGTAGATTGGGCTACACCTCAGTAGAGTCCTTCCAAAGCAAAATCTGGGTAGCCCTTGGGTGGGGATGTTGTAGAAAGAATTCTTGGCTGGATACAAGTGAGTAACCCATTTGTAGATGGCCTCGAAAGTCACTTCCAGCTATAAGATTCTACACTTCTGTGGTGTTTAATACTAACTGTAGTTGGTTGATTTTTAAGGAGTAATTTTGAATACTGAGAAGCTGGAAACAAAATCAGTGTATTTGAGATAAATTCCATTTTAATGAAGAGGCAGAATATTACTCGAATGCAATATTAACATACAGAGTTTATATGGAGGACCTGGATATCCTGTAGCTGAATGGGTGTCCTAATATAATTTACACATAATCAAAGCCGGAAGTGAAGTTGAAACCACCAGTGTACCCTTTAGAATTCAGCCTCTATTGTTACTATAGCCTTTGTCCATGAGCAGTCTGTGGCTGGTGAGCTCAAAATCCCCAAATGAATTTAACCCTAGTTGCTTGAAGGAAAACCATAGTTTACTGCTCTGCACATATCCTATCTTTATGTTAATTACAGGATGCCTGAAAATGTGCTTAGATTGAAAAATAAAATCACAAAACCTATTGAATAAAGAAGCAAGGACTATTCTTGAGATGTTGCAGTTTATAATGCATCTGCAAGAGTAAAATGGGAAAAGTAAAATCAAAACAACAGATGACCAAAAGACTAAAATATAGTGTAAAGGGTCACAGTCATGAACTGATTTACCCTTTTGTTTAACTTTAGTTTATTTAATTTAATCAGAATTAAATATTCATCTAGGATGAGTTTAATTAAGAAAATACAAGAATTGACATTAATTAGCCAAAGAAGGGGAATAGAGTTGTATCCAAGAGATATAATAATGTAGTATAATGAAAGCTATCAGGTTTTGTATCAATTTGTGACTGAGCTTGCAACTTAAGAAATAAGTTTTGGTTTATATTTTGTTTTGTTTATCTGAAGATGACTCTGATCCAAATGTTGAGATTGGCACTAGGAAAAATAAAAAGAATTGCAGAATTAAAGGACTTAGTATGTCATATTTAAAGAGAAACTAAGTATTTTAGGTACTATGGAAAACTCAGTTATCTTCCATAACCTTATAAAAAGGTACCCCAACAGTTAAAGAAGTTGTCATTCATAATATTTAGGAATATTCAAAGCAATGACACTGTTAGACACTGCCAGTTCAGATAACTGAATATAGCTTTTAACTATTTCATCAATATAAGAATTGTAAATTACAGTGTAATAACAATAATACATATTTTTTAAAAAAAACTATGACTGTAAAAACATTTGTTATTAGTATTTCCTATGGAAAGAAAGGTTAAAAACTAAATAAATGTAGACTTAAACTTGAGAACATATGAATTAATGGAGACCTGTAATTTCTGTCTGAATATCATAGAAAGTATAGAGTTAAGACATAAAAAAAGCAAAAGGTCATTCATAAAGACTTTCCATGTTCTATCAGAGGAAAGCTTCTGAGAGAGGAAAATCTGATTAAACTTTCTACCCACTCCTCATTTTGTAGAAGGGAAGAAAGGTCTATTGGATTATAATTATAGCTTTATTGAAACATCCAGTTCACCATACAATAACTCAATAACTGAAAGAAATATCAAGAAAAATAATCTGCCTCCCCATGCAATGAAGGTAAAGTATCTTTCATGCTACAGTACTTCATTGAAGTTCTCTTCTCATAGAAAAATCCCACTTCTCGATAGGACAGAGCAGTAATGGAAAATTTTTGCTATGAGTTGTAAATGTGACTGTTACATATACAAAATGGAACACTTTATTAAAGTAAAAATTGACAGAAATATCTGCTCTTTAGTTGCCTTACTGATCCAAATTATCTGTTTGTTTAAACTCATTAAACTCATTCTGATTCTTATTTCTATAGAGGCTTTGAGAGAATCTTGGAAGATTCTCTCTCTCTCTCTCTCTCTCTCTCTCTTTCTGTGTGTGTGTGTCTTTTGTAATAAGTTTGAAAGAGCTTTTGTAAATTTTAATTTCACAGTGAGAAATAGGAGGAGAAGGTGCTTTTTTCCTTCTTCATTGCTGGCTAGATAGGACCAATTCTCTGTTAATTACTAGCAAATTTCATTTTTTAAATTTTACATTTTGTGATTTTCCAAAAAGCACCTGCATACAATCATTTTGATCTGTTACTTGTATCTGTATATTTTTTTAGTTTCAATAGAAGGAAAAATGTTGAATTAAATATCTGTAAATCATATTCTTCCTTAGAAAACCAAAAGATAAATCAGAAAGTTAACTATCTTTTTAGAAAATTATAGTAAATTATTTTGTTATTATTTATTTGTTAGCAAGTGAATTTACATATATATGTGTGTGTGTGTGTATGTATGTATGTATATATATATATATATATATATATATATATATATATATATATATCTGCCTTTTAGTAAATCATAATATCACTTCACTGGAGAAGGATATTTAATGATTGATCACTGAACACCAGAGTCAGGAGCTATG
>CM053773.1:10545409-10566589 GCA_028658325.1 Potorous gilbertii | reverse complement strand
CTTCCCAGAAGAAGAGCTGGGCCTTCAAGGATGGGAACGATCTGTATAAGCACACCTGGGGAGGAAGATAAAAGAATTTAAGGAATATGAAATGGCATGAAATTGAAATATCAAAAGACAGGGAGAGCATAGTGCTCCAGTGAGTCTGCTTTGGTTGATTGTTGTCCACTCTCAAGGAGGACTGAAATTCCATCTCTATGTTAGAGTCAAATTCGTGTGTCCAGATGTGGCTGATCAGATCAATATGAATTTAGAATGCTCTACCACAGGTCAAGCACAAACACTCCATGTGAACATTTGGGGTAGAGTCTTTAATTCTGCACATCTCACATTTCTTTTGAGCTACTTCAATTTGCTTTGCTCATACAGCACAGTGCCTCTTTGATGTGGGTACTCCATGCTGGGCAGTCCTGCGTCAGCATCTCCCATGTCACCCAATCAACTCCAAAGTTCTTCAGAGAGACCTTGAGAGTGTCCTTGTATTGCTTCTTCTGATCACCATGTGATCTTGTGTAAGTTCTCTGCAAAATAGTCTTTTAAGCAAGCATGACCTGGAGATCAGTTGATAATAGAAAGACATTAAAGGTTCCAAATCTATAGAGTAATGCTGTCATTTCTGCATTTGGAAGACTGAACTGCTAGCAATGTGTAAAATGGATCAGAGTCAGAGTTCAGAAGAGCAGTTTAGAAGATGTTTTCATTAGTCTAGTTAACAAGAAATGAAGGTTTTAGCTAGGGGTTGGAAGGAATAGATTCAAGGAAGATTGCAGAGCTAAAATTGATAGCATCAACAAAAAAAATGTATGGCTGTATACGTGGGAGTGAGAGGGATGGTGGCAAAGTTGAGAAAAGAAGGCATCCTTACCTGGAGAGGTTATGTGGGAACCTGAGTCTGATCCAGGAGAAGTGAAGCATTTTAGTCTTCAGTGGGCAGGTATAGAATCGAAACCCCGTGGTTGGAACCCCTGGGCCTAACAGTGGAAGCAATGAAGTACAGCTTGCTCTGTGTTTATTCATATGAGGGACATATATGAAGATTTCCTGGGAAAGAGTAATTTCTTGAATCATAGAAGACAGATTTTGGTCCCAAAATCTTCCAAGAGCTTTTAGTCAGATACCCTTGGGTACACTGGGACCTCCTGATGATGTTTCTGAATAACCAGTTCCTTTAATGTTCAATTTTCTCCAAGTGTCGTGTTTTACAAAGACTTTCCTCTAAGATGAATGGTGGAGCTAGCAACCAAATGGGCATTTTATAAGAAAGGGCAAGCTTTGAGAGAGAAACTATAAGCTCAATAATTTGATAACCTAAAAATTCAAATTGAGCTTTCCCATCAGGCAATTGAAAATGTGGTTCTGAAGTTCAAGAGAAAGGCCAGATCTAAAAAAAATATGAATTGGGAAGTTATCTCCATAGAATAATACTTGAAGCTGTGGGAGTGGACAGGTTGACCAAGAGGGGAAAAAAACTAAAGTGAAAAGGATATGGCAACTAAGTGGTGCAGTGGGTAGAGCATCTGCCTTGAAGTCAAGGGGACCTGACTTCAAATCTGGCCTCAGACAGTTACCAATTGTATGATCCTGGGCAAGTCAACAGAGAGAGATATAATTAAAGATAGATTTGAGATCCAGAATGAAACATTTATTTTTGGACATGACCAGTGTGGGAATTTGTTTTTCTAGACTATATATGTTTGCTGTATCTTTTTTAAAAATATTGTTTAATTGAGAAGGAGCAGTACATGAGGGGAAAAAAAGCCAGGCCCATACTGTATCATCCCCACTGTAGGAAGGAGTAAGGCAGGATAGGATTTCCTCTCCCTTCATCCCAAGTATTATTCACTGAACCAAAATTCCCTTCTGCCATCCTCACTCAGCCCCCAATTAGAATTCTAATTCTCTGGGTAGTGATTATTTCAACTAGTTGTCAGTCTGGAATTGACCTTAAAAAATCCAGAATATTCATGTTTTAAAGATGTTTATTAACACAAAGTAATTTGTAATTTAGCCATTGTAACAAAATGAGATGAACACCTTCTGGAAATGTAGGAGGAGATATTTAGGGCCTGGGGTATCATTAAATTGGACCTATCCAGGAGAATCCCCATAGGGGATATCTCCCTAAAGTGGTCTTACTTTTCACAATTTCTTTCCTTCCTCCCCTTATGAACCTACAGATACGCTTAAAAATATAGACATTCTGACACTTTGGGGGAGGGGACACAGGGAAGAGAATTGATTGCATGAATGAATTAGAGGGCAAGTGTGACAAGGTGTCAGTCTGGAAGAATGGGAGAAGAGTCATGAAGGCTGGCATAATGTTGTCAAGTTTTTTAAAAGTTTAGAGACTTTCTGTAAGTTTCAGATATTAAATTTATTTCACTTTTGCCATTTTAACCAACCTGTTGAGGTAGGAATGGAAACCAGGATATTAAAAGAATACTGGCCAAATAAGAACAGGGATAAGTAAAAAAGAAGCTGACACTTACAGAAAAGGGGCTATTGCGATCTTAGAAATGAGGAACAGATGGGGAGTGGCTTCTGAGGAGTCAGTCAATCTGTGATACTTCCTTCAGTGAGGCAGACACCATCCAGCCACATCTTGTCCTTATCCTCTCATAAGCACTGGACATATCCTATTTTTTAAAATCATTTCTGGTACCAGTGCACTCTTTGTTATTAGCCAATAAAATAGGATCTCCTATACTCCTTTAACAAAACCACAAATTAGATCAAAATATAGGATAAAGCTAATGTAATGTCAGTATTTTTCATATCACTAATCAAAAAGGATCATGTGTTAAAGTATTATGGATGAAGAAGAGAGGAACCCACCATGTGACAAATAAACTTCATGGACGTTTGATTCATGATTCTCTTATCAAGAACTACCTTATACTAAAGTACAATACCAGAGCCTGTTATTTTGGGGAAATAAGTTCTAAGACTACATTCAGTACCCACATGTGTGTAACTTACACTAATTAGTGTATATGATTACTCAAAAGCAACTTTCATCAAACGTATACATCTACAGTTACAGTTTTAAAGGAAAAATAAGGCAGGAGACTGAATTACTTGCTTTTCTAAAACCATTAGTCTGAGTCAGTGTTCCATAGTTGATGGAGTTATAGTCTAGTTTTCAATGTACTGTCCACTTGACTATGAATCATTCATTAAGAGGATATGCAATGTGTTCTTGGAAGTTCAATTACTATTTTTTGTCTTTGTCTTTTTTATACTACTTGTAGCTTAAAAAGCTGTTATTCTATCATAATATATACATAGAACCTGAAAACTTTTTGTCAGCCAAGGGGGAAAAAAAATAAAATCTAAGTAATTTCCTCCAATCGTGGTCTAATATTATTTTCATTTATACTTTATAGAAGCTTAATGGCACAGTGGATAGAGTGAAGGCCTAAAATTAGGAAGACTGTTTTTCCTAAGTCCAAATCTGGCCTCAGATACTTACTAGCTCTGTGACCCTAGGCCAGTCACGTAACCCTGTTTGCTTCAGTTTCATCATATGTAAATTCAGCCAGAGAAGGAAATGGTCAATCACTCTAGTATCTTTGCCAAGAAAACCTTAAATGGGGTCACAAAGGATCAGAAATGACTGAACCACAACAAAAAGATTTTTGCGGCACTTTTCCATGTTGTTTCAGTTGTGTTACAACTCTGTGAGTTCAGTAGAGTCCATATTGTTTTTTCCACTTCTCAGAACAGGAGCCTGAGACTCAGAGCTTTGCCTGACAGAAGTCAGTCTGGGACTGTGCCCTCTGATTTGGAGCTCCACATCATGTTATTGTTGTTTATTTTATGTTGTGTCTGACCTGTCAGGAGCCCATTTAGGGCTTTCTTGGCATGAATACTGGAGTGGTTTGCCATGTCTTCCTTTTGCTCATTTTGCAAACAAGAAAACTGAGGCAAACAGGGTTAAATGACTTGCCCAGGGTCACACAGCTAGGAAGTATCTGAAGCCAGATTGGAGTTCAGGAAAATGAGTCTTGATGACTCCAGCCAGGAACTTTAGCCACTATGCCCCCAAAGTTTTCCCTTTTCCCTTCTCTATTTTCTTGCTTCCTCTCCGTTCTTACCACCAAAATCCCTGGCATTGTCAAAGGGTCCAGTAGGTGTGCTTTTATTAATAGAGATTATATCAAAAATGTGCTGCCATTTGCTTTGCCACTAGGCCTTAAAGACCAACGGGCCTTTCTATCTGACTTGCAGCTGAAACCTCCAATTGCATGCATTCAAGCTCCTTGAGAGTCAAGAGTGTCTTACTTTTCCATGTGTGACCCCAGCACTTAGCACAGTGCTTTGCACATAGTAAGCACTTAATAAATGCTTTTACAGGCACTCATGTGCATTCTTTTATCTGCCACTGTTTTGAACCCTAAAATATATTCCAAACCTTAGTATGCAGTATGCAGTTCTCTAAAACAGGAATTTCCTACCTCTTTAAACTCATGTAATGTACAAATGAGTGTCAAAATTAAATAGATTATCAACAGAGTTTAATGTACTCTGAGAAGAAATCAAGAGATGGTAAGGAAAAAAAGAAATTTCCATGATAACTTTATTATATATTTAAAAGGACTACCAAGTTACCCATAATAAATTTGCAGTTTTAGGTGCAATCAGTATTTTTGCCCTACTCAATTATGGAAACTCCTGTTTATTTCATAAATTAAAAAAAATTTAAACTGGGCATATATCAATCTAGATCTTTTGGTATTTTTTGGCTATTGGTTCTTCCGGGGCCACCATGGCTGCCCTGTCTCCTTTCTTGCTGCATAGCTATGCTATTTCCTTTCCTAGTCAAACATCATTATGTGCCCAGGAAAGTCTCAAGAGACCCCTCAAATACTGTTAAAATTAGACCTGTTGAGAACTTAGAACTTCCTAAGTGTGGACAAAAGGACAAATCATCTTAAAATTTTGCATTGTGTTTCTCCATTGTTAGATTTATGATAATTGTGACCCACATAAGGAGAAATAGCCAATGTTAGCTTGGGGATGGAACCCTCTCCTTCTTAGGGATTAACAGACCTTTCAGAATCCCCATGAATGTGTGAAAATCTACTTGGGACCTTTCGAATTAATCTGTTTTACTTTTTCAATTGTAGGAAATGTGTCCAAATTTCTGTGATATATATAACATGACTTTTTTTGTGGTGGATGTATTAGGAGGAGGGACTAGAGAAATTATAAAAATGTAAGGAAAAAGGCAGTTTGGTATAGTGGACAAGAACGCTTTCATTGGAGTCAAAAAGACATGAATTCAAGTCCACCCTCTGACACATACCAGCTATGTGACCTTGAAAAAAAAAATCATTTAACTTTTCCTGAGGCAAAGGCATAAGTCTCTAAGTTACAGATCATTTCCATCCCAGGAATTCCCCTGTACTGATGAAATCTCAGGTCCTAACCTCTCCTCCCCAAAACCAGCTTTTTAAAATTGTGTTCACCATAAATACAAGAAATTTTTTTTTGCAATAAAGATTAGTATCAGTGAAATCATTCAAAATTTATTCATATAAAATAGTGATAATTTTAAAATAAACTTTTGTATGGACTCTGGATCTATGAATCTGTAGTCAGGACATGCTAAAAACAGGATTTCAAAATCCCAAAGCCTTGTGAGACTATTTGCAATTTTCTATGGTGTATTCTGTATCTCGCTGTCCTTTCCTTCTTATGATCAACAAGTCTTGGTGAGGTAAAACAAAGGTTTAGATAATTGTTTTGCAAATAGGTGTATAATATAAACATAAACTTTAATATGAGGTCACTGCTCCTAGTGGCCACATAATGAATTGGGGCAGCAAGATGGCAGAGCAGACAATGTACTAAGCCTCAAGTGAGGAAGACATAAGTTCAGATCTAACCTCAGACATTTACTAGCTGTATGATCCTGGGCAAGTCACTTAAAAAAAAAAACTCTGCCTCAGTTTCTTCATCTGTAAAATGGGTATAATTATAGCTCCTACCTCCCATACTTGTTGAAAGGATCAGATGAAATGATAATTAGGAAGAACTTAGCCCAGTGCCTCAGACACTATACAAGAGTTTATTATTATTTTTATATGAAAGGTGTTTTTTTCCCTTTTTTGAAATACTGGTAGGATGTTAGTCATTCATTAACAATGTTTATATGTAAATAAAAAATATAAATAGAAGTCTTTTGCGTTTTAAGTCGAAATATTTAAAAGTATGCATTTAAATAATTGATAAGACTATATTACTGAGAAGCAGTTACCCTTGTTTGCCCCCTTATCACTAATGGTGGACAAAGTAGCTCTTACTAACAACTACGCTCTTAGTCAAAAGACTGATGTTCAAATTGATCACACTTGGGTTTGCTGATTAATAGGCATCTGCTCTATGGGGGTGGGGGTGAGATGATAGTTTTGCGGGGTAGGGTGAGCTTCATGATAATGAACTAGATTTTGCCAAATTGTAGAATCGGAGTTTGAAGGGACTTCAAGCACTCTCTAGTCCAATGGATGCACATATGCCCATGGGAAAAATTACTCCTTGAATACCAAACCTTGCAAGAGGTCCTTAACCAACTTTTACCCAAAGACAGGGAGGGAAGGGAAAGCCATTATCTATGAAGGCAACCATACCAGTTTTTGTAGAACTCTAACTGAGAGGAAAGGGCAACGAAGTAGCACAGTGTGGCTAGAGTGCCAGACCTAGAGTCAGGAAGACCCGAGTTCAAATTTGGCCTCAGACACTTATTAGCTGTGTGACCCTGAGCAAGTCACTCAGTCTTGTTTGCCTCAGTTTCCTCATCTGTCAAATGAGCTGGAGAAGGAAATGGTACAATTGAAACGAATGCCCTTTACCATCCTGGTGGCCCTCATCAGGTCATTCTACAGCTTATCAATGACCTTACTAAAATGTGATGCCCGCAAGTGAATCATTGCTTCAGAAATGGGTGCAATGACATTGTGCTCACCTCTTTCCTAGTCTGAAACACTGTCCCTCTCTTAACACATCTTAAATTGCATCTTTCAATTCTTTCAACCTTTATATCACACTCTCAACTTCTGAGCTCACAGTCCTTGAAAACCCCGAGATCTTTTTCTCCAGGTGAATGCCATCTATCCACATCTTTTGTGACTGAGCTTCTAATCTCATATACATATTATCCCTATTAAATCTCATCTTGTTAGACTTGTCCCAATAATCTAATCTGCCATGCCCTTTTTGAACTGGGATTCTATCACCTCGCACCTTAAGTATCATTTCTAATTTTGTGTCATCTGAAAATTTGATAAGCATTGAATTTATGTGTGCTTTGCACATTTAATTAGGATGCATTCCCAGGTATGTTTTCTAAGGTGAATGCTTATTGAATACTCAGTCATAAAGGACATTTTTTTTTCACCAAACTGAAAAAAAACTAAAACTTCATGAAACTTATTTTTAATTAACTTCTAAACTTACTTTAAAGGATAAAAATTGGCAGAGGTTTGCTTTTAATCATAAACAGCCCTTTATTTTAAAATAACAACCTTTTTAGGCTTATCATATGGGCTAAAACAAAAAGTCTTTCCAATTGGACCCTTTTCCCCTTACGCTGAACTTTACCATAAAGGACCAATAAAAGAACGAGTGACATCCTTTAAAATTTTTAAATTTGCCTTCCCTGATCATATCACCCAAAGTCCCAGGGTCACATTTTATGGGCTGATCCATGGGGGGAAAATTAATCAGGACTGAAGTGGGGGAAAAAGTCTCTGCTTTTTCCCTGACCTGGCTTAAAAAAAAAGGAGATCCTGTGACTGGGGAAAAAGGAAGACAGATCTGGCTCCAACAGAAGTTAGACTCCATCAAGCAAAAACAGCTCATAGAGCATAGGATCCTGAGGAAAGTCATAATACCTACTGCACAGTGTTGTTGGGAGGATCAAATGAGTTGACATAGGTCAAGTGCTTTACAAACCCTATATAAATGCTTGCTATTGGGGACTGCAGCTGTGGGGAAATGAGAGGAAAGCAGAGGAAGGGGGTAAGAGTAGAAGCGACATGGACTGCAGAAACCCAGGGTCCCCAGAAACTGGGAAAGCAACTCCCACCCCTGGCAACCTTCACTTCAAGGGGTCATTCTCTCCCTTTGAGGCAGATTAAAGTAGTAATGGGCACACCCACCACACCCTTGTCTCAGGCCTAAGATTAAAACATAACAGCACAAGTCCAGCCCTGGGGCACTCCACTGGAAAACAAGCTGAGCTTGAAAAATTAATGACTACTTTTGGGGTTCTGCCATGTATTTAGTTCCAAATCCACACAATGATACTATTTTCTAGCCCACATATCATGTCTATAAGAGTCATAGGATAGATATTGACCTTGTAAAATACTTTGCTTAACCCTATATATACATGGTGCCGCTACAATATTCAGTACCCTAGGATGGAGTTCAACTCTGCCTGGTGATTTGAATTGATCCAGATCAGCTAGGTGTTGCTCAGGCATGTTCAACTCTTTATGACCCCATTTGGCGTTCTATGGGCAAAGATAGTGGAGTGATTTGTCATTTCTGCCTCCAGCTCATTTTACACATAAGGAAATTGAGGCAAACAGGGTTAAGTACTAGTCTGGGGTCACATAGCCAGCGAGTATCTGAGGCTAGGTTTGAATTCAGGAAGATAAATGACTCCAGGATTGCCGCTTTATCTGCTGCCACACCTAGGTGCCCTGCTATGGTGTACTATCTCCCTGCTTCTCTTCCAAATCACATCATATGCTACAAAGAGCACTGGTATCAGAGTCATTGAACCTGGGGGAAAATCTGTCTCTGATTCTTACTCTCTGTGTGACCTTGGACAAGTCACTTAACTTTAATTTTCTCATCTCTGAAATGAGTTATACTAGACTTCTACTAAATATAAATCACTGATACTGTGACCTTGGTTTCCAAGCCTCTTGTAACAATTTTTGTTCTTTCCTTAGAATTGAATAGCTCCTCCTCTTTTTGATACAATCTAGCAATTATTCCAGGAATTATAGTAAAGTAATAAATTAATGTTTCTTATTCAATGATTAGTTTGAAATTATTAAGCATGAGGAGCAAGGAATAAAGAAATATTTGAGGGGAGAATTGGTTGTAATTTAACACTCATTTACTGCTCTTTCTTAAAATTGTATTTGTGATGTGTGTTTGTGTGTATTTGTGTGTGTTACAACTAAAGACCAAAAGCTAATGTTCACAGCAGGAAGAACAATTAGTAAATTAAATAAATGTGCCTTTGTGTACCCCCTGTTTTGAAGGTTACTTGTTTAATGAAAGCCTTCAGCCTTGATCGGAATCACTACCACATGAATCTATTTGATGATACTGACTTGACTCTGAAATGCAATACTCATGTAATAGAAACAGCTTTTATGTACTAATGACCTAAACTCAAGGCACAACTTAATTAAATAAACAATTAGTTTTGGGAATAAAAATATAAACAGAAAAATAATTCAAGAATATCATCCTTCCATGCTGTGTTAATTAACCAGCATTTGGTCCTTAATTGTGACATATATACCTTTCAACTCACTATTTCATAGTTGCCCTAATCCTTAGCTGCAAAAGTAATTTATTAGAGCGTATTTTCATAGAACTCAACGAAACTCTATGAGACATATAGCTAGCCCTGAATTTACAAGAGCTTTAAGTGGTGATTAGGTTACATGGTCACTTTTTCCTATGAGGAGGGACAAAATGTGTGGACATCTGCGGTCTGTGACAGTGTTGTCCTAATGCTTGCCTCTACCTGGCATGCCTGTCTTGGCTTGATACTCATTCCATTCTGTAAACTTGTTTTTGGTTGATTTGGGTTTGGCTAACTCCTCATTTACGAATTCAGAGTCTGGTTTCATGCTTGCACTACTTTTGCTACTTCATTCACTTGACCTTGATGTCTCACCCCTCTTAAGAAGGTGCTCAGCTCTGATCCCTTACATAAACTAACATGTGTTGAGTGCCTACTGGGCTCTTGGCAAAATAAAAAAAAAAGGATCAATTATGACAATTTCATTTGAACTCATACCCCTCTAACCTGTAATCGGTTACATTACCAGTGCCTTCCAAAATCACACATGAGATCTATAAGCTGTTGTGGCCTTTCTGATAGCTGGAATGCTAATTTTTTAAAACCCAACCTAAAGATCAGAATGAGCCTCATCTGTGGCCATATTTCTCTCAAACTATATGTTTATTTCTCTTGCTGAAGGTTACGTAGCATACAGAGTCTGATCAAATCACTCAACAAGCTCACTCTGAAAAACAATATGCATTACAGTGGCAGGAATTCTCTAGTTTTAACAGTCTACACCATGATGGTTACTACAGTGACGGGTACATAGTAGACACTCAATAAACGTTAACTGATGGTGCTTCTTAGGTAGAAGTCTTTTCTGTTTTTGAATCCTCAAAAAATGGTACTTTTGGTTGTGAAATGGTTTTTGAGGAAATGTGGAAATGAAGCTGATGATTCATTAGTGTTATGATTGTTCCTCTCCAGAAACTGCATCTTTGGGAGCCCGAGTCTGTGAGGATGACCTAACAGAGCAGCATTTGAGACCAACTGCAGGTAATGCATTGCCTTTTGCCAGTTGATGTTTTGTACAAACCTTGGGGGTGGGGCAGAGGTTGTTGTCATGTTGTTTTTTCAGAATACCTTCAAGTTTTATTAAATGAGGGGTTTTTTTAGGTAATGGTTATATAACCTGGCACTGGTCAATCACTCATATGGATATGTGAAAATGAAAACTACATACATGCTATGTGACTGTAGGTAGAATCTTTTTTAAAAGAAATAACAAAACGCTCTTTTCTGCCTTAGCTGTGTCATTTATATTATAGTTATCAGTGTTCCTTCTAAACTGCCGCTTCCATAATGGTACATAGGGAATCATCATCATGTCCCTGTTCCTGGCTAAAGTTCCTTAAGTACAGAGAATTAGCCAAAATGTGTTGAATTGGCTAGGGATTGGACCTGTGATTGTCATTGATATAAGGAATTCCTAGAAGAAGAAACTCCCTATACAATGCGGGTCAGTACCTTCTTTGCAACTGAGTGTCTTTAAACTTTCATTTCATATACTTTATGGTGTTTAAAACACTGAGAGGTTAAGTGACTTGTCACACTGTCACAACAGGTGTCAGAGGTAGGATTTGAACTCATATCTACCTGGCTCCAAGGCCCTCTCTTTTCCTACTACACATCCACCATACTGCCATACCACTATTATACCCCACTGCCTTTCTTTGTTGAATCACTAAATTGAATAGCTGGATTTAGCAGATCTAGATGGACCTCAGTCAAAAAAGTGTCAATGAGCCAGATCATTTGTCTAATTTTTACTGAACACATAGAGGATCATTGGATCATAAACTTAGAATATAAGGGATCTTCAAGTCCATTGAGCCCAGCAACCTAATAGAAGCCAAGTGACTTACCCAAGGTCACATAGCTAGTAAATGTCTGAGGAAGGTTTTGACCCCATATCTTCCTTGTATCCTATCTAAGCTGCCTAAGCAGTTTGAATTTTTTTATTTAATTAGTTATTTAGGTATCATGTTGATAACCCAGAACTTATTGTACTTAAAGTTTCTCTATCTTAAGGAATATCTGAATTTATTTTGATGGATTGTTAGCATTCTCTTCTTCTTGAAATTATTTTGTATTTACTTGTGTGCATGCTGTATCTTCTCAGTAATGTGTAAAGTCCTTGTAGGCAAAATCCATTTTGTTTCTGTCCTTGTATCCCAAAAGCCTAGCACATAAGTACATAGTAGGTACTTGATAAATGTTTGTTGAGTTGAATTGGATTTATCTCAGAAAAAATAACCAGCTGAGCAATATTGCAGATTATTGCATGATTGTAAATTCTTTGTGATTTTTGCTATAGCATAGCCATATAAATCACCTGAAAACTTATCCATCTCCTCAGCAATTATTCATCCATCTGTTTCTTCTATATTGACCTAGTTTTGTCTTTCTGATTTATAAAATGAAGATTATAATGCTATGGTATGGAGAATGATTAGAAAATAGGAATTTGTAACTATAAGAGTACATTTGAAATGCAGTATATTGTAGTGATAATAGCAACAGATTTGCATCAGAGGATTGGGGTCTTACTCCTTCCTGATCATGTCATTTGCTTAGCTGTATGACTTTTTGGACAAAACACTTAATTTTTTAACCTATAAAGTGAAAAAAAGAAAGAAATGAATGATCTCCCTAATCCTTTCCAGCTCTTAAAATGATTCCAATATTTTTGCAGGCAAAACCATGTCATAAAGTCAAGGACTGGCCTTTTTAAAAGATTTTGGATATGAAGTTAAACTAAACATTTACATTAAGGCGTGTGGTATTCACAATGCTATTTTCCCTTTTGTGCCTGTCTATATGGAACTAGAGAGGGTGTTATATATTAGCAGGCCTATCCAGAGGTCTCTTAGGAGAACCTGAATGTCAGTGACTCATTAACAACTACCCAGGAGGTTTTTGTCAAGAAAACAATATGGAAGAAGCAGTTTGAAGGAGAGAGAACGAAAGTTAGAATCAGATCATGGTGCTATCTGCCAAAATGCTTCCCTGCTTTTCAGTAGACATCTCATACCTTCTCAGTCTGAGATGTGTCTACTGCAAAATTATTTCTTATCTTCCTTCAAAGGTCCAAAAAAAAAAAAAGCCCAAGAAAATTGTAAATAATCTCTTTTTTTAATCAAAGAGTTACTTCATTGTAAGGTGAAATTAAATGGAAGTAGATCCAATATTTACATATTAATAGTGTCTTACAATCCTATCTCACTTTTAAGTTTAAAAAGTAAGTGGATGGCAGAGGAGGAGAAAACTGTACTTGACCCAATGAACTAGACTAAAAAGCTGGATTATCTGACATTCCATCAACCAGAAATCTCCACTAATCAGCTCTTCCACACTTTTATGCAAGTAAATGAGCTGATACCACAGATTTGTTTTTAAAAGCCAACTGGAAAATACACATCAACCCACTCTTCTATACCACCTACGTTTAAGCATAAAATCATAACAAATAACTTACTTTCACATAGCATTTGATAGCTCTATAAAGTGCTTTCACATTCATTATCTAATTTTCTCATGGATAACTAAAGTTCTTTATGATGACCCTAGGACATTGACAAATCCTGAAAAGATGCCCAGGATTGCTTTGGAGTTCAGTATTTTAGCATGACATATTAAAAAAAATTAATATTAGTAGTCCATCAATGAAAGAAATATCTCTCTATTAACTAGAACAACCTATTCATTCCTTATCATGTTAGATATCAGAGACTTTATATTGAATTAATCCCCTTTTCGGAGAACTGTAAAAACTCTTTTCTCCCATTTTCCTCAGAAAGGACCTCAGTGGTATGAGTTACTGTTCCCTGCTTCCTCTTCAAATGTACACACCATGGGCTTTAAAAAATTCACAGTGCTTTTCTTAGGAGACTCAGGATTAATGTTGCCCAAACCCAGTTGTATATTAAAGCAATAGGAGGCAAGCTGTCACAGTCAGCTGAGGCTCAGATCAGAGGCTTATCATCAAAGAAGGAAGAGAGCCTAAATGCCCAGGAAAAAAAGGAAAAGAAAAATATCCCAAGTACCACTCCTAGCTTGCATAAATGGCTATGAATTACAAGTCAATGAAGAGTAGTTATTTATCCATCACTGGTTTTAAATTATAAAACTTAAATCATGCTCAAACGTTTTCTTCTAAAGTTAGTTATGGATAAGTTGAGTGTACTATAGATTAAAATATTTTTTGTATTTTAATTTCATAAACTTCGTTGACTTAGGGAGGTGATTTTTTTTTTTACTTCTCTCAGTATAAAAACTTTGAGATTTCTTCTCTATTTTAACTTGAAAGATTTTTCCTATAGTTCATAAATTTATTAATGAAGCACTAATGAAATTTAATAATTGCTTTTTAATGTAGGTATAGTACATAAATATATAATTTATTTTAAAAAGATATCTTTGATAGTTTTTGTAAACAAAATTGTAAAATGAAACATATGTAAGAATTTCAGGTATGTTCCCAAAATTCCATGCACACATTTTATGCAGGCTTATTAGCTCAATTCAATTTGAGAAGCAACAAGTACTCACTTCGTAATTGACATAGGAGGCAAAGATGAAATGAAACCCTACTTTGCCCCTCAAAAAAGCGTGATTAATAAAAGTCTATTGTTAAATTTATTAGTAAACACAGTAAGTTCTTTGGTAGGGGATTTTCTCTATTTGTTGTATGCTGGCTAGAGGAATATGTGAGCCACTTATAATTTTCAAACAGATAACATTCCCAAATATGACTACCAAGGTAGTTCTTATGTTTACTAATAAATTTATCAATAGATTTTTATTAATCATACTTTTGAGGGGCAAAGTATATATATATTCATATTTTTAAAATTATACATATAAAACGTATTTATATGTTTGGTGTTCATTGGCTATCTATATGTATATATATATAGGGTATTTGTAGGCTAGAGGAATATATGTTTGTGAATGTATGTGAATATATGTATGTATATAGTTATATATGTATATGTGTTTGTGTGTGAGTGTACAGGGGGCTCCAAAAGTCCGAGTAGTCGGTTTCACCTTTGCATTACAATGATAATAGTCTTTATGAGATGTATGTTGCTGGTCCGACTTTTTTGCACGATTAAAAATTTGCCCTGTTTTATGGCCCCAAAGAGCCTACCTGTAATAAACAGCTCTCACCTTCCAAACCATAAAACAAGCCTGCCTTGCTTGAACTTTAGAGCTAATTGCCTGGCTACATCAAAGGAGGTACCAGAGGACTGGGAAGAAATCACAGAAGGGGTGATGAGGGTTGTGGTGGGGCGGGGGGCAACTTCACCTCCAGAGGTTATGTGTTTGTGGCTTGGAAGAGTCCTGCAAAGTTATGGCCTCAGAACTGCTGTTTGCGATTAACTTGATGGGGAAAGTCTATCCCACAATCTCTCCCTGCTGCTGACACAGACTCTTTGTTCACATTCAGATTTCTCAAACTGTTGCCAGGGTCAGGCTGAGGTCAGACACCACGATGATGTATAGGAGAACATGTCTGGGAATTTCTCTCACACTTAAAGCACATACCAGGAAAACAGGAGAGCACCCTGCAAAAAAAAATGTCCTGATGAGACCCAGATTACACTGTAGCTTTTTTGTTTTAGTAGCTTCATAATTTTCTTTTTCTTTTGGTGACACACAATGTTTTATTAATGTGTGCTGTGATAGCCCTTACAATTTTATGTCCCCTCAAGATAAGGACACTCAGTAGCCCTTTGACACTTTATTTTCCAGCCCTGGGGAAAAGGTCCAGTAAATCTACTAAAAGAAGCCCTGCGTCCATTCCGGTGGATGAGTTGAGAAGTAATGGCCGTAGGCTGTCTTAGGCCCCAGGGCTGACACTGGATATGAGCCTCTCATGGGTGCACTTGGCATTAACATAACCCAACCCAGGCATGATCACAGCTACACAGCATCCCAGACTGTGCTCCCCTGCCACCCTTACAAATACAGCCTCCCTTCCAGCTGTGACAAGGGACTGTACCGTGTTTGATTAGTAATCATCACTGAGGGGGAAAACCAGGCTAAAACAGCCACCTCCCCCTGGCAGCCCCGCTTCTCATGGTGATTTCTGTCTATGCATGGGCCTACCAGGGCTGTTTGCCTCTGACTGCGGTCCTTTTGGCCGCCCAAACTGGGGTCTCCATCTCTTTTTGTGCATACAGACTGAACCATAAACACTCACCATGACTCGATCTTGATCTGTGGCATGTTCTCAGAAAAGGGTTCGCAGCTGTAACAAAGCCAACGGTTTGATTTAAAATTCACTAAACGCTTTTTTTGCATGTAACTTGTAGATGTGCTCCTGGAGTCTGCAGGGGCCTCCCCCATTGTTTGTCCTGCTTACTCAGGGGCAAGGCATGGATGGCAAGTGAGGCACTAAGTAGCAATTTTTTTGTGCTCAGCTGCTACATATGACAGAGGATATTTCATTCTGTTGTCAGAATGTTATTAATAAAACATGGGGTGTGGAGAGGGCCACGATTTCCCCTTTCAATCACTATAGCATTTGCAATGAAAATTTTATGCAGTGTGTAATTTTCAGTTAATGCTTGACACTTAAAATGTCGGTAGCCAGGCATTTTGTATGGTTACTGAAGGGTTAATTGTATCATGTTCTCTGCATAAAAGCTGTGCTTATCAAAAGCAAATAAGAGGAGTGTATGCAAATGTGTGTCTGTGACCTTTTGCCTTTCCAGGGTTAATTTATATGGTCATTAAAGATTTTATGAAATTGAGCAGCCTGGTGCTTCAAATTCCATTTTACCTTCTTCTCCTAATTTATGTAATTCCTACCTGAATGGGGAAATATGATTTTTTATTTTTCGTGCAGCAATGAAAACAGCATGCCATGCTGTGGGGAGTTACAAGTCTGGTTATCTGGCATTACTCAGATTGCTAAAAATTCATTAAAATGTGACATCAGCACAGTGAGAGACAAATGATCACAGGATGAAAGAGAACAGTGGGTCTTTCACGGATTAGTGCTACACAGCCCCAGCGCAGAAGCTAACTGCATAAACAGATTAATCCACCAGCAGCAGCATAGCTGAGATTTACAGAGTAATTAAATGTGAAGATTTCCATGTAATCTAGCTAGTGTGAACACATAAGTGAGGTGTGGATGATGCTGTCCTCTCGGAAGCAATGTACTGTTTTGGATCCCTTACAAGGAAGAGCTCCCCCTACAGAAGGGAACTGTCAACTCTTCAGAATAGCTAAAAAGTTTTGTCCATCCTCAAACAGTGGACATTTTTATACTCCCGGCGATAAGGGGAAAGGGATTATGCCCACCTTATGGGAAAAGGATGCCTGGGTTGTGCCAGTTTGTAATTGTTAGACTTTCAAAGCCTTGACCTTCAAAGGTTCTCCTACTCCAGTCAGAGAATGTTGGGTCTGAAGGATTTAAGGTCCTACCTTATGTGGCTTTAAATTACAAAGTTATGTATGTTTTGTTTTCTTTTATTTGCCTCTTTGTGGGCCTAAAAAAAATTACAGATCACTTCTAGTCAGTGAATCCAAAATGAATTGCTTTAGATATGAATTCACGTTGGCAGTTCACATGCCTCTCAAATTATTTGAATATAAATTCTTACAAATGACTCAAAATTAACATAAAACCTTTACATGTGTCCCTCTTGTTTGGTGGAATACTCTTACTCTTAAGTGATGTCAGTTGGTCCCTAAGATATTGGTATTTTTTTTTCTTTTTAACAGAAGAACAAGGGGACGAGCCAGAAGCAGCCATTAAACCTACATCAGTGATTGCTGATGATGATAAAGACACAAGTGAGAAAGACAGCACTGAAGGCAAAAAAGCTAGTCACGATCCTGGTAAGATGCTAGAACTTTTCAGACTTCACCCCCAGCATCATTCCTTCTCTCCCTCCCCTTTTCTTTAAGACTTATTAAAGGCTTTTTCATTTTAAACTGCCTGGACATCCCTACTACTATTCATTGCATGTGCATTTTGCATGTGATTTCTATCAGTAGCCTCCCATTGACCTATTTTAATCACAACCATCTGACAGAATAGATGTGGATAAGTTGAAGAATATTACAGGACGACCAGTGAGA
Organism: Potorous gilbertii; assembly: GCA_028658325.1. Classification (NCBI taxonomy): domain Eukaryota; kingdom Metazoa; phylum Chordata; class Mammalia; order Diprotodontia; family Potoroidae; genus Potorous; species Potorous gilbertii. The sequence continues at coordinate 10,548,888 of CM053773.1, read as the reverse complement.
TTATTTTTTAATCAAATCAGTTTGTGTGCTTGTAATTTTTTAAGCATCTTTCATTAATCTTAGCTGTACTTGTGATTCCTCTGATGGCATATTAATTTTTCATAAGCATAGGATTAGATACCACTTGAATTTTTGTCCTATAATCATATACCCCTCTACCTTCAATAACCCTAAGCATATGTTTTTTTTTCCTTTTCTATCTGACAACTTACTCTCAAGAATTTGCCCTTTTCAGGGGCATTTATTTGAGGCATTTCAAACAAAATACATGAAATCCGGTGGAAAAAGTTTACAGATGATTCAGCCTAAGTAAAAGGAAATATCATTGAAAACGGATTAGGAGTTAGGTAATTTTGATCTCCTTGAATAGACAAATCCCAGTAATGAAAGCTACTGTCTTTGAAAACAAACCCTTCATGTCATGACATTTACTGGTGCACAAACAAACCCCGGGCCAGCATCTGCCTTAGATACCTAAGGCTTTTTCTCTGTTTGATTTGGCAAATATATAACTTCATCCAAGCTTTTTTATGTATGAGACGGAGATCTATAGTTGCAATGAATATTACATTGGCTACTTTGGGTGCACGCTCTACCTAGTTACATTATGTTAGATTCACTGAAGCTGAAGAACAGCTGAAACGGGTGCAAGCCTATCACTGTTAGGTATTCATTTCTCTTTTCCTTGTATCCCAGTGACAGCTGCATATAAAGAAGCTTGTATTCACTATAATGACATTTAGTTGTACAGAAAATATCATCTTCCCTGCAAGTTGACTGAAATCCAAATTACCCCATATTTGTAATTCAGCCTTAAGTTTGGGGATGTGCTTCAAAATTGCTTGATGGACCTTCCCCCATAACCTAAATTTATTTCAGGAGTCAGTAAGGAAAGTTTCTTTTCAATTTACTTGCGGACATAGAGTGTGTAGTTCTAACTTCGGTTAGATCTTGTCAGCTTCAGTTTAAGATTGCTAGTGAAACAAAAACTATTCGATCAACTACCACATGTGACACCCTAGTAGTTTTGTTTTCAAACACATTATTGGCAGAGACTCTGAAGTGCCTAACGATGAGATAAAAATGTTAATATGAATGTTTCTTGGAAAAGGGAGCTATTATTTTTTCCAATATCAATGCAATCGTTGTACTGGAAACATACTCCCTAAAGTAAGCATCACAAGCCCAGCATTAAGGAGATCCCAAGAGAACAGAAGATTTTAGAGCGAGAAGTAAACTGGACCCTGAGAAATTAAATGAATACTATACAAGTAGTGTAAGTTGCACAAGCAGTTTTTGAACTCAGGCCCTTTGAATCCTGAAAAGGAGACCTGCTTGAATTCTGACATTTATTACACAAAGAATACACAGAAAGTCTTGCTTAGCTTTTTACCTGTATCATGGATGAATATTTATTGAGTGTCTACATCACACTTACAATAGTTTACATTATTTTGAACTCTATTATTGTTCAGTGATTTAAAGATGAAAACTGGCTTAGATTCAAATTTGAAGAAAGGGGTTTTCTAGGAATCCAGTGCCTATATTTACCACTGAGGATAAAAATGCATTTGAATGCAACGGCAAAGATAGACCGAATCTATACTCCTAAGCACTATTTAGTGCTCTGTGGGAGGACTGGTGTCCTAGGGCCCTGAAGAGTAGTCATGGTTCTCTCTATGTGGCTAATTTTACTATAGAGGAGTAATTTATGAAGTTCAGAGAATGGAGCCCATTGTATGCTCTTCACATACCTGCAGGGCTAGAAGTAGATTCAAACTAAAAATCAGCTAAGAGCAATCCCTGATATGCAAAATAATTGTTCTTGGCACCTGACAACTACCCACAAGAGGGGCTCTTGTTTCAACTCTTAAACTGCACTTGTGGCAAAGTTTTCTGCTTTCTAAATCAAGTCTTTGTGGATAGAAAACTCTTGCCATGGAATAAATTTTTTCTTAGCAAATATTTCTAATAAGTGCATAACCATGTACGTATAATTGTATGTCAATCAGGGCTTTTTATTTTTTTTTTAGTTCAGTGTTCTAAGTCTTTCCAAAGAAATAGCAAGAAAACTAAAAAAAGTAATCTGAACCTTAGCGGGTTAACAGGAAAATAGTATGTCTCTTCTTTCATGTAAAATTTGTTATACAAGAAAGATTAACATATGTTTAGCAACAGTATGTTTGTGTAAGTTCTTGTGCTGTGTTCTTTACTTTATCTCAAGGACTAGAGCTTCCAAAACCAGACTTGGCAATATGCAAGTTATATTTGTTGAATATTCATTCATAATAGAAAAGCCTCCTAATGCCTCATTTATATTGTCATTTAAATCTAGTGCCACTTTAGATTAATTATAATCCAAATTACAGCTCTATGCAGTGCAAGAATTAATATGGAGTTTATCCAGATTAATACATTTGCATTGAAAATGTAATATGTCTCTGCCATGGCTAAGGGGACCAGTTTTTAATAAGGTAGTAAACATGAGGAAAGATGGAAATTAACCTTCATTATTGCAATTAAAATTATCCTTTCATTCTAGTCTAATTAGAATACTGTACCAGTAACAATCATTTTAGAATTATTTGGAGTAGAATAACATCCTCTGTTATATCCAAAGTCTTAAATTATGTAAACTTTATCAAATACATTGATTCATAAATAATAACCTAGGGTTTGGGGTTTTTTTCCAAGGTTTGTTTTGTTAGTACATGTGGTTTATTGGATTTTCCTCACTTGTTATGAACATAAACCATTTTAGACCTGTATTTTAGGAGAATTATTAGAGAGGCAGAATCTGAACTGTAATGAATTATGGCATTTACACATTAGTAATTTTATACAAGTTAAATAATCTCATAACTGACAGATAATCATTTATTAGTTTGTTTTATGGTGCTTATTTATAATTAAGCTTAGCTTTTTTTAAAAAATCACAAACACACTGAAGTTGCATGTTTTTTTCCTAGAATCATGATATATTTTAAAATATAAGATTGCTCTATCTTGGAATATTGCCCACGACAAGTAAAAAGCTGTATAACTAAAAACTGTGCACAATAACAAAATTCTATCAGTGTTTTCCCACATCTCAGAGGTCACAAAATCATAGGGCTCATAGCTGGAAGGGACACTATAGCTGGCCTAGTCCAGCTGCGTTGACTTAGTTATTGTATTATCGGCATAAAATATTTAGGGGTCACAGCTACTCAGCAAAAGAACCCAGAGTGAAATGCCAAAATCCTTTACAGTTTCTTAATCATACTCTGAATGGTCTTTTAGTAAGCAGAATGTGAATTCTTTGCAAAGTCAAATGATAAACCAATATATTTTTTAATGTGGTCTTTTAAGATAACACTGATGACCTATCAATATAACATATTCTTCCAGTAGCTCCCCCTCCCCACCTAGTAGTGGCCATACATTAAGCCATCCGATTATGCATTATTCCATATGTTCCCTTCTGACCATATGACTGT
>CM053773.1:10526990-10544909 GCA_028658325.1 Potorous gilbertii | reverse complement strand
TGTATTATCGGCATAAAATATTTAGGGGTCACAGCTACTCAGCAAAAGAACCCAGAGTGAAATGCCAAAATCCTTTACAGTTTCTTAATCATACTCTGAATGGTCTTTTAGTAAGCAGAATGTGAATTCTTTTCAAAGTCAAATGATAAACCAATATATTTTTTAATGTGGTCTTTTAAGATAACACTGATGACCTATCAATATAACATATTCTTCCAGTAGCTCCCCCTCCCCACCTAGTAGTGGCCATACATTAAGCCATCCGATTATGCATTATTCCATATGTTCCCTTCTGACCATATGACTGTCCAAGAGTAAGGGTACAGTCTGTAGTTATTACGTAAGTTTTTCATTATATGAAGCTAACTTTTCTATGTGAGGAATCTGGCTCTCATGGTCACAGTGATTTAATCAACAGGGCTAACTAGCCCAGTTAATGTCAAGGGTGATTTTTATGTATAGTAGGGGAATTAAATATAGCTTAAAGCATATTGCATCAGAGTTATGTTATATTTGACTTATATTCTTATATTATGTGAAATTTAATAAATGATAAAACAATTATATTTTCATGTGTCCTAAATAAATGAATTAAAATATGAATATTTTTCAAACATATATGTATACCAGTTGTGAAACGCAGATTTGCTATTGACCCTTGAAATATATGACAACTGCTTGAACCATTGGTAGTCATTACTACATAGAAACTAACCAAGTTATTATATAGCTGCATAATGTAGCCGAAGGAGCACTGAAGTCATAGGCAGAAATCCTGGTTCTAGCCGTAACTGCTGTGTGACCCTGAGTGGTGAATATATTTGAACACATCTTCATCTGTAAAAGGACACAATGAGAACAAAATGCCTACCTCACAGGGTTGTTGTTGAAGTCAATAACATGTTTGATATGCTTTATGATGATGTTTAAAATAGAAACGTAAGTCATTGCCACCACTATTATTATTGAAAAGAACAGATAAGTAGTGACAATGGTGATGGTGGTGGTGGTGGTGATACTAATAATATTATAATAATGTTATTATGCTTCTGGAGTTCAAGTTAGGTTTACATTTACGTAACCGATACAGATTAGATGAAAAGATTCATTCTGGTTCCAATTCTTCATAGACTTTATAAGCTGCAAGTCTCCTCTAAAGTCTCTCCCAACTCTTGCTGAGTGTTCACTAATCACAAGAAATGGGTGGGCCCAATCTAATGTTTTGGTCATGTGCAGTTCTGGTGTATGCTCTGCTGAAAAGATATGGGACTGCAACATGACCGTGAGGAAGAAATATCCTTTCTCCTTAATGGGATAATCTTTAAAATGGAGGAATTTTGAGACACACAGAAATAGGCAACGATAGACGGACGGAGACAGACAGATAGATACACAGATACATAGATAGATGATAGCAGGAAGTAGAGGTGATGGAGAGATGAATTATAAATCTATTTGTCTGAGATGTTCAAAAGAGCATATTCATAAATATTATCTATAACCTTTTTTCTGTAAGGCTCTTAAAATGACAATGCAAGCTACATTCTGCTACAAGAAAGAACAGCATAGTCACTATTACCCTAAGTAATTACAAGATGAAGTTCATATTTGTATTATATCTCTAAATAGCAAATGTTTCGGGAGAAAAAACTTTTAGTGATAGAGTTAAACTTTGTAGTAATCTCATTCAAATAGAGATTTGATAAATTGGCTATAAAACAAAGGAAATCTCTAAAATTCTTCAGAAGGTCTCACATCCTCCTAACTATAACAATTATTCTGAAGAAAAATTAGGGATTATAGAGATGTAAATCAGCATATTTTCTGAGAAAGTGGACTTTGATTCAATGTAAATCAGTAACCAGGAATTTATTGTTCACCAAATTTCACTATTCCCATTTTATATATTTATATTAATTTCTTTTTAACTTAGCAAAGCTTTTTGAATTTGAAATTTCTATTTTATGTATAAAACATATACTTTTCCCCATAAGAGAAAAAATGCATTTTCTTTGTTCATCTTTACTTTGTTTCCATAACATCCCTGACCTTATTTTTAAATTAAAACTAGGTTATTGTGCAATGAGGTGCAATTTGTTCATTTATATGAACCGTATGTGGATTGAAAAAAATCAAGATAAATCTTCATGCACAGCATACAATCAGATTACCCCTGGACCATATATTTAGGTTGGGTCTGATAGCAATCAATGGTTTAGCTTCATTGCATTTCAAGATGTATTTGCACCCAGTTGTCCAGTGATAGTGTCCTCACCCTGGAAATAATTTAGTTGCAAATTGACTGGAAGATGGTGAAAATTGAAAGTTAAAATTAGAAATACTCATAATAAACAGCAGAAAAAAGGTCAGATGATGCCGCACTATGATGAGATTGGAATGGTTGGTAAATGAGGTTTTGTGTTTGTCGTGAGATGTATGTGACATGCCTACCCAATGCTGTTGTAATATCCAGCCTAGCAGAAGAGATTATCTGGCAAATTGACGGTGGAAAGAATTTTCTGTTGGACTGGGAAATTAGAATTGCACTCTTTCCTTTGATGTGTCCAAGCCTTGTCCACATTGCATAGCTCATCCAGGCATAATTTAAAATACAGTATTTAACACTGAATGCTAGGATCATCATCACAAAACAATTATATTCCTGGGATCTAGGCTACAATAATACGTGTAAAACACACAAAGTAAACACTGAAAGCCAAAGCAAATTGCTAATCTCAGCAGATATGTAATGTATGGTTAATTTTTAAATCCTACATTTCACCACTTAAAAAATGCTTTAGCTTTGCAGTTGTGACTAGTCAGCGCTTCTCAGAATATTGCAATCATTTCAGTGCCATGGCATTTTAGAAAAGAGGAAGGTAATTAAACATTAGTAAATTAATTATATTGTGAAGTAAGGATTTATGAGTGAAAAGTTGATTTGTTTTAATGCAATATAGAAATTCTGACTGGGATGCTGGGTGAGAGCATGTTATTGATTAATCTTTCAAGGCAACCTAAGGTTATCTAAACATGAGACAGGAGTACATTTTAAAATGTATTTATAGAGTCCACTTAGCTAGTGGACAAAAAGGAAGTGTGATCTTGCATTTTCAGGACAGCATTTTGCATTTAAAAGATTTTGTCTGCTTTTAATGGGAAATAAGAGAGCGAGACAGAAAGAAAGGACTGATAATCCCAAAATCTTTGTAAATGTGTACTTTTAGACTTTAATATTGTTGGTCTTCTTTATGTTGTTGTTAAATTGTGTTTTAGCAACAGGAATAATCACGCCAGAAAAGGAGCTGAAAGCCAATGTGTCACTAGGGACACAGCAACTCCTGCAGCCAAAAGAAGAGGATGGCGCAGCCAAAAGAGCAAAATCCACTGAGGACACCAAGTTTTGTCATGAGCAGGTAAATAAAGTAATTCCCACTGCCTTGCAAATCTTTCTTGTCATTTGTGTGGTAGGAAACATGTACTTTTCCTCATAAAATAAAAAAGTGCACTTTCTTTGTTTTGTTCTGGGGAATATTAGAGAACAAAAAGTACCATACTGCTGTGTTGAAATGTATATAAACATTGTGATTGGCAAAATACAAGTCATGATTGATTATTGGTAATACTTCTAACATTGAGTCATTAAAATACATGAACTAATAGCTGTCATGTCTATTTTCCAGTTCTATCAGTGTCCTTATTGTAACTACAATAGTAGGGACCCAAACCGTATCCAGATGCATGTGCTGTCACAGCATTCAATGCAGCCTGTCATCTGCTGTCCCCTCTGCCAGGACGTCCTCAGCAACAAAATGCATCTCCAGCTTCATTTGACCCATTTGCACAGTGTGTCTCCTGATTGTGTGGAGAAGCTGCTTATGACAGTAAGAATACAAAATATTGATGCATGTTTGACAGAATTTTTCTAAAGGTATCACTATGGAATTTATATTTATTTATACTTAAAAGCTAATTTCTTCTGATTTGTTGAAAACTACTATAGATTGTGTTTAAAAGGTTATAGTCAGGGTCAGTTAGCTGTCTCTTACTCTTGGATGAAAAAATAAACATGATATAAGACACAATTCATTAATTAACATGTACTTTGTGATCTTTTTAAATTTATGTTTACTTCTACAATATTTAATCAAATGATTCATCTGGGCCCTGTGATTTTCAAAATTTGTTTGCTTTCATTATAAGACCAACATTTTTTTAAAAAAAAGAATCTCTCCAAAAGCAGAACAGAAAAAAAAGGGATTAATAGGGCATTTCTACAACATTGCTTGAAATATGAAAAAGAAAGCTCTGACTCGCATATAAAATGCTTAATATTTTGTTTAGAAAATCATGAAGAAGTATGCTTCCAAAAAACCCAATATAATGTGACTTATTTGTAAGTAGTGCTATTTCTCAGGTGAATTTACTGTTTATATCTTTGATTCCTAAAGGTTACTGTCCCTGATGTGATGATGCCCAACAGTATGCTACTGCCTACAGCCACCACTGAGAAATCAGAGCGTGATACACCTGCAACCATTATAACTGAGGGATCTGGAAAATATTCAGGTAGGCAAGTCTTTTCATAAGAACTACATAATCTGGAAGAAAAGGACTCCTCCCCTTTTTTTTCCTTTAAATGTACTAATGTTATTGTTAACAGTCAAAGGAAGTCAGGGAGAAAAGAAAGGTATTATTTAGGGTCATGTTTTCCAAAGTATTTCTAAAGGGCTATTGTACCCAAAAGTGTAAATGAAAACTTGATTTTGCTCTTGGTGGACTTAGCTTTCAGCATGTTAACATGACTTTATACTTATTTGTTTTGATACAATTTCGATGTGTACCCAGAGAATTATGATGTGGCTCAAATGAAATAATAGATGTACAGTGTTTTACAAATTGTGGAACACTCAATAAATATCAGTTATCATTCTAGTGTCCAAATCATTGCATATGCCATCACTCCAACAAATCTTTTTGATCATCCATTGTGCCAGGGACTCAGTTATACTCTGAAGAAAACACAAAAATAATTCAGAAATGGCTTTTGCCTTTGAGGAGCTTATACTCTAGTCAAGGAGAAAAATCAAATAGAAAGTAATGTAAAACTGCCTAGAAAGTCCCAAGAGCATGGGAATTATACAGTCTTCAAATGCATGAATGTTTTGTTGTCAAATATAGGTAGGTTTTTAAAATATCTATATTGTCCCCAGAAAATATTAATGTGGGTATGTGTCACTTTTCCCCAAGTATATTTTCTCTGAAAGACCTTTCTTTACTTCTTTTACCCAGGTGAAAGTTCTTTGGATGACAAAAACATCCCAGGCCTTGAAGAATCAAAGACTGGAATGGAAATTAAGGTTGAGGAGCAGAAGCCACCTAAGGAGTCCACAGATATGCCAGAATGGAATAAGAATGGTAGTAAAGACGGCAAGGTCACCGACTCACTGCAAGATCAATTAAATGAACAACAGAAAAGGCAGCAGCTCTCTGTTTCGGATCGCCATGTTTATAAGTACCGATGTAACCATTGCAGCTTGGCTTTTAAGACTATGCAGAAGCTTCAGATCCATTCCCAGTATCACGCTATCCGGGCAGCAACTATGTGTAGCCTCTGCCAGCGTAGCTTCCGTACATTCCAGGCTCTAAAAAAACATTTGGAAGCTGGTCACCCAGAGCTAAATGAAGGTGAACTTCAACAATTGTATGCATCTTTACCTGTTAATGGTGAACTATGGGCAGAAAATGAAAATATGGCACAGGATGATCACGCCTTAGAACAGGAGATGGAGAGAGAATATGAGATGGACCAGGAGGGGAAAGCAAGCCCTGTAGGAAGCGATAGTAGCTCTATTCCAGACGACATGGGCTCAGAACCAAAGCGGACCTTACCTTTTAGAAAAGGGCCAAATTTTACGATGGAAAAGTTTCTAGACCCATCTCGTCCATATAAATGTACAGTGTGTAAAGAGTCTTTCACACAAAAGAACATTCTCTTGGTCCATTATAATTCAGTTTCCCATTTACATAAATTGAAAAAAGTCTTGCAGGAAGCATCAAGTCCCGTTCCCCAAGAAACCAACAGTAGCACAGATAACAAACCCTACAAGTGCAGCATTTGTAATGTTGCCTATAGCCAAAGTTCTACATTGGAAATCCACATGAGGTCTGTGCTTCACCAGACAAAGGCAAGGGCTGCCAAGTTAGAACCAAGTGGTAACGTAAGTGGTGGAAATAGTATTGCTGCGAATGTTAATAGTCCTGGACAAGGGATGTTAGAGTCGATGAGCTTACCAGCAGTAAATAGCAAAGATACCCATTTAGATGCCAAAGAACTAAATAAAAAGCAAGCTTCTGAATTAATCTCTGCTCAACCTTCACATCACCCACCCCAGTCACCAGCACAACTTCAGATGCAATTACAACATGAGTTACAACAGCAAGCTGCATTCTTTCAGCCTCAGTTTTTAAACCCAGCATTTCTGCCTCATTTCCCAATGACGCCAGAAGCGCTGCTGCAGTTCCAACAGCCTCAGTTCCTTTTTCCATTCTACATCCCTGGGACAGAGTTCAGCTTGAGTCCGGATCTGGGCTTGCCAGGCTCGGCCACATTCGGTATGCCGGGAATGGCAGGGATGGCGGGTTCCCTGCTTGAAGATTTGAAGCAGCAGATTCAAACTCAGCATCACGTAGGCCAAACCCAACTCCAGATATTACAGCAACAAGCACAACAATACCAAGCTACCCAGCCCCAAATTCAGTCTCAAAAACAGCAGCAGCAGCAGCAGCAGCCGCCACAGCCACCGCCACCGCAGCAGCAGCAGCAAGCAACCAAGTTGCTAAAACAAGAGCAAAACAGTATTGGAAATGTGGACTGCCCATTAATGAAGGATTTGCCATCATATAAGGATACAGAAGAGATTTCTGAGAAACCAGAAAAGCCAAAGCAAGAATTTACAAATGAAAATGAAGGACTCAAGGAAAACAAAGACATGAAGAAACAAAAACCTTTAGAACCAACCATCCCTCCACCCCGGATAGCTTCAGGGGCAAGAGGAAATGCTGCCAAAGCCTTGTTAGAAAACTTTGGTTTTGAATTAGTCATCCAATATAATGAAAATAGGCAGAAAGTACAGAAGAAGAACAAGGCTGGAGAAGGGGAGAACACTGATAAACTGGAGTGTGGGACCTGTGGTAAATTATTTTCCAATGTTCTTATCTTAAAGAGTCATCAAGAACATGTCCATGGCCAGTTTTTTCCCTATGGAGCTCTAGAAAAATTTGCTCGTCAGTACAGAGAGGCCTATGACAAGCTTTATCCCATTTCACCCCCTTCTCCAGAGACTCCACCTCCACCACCCCCACCACCTCCCTTGCCTCCGGCCCCTTCTCAGTCTTCTTCTGTTGGTTCTGGAAAAATCCAGAACACACCTCCTACTCCCCTGCAGGCTCCTCCACCTACGCCTCCCCCTCCCCCGCCCCCTCCTCCTCCCCCTCCCCCACCCCCTCCTCCACCTTCTGCTCCTCCTCAGGTCCAGCTGCCTGTTTCTCTAGACCTTCCCCTTTTCCCTCCCATTATGATGCAACCAGTCCAGCACCCTGCACTACCTCCTCAGCTTGCCCTTCAGCTGCCGCAAATGGACACCCTTTCTGCAGATCTCACTCAGCTCTGCCAACAGCAGCTTGGATTAGATCCAAATTTCTTACGGCATTCTCAGTTCAAGCGCCCACGGACCAGAATCACAGATGATCAATTAAAAATCTTGCGGGCTTATTTTGATATAAACAATTCTCCAAGTGAAGAACAGATCCAAGAAATGGCAGAAAAATCTGGTCTCTCCCAAAAAGTTATCAAACACTGGTTTCGGAATACCCTTTTTAAGGAACGGCAGAGAAATAAGGATTCACCATATAATTTCAGTAACCCTCCCATAACTGTATTGGAAGACATCAGAATTGATCCCCAGCCTACCACTTTGGAACATTACAAATCAGATGCATCTTTCAGTAAAAGGTCTTCAAGGACTAGATTTACCGACTACCAGCTTAGAGTCTTACAAGACTTTTTTGACACAAATGCTTATCCAAAAGATGACGAAATTGAGCAGCTTTCCACAGTCCTCAACCTACCTACTCGAGTGATTGTCGTGTGGTTCCAGAATGCCCGTCAGAAAGCCCGCAAAAGTTATGAGAATCAAGCAGAAACTAAAGATAATGAAAAGAGAGAACTCACAAATGAGCGATATATAAGGACAAGCAACATGCAATACCAGTGTAAAAAGTGCAGTGTGGTTTTCCCCAGAATTTTTGACTTGATTACCCATCAGAAAAAACAGTGTTATAAAGATGAAGATGATGATGCCCAAGATGAAAGCCAAACCGAAGACTCTATGGATGCCACAGATCAAATGGTATATAAACATTGCACGGTATCTGGCCCAACAGACACTGCCAAAAACTCAGCTGTCACTGCAGCAAGTTCTGGTTCTGGGTCTAGTACTCCCCTAATCCCTTCCCCTAAACCAGAGCCTGAAAAAACTTCTCCTAAACCTGAATTCCCCACAGAAAAGCCAAAGCAGAGTGACACCTCCCCTCCTTCTCAAAGCGCCAAACCCATCCTTCCTGTAGCAACACCATCCTCAGATCCACAGCCTTCTGCCTCTCAATCACAGCCACCAAAACAATCCCAACTTATTGGAAGACCCCCCTCTGCCTCACAAACAACACCTGTCCCTTCCAGCCCACTACCAATCTCAATGACTTCTCTCCAGAACAGTCTACCTCCACAGTTGCTACAATACCAATGTGATCAGTGTACAGTTGCCTTTCCAACTCTGGAACTTTGGCAGGAGCACCAGCACATGCATTTCCTAGCAGCTCAAAACCAATTTCTCCATTCTCAGTTTTTAGAAAGGCCTATGGATATGCCCTATATGATATTTGACCCCAACAATCCACTGATGACAGGACAGCTCCTTACTGGTCCTTTAGCTCAGATGCCACCACAGACAGGCTCATCCCACACGACAGCCCCTGCAACTGTTTCTGGCTCACTGAAGAGGAAAATGGATGATAAAGAAGACAATAATTGTAGTGAAAAGGAGGGAGGAAATAGCGGTGAGGATCAGCATCGTGACAAGCGTTTGAGGACCACCATCACCCCTGAGCAGCTGGAAATTCTGTATGAAAAGTATCTGTTGGATTCCAATCCAACCAGAAAAATGCTGGATCACATTGCACGTGAGGTTGGACTGAAAAAGAGGGTGGTGCAAGTCTGGTTTCAGAATACTAGAGCTCGAGAAAGGAAAGGCCAGTTCCGTGCGGTAGGGCCAGCCCAGTCTCACAAACGATGCCCCTTTTGCCGAGCCCTGTTCAAAGCAAAATCAGCTTTAGAAAGTCACATTCGCTCTCGTCACTGGAATGAGGGAAAACAGGCAGGTTACAGTTTGCCCCCAAGCCCTTTGATATCAACGGAAGATGGAGGAGAAAGTCCACAAAAGTATATATTTTTTGATTATCCATCTTTGTCATTAACTAAAATTGATCTCTCCAGTGAAAACGAACTGGCTTCCACTGTTTCAACGCCTGTTAGTAAAACAGCAGAGCTGTCCCCCAAAAACCTTTTAAGTCCTTCTTCTTTCAAAGCAGAATGCACTGAAGACATAGAGAATCTAAATGCTCCTCCTGCTGAAGCTGGGTATGACCAAAATAAAACTGACTTTGATGAGACTTCATCAATTAACACAGCTATCAGTGATGCTACCACAGGAGATGAAGGGAATAATGAAATGGAAAGCACCACTGGAAGTACTGGAGATGTAAAACCTGCATTATCCCCAAAAGAGCCCAAAACACTTGAAACTTTGCCAAAAACAGCAACCACCCCTACAACAGAGGGTTGCGATGACAAATTTCTCTTTTCCCTTACAAGCCCCTCAATCCATTTTAATGACAAAGATGGTGACCATGACCAAAGTTTTTATATCACTGATGACCCTGATGATAATGCTGACCGGAGTGAAACATCAAGCATAGCTGATCCTAGTTCACCTAACCCATTTGGATCCAGTAACCCTTTTAAATCCAAAAGCAGTGATCGACCAGGTCACAAGCGTTTCCGAACCCAAATGAGTAACCTTCAACTCAAGGTCCTCAAGGCTTGCTTTAGTGACTACCGAACTCCAACCATGCAAGAATGTGAAATGCTAGGGAATGAGATTGGCCTGCCTAAACGAGTTGTCCAAGTATGGTTTCAGAATGCTCGGGCAAAAGAAAAGAAATTTAAAATTAATATAGGGAAGCCATTCATGATCAATCAAAGTGGAACTGATGGCACCAAGCCAGAATGTTCTCTATGTGGGGTGAAGTACTCTGCCCGTTTGTCCATCAGAGATCATATTTTTTCCAAACAACACATTTCAAAAGTGAGAGAAACTGTTGGAAGTCAGCTAGACCGGGAGAAAGATTACTTAGCTCCTACAACTGTTCGACAGCTGATGGCACAGCAAGAACTGGATCGTATAAAGAAGGCGACAGATGTTCTTGGCTTAAGTGTGCAGCAACCAGGCATGATGGACAGTAGTCCACTTCATGGTATCAGTCTGCCAGCAGCTTACCCAGGACTACCTGGACTTCCTCCAGTTCTTTTACCTGGAATGAACGGTCCATCTTCCTTGCCAGGATTTCCACAAAATTCAAACTGTAAGTCATTAACAGGAATAAGACAATTTAATTGATTCATTATTAGCATGCAGCCAGTCATATGTAATTAAGAATGATGTGTATTCCAATTTCTTTCATTTTTAATAGGTAGACATACAAATTTTGTAAAAATATATTTAATGATTATAATAAATAACTAGGCTATATAATTCAACCAAGTAACATGCGATATTGTACCATAATAAGGATTCTATTTAATCAAAAACCCAGAAACATCCTAATTTATTTGTATAGTTATATTTTGTCAGTTTTATATAACAATTCAGTAGTGATATTAATAACATTATTTTATGTAACGTATAGCTTATTTGGTGTATTTATTAGGAAAATACATAAATAGTATCTATCATCTAAATGTATATTCTCACAAAATTTAAATGGGAAATTTTTTTCCAAGTGCCAGGGAATTCAAAAGTTAAGAGTCCTAGAGAAATCCACCCACAATATACTCAACAGGAAAGTCTGTTTTTAAGTATATATATATATATAAAATATCCATGGAATGTTTTAACATTGCTATAAGAAATTTAATATTTTAATACATACCTTCAAAAATCACAGTATTGCTATCCATTAATATTCACTTTAATGTTTTCAAGTAAAGATTCAGAATTGAGATATAGTGGCAAGAAAACTACATTTGAATAAAAAGGCCTGAGTTTGAATACTGGCTCTACCATGTATTAACCTTGTGACTTAATTCGTCCTCAATGTCTCTGTCTATAAGATAAGATTATCTCTTCAGTCCCTTCAGCTCTATCTAGATCCTATTAACAAATGCAAGATTCTATAAAATTATGAAACTGAGGAAAGTTGCAGGGAAAGCTGTAGGTGTCTGAATCTACAGGTCTGCATTTGATAAAAAGATAATAACTTAACGGTGGTTTGTTCTTTCTTGATGTTTCTGCAGAGATACTGAACGTCATAGGAATTATTGACTGTCCTTTCCCAGGTAGTGATGCAATAAGAGATAAAAATCTGATAGAAATTAGATAGGATCATTAGTAACAAGTATTAGTCCTCTACCAATTCACTTTTCTTGAAAATAATTTCTATCTTCAAAAGTTGAACAATGAATATCTCTTTAAAAAATTAATGTTAAAAGATTTTTTTCCCCCAAAGGAATTACTCAGGTAGCTTGAGAACATGTTTTCAAAATTCATCAATACCTTTCCCTCTAAGGTTGCTGAAAGATTCACTAATTTTAGTCCGAGTTCTTCATTTCTTACCCAAATCTCAATATTTATAACTATATTCTCCCACAAAAATAAATTTCCAATTATTTTTAAAGGAGATTACAGTAATATAGAACTTTTATATATTTTAAAATTAATTTTCCTGACTTGAAAATAATATCCAATGATATTACTGCTAACTTTAGAAAGCAAGTATTTTCCAATTGAGATTGAATCTAAATGTATAAAATGACGTCAATATTCAAGGTTATAATATGTAAAGATTAATTTTTTTTAAGAACTTGCTTTTATTTTAGTGACGAGAATATTTCTAGTGAGAAGAGTTTATAACTTGAAATCAGGACTGTATTTAAAGTTTCTACCCTTGTGATATCTGAAGGTGTGATTATAAAATGAGATTGCCTTTGCTTATAGAATGTCTCTTTACTTTATAAAATTACATTTTCATGTATCATTAAGATAAATGCTTTAGGTGTTTAAAATGCCATTTGCAAAAAAAAAAAGTGTGATCAACTGTACATACATACACACACATACATAGAGATGCCTTAGTTGAGCCAAATAGAATTAAAGTAACTGTGCCTTTAATATACGGATCTGGCTTGATCGATGAGGACCATGCTGTTGCCTCCCTAAGTGGTGGTCAAAGCATCTTGTTTTTTTTTCTATTCACTGGGTCAGAAGGGCTTTCTTTCCTACAATGGATTCTTTGGCTGACTGCCCTCCTGTTTTTGTCAAACTGTTACTAGCACCCAGAGTGCCCATAAAAAAGAGAAGTGTCTGAAAAACCATAAACAAACTAACTTGTTTTCTCATTTGGCTATACGCAAATACTATTTATATTCCCCCAAAACATTAGGGACCTGTTTATGAAGATCAGAGATGCTAGGAAGATGTTATTCGCCTAAATTGCTCCTCAGCTAGGAACATCTTTAAATGCACTGTGCACTGGATAACTCAGAGCTGTCTTATCTGTTGCCTTATTAAATTGTGGACCAGAGCAGACCAGAGAGTGTTGTAAAGGTAAAAGGTCCGTAAACATTGTTAACTACTGGAATTTGTAATTTCCCCTGAATCAGTCCTTTGTTCGTGATAGATTTTAAACATTAGCACAGTATAATCAGTGGGATACCAACTGAGTGCCAGTGGCAGACAATCTCTCTACCCTTTCAGATCACATCTTTTTTTAGGTTAATTGACCTGTAGTGATTCAAGTTGAATATTTAACTGGTTAGTGAAATCTTATTTCTAGATTTTTCTATCTCAGTACACTGAAAGGTACTTACCAGCTTTGTTTTTATAAGAATTGTTCATGGCACCTAGGTGAAACGAAGAGAAAGTATCTCATAAGAAAATATGTATCTATAGTTTTCTAAAATATTGATAACTTGCTACAAACATTCTCTATAGGTTGGGATCTAATATAAGGCAGGGCCATATGAGACCCCCTTTCTAAGATTCAGTTACAAAAAGAATCTACTACTAAGTTGTTTTGAAATGCTAAGGCTGATCTGTGGCTCAGATCCCGAGCCTATCATTATACATATACTCCAGGGTAGGACTTGTATAAGTAAAGTAAAAAAGACTAATTCCACAAGCCACCCATGGAAATCAGTTTCTTTACCAGGAATATTAACATACCTTATTATTCTGTGGATGAAATTTCTCTTCTTATTGGCTGCCAGGTATAGTCTATGTTCAGCTTCCTTACATGGCCCTTTTAATCAGCTTCCCTACCAATTACTCTAACTGCAGAGCTTTTCTCAGTTACTAGGAGACCCTTCCTTTCATCAACAGTTTATTTGATGTGTGCCTCAGAATCACACTTTTTCCCATGAAATTTGGATATTATTTTTTCAGTATTTCATTCTACCTCTGTTTTTAGTCAGTCAGACTCCTCTGTTATGATCATGTGCTAAAGGGGAAGCTGGCAATAAAAAATATATAATGATATAAACCAAAATAATGAGAAAAATTCTAGTTTGCTTTTCATCATTTGGGGCGTTGGTTTACTTTGGCATTCTGTTCAAGGTAGACAGGGAAAGTACTTGATTTTCTGCTTTTAACCCATTCACTTTCTCATTTTCAAGTGAGGTATGCTTTTCAAATGTTTCATTGATCCATGGGAATACTGCTGACTCCAACTTTCTAAAAATGAAATCTAAAAACAATTCTATTCTAAATTTTTTTCATGTCTCAATTTGGGGTTGCTTTACTTAATGGAAACACTTTATTTTAGGACAACTGTCTTTGGTCCTATGTAAGTGATGATTACTTGACTTGCAAAAATGAATTTCCTCTTTTGGGAGATCTTGGTTAAAATGGAAATTTGGAAAAATACATATATATATATAAATACAGTGGTGAGACAGGTATTTTCTCTGAAAGCATTACTTTCTGGAATCGACAGCTGTTTCTGAAAACCTGAGGGTGTTATGCTGTTATTCCCAGAAATACTGTTTTCTCTGAGTGGAGTTTCTAGGAATTGAGGTGGAGGTTGGGGTGGAAGTAGACTGTAGTGTTTAGTATTACCACTCTATATAGGCATGGAAAATTTGACCTATAGTTAGTCTGAATTTGCTACCATTTCTGCTACATTGAAGTCACATTTCAGTTTTTCTCCTCTGGTTTCCTACTTTTATACTATGAAACTCTTCCTTTGTACTACTAGCTACAGATTCTCTATGGAGTTTCATCTTTTACTAACAGATCTAGTGTATTACATGTTGACTCGATAGTCTCTGTTTTTCCATATTTGTCTTTTTTCCTGAAATTTTACTTGTAGTATGCAACTAATGATTTAGCTTTGCTTATCTATTTGCAAATGCCTACCTGCATCAATCTCTCTTTCCCTCCAAAAAGAAAGTCAGATAGTATTTCAACACAGTGTCAAGTTACTTTTAAGATTCATACTGTACTCTTCTAAAAAGCTTCAAGTACTGTATAATGTGCCCTCAAGATGGGACTTCTGGACCTCATTTGGGAGAAAAGCATGAGTCAACAACCATGATCTCTTGTTTTCTTTCACTGTGCTATTATCTCTCATATATCCATTTCCTTAAATTTTCTTTCATCCAAACTTCTCAAATCAATGAGCTAGGTGAAAATTAATTTCATAGCCTCAGTTTGAACAGGAGGGGGAAAAAACGAAGCAAACACCAGACTGTTCTTCAAAATTAAGTGTGCAGTTATCAAATATGAAGGCTATTGTACTAAAGCTAAGGCTTGCCTTATGAAAGGGCAGAGTAAGAAACTTTCTAGATAATGTGATTTCCAGGATTCCAAAAAGTGCCTGTACCCCAATATTCCTTATCAGGCTCACTGATGCCTAAAATTCCAGTATTAGAGCCTTGATTCTTTGGTTTGGCACTTTGCTGTTAAAACTCAGAATCTTCCTATCTCCAAAGTAACACACTAAATTTTAGTAGGCAAGGACTCCTTAGGGATTGCATTTATCTGTTCTTTGGCTAAAACAGGTTTTATAGGAAATGAGGAACAAGGACAGAGAGAGTATTGGGTGCAATGGTACAATGAAGTGCTAGAAAGTAGAGTGGGAAGAGTGCAGGAAGGGGAGGCTACGTTATGAATACCACATATGAATTCTCCTGAGTTCTGATTTTTGCCTAGGATTAGTTCTATCTAGAGCTTAACATCTGCATGGGCCTATCAAATGCAATTGGGTTGTAAGGTAATCATACCCCCCCATTTTATTCCTCCCATACCACTGCACAAAGTCTACAATTTTCCATTCTGTTTTTTTTTTTCTGTTGAGGATACCAACTCTTTTCTTTAAAAAACATAGGTGTTTCCCTCTTATTTTCCAACTGAAATGAAGTACTGTTTTCAATGTCCCCTTAATATTTAAATCAACTTTTTGTAACCCAGATAACCAGTATTATCTAGTGGGTAGATAATTTAAAAGAAAAGCTAGGAAATGTGGCCTCCATTTCTGTTCTGGATATACTATGACATCATCAAATGGACCATCTTTTTCAAATTGCATTGGGCTTGTAGTGTCTCATCTTTTAAAAATGTCTATCCCTGCCTACCAATTTGAAGGAATGTGTATATAACATAACTGGTGCCCTCTGTAGTTATGCCAAAGCACAGAAATATAAACAATGTCAAAGAACAATGTATGTCCAAGTTGGAAAGAGGAGCAGCCAGTGACAAAATAAGTTAACTTAGGGTAATGCACTTATGATAAGGATCTAGTGAAGAGTGATATTGAATATGTCAAAATACCTTGATTGCTAAGTCTACAAAATGCTTCCTCATTTAGGTAAATCAGAATCCAGTGGCAGCACTATCACACATGTTTTCTGTCTAGCTCTTTTTTTCCCCTTCTCCTATCTAATTTCTTCTGATGGTACATTTTAACTTCTTAACATTTCCTTGGCCATTTAAATAGAAGGGAGCCTCAGATCTGCATTAAGTGGTCCCTCTGTTAAATCTCCTAACCATTACTCTGGTAATGGTTAGGAAAACCTAATTGCCTTATTCCTAAGTAATGCCAAGCATCTGGATATTGATAATTTAAACTTCCCTCCTGCCTGCTTGATTAGCTCTTCCATGAAACCAATACCATCAAACTTCTATCACTGTACCAATAGTTATCAGCTCATCCAAGAACAGTTTTCCTGGACACTGCTTTCCTGTTGCCATCACTCAAGCCTTTCAATCTTCCCATTCCTCTACCAAGTTTATTTGCTTCTGAAAACACCATCTACAATAAAAGCACAGGCTCTTGCAATTTCTTTTTTCTACGCTTTTTCTTTTGTCATCCTTTAGTTTCTTGGCTAAACTACCCAGCTCATAAAAATTGCTTTGTAATAGATTGTTACCGACCACTACATGATATTGGGTACTTGAAACATAGCTGAGATCTCTTCCATTATTGTAGGAGGCATGCTCCTATCCTACATGCATCTGCCAAATAGGCCCACTGAACACTTAGGTTTCTCTTCTCTAATGAGGTGGGAATCTTTTCTGCCTGTTAAAAGCCAACACAGAAGAAGCATGTTCTCATGGTGATACCCTTTGGTGTTAATATGCTCAATTCCTATCAAGAACTCTGTTAACCTAGCTGTCACCCATAGTAAAGGATAACTTAAAAATGAAATAATTCCTGACTATATTCTGGCCTGTGTCTTTAATGCTCTGTGTTTTTCAGTGTCTTCAATGGTCATTTACGATTGCTGTTTCATTAGCTAATCACCTTCTTTATTCTGTGTAAATATATATTTCCCACTTGCGTTTGGACAGATAGATTTCATTTTATTTGATAGCTAATTAGTTTTAGTAATCCTCCCAATTATTAGACTGCTCAGGCGAAAGAAAAGTGGGTTCATCTTCCCAGGGGTACAGTCAAAATTGGTTAACATGAATGACAAAGTAGATGTCTTGCAAAACTTGTCCTTTCAAAGCAATCACTAGTATTTTCAATGGCTTGTTTTCTGACCATTTCTCATGAAATGAGAAAAATTTTCCTTATGAAATTAAGGTCATCTACACCCACAACCACCCACGCACACCCACGCCCACACCCACCCACGCTCACACTCATCCACCCACACCCACCCACGCCCACACCCACCCACGCTCACACCCACCCACGCTCACACCCATCCACCCACGCCCACGCCCACACCCATCCACCCACGCTCACACCCATCCACTCACGCCCACCCACGCCCACAGCCTGGGGCCTCTTGGGGAAAAAGCCAGTAGCATGGGAGGAGACTGGAGGCCGGCGCGGGCCGCGGCCCTCGGGCCCTCCCCTCCGGTGCCCAGCGTTGCCCCCCAGGGTGCCGGCCTCCCAGCTCCGCACTGTGCACTGACCAGGGCCGTCTCTGTTGTCGTTCGCAGCTCTAACACCTCCCGGTGCAGGCATGCTTGGGTTTCCTACTTCAGCTCCTCCGTCTCCTGCCCTGTCTCTCAGCAGTGCCCCCGCCAAACCTTTGCTGCAGACTCCGCCACCTCCACCTCCTCCTCCTCCTCC
>CM053773.1:10486990-10521990 GCA_028658325.1 Potorous gilbertii | reverse complement strand
AACGAAAAGCAGCCGGGGCAAAGTCGGGGAGGGGATGGACACCATGAGGCCTCACACAGAAGGGTGGTATTTGAGCTGAATCTTGAAGGGAATCAAGGATTCTAAGAGCTGCAGATCAGAAAAGAAAATATTTCAGGCATAGGAGACAATCAGTGGAAAGGCACAAAGACACTCAGTGAAGCAACAGTAAGCCAGTTTGGCCTAACCACAGTGTGGAGGTGGGGGGGGACTGTATAAAAAAGACTGGAAAGATAAGAAGGAAACAAGCTGTGAAGAACTTTAAATGACCTCTAAAAAAGTAATTTATGTTTTGTAATATTGGAACTTCAACCTGGGTTCAAATACTGCCTCTGATACTACCAGTATTTCCTCATCTGTAAAATGGACCGAATGGCATGTAAGAGCTTTTCTAGCTCTAGATCATCCCTTTCATCCCTGTGTGCTGCTTTTTTTACAGAATACTACTTCTGCCTCTCACAAACCTCACTTCATCTGCAACACATTCATAAGAGAACTAAAGAGAATCAAAGTACACTCACTTGACTGTTTCCCTATAAGTCTTCACTACTATCATCGCCAGCCACATACAAAGTCTGTTTTTAAAGCCATAATATTCTCTTCATTCCAGTAATGTCACAGATAATGGCAGGGAGACTGTAAAACAAGCACATTGTATTTAATTCTTCCTTCTTCTACCCCTCCTTTCTACATTCCTTCCCTCAAACCTCCAACATATTTAATTCAGATTTGAAGATGAATCTTGTAGCATAAGGTAAAATACAACCAAAATGGGTAATACTGTGAATATGGGTGATATTTAAGGACATAGTAGTTTTCTGTAAATTTACATATTATTTAAGGTATATTCCTACTCAACAGCTGTGGGGTGGGGGAACTACTTTCACTGTCTTCAGGCAAGCTTTTCTTCAGACCACAATGGAAAGTCATTCAGATAAAGCTGGGATTGTAGCCTTCTGTACTGAAACCAAATATTCAAAAGGCAAAACATTTAACACACTAACCTTTTACCCCTGAGACCATGCTTTAAGTCTGAAGCCAAGTTCAGGTCCTGCTAAAATGAGCTTGTTGATCTTTGCTCAGTCCCTGGTGATCACTTGTCCACATTGTGAAACTGCCCATTAAACTTGACTTTGGTTTTAACATAGAGAAGTGTGGAGTATAATGTTAAAAGATGCATTTCCTCATTTACCAAAGCAAACTGCACAGTACTCCTTTTAGGACTTCAAAGGCCTTAAAGAAATGATATTGATGGGAGAAACCAAAGTAGTCTGTTGTGGGGAAGGTAGGAGGGGGAAAGAATTATTCTCCTAGAGGGCTGAATTCAAATATGAGAACAAATCACAAGTTGAATTGAATAAACGCAGGATACCTACCTCACTTCTCACAATGATGACAATATAGACTCCTTTGTTTTCTTCTCAAGACTTTCACAAGACTGGAGGGGAGAGAGAGAGGGAAGCAGTCACTTGAGTTGTTTGTCAGAACTGAAAAATCCAAATAACATTGCATAATCCCATCCCTGGTTGGCTGGAGGCTTTCTGAGGGTTCCTCACACACGCTATCATCTCCGCAATTAACATTTCCTTTTTGGTTTTTAATTGTTTTGGTAGAATTTTTAAAAATTTATTTCATTTTTAACTTATTAAACATATCCATAACATAGTATAATAAAAAAATGATAGCACATGAAACTGAAAATCTATTATGTACAACTTGCTATTCCATTTACATATAAAATATACATACATATTTTATAGACATATATATAGATATATAGATATAGTTTATACATAAATTTCTTTTTTTTCCCTGAAGATCTCCCACCTCCTGCCCTCCCCCACTCAACACCAAGTGTGAGGCATGGCTACTAAATAAGTAGAATTAACCAGGATCCATGCCCAGCAGTGAGAAAAAACAACACTGAGCACATCAAAAAAAATGTGGGTTCAATCTTTTCTCTACATCTTTCAATCAATCAATTAATAAACATTTATTAAGCACCTATTACTACTTATGTGCTTCAGATAAAGAAGAAATCATTTGACCTGCTAGACTCTCTACATCCAGTAACAGTGGACTCCATGGCTCTTGAAGCCCTTACCATCCAGATCTGTAAGCCTATAAAACAACAGATAAACATGGTACAGAGGAGTGAGCAATGGACTAGGCCTGGTTCTATCCAAGACCAGCTAAGGGGCAAATGTGATGGTGTTGGAGTCAGGAAAGCTCATCTTCCTGCGTTAAAATCTGACCCCACACACTTACTGTGAAATCCTGGACAAATCACTTAGCCCTATTTGCCTCAGTTTCCTCATCTGTAAAATCAACTGGAGAAGGAAATAAATGACAAACCACTTCAGTATCTTTGCCAAGAAAATCTTAAATGCGGTCATGAAGAATTGAATGGGGCTGAACAGTCCAGGTTATGACCACTAAGGTTTCAGTTTCCTCATCTGTCAAGCTGAAGAAGAAGAAATTGACTAGCTGACCTTCAAAGCACCTTCCAGCAGAGCAGGTCAAAGTTTCCATACTGATCTGCAATGAGAGTCGCCCCTCAATGTCCACTGTGCTGCCCGCCTGGACAAGACAGGGTAGTGGAATCTTGAAAAAAAACGTCCCTTCAAGCTGTTAGCATTCCAGGAATGAGCTGTATGTATCCTCATTTACATGGGGTGACAGGGATCACGCTGGCTATTCTAAGGCAAGCAAGTGAACACTTGCATCATGGCTGTTTATCCTGGGTCTTCCCATCCTATTAACTGTCTCCACATCTTTGGAACAAGAATGAATCACCCAAATGTGGAACAAAGAGGGAATGGTCCATTAACATATTGCAAGGTTGAGTGGTTCCCTTAATGTCAGGAACCCAGGGAGCACAACTTGGAGAAGTGCTCATACCCTAAGGTGGAGTTATAGCCCTGGGGGCCAATTCCCTTACCACGGTAACTGTTCACAGTTCAGCTTGTCAAGTAATTTAAAGAGAACTGCTTAACCAGACTCCTATTTTAGTGATGTAAAATTAGTACTCAACCATTTGCAGAGATTTGCACATCTTTTACCAAATTAACAAATTACAGTAGTTAATGATAGAAAAAAAAGGAGAATTATTGGGTCCCTTAGTGTATTGGGTAGGATGGTTGCTCCCTAGATTGGCTGCTGCTCCTCTGTCCAAATGACAGAGAAGTGGAATTGAGGTCACCACCAAGCAAGGACAGAGGGCCATTTCTTTAGGGAAAAGAAAGTTGAAGGGGAGGAGAAAATCAGACCTGTGATTTCATCTATCTGGTGCAGAAACTCCCTTTACCGTTGCAAGATCAGCATTCCTTCTGTAACCCACAGCCTAAGGAACTGAGGTTAAGTGACTTTCCCAAAGTAAGTGTCACCCTAAAAGTAGGTGTCAAAGACTCAACTTGAACGAGTTTTAAAGACTCTCAAACCAGCCCTTGGTCCACTGTGCTAGCTGTTTTTCTGTACAAATCTTTTTCAGAACTCTTCCACTGTGTCAGGCATAATATTTTTTAAAATTTATATTAAATAGAATTCATACAATTGTTAAATGCAAATTTCTTTATTCAGACTTTCACCCTGATTAATGAGGCAATACTCAAGCAAAGAGAATTAAAAGGAGTTTATTAAAACGCTAAGGCAAGAAAGAAATCTTTGACTATAGCTTAGATCAAGCAAGGTTGGACTCCCACCTGCAGGTTTTTAAAGACAACCTGATGGGTATACATCACCAAAAGGGAACTTTGGCTTAGTTCCTCAAGTTTTGATTGGCTCACATTTCAAACAAGGAACCAGGGGTGTGCATGTGTGGTAGCTGTTGCCTTGTACTCCACGTAGAGAGATGAGTTGTAAAGGGATGGGAGTCTTGCTAAGGAGGTACAATTGTAGTCCATGTGTACCTACTAACTGGCAGATGGGAGGATGGCATCAAAGTGCCAGTCGCATACTAGCTGATGCCTCCCTCAACAGACTAGCAAATACCAGGGAGACAAGCAGGACTGGGAACAACATGAGTTATTACATAAATTTCAGTACAATACTTTCCTGACTTAAATTGATATCCTTCGATACATGGAGAAAATTTAGGCTGAGAATCAAGTGGACTTTCTTACTTTAGTTTCGGGTTGAGTTTTTTGGTTTTTTTGTAACCCATACAACAGTGCCAGACAGTGGGCAGAGTTCAGAATTGTGAGTGAAAGGAGCTAAATTTGAATCCTATCTCAGCTATTATCTACCTGTTTGACCTTGGAGTAGTCACTTTTCTTGCTTGGGTCTCAGTCTACTTTTCTATAAAATGAGGGGTTGGACTAGGTAGCTTCTAAATAATATTCTTATTTAGAATATACTATTCCTGTATAAAATCTGTATTGAGGTAGCATAATAGCTATCACTGTAGAAAGGTAGCTTTATTGGATTTACTGTAAGTAAAACCTGAGTTCAAATTCCCTTCCTGGCACTTAACTAGCTTTATGACCATTGGCAGGTCATTTAACATTTTTACTTTTAAGGTTACTCCTTAAGACAATAAATTGTTAAGACTGAAATCTCCACACCAATGAAATTAGAGTTCCTCAACTGTAGGGACAGCAGCCCAAGCATTCTGTGACATAATAAGACATAAGAACATGCCTTTAATTGTAAAATGAGGGACGTTTGGTGACCTCATCTCTAGGGTGGCTGCTGGTTCTGCATCCTCTGATAATGTCGTACAAGGGTCACCATGCTGTAGTGGAGTTAAGCCGTGCTAGATACTAATATCCTATCTACTGCTAAATTGTGTGCTGTTGGACAAGCCAAACCTGTTTCTTCATTTGTGAAATGAGGGGATTGGACTAAATGATTTCTAAGGCAACTCTCCTATCTAAACGTCTGTAATAGTCTGTGCATAGAAACATTATTCAACTACAATTTCATCATAATATCATGGTTCTAGGATCAGGATCTTACAGGCCATTGAGTCAAATATACTTATAGATGAGGAGAATGAGTCTCAAATGTTTAGGGCAGGATTTGAACCTAGGTTTTCCTGATTCCAAGTCTAGTGCTGTATCCTCTCAGCCATGTTGACTCTCAAATTTGACCTTAAATCCTTCTATTGAGTTGTTTAAGAAGAGCATAGACTGTCCTAAATGTTTTACATATTTTCTGACAGTAGACTTTATCAAATGAATTCCTGAGTGCCAATTTTACAGCAGAGGGTTTTATAGTATTTGTTTCTTTAGGTCCTTCTTCAGCATGGTTTGCTGACTAAGGAAATAGAAAGGGAATTATGAAATAGCTGTTATTCAGTTCAAAGGTAAAAGATTATCCGTTCAACTCTATCAGAACTCACTTCCCTAAATGGGGTCATCAAGTAACGGGAGTGCAAGAGTGCCAGCAGGGTCTAGTAGCGGAACTGTGCTGAAGTGGCATCCCCAATGAAAATGGACCCCAGGATTCAAGGACAATTGGAGCCAGAAGACCCCCGCTGCCCTCGGGTCCCCAAGTTCTATTCCCAATTCCTACATAATGGATTAATGCACTAAATAGGATGATACTTTACTCTAATCTGCATTTTCTACTCAGTTGCAAGCATGCCTTGGGCATCTTTCCATGAGACAAGCATAAAAATGAACCACTAAGCACTCCAAGAGTCAGCAGTGGTGTAAGATAGAAAACTGGTCTCCGAGTCAGGAAGACTTGGATTAAGTTCCCATCTCAGACTCCTGCCTCTGTGACCCTCATCAAGTCACTTAATCTGTCTCAGAGAACTATTTATACTCCAGAAATGCTCATACTCTAAAATGGAGTTAGAATACTAGAGGTCCATTGCCTATGATTCTTTAATCACTCAGCATCATTTATTAGGGGCTTACTATGTGCCTGGCACTGTGCTAAGAGCTGACCACATCAAGAAAGGCAGTCTCCGTCTTCAAGGGGCTCTTATTCAGATGGGGGAGACAACTTGCAAACAACATATGCAAGCAAGATAGATACTGGGCAAGTGGGAGATAATCGCAGAGGAAACTTACTAGCTGGGAGAGAGGAAGTTTTCTTCCACAAGGTGGGATTTAAAGTGAATCTTGAAGCAAACCCGGACATTCAGGAGGCAGAGCTGATGAGGAAGAGTGTTGCTGGCACGGGGACACCTGGGCATAGAATTAAGAAAGAGGGGATCGTATGAGGAACACAGTGCCTGTAATGTGTCAGGCACTGTGCTAAGCACTTCAGCACTGGGAATAAAAGAAAATATAAGCAAAAAAAAAGAGTCTGTAAGGTCACCAAGGAGCTTGCATCACAACAGGGAAAAACAATATGTAAAAGGGAATTGGAAAGTGGTCTGGCAAGCAGTGAGGTGGAAAAGTCCAGACAGTCAAGAGTGAAACCAGGGGAGGGGTGAGCACGGATGCCCTGGGTACTACATAATTGTGGTCCTGGGCACAAATTCACCAGAGGACAAGAATAAAGAATGATTTTTTCCCCCTCTCTTAGCTCATTCTTTCTTTGCCTTTCTTTACTTCCTCACTTCCTTTCTGCTCCCTGATTCACTCACCTCTTTTCTTTATTTCTCCCTCTTTGCTTTTCTTTCTTTTTTCTTTCTCCTACCTTTTTTTTCTTCTCTTTCTTCCCTTCCTTCCTCCCTTTCATTCATCAGAGTTGGATCGAATCTTCATATTACGCTTACGGGTCTTTGGTGTATAAAAAGATAAATAAGACACAGATCCAGTCCTCAAAGTGCTTACAGTTTAGTAGGAAAGAGGATACATACACATAATATCTATAATGCAAGACAGATATGATAAACTTGAGTGATACATAGTGCCACTGGAAGTTCCATGGAAGAACACAGAAGAAAGATATCGCTTCTTACTGGAGAGATCCAGCCCCTTGAGAGTAACTTTCCTAAGCTTTAAAAAAACAAATGTATTTAACAGGACTCATGACACTCAGATTTTATTTTTATTCCATCAAATACTTAAGGCAAATGGAGACAGAGAATAGAACAGAAAGGGCAACTACTATCCATCTTATTATGTCAATAAATTTAACTCTTTTGATTGTTGAATTTCCTCAGTTTATTTTTTCATATTCCTATGGAGTTACATTAATATTAAATTAGCAGCTTAGAAGTTTCCCTACATCCCACCATGTTCTCACAGAGCAGATCTGAGTTTAGAATTCACACTGACTTCAAAAGAAATTTTGTAATCACAGTGTGAAGCAAGACAAGAAGAAAGCCCATGGATGTTAGTATGAAGGGTTTCAGGCTCAAAAAAGTATGAATGATCAGGATATAATGATGACAAACTTGCGCTACAAAATTGTATTACAAAGCTGTCTTAGTTTCTCCATATTGGCACTAATACCTGTCTCCCATCAGTTATTCAGAAATGGCTTATGAAGCAAAGAAATGGTATGGTAGGGATTGGGGGTGAGTGTAGGTTGAACTCTTAGGAAGATTCAAGTATAGAGATAAAAAGAGAGATAAAGAAACACACAAGTACACGAGAAGCATCATGGTTAAAGTGAAGAGAAAGTTGGCCTTACAGTCAAGAAAATGTGTGTTCAAATCTTGCCTATGACACAAGTCACTTAACCTCTTGGTGCCCCAGGAAATTATCTAAGTCTACAAGTTACAGAGAAGTTTTCAATATGTATTAGTACAATTATTAATACTATAATTGAGTTCCTTTCTGGGATGAAACCATAGGTCCAGACATACTCTATCTGTAGAGTTCCTCTGATTCCTAACCAGAACTTACACTGATGAAATCATATTGTAAGGATCTGTACTTCCTTTCTCTCTGTCTCTCTCCATCTCTCTCTCTCTCTCTCTCTCTCTCTCTTTCATACACACACATGTACATATGCATATGTATATGACTATGAATATGTATTGTGTATGCATATGGATACATATGTGTACAATATATGCACATACTTATATACATAATACATATGCCCAAACAGAACCATATTCAAATAGATGCATTTATGTAAAGATGGCCATGAAATTGGACATAATGTTGATAAGGTAGAACATATCCTGCCCAAGCACTTCCTGTTGTGGTTGCTGGTCAGTTGTGTCTGACTCTTTATGACCCCGTGGACCGTAGCGCGCCAATATGGCCATGTAGTTTTCTTGGCAGAGATACTGGAGCACTTTGTCATTTCTTTCTCCAGTGGATTAAGGCAAATAGAGGTTAGGTGACTTGTCCAAGAGCACACAGCTAGCATATGTCTGAGGCTGGATTTGAACACATCTTCCTGACTCTAAGCCCAGAATGTTATCTGAGTCTTTTCCCCCGGTAATTGGGGTATTTAGGTTTATTGAACATCATAATTTGCTTTTGAATCTTATGTGCCTAATCTGTCTATAAAATTGATTTACTTTTCTATTTTTAATCTAATATATCCTACTTTTCTACTTTGAAACAGGAGCCAAACAATTTTGATCCACTGAGTCATCTAGCAGCCTCTAATTAATAGAGCCCCATATGACACAAGTATCATTTCATTTTCTTATTTGTTTTACTGCCAATTTATCTTTTATAGGAGATCTTGAAAATCGTTACTACCGTATTCTTCCCTCTTACAAACAAATTGTGCACCAGTGACTTTAGTAAGCTAATCTGCCCTGGCAATGAAGAGAGAAAAACGTTAGGAAATATGTATAAGCCTCATGTTTCCATGAACTTCCAAGTGGTGATTAAGAAAATAAAAGGAAATGAAAAATGCCTCCAACCCTGTCCTTTAAATTTGTTCCCATAATATACAGCTACTAATAATCAACACTTCTGTAACACTTCACATTTTCGACACATTTTAATATTGAATGCCAAAGGCAACACCTACTACAAGAATTATTTTCTGTGCCTTAATTCCATGAGACTGCAAGAACAGTGTAATGAGCTCTGCTTTTCGGGGAGGTTTGTTTTTGTTTATGAACACCACCCCCCCAGAAGTCTCCCTCTCAAGCTTTGTTGAAGTACGGCGGCATCCCTGGGTTCTCCAAGATTATGTCAGGGGAATGAATATATTGGCAGGGCCTGTCAAGTTTCAAGTACAGATCTGGCAACTAGAACAAACTGAATGTCTCTTACCCATGGACCCAGGTAGATAATTTTGAAGTCTTACCACCAAAGCACTAACCACAGGGCGATGAATTTTGTCAGACAACATTGAAATTGTCTATTAATTCACTACAATATATATTAATGGAGGGGATCCTCATTATGAAAAATTTCTATGTCCATAAAGTAGCATGTATACTATATTACATGTAGCATGTATCCTATGTACAACTGGATAAACTTCCAACACTTCTATGTAAGGAATGTCCACTCCTTCTTCTTTGCTTATGTTTTCAGTATTAGCCCAGAAGCACAGAATCACAAAAAAATCAGCATTGACCAGTGTCACCCATCATCAAGAATCCCCTCTAATGCGTCCCCCACAAAGGGTTGTCTAGCCTTTCCCTGAAGTCCACTAGTGTGAGAGGGAAGAATTATCATCTTTTCAGGAAGCTCCTTCCACTTTTATATAACTTTATTGACTGGAAAGCTTTTCCTTGCATTAAAACTGAATAAAATTAGAAAGCCTTCTTTGCTCCTTCTTCTTCCCCAGGAGTTATGACTTTCTACCTCAAGCCTCATATTGTACTTTGTTTTTTTAA
Source organism: Potorous gilbertii (assembly GCA_028658325.1). NCBI lineage: Eukaryota > Metazoa > Chordata > Mammalia > Diprotodontia > Potoroidae > Potorous > Potorous gilbertii. The sequence continues at coordinate 10,512,308 of CM053773.1, read as the reverse complement.
TTCTCTAATGATCTTCTCATACAGTACTGAATATTATACTTACCTGTTGGTGTCTTATTCCCCTACCAGGCTATATGGCTCTTGGAGGCAAGGAGCGTGTGTTATCTAAAATTTGCATCTCACCTCCCTAATGCACATAGTACTCTCTATATACAGGAGGTGTTTAACAAATGGTGGTGATTGTTTTAATGTTTCTTTTAAAAGTAAGTGGAGGCTGGGAATCAACCCACCCAGGAATGTGCTTTTCGGCTTGCTATGTGTGAAGTTCAATGCTTGCTATATGTAAAAGCTCTAGAGTTAATAGACTGTATTTTATTGTCATAGTTAACTTGAGATGCAGGAATAAAGACAAGATGTAAACATTATCCATCCTAGTCATCACAGCCATACCAGACCTTTCTTTATTCCTGTAATCCAAAACAACTGAAGGTCTTTAACAAGCAGTAGCCTACTTCTGACACTCCTAAATGTTTAAAGTCTCCTTAGAGATCCGGCTTTGACGTAGCCAGCCATCATAATGTTAATACAGTTAGAGAAATAGATGCTGGGGAAAGTTAAGATTTGTCCAAATACATGGAGTAAATCAGAATTATGATCCTACTCATTTTCCCTATCTCATTAAAATCCTTGTCTACTTGATCCCATGATCTTTCAGAGCCATCGGAACTTATTTATCTTATTCCCTGGTTAATTTAATGTTTTATATTTCTATTTCTCCATTTACATTTCTATTTCTTCATTTATTTTTATTATGTTTCATATTATTATTTTTGGTCCAACGTTGTAAGCATGTCAATATCTGTTTGGTTTCTGATTCTGTCATCCAGTGTCTTGTTAGGTTCCAATTTCATGTCATCCGCAAATCTGATAAGCATGTAATTATTCTTTCATTCAAATCATTGAAAAAAATAAATGAATAAACAAAAAACAGTGAGCAGAATGGAGTTAAGGGCAGAATCCTACAATCCTCCAAACATCTGTTTCTGGATTGACATCAATTTGTCACTCATTATTCTTCAGTTCGAGTTGAGCTACTAGTTTCAAATTCATCTATGAATATTTTTCTTTCCACTTTTTATACAAATATGCTACGAGATATTTTTCTTCACTGAAATCCAAACATATTCCTACAGCAGTCCCCTGATGTAGCAGTTTAACCTATCAAAAGGTTAAATGAGAATAGTATGGAATAACTTGTTTCTGATGAACTCACATGCTGGCTCATAGTGATCAATTTCTAAAGTGTGCAGGTAGTCAGTCAATCAACCAGCTAATATTTATTAAACTCTTATGAAATGCCAAGCACTATACTTAGTACTGTAAATAAAGACAAAAGCAAGATGGAAATAGTTCCTGACCTTGGTGAATTTATGTTGTTTTGAGAAAGAATACGCACTCATTTGAGTGTAAAAAAAAATACAATGAAATTTTAGAGATAGAGGAACAAGCAGCTTGGTGGTCTGGAAGGTTTCAGGTGGCTTTAACTCTGCTTTGAAGGGAACTATGGATTCTAAAAGGAAAGGGTAAGAAGAGATTGTGGTCCAGGCACTGGGGATAGTCTGTACAAAGGCACAGGGAGAGGAGATAGTGTCATGAATGAGGAAAGGCAAATCAGTCAGTTATATAGTGCTTTAAGGTTTGCAAAGAGCTTTACAAATATTATCTCACTTGATCTTCACAACAACTCGAAGAGATGGACGCTATTATTAGCCCCAAGACGAAGAAACTGAAGCAAACACAGACTAAGTGACTTGCTCAGGGTCAAAAAGCATACAGGGCTGGATTGTGAACTCAAACTTTTCTGACTCCAGGCCCAGTGTTAAGTCCACTGTGCTACCCAGTCTGGAAAGACAGGGTTCAGGTGAAAGTTAAGGAGGGCCTCTTTTTCTAAAACCCTTTTTAAAAGAAGGATGACTGTTCATTTCTAGTCCTGTGGTGGTGGCCTCTCCTCCAGATTTTTCCAGGGATCATTGACAATGGCTCAGCAGTATGGCGTATCTTCAAATTTTTTTGATACCATTGAATGTAGTCAGTTGAACTTGATTTTTCTATTTCTTTCATAAAAGCTAATTGGTCTCTTACCATATATCAACTTATTTCACATTTTAATTCTCTGTTAACCACTTTCCTTCCTACTTTCAAGAACATTCTACTGTATAGAAAACAGCACCAAAAGAAGAGCTAAATAGTTCTGTCTTTTTTTCTGTCATCCTTTATCATCATTTGTTTTAAGCATCTGATCTATTTCTTACTTGAGTTTAACATTATTCCCATATAGTTCAGAATCCTTTTGGTTCTCTATGGTATCCATCATAAGCCCATTCTGAATCCCAATTATCTTTAATTACTTGCTGTGAATTCCATTTTCTGAACCAGGTCTTAAAAATTTGAAATGGTTGATGAGTTAGCCATGAACCTACATCAAGTTCCACTTTCTCTTCCTCACTGAAACAATTTATGTTGTCAGAATTTCATTCCTGAGAGCATCATATATTTTTTGAGTTGACTTCTATTATAAAATTATAGACCATGGAATCTTGCCTACCCTTTTCTCTCAACTCTTTGAAATCAGAGTTCCAAAATTTAAAGTGCACATCACAATATGCTAAACTTTCCCTCTCTTAATCATAAAGTTCAAAATGGTCCTCATCCTTTCTACTTTTGTAAACAAAGATGCTTCGGTCATGTGACTGATATGTAGAGTCCTCCCACCCCAACTAGATTTGACCTTGAAAAAAATACCATGCAGTGATAGGTCAATTCTATTCCCTTTTATAGAAAGAAATTTTCTTCTTCATGAAATAACAGAATCTCAGAGTAGAAGAAAACTCTGGGACTATTGAATTCAAGCTGTCCCTTGCTCAGAAAATCCTCTACTGTATTACCAGGCTAACAGTAAATCATTAGTGATCTCATATCTCTATGATTTTTTGACTGTGAATCCATACCAGGAAAAAGATTGCAATGTAGCCCCAAATACATGTATATGATTTATTTCTATATCCCTTTCTATCTTATGTACAACTCTTAAATATTTAAGTGCCTGTGAACCCCAAGGAATGATGAGTTTTTACCTTGTTTGTAAAGGACAGACTTGGAACAGATCACACCAATAGCACTAAATAAACAAAAAACTACCTTAATCTGTGTTCTGTTTTGTGCTATTTCCACTTCCTGAATTTTACATCATTCACATTTATTTATAAATGAAATGTATACTACTATATTAAAATATCATGCGTATTATAAAACATACCCAAAAAGACACGAACAAGGAAGAGATAAAGATGAAGTAAACGATATCCTAAAATAGATTTTTAAAACCTATTTGCTCTCACTAAAATTGTTAATAATAATATTTTAATGAGAACTTAATGACTAGATATGATTAATTATTTTTGGAAATCTTGATTTAGCACTTTGTGATACAACACTTCAAAGGTATGGTGCTAAGTTGTTTATTTCCTTGCTTGATTTTAATGGCTCACATAGCTGAGATAAGAAGAATTTACAGACTCTAATTGCTGGAATGCACAAAATAGCATATTTTAAAGATGGTAGAGTGATTTGTAGGTGAAAAAGGATTGTTTTAATCTCCATCTCATTATACTCAGAAGTGTTCCTCAACAACCCTGAACAAACTTACAACTCAGAAAAAAATGTTTAGTTCCTGGAAATACCACCTCCTGTAAGAGACTTTTTTCAGATTCTGTCAGTTGTTAGTTTGCCTCTAGCTGCATCTCTGCCCTCCCTCTCCATTTACCTTGCATTTATTTTATATTTTTTCATATTTACTTATGTGTAAAGGGGTTTAACCCTGTACATTTGCATAACAATCTCCTTATTGGATCCTACATGGGGTGGAGGGGAAGGGGTTGAATTTTGAGTAAAAATTCTCCCCACCATTAAGGAGAGTTTTAATCCAGGTAAACCCCCTGAGAACAGGCACCATTTTGCATTTCTCTTTTTAACTTCCATGTAAAGTAAGGTTTTGTTGGTCTGAAGTTGTTTAGCTGTATCTGACTCTTCATGACCCCCATTTGCGGTTTTCTTTCTGCAAAGATACTGGAGTGGTTTGCCATTTCCTTCTCCAACTCATTTTACAGATGAGGAAACTAAGGGTAACAAGGTTAAGTGACTTGTCCAGGGTCATACAGCTAGTCTGAGACTGGATTAGAGAACTCAGGTCCTTCCTGATTCCAGACCCAACACTCTATCCACTGTACAGGAACTAGAAAGGTCTTAATTCAGTTGTTGAATTGAACTGTCTATCTGTGTGCATCCCTCTTCTCTACTATGTACAATCCTTTCACTTGTGACTGTGAACACTAAAAATTAATCAATTTCTATTCCGTTTGTAAAGGACAGTCCACTGGGAGTTTACCCAGCAGTACTGAATAAAGGGGATGGGGAAGGGATTCCTTAATCAGATTCTGATCCATACAGTTTCCACTTCCTGAATTTTACATCTTTCATGCCACTAATATTAATGACTATTCCACTAGCATACATCACCCTGTAAACACCCACAGGGAACAAAAAACAACTGTATTTTATGACTATCCTAGGATTCCCTTCCTGTTACAAAAAACACCAGACCCAAGTTTCTGAATACGTAACGTTCATTAGAGTGGGCATAATGTAGGAAGGAGAAAGGTGGGGGAAGGGGAAGAGGATCTCTTGGTGACCTAGAAAAACAAGGGTGTCACACTTCATTTCACATCCTGAACTTTTACTAGCCCCTTATCTCCATAAATGAAGCTCAATTCCTTAATACTTTACTGCTGCAAATCAATCTCACATCCATTCTTACTTATTGAAAGATTTATTATGACTCTAGCCTCCCTCATGGGTTATATGGATCTGAGTACCTGGAGCCTCATCCAGACCTAAGTACTGCCCGTGGAATGAATTCTTTGCCCTTCAGAGCTGTGCTAGAAAAAATAGGTGGGGTTGAAAATGGAAATAGGAAAAGAGAGGAGAGTGCCTTATATGAGGAACAAAACAAGGACTTGTTTCAAGTATGTTAAGGACAAAATCTTCTGCTTATTAAGGAGCTGGGACTAGCAGCATTAACTTGTTTAAGCCATCTCCAGTAGTGATCTACCAGATAGGTAGGGCATCTGGAAAGTGCATAAAGTTTCCTGCTTCTACAGTAGATCTTCCCCTTTTCTAAGCATGCTAATTCCCACTATCAGTGGCTAAGGAATTGTAGTGTATTATACCTCATTTTTTCCCCAATTTTTGTAGTCGCTGAAAGTGTAGAGATGATTACTGTTAAATCTGACCTATAGACTGAGGGCATGTATGCTAAATATTAGTAAGCCTTAATTTTTCTTATTTTTATTTGAAAAAATAATAGAAGTTCTGTTAATCCTTCTTTCTTTCCTTGACCTGTTCCCTGCCCCTACATTCTATCCCCGTGAATCTTTTTACCCTCTTCTGGATGACATAGTCCTGCTTTGGAGAAAGTGCCCTCATATACTTACTCACTACATCTAAAAGTAGCCCATTCCATATGAAGATAGCTTTCTCATTTGGAAAAATTTTTCCCATATACTGAACTTAAATCTATTTCTCTGCAACTTGTATCTATTGAGATCCAAGTAAAACATATATGATCCTTTTTTTTTTTTAAAACATATTGACTCTTTAGATAGTTGAAGACAATTATCATATACCACTCCACTCCTAAACTCCAAGAGTGCTCTTCTCCAGGATTCCTTCTTCTCTGAACTCATCTTCATATATCATGGTTTTAAGGTTTGGTAAGAAAGAACCTTAAATGCATTTCACTCTGAAGTTCATAGAGTGGACACCACTTAATGGCTAACTTTTAGGCCATCCTAGCTTAGAGTGAATGTAAATAGCAACTGTTTCTCTTTTGGCCATCAACCCTGAGGGTCTTCCCCTCCCAGTTTGATTTTTTTTTTAATTAATGGGGCCATCCTTTGACTCATTTCTTAAACAGGACTATTCTCTGAATGGATATTACCTCACTCAAAGTGAGAACCTGAAAAGACCTCTTAGCCTAAAAGGGTCAGGGTCTCCCATTGCATCCTGGGCCATCTCCATTCATCCTGATGAATATCTGGCCACTGAACCCAGATGGCTCAGGAGGAGAAAGTGAGGCTGGTGATCTTGCACAGCCCTCCTTCACTCGAATCAAAGTCAACTGCAAGTTATGTCATCATCTTCCTGATGTCATGGTCCTCTTTGAGAACAAAGGACAAACATGATAACATGGTCTTGAGGCCACTTACCATGCTGGTGGGGATCTCCCTTTTCTTCCTCTTCCTTTCCTTTTGCTCCTCCTGTTTCAAGAAACTTAGTTTCTTATGACTAAACAAAAGAGCATCAATTACATATTTTATTTGTCATTTAGTGACAGAAGGTCAGTAAATCTCCACATAGTGTCGGAAAAAGCATACATGACATTGAAACTCAATTCAATTCCAAATAGTAATAGTACATAGATTAGTACATTAACATTTGCAAAGATCTTTACAATTAGTATCTGATTTTATTCTGACAGTCCTAGGAGGTGGGTACTTTATAGTTGTCTGTTCTCAAAGAGGACCAAAATGGAATCACCATGATAAAAATGAAATTTCAGTGTGTCAGACTGTGTCTGATCAGACCAATAGGATCTTGGAATGCTTTACCACAGATTGGGCACAAATAGTCCGGTGAATATTGGGGTGGATACCCCAAATTTGCACATCCTACATTTCCTTTGTGCTGTTTCAATTCTGCTTTGCTCATAGAGCAAATTGGGCACTTCATGAAGAACAGTCCTGTGCTAGTGTCTCCCATGTTGCACAGTTAAATCCAAAGTTCTTGAGAGATACCTTGTATCATTTCTTCTGACCACCATGTGATTGCCTGCCCCATGTGAGTTCTCAATAAAATAGACTTTTTTGGCAAGCATGCATTTTGCATTCAAACAACATGGCCAGCCCATCCAAGTTGCACTCTCTGAAGCATAGATTGAATGCCTGACAGTTCAGCTCAAGCTAGGACTTCAGCGTGTGGTACCTTCTCCTACCAGGTGATCCTCAGAATCTTCCTAAGACAGTTCAAGTGGAAGTGACTCAAGTTCCTGGCATGGCACTGGTAGACTGTCCATGTTTCACAGGCATACAACAATGAGGTCAGCACAATGACTCTGTAGACCTTCAGTTTGGTAGTCAGTCTAAGTTCTCTTCTCTCCCAAACTTTTCTTCTTTATAATCTTTATAATCCCCATACAAACGATACAGATAGAGGTCAAATGACCAGGGTCACATAGGTATTAATTGTCTGGGGCTGGACTTGAACTCAGATCTTCCTGACTGTGTCCGCAATCAATCTACTCCACTAGCTAGTTTTAGGAGAGGTGATAGTTTGCAAAGTCTATGTTTGTAATACGGATACTACAAAATATCCACCAAATCAAATTACTCACAATATATAGAACTTCTATCTCCTCTAACACAAAATAGAAGGGATCAAGATTAGGGGACCATGGGAGCATACAAGCCATTCTAAAGAGAATGACTTAAAAAGCATTTCAGAGATTCACATGCAGACATCATCACCAATACTCTACCTTCCTCCTAGTTTCCCAGTTTCACTTGATCCATTCTACTGATTGTGTAAATTTAATACTTAGGAGACTTCTTTGGATCTTTCCTCTCCTTCATTCCTCTTGTATAATCAATTGACATTATCCTTTCACCACACACTTCACATTTATCTCCTTCTTTCCATGAATACTGAGATCATACTAGTCTAGGCTCTCAATCAGTTGCCCATATTATTGTATTAGCCTCCATTTCTAGCCTCTACCCTCTGCAATACTTCCTTTTTGAAGCTACTAAAATATCATTACTAAGGTATGAATCTGAACATATCACTCATCTTCTCAAAAAAAATCAGTGGTTCCCTACCTGCAGGAAATAAAATAAAAACTCCTTTGTTGATCAGTCATTTTTCAGACATGTCCAACTTTGGGAACCTGATTTGGGAGTTTCTTGGCAAAGACACCAGAGTGCTTTGCTATTTCTTTCTCTAACCCATTTTACACATGAGGAAACTGAGGCAAGCAGAGTTAAAAGACTTGCCCAGGGTCATACAGCTAGAAATTATCTAAAGCTAGATTTGAACTCAGGAAGAGGTGTCTTCCTGACTCTAGGTCCAGTATTCTATCCACTGTATCACCTAGTTGCCCTAAAAATTCTTTTGGCTTATATTTAATACCCTGTACAATCTTTTTCTATTATTATTCTTCTTCACACCCTCTATATTCCAGCAAATATGGCCTACTGAATTTGACATTAACTCCCCTTACCTTGACCACGTCCAACCTCCATACATTTGTTTAAACTGTCTCCCATGCCTGAAATATACTCTGTCTTCTAAAAGACAACTGTTTTTAGAATCTGTCTTCCTTCCAGACTTCTTCAGGAAACATATTTTTTTATCAAATCTTGTCATTATCTTCATAACATAATTAAATCCCCATCTCTCCACTCACAGAGCTCTCATCACCTCTCACCTGGGTTATTGCAATTATCTTCTAATTGTCTCACATTTCTACCCACTCCAATCCATTCTCCGCTCAGTTGCCAAAGTGATTTTCCAAAACTATAGATTTACTCAATAAACCATAGTGCCTATTACCTCGAAGATCAAATACAGTCATATGTTACAGCATTTAAAGCCCTTCATCAACTACTCCTTCATACCCTTTTCATCTTCTGATCCTTGACCCCGCCCTTCTCACTCCACAATCCAGCTTCACTGGCCTACCTGCTGTTTTCCTGCACATTACGTACTATCTCCCAGCTCTGTTTCTTTGAACTGGCTATCTCCCATTTCTACTCCCTCACTTCTACATCTTAACTTCCTTGACTTCAGCAGAGATGAATATATCCTAATGGAAGTTAGTTATTACATATTGTCTCCTTCATTAGAAGGTAAGCTCCTTGAGGGCAGGAAGTGATTTTGCCTTTTTCTTTTCTTTTTATATCCCCAGTGCTTGGTACCTTGCCTGTCACTTAGAAATTACTGAAGGTATATTTATTTTATCGATTGGATGTGTCACTTAACCTCAGCACCTCAAGTGGGTCCCTACCGATGTGCTATGGAAGAATTGCTGATCTGCATCTGTGGAAAGAGTTTCCACACTCATACTTCCCTACACTGTTAAAATCTCTGGGTCAAAATGTACCTGAAGGTACTTGAGGAAGATCATTTCATGAGATACTTACTTGGTCGTTTCACGAGTGTAATCCAAGAATTTCATGAGGATAACTGCAGTTTACTATAAAGATAATTGGTCGCTGTTTTAGGTGATGAAGGAAAGAGTTTTCCTGGAAATGATGGCAAACTTCTACCAACCAAGTCATCATATATCATGTTGTAACTGCACTAGTACTATGCCTGGCCCAGAGCAAGGACCTGAAAAAGGCTTTTTTTGATAATTGGTGTATTTCAGACATGGGAAATGGTCAGAGAGAATTCCTGGAGCCTATAGATGGAGTATCTTATTTGTAGAACAGCCAAGGGGCAGCCAGCATCAATGGATCAAAGACCATGTCATGTCAGGGAGTAAGACAGAAAAAGACTAGAAAGATAGAGGGGGCCAGGTTCATTAGAAAATTCATTTACTTTGGAACAGTAAAACACAGTCTTAAGGGTTTTCTTTTACCAAGGTATCTCATCACATTTAATGTAAGGGGAGGTAGAAATTAGTCCTCTGTCCATCTCATTCCAATTTGTTCTGACTAGCACGTATTCCACATGGAATGCTTAGTTTGTGGACTGGCCACTTCTGGGGGAAACTTGCTGCTCAAAGGACTTACTAACTTGATATGAATCAGAAAACCCTGAGGTGTTTCTTGTTGTTCCACATGTGAGGGATGGGAGTGAGAGGGCGCTCTTTCCCCCAGCCAAGCAGCATGGTTATCTGTGAACACACAATAGCTAAAGCTGGGATCCAGCTGGATGAGATGAGCCTGGGCCTTGAACCTCCGGTTGCCTTTGCTGCTTTGTTTCTTTACTGAGCAAAATTCACCAGGGATCCTGCGGTGAATGTCTCCAGTTTTGGAAGCCATCTTGTGAATTTGAGGGGTCAGACCTACCGTGTCCTCAGTTGAAGCTGACAGACAGACTTCTAGCACTAGAGAGTATGACCACCTTTAGCAACTGTTCCTGTACCCCTAGCGTGGCTTTCTCGAAGTCATGGGTCATGAGGCAGTTGTTCAGGTAGTGACGAACTGCGGTGAAATGTGCCATGATGATTTAGTTGTACAACAAATGGCATCTTGTTTGTTTTAAGTATCAGTCTCCTGGGAAAGTATTATGGTAGTTGGGTTATTGCTATTAAGTTTTTCTGTCAACACACACTTGTAAGTGTGCATGTTAGTGTGCATGCACTTGTGTACATCTTTAGTATTTATCCTTTATCTGTGGAGGAGATATATATCTCTTCTATACCTAATTTATATTGTACATTGAATACCATTTTACTCCTCCTTTTGGGAGGAGACTATAGACATGAGCTAAATTAAAGCATTAGTCAGTTGTCCCCAGCATTCCTGTGTAGGTTTGTGAAGACCCAGAACATCAGAAAAAGATCCTAAATCCTTTCTGTAGAAGTCAGGCTTCACCAAGATTGAACCTGGTCTTCATGGATCCTGAGTATTGGTCTTTTCCTTAGTGAAAACAACCTACTTTCCCCTCTCTCTGTCCTAATCCTAGGAGAACCTTAAGAACGATGTTACATTAAGATCATCACATTTTCTTGATACTACACTATGAGCATAAAAAATTGTTATACTTATCTTGTAGGGTGGTTGTGAGAATCAAATGAGATTAACACATGTAAATACCTTGTAAACTTTAGTGCTGTATATACTGGCCATTGTTATTGTATAGATAGTCACAGAAATAGCTGTTCAACAATACTCAGTATCAAAATCAAGTGAGACACAAAACAGGGAGATCTAACATGTGCAAAAGTTATTTCCTACTATAATGGAACATAGTGTATGCAGAGTCCAAATGGAATAAATATTCCCTCCCTATATATGGTAAGGTTCTGCATTTTCTTCTATTTACAGATGACACTCTACTGAAAGCACCAAGACTCCATTATAATACAAGGTCTCTTCAGATCCATGGCCACTAAAAAAATATCACTTTAGCAATCCATACAAAAAAAAAGTGAATGAAAAATGCATGTTATGCACAATGTGACATAAAATTATAAAAACATTGAGGAAGTTTATTGGTACTTACATCTTGGATAGACATTGAAGATGAAACTCAAAATCGAGTTAGCAAGAGAGAGCAGTCTAAGTTGCATTGGAGAAATTCTGTTGTGCTTGCAATAATTCCAAGCTATTCCTTGAAAAAAAGAAACTCCAACTTTTTAACAGCAACATTCTTCTAGTAGCGCTATTTGCCTGCAAATCATGGGATATGGATTCTCAGAAAAATTAAAATTTCAAGTAACTCAGAGGAGAACAAAGAGACGTAGCCAGTGTAGGCTGACTTTACAAATTACCAGCAATGAGAAGAGCACAGCAAGAGGATTAAAAGATAATGCCTAGCACATGTAGGATAGGAAGAGGAGTTGAAATGAGCAAAGTATAACAGATGAACAAACAGCCTTAATGCTCAACTGGTCACAAAATGAAAAGACATAGAATCCAACCATTCTAGAGAGCAGTTTGGAACTCTGCCCAATGTGCAACCACACTGTGCATACTCTTTGATCCAGCAATATCACTGCTAGGTCTGTATCCCAAAGAGATTTTATTTATTTATTTTTTTATTTTTATTTTTAATGTTCTACAATCACTACCATAAAACTTAGATTTTCCCCCCACCACCCCCCTCCCTTCCCAAGATGACATGCAATTCTACATAGGATCTACACATACTTTCCTATTGAATGTGTTTTCACTATAGTCATTCTGTAGACAAACTAAAATAAATGGAAGAAATCATATAACAAATCAAAACATAATACACACACATATAAATGATCTGCTACATTCTGCGAATGAATTTCATAGTTCTTTCTCTGAGTGTGGAAGGCATTTTGCCTTAGAATACCACTGGGAATTTTTTTTTAAGTTCTTGCATTGTTATGAAGTTCCAAGTCTACCAGAAAAAACTCTCGCACACTGTAGTCATTGCTGTGCACTCCCAAAGAGATTTTTTAAAAGGTGAGGGAGGAAAGGATCTACATGTGCAAAAATATTTATAGCAGGTCTTTTTTGGAAATGGAGAGGAAGTCCATCAATTGGGGAATGGTTAGAAAAGTGGCATACGATTGTAATGGAATACCATTGTGCTATAAGAAATTATAAGAATGATTTCAGAAACAAACTTGGAAAGACATGAACTGATACAGTATGGAGTGAGCAAAACCATGAGAATATTGTACACAGCAACAGCAATCTTCTATGATGATTGATTGTGAATGACCCAACTATTTTCAGCAGTACGATGATCCAAGACAATTCCAAAGGACTCATGATGACAAATGCCATCTACCTGCAGAGAAAGAAGTCATGGAGTCTGAATGCAGATCAAAGAATGCTATTTTCATTTATTTTGTGTATGTATGGTTTTTTCCCTTTTTTGGTGTTTTCTTTCACAACATGACTCATATAGAAATATGTTTTGTTTGATTGCACCTGTATAGTCTATATCAAATTGCTTATCATCTCAGGGAGGGGGAAGAGAAGGAAGGGAGAGAGAGAATTTGGAACTAAAACTTTTTAAAAATGAATGTTAGAAAGTATTTTTGTATGTAATTGAAAAAAACAAAACATTATTAAAAAGACATAGAAAATATTCTGTGCTGCTTTTAGGTAGTTTACCTAATTAAGAGAAGTATGTAGACTTAACAATTGCACAGGATAAGAAATCATGTGTGAATGGGTCAAAATCTATACTTTTGAAGAGAATGCTCATATCACTGAAATCATGGAACCATTATTTTGAAGTATATAAATTATGGTTATGGGGGAATATTGCCAAGCAGTCTTGTGCTAGTTTACAATTAATAACTCTAATCTAAATACTTTTCAAATTATGATAATAAAGTAGCATTAAAAATTCACCCATTTGATACTTAAATAATATTTGCCTGCTACCCAGATCCTAACATGGAATAATTCACAAAAACCTATAGTTTCAACAAGTAGCAAGCAAGAGTGAAGCTGGGCAGAGAAGGGTTAAGGTGGGTAGGGTGCTGGCACAGCTTGAGACCATTAGCTGTAATCAAAGGACAGCACACACACACACACACACACACACACACACACACACACGCACACACACGCAGCAGCAGCAGCAGGAACAGTGGGTTGAGGTGTTTTGCCTGGCTGGATTATAGGAGTCATCTGGACAGAGGCAACTGGGTTTAAATAGTGGCAAGGGAATTTTTCTTTGTTTGATCTTATTTTAAGACCAAAAGGAGGGCCACTGATTGGTTTGAAGTTGGTTTAAAAGACCAAAGGTAGAAATCTCTGCTATAAACAACTTGAACTCTTTTATATTGTAAATGGAGATGTGGGAATGACGTGTTGTATAGAGCCATCTCTTGTGTATTAAGCACATGATCACATTTTACTTCTAAAATTATTTAGGATATTTTTGTGGCTCTGATGCCCAACACTAGCAATTATTCCGTGAAGTCATTCATGTTTTCAGTCCTTTGTATTGTCTCCTCTATCATCTCTGTATAAAGTATTTTCTGCACTCCAAATTCAATGCACTTTCTCCATGGTCTTAAATTATATTTCAGCAACTGCCATTTTCCTTTGTCATTTCAAGATTCATGAGGCAAATAAATTTATATTTCTTTAGTCAGAGAGTGCATTGTAACCAGCACTATTTTAAGAAGATATCAGATCTCTGAAGTCTTTAAATTGGATTTTCTTCTGAGCTGAATATTATATTTTTCCCATTTAATAACTTGTTTAAAATGGATTCCCTGCCCAATATTCAGCATCTAAACCTTGACTTTTCTTGAGCTCTTTCTTTGATGTCTCAAATCCTAGACTCTAATCCTCTGTTCTTTTTGATTTATCTAAATCATTAAGATATGATAAGCTCTGAAATTTCAGAACATTTGCTGCCCAATAGAATTATCTCCAGAGCCAAGCATTCCAAGCCACTCAAAGGAAAGTATGCATTTGTTTCAAAGTTAATGGCACACTTGGGTGTTATTCAATTGGTAAGACACCATTAAGGATAAGGACTAGCCTAAGTTGCATCCTGTTGGGTAGGACACAAATGCCTGGTATTTAAAACAGTTTTCCAATCTGGCTTCCACCTAACTGTCCAGCCTTTTTTGTATTATTTTGCTTCATGGATTCATGTTCCAGTTAAACTGAATTCCTCAGATTTACTTCTCCATCGTCTGCCTCTGCACATTGAATGCTTTGCTTCCTAGGCAAAATACACTTCTTCATTGGCACGTTTTACAATTCTTGTTTCCTTTCAGTGCTTAACTCAAATCCACATTCTTGAAGCCTTCACTGGCTTCTTTTAACAGCTCAAATCTCACCTTCTGAAAGAGGCCTTTCCCAGTCCTCTCAGCTGCTCTCGACTTTCCTTCTCTGCTTACTTGTCATCTACTCTCTGGATGTGCATGGTTATTTACTTATTGTTTCCCATGTTAGACTGTGAACTTCTTGAAGGCAGGGGCTATTTTTTTGCCTTTTATAGCACACTTCAAGACAAGTACTTAATAAATGCTTTTTGTTGCCTTTCCTGTTCTACCCTAGTTGTTAGTGTTTCTACAGTCTTAATTTTCCTTGTACTATGCTTATTTATATATAGTAGAACCTTGGGTTTATGAGTAACCTGGCTGATATATGCTTTGCTGGACAAGGAAAAATTTTTCACAAAATTTGTCTTGCAGGATGAACAACAGCTCGCAATACGAACATCAGAATTTTGTTGAAAAACATTACCCAAATAAAGCTGTGTCAATGAGAGTCATGAATATTTTTGATGATAATGCAATGTCACATTTCCATGACATTCTTAAAAAATATCAGAAACAAGTGTCATTAGATAGATTCTTAGAAGCAAATGTAAAGGGGAAAAAATGAGTTAAAACATGAAAGTGATACTTTCATCATCAAAAAATAAGTGAAGGCAGTAATGTTAGTTTTATTTTTGGTGAAAGTAACAAGAGAAAACACTCCCGACATTAAAATCCCTCATGTTGTCATAAAAGAAGATTCTCCATACAAGCAATAACCCTTCTTCCTCCTCCTCCCTCTCATTGCCAGAGAGATGCCAGCAACAACTCTTTTCAAAGGTAAAGTGCAGGTTAATTTATTTTATTTTTGGTTTGTATTGTGTACTAATCATTGCTATTGTATTTCAGGCACATTACTTACTTAAAACTTACTTAAAGTTATAAATAATTATTTTATATGAATATTTTTTGGGATGTGATACCAATCATCCAACTTTATGTTATTTCCTATGAGAAAATTTGCTTTGCAATACGAAAAAATTGCATGACAAACAAAATCTCAGAACAAATTAAATTTGTAAACTGAGGTTCTACTGTATATGTTTTATTTCCCTCTCTGAAAGAAAGAAAGCTTCTTTGAAGGCAGGGACCCTAATTTTTGTCCCTCTGTCCCCAGCATCTAGACTACAAGCTGCATGGCATAGTGGATAGAAAGTCGTCTCAGGGTCAGCAAGGCCACAGGATAAGTTACACTTCTAACTTGCCTATGTGACCCTGGGCAAGTCATTTAACGGAGTCCAGAAAAGCCTTTGAGATCAATGGTTATGGAGCAGGTACAGATCTGTATTGATAAAGAGAGTTTTCTCATCGGGAGTTCCATTAAAGCCAATAAAATCAAAGGTCCAGACAAAAGAGGAAAAACCTTGGCATCTAGCATAAATAGTGCTTCACCTTCCAGTGTGCATTCAGAGAGGGCTATCACCTCTGGTATGAGGGCATGTTGAGCCCTTTCTAAGTCTGCTCATCTCCTTTTGGTGTCCATCTGATATGACTGACCTGTAGCTCCAAGAATGTAGCATGTGTACTGGACATATCCCAGTAAACCATTTCAGCAGACTGGTTAAACCAAGTTAAGGCAAACCAATAAACCTCAAATCCATGAGTGAGTTAGGGGGATATCTACCTACCCTATGCATGTGAAGACTTCTCCTTGTGGAATGGGTAAATGAGAACAATTTGTTCCAACAGCCATAAGGGTAGCAGAAGCAGGTGCTGTGAAATGCCTAGAGCTTGGTCAGGCATTAAAGATACCAAGATCATCCACTGCATCCCACGCCTCTGACAAATGTCTTGATGTTTATCTTGCCACTGGAGTTGGATGACTCCGGAAGACAAAGTGAGGCTGATGACTGTGCAATTCTGCTTCACTTAAATCCAGAAATCCAAGGAGAAACAACAACAGATGCTTAATAAATGTTTATTCAATTGAATTCTTGAAGACTCCAAAGATAGTATAATATAGGCCTTGGCAGAGACTACCCAATTGGAAAGCCTGAGTGGAGAAGTGAAGGATGATTTTTTGAGAACTGAATTAGCAAAAGTCACAAAGTCTTATCCCTAAGATAATGAATTTCATTGGCCACAGCAACTCATGAAACCATCTACTAAAATACAAAGAAAGGAGTTACGTTCTGTATCAAGTGGAGAGAGTACTCACCATGATGAAATTACAAATATTTTTGAAAAATACTAAGGCAATATATTCTGTGCTCATGTTAATATATGCCTAAGGTTAGAGGTGAACAAGCCATAGACAGTGTGATAGACTTGAGCATCATGGAATTTGTGAGATGTTCTAAAATGTCACATGGAAATCCAAGATATAGTAGTCTCTTTTAAGAAAAAATTTCTATTTATATCACTAGCTATATATATATATATACATATATATATGTATATATATACATATATATATGTATATATATATATATAATATATCACTAATATATCTATATTATATCTTTATATCACCTAGATCTTTCCACAAATCCCTCCCCTCCAAAATCCTTTATAATAAAAAAAAAGCAAATGAAAAACAGAAAGAAGAGAAAAATTCAGCAAAATCAGTTAATATATTGGGGAAAATCTGGAATATGGAAGCTGTCCATTCTTGTGGACTTTCTGATCCTTCCCTTTCCTTCTCTCTTTGCCCCCACACATCCACATTTTAGCAAAGGAGATGAGGAAGATATCTTCTCATATGCGTTCTTTGGAAGCAGACTTATTCATTATAATTTAGCAACCTCCATTTTCAATTGTTTTGTGGTTTTTGTTCTTTTCATTTGTGTTGTGGTCATCCTTATGTCCATTGTTTTCCTTGCTCTGCTTATTTTACTTCGCATGAGTTTATATAAATCTCTCCATGCTTTTTTGTATATATCACATTCATTGGTTTCTATAACTCAATAATATTCTATTACATTCATGTGTCACATTTGTTTAGCCATTCCCCAGTCACTGGGAATTTACTTTGTTTTCAACTCTCTGCTATCACAAAAAGCACCACTATAAATATTTTATTGTATATGAGGCCTCGATTTTGTCAATGACTACCTAAGGGTATGTGCCTAGAAATGAAGTTCTAACACTTTCAAAAGCAGAAAATGGAAAGACTAAGGAACCATCTGGATGCTGATAAGGGAGGTAAACTTCTTTGAGGAGGGCTGTATGGTGAATGAATGCCAGATAGGGAACAGAAGGAGGCAGAAGCAAGCAGCCCTGGGTGGGGATGGGAGAGGGGACTTGTGGCTTCCCGTACCTGTGGCATCACTTTGGGATTGAGTGTGTGATACCGATTGTGTTTTGAACAGTGTCACTATCTTTTCTTTTTAAATTATTATGACTCTTTTTAATTACAGTATGTCTACATTGTGCTAGACACTGGAAACAGAAAAGTGATTATCAACTTTCTGCCTACATTTGAGGAGGCGCTGAGTTTTGTGTCCATATAAACAAGGTAAAATGGGATAAGTTCAAAGATGAGGACCAGATTTCCCATTTAGGACATCATTGCTTCCCATCATGCAACTTCAAAAACCATTACATGTAATAGATCCTTCACTTAATAAATCTCTAAAAATATTCTTTAGTATAAGTTCTGAAAAGCCAATCTATTTACACTTCAGTCCAATTGAAAAATAATATTTTGAAATGTAAATTTAATCTGGAAAACATCATTGGTCAGTTGATGCTATCTTAATATCTAGGTACCTTAGTGTCCCTGTCTCTAAGAGAGGAGTGAATATTCCTACTACCTCTTTATCTGAAAGGGCTTATTAATGTGTAAAGATAGTAGTCCTAGACTGCCTTGATTTTAATGAGCTTGGACTTTTACTTAGAATAGTTTCTGCCTAGTATTGGTTCCCCCAACTTCACATGCAGATGTGGCATCACTGCCAGATGAGTCTTTGCTGGCCTTGGTCCTAAAAGTCACTTCTAGCTTCTCACGGCATCAGTATATGGCTGATGGCCAAACATCATGGGCTCATTTCCTGGACTCTCAGAAGCCTCAATGGCCAAATGGCTCAAACTCCTGACCTTTTGAAACTCGTAAGACTGTATGTAGCCTTTCATTCTTCTATCTAAAATGAAAGAACAAATGCTGAGGCAGGTAAAGAAATGAATTCTCTATTCCTGGGTCTATAGTTAGCCTCTGAGGGAGAGTGCCCAAGGCCAGCACTGTCTCTCACCAAATCCTCTGTCAGAAAAAGGGTCAAATCGAGAGGCACTGGAGTAAATGCTGTGGAATTGTTTCAAAACCAAATTCCAGGTAATTTATTTAGTATTTAAATATCTACTTTATGACTATTTGGCAAAAATGTGACTAATCATAGAAGTCAGCTTTTAAAGAACTGGTTCAGATCACAGTGGGAATACTGTACTCCTCCCAAAGTAACTTCTCCGATTAGAAAGAGGCAATATTTTTTCTCTCTAATCTTGACCTATGTTTAAATCTGGCTTTACAATGTTATATGGGTATAAAAGTAATAACTCCATGTGTATGTGGAGACTTCATTTTTGTCACTGGCTTTATGTTTGTCAGTGAATGCCTAGTAGTGAAGATCTGATACTTTCAAAAGTCGAAAGCACAAACACTAAATAGTGTCCTGGATGCTGTCAAAGGAGGTAAACTTCTTTGAGCAGGGCTATATGGTATATGAATATAGGTTACAGAACTCTAGGTTCCTAATCTGAAAATTGAGGACACTACCACTTGTGTTACCTATCTGTTGGGGTTATTGTAAACAAAAGTGCTTTGGAAAACTTAAATGCTAAGTTTGTTATCGGAGATCTTAACATAATTTCTCTTTTGAGATTTTGTTGTAGACTGGTAAAGGAAAGACAGGAATTTCTTAGAAAAAGAGGAAATTCTTCAAAAAGAAAGAAAGAAAAGAAACCAATTATTCCATTGAAATTTAAATAGAAAATAAGCTTGGTATTGGTAGGGGAATTTTTACTGTAAAGATGGCAATGAAGACACAGAGATATTTTTGTGACCAGGAGATGTCAAACAGGATTTGCTATGACTTCAACTTTAGGAATAGCGTGCCTTTTAATTTTTAAGTGGCTGGAAGAAAAGCAAATTCAACTGCTAGGGGAGGAGCAATGTTTCGTTCACCTCATTTACTCATTTAGACTCACATTGAATGAAATATTTTAGCTTTTTAAATTTACCTCACTTAGAGGTTAGTTCTTTCAAATTAACCAATCAAGTAAATAAGCATTTATTAAGCACCTACTATATTCTAAGCATTGTGGTAGACCCTAAGGATACATTTGACAAAAGAAAATAACTCCCTGCCTTTAAGAACTTATATTCTCCCTAGTAAAACAGCATGCACATATATTTTGTTTTGTCTCACAGACTGGATTGTTTTGACTGGACTTTAATGATCAGCTCCTTTCCTGTAATTTATAGTCTTAGAGAATGACTTGGTAAACTGAAAGATTAAATGACTTATCCAGGATCACACAGTCAATATATATAATTATGAATAAGAACTTGAAATCAGGTCTTTCTGACCTGGGGCCAGCTCTCTATCCACTGTGTCATTCTGCCTCTCATGCATATATAAAGTTATGCAGAATAAGTATGAAATGAAGAAAATCCAATTTAGGGAAGGAGGACACTAGCTATTTGGTGCTACTTCTTGGAGCAGAAGTGTAGAGAGAGTATATATTCCAGGAACAGGAAATGGCCAGGTCAAAGAGAAGATTGAGTGTTGTGTATGGACAATATCAAGATCACTGACTAGACTGTGGGGTGCAGAAAAAGGAGTTATGGGTAATTAGGCTGAAGAAGCTAGTTGGGATAAGATTGTAAAGGGATTTAAAAGCCAAATAGAGGCATTTATAGTTTAGCTGAGAAGCAATAGGGAGTCACTTTATTGAATAAGGGAATACAGTTAGACCTACAGTTTGATCAGACTCACACTTTAGAAATAACACTTTGGTAGTTATGGGAGGGATCAGTTAGAGTGAGGAGGAGCTTGAGGCAGGAGGAGTCTATGAAAGAAGTGATGAGGGTCTGAGTTGAGGTGGTGGTACACATACGAGTGCTGAAAATAGTCAGAAGTGAGAGACATGGAGGTAGAAATGGCAACCTTTGGCAATTGATCGGATTTGTGGAGTGAAGGAGAGTGAGGAGTGAGAATGATGCTAAGATTGTAAATCTGGGAAACTATAAGAATGGAGAGACCCTTAACAGAAATGAGGAAGTTCATATAGGGAAAGGTTTGGGGGAGAGGAGGAAGATATTGAGTGTTGTTTTGAACACTGTTTGACTTGTCTTTGACTCATCTATGTTGAAGTGACCAATAGGTAGTTAGGACCAGGACTGAGAGGAGCGACCAGGGGTGTGTATATAGATCTGGGAATCATCTGTATAGAGTTGAGAATCAAACACATGGGGCAGTGATGAAATAACCAAGTGAAAGAATGCAGAGAGGAGAGAAGGTGCAGGGGAGACATAGCCATAGTTGATGCACCACAGCTGCCATGATGTGGCAGCAAAGGAGAGTGAGAAGCAATTAAAAAGGCAAGAGAAAAGCCAGGTAGTACCATGATAAATCAGAGAAAAGAGAGAATCTAAGAGGAAATGGTAATTAAGTGTAAAATGTAGCAGAGAGGTCAAACGGGATAAGAACTGAAAAAAAGACCATTGGATTTGGCCATAGAAGAACACACTAGTAACTTTGGAGAGAGCAGTTTCAGTTGAGTCATGAGGCTGGAAACTGGATTGCCAAGGGCTGAGAAGTGAGGGAGTCGCTTCAAGTCTTGGCTCAAAACACCTTCTTCTACATGAAACTTTTCCTGATTCCTTCAATTACTGGGATCCTTCCTCTTTAAACCAAACCATATGTGTGTATTCACACATACACATGCATACACACACACACACACACACACATACACACTTAAATGTACACGTCATCTCCTTCAATTAAATGTAAGACACTTGAGGGAAGAGCTGTTTTATTTTATTTTTTTAGTTTTGCCTTTGTACTGTGAATAGAATACTGAACCATAACCTCAAACACTAGCAGTGTGAACCCAGGAAAATCGTTTAACTTCTCTCAGTTTCAGTTTCCTCATCTGTAAAATAATAACTACTTCACAGGGCTGTTGCAAAAATAAAATGAGATATTTGTATTTTGCAAACTTTAAAGTATTATATAAATGTTAGCTATCATTATGTCTCCAGCTCTTAGAACTTTGTAGGTACAGTAAAAACACTGCAATTCATAACATATAATAGTCTCAAATCAGAACCAAGGTGTTTCTAGCTGTGTTTGTTGGTGTTGTGTGGTATGATGGCATGCAGAGTGGAAAGTGTGCATTTTTTTTGTGCTCAGAAGCAAAGCTACAGGGAAGTTGTGTCATGCAACGTGGGCAAGAGTTCCAGAAACACCTCAGATTCATTGCCTGTTTGATTTTGATTAATTTTTGGTGGTTGCACTTCAGAAACCTTTTACTGTTGCAAATTTTCCTTGACCTCCACATTCCATTATGTGACCCCATGTGGGATAACAACCCACAGTTTAAGAAGTGCTGCAGTACTATACTATTGTAATTTCAGTGCATTCATTTTCCATGTATAAAAAAGAATTTGAACAAATATACAAGGTTGTTTTTTGTTGTTGTTGGCAGTCAGTCAAAAAAGCATTTATGTGTCAGACACTGTACTGAGCCCTGGGAATGTAAATATGCAGGAGAGTCTTCTTTCAAGGCTCTTACAGTCTAACCAAGTAAGACAACATATGAGAAAGCAAGCTGAAAGTGGGATGGGAAAAATGGAAGGTACCACATGTCAGGGCATGGTAAATAAAGACCAGAGTGCAGTCTGGGAAGGGAGAAGACAGAGGTGACCTGGGAGGAGTTTTCTGTCCTCCAGTCAGGAGAGGTGGCAAGCAGAGAAGGAGGCTACTTCCAACATTTGAATGAGAGGGCCTTAGTAAACTTCCCGGTCAAAGAGGTTTCTGAGGGCTTGGCAGAGGAGGTCCTCAGTGCAGCCTGGAGAGGAAGGCATAAAAGTCATTTTTAGATGACAAACTATCATTTCAGAGTATGATAGATGTTTGTAATAGATCTATAACCCCATCATTCTAAGTGTCAGATGGGGAGAGGATGAAGGGACCTTAGAAATCAACTTCAACCCCTGTTTTTCACATGAATTGACCAAGGTCACGTAGCTAGTTGAGCAGGCACTAGGAACTATTTTCCTCATTCCTTCTGTAGGGCCCTCTCCACTGCTCCCTGTCTTTGAAGAACATGAAATCTACATTAGGGTCAGTGTATACAAAGGAAAAAAGCATGATCCAGTAGAAAAAGACTTATGAGAGGAGGTCTTGGGTCTGAATTCTGCCTGTAGTACTTAGTAGCTGTGTGACTCTTGTGTGCCTTCTGGACCTCATTTTCCTCATCTGTACAATGGGAATAATAGTACCTATAGTTGCTTCCTCACAGGAGGTGTGGTGAGGAAAAAAAAGAGATCATGTATGTAAAGTTCTCTATAGATGCTATTATTATACACCTTGATTTATTCTCTTGTGTTAACTGTGGCCTAAGGGAGCTGTCTCCAAAGAGGAATTCTAATTAGAACACATGCAGAAGAAGCAACTGAAAATGTATAACACTGAGGAGAAATTAGAATGGAGATTGCAAAGGAGAACAAAGAAAAACCTGCAAAACCCCAGAACATTTCTAAGGAAGTACTGAGGGAACATGAGTTTTTACCAGGTAGACATTAATGAATTTGCTGATAAGCTTTGGTGTGCTTTCTTTCGGTTTTATTTTCCTATATGGTACCCTCCATCCTGCTGCCATTGAAATGATTGATTGATTTCAAAAATCAAGTTATTTGGTTCCCTTTTAAAGAATTCAAATTCTCATCAAGGGAAAAAAACCAAAAACCCAGCACTTTGAAATATAGATGACTGAAGGGAAGTATTTTTGGAATTGTCAGATATGTGTCTGACTGCTGAAAGATTCTACTTCTCTTTTGGATATCACAGTAACTAAGGCAACAAGAGGAAGCACACTGATTTGGGGTTTCTCTTGAATTCTCAAGGGTCTTCTCAATCACCCAGTATTTAGGAAACACTTACAGTGTGCCCCCATACTGTGAGGGAAGCTGTAAGGTATAAGATCCAATTTCTGTCCAGTCTAGCTGAGCAGAGAGAACTAAAGCACAGGAAACAGTTCAGGTCCAAACTGTATGTGCTAGTGTGAGTGCAGGAGAGCTGGCCATAGGCCTCCATCCTAGAAGCCTGTTTATAGACCACACCCATCCAGACTAAGGTGCAAATGACTGAAAATACTTGCAAATGCTACCTAGGGTAAAGGAAAAAAAGAAAGAGGGAAGAACTTTAGGGAAAATTGCCTCTTTCATGATTTTGTGCTCATTTGCTGAGGCCACAGACACACTCAGGGTCGCAAAGCAGAAAGGGTAGTGTTGGTATTACAGAAAGAGTAGAAAGAGTACAGAAAGAGTAAATTTGAACTCAAGATATGTCTTTGCTTTTTATTAATCACATGACCTTGAATAAGTCACTTGGTTACAGAATCTCATGGTTCCAAGGGACCTAAGAAGCTGTTGAGTTCGACAAGAATGCTCCCTACAGCCTAATGCCCAACAGTGCTATACTGCTTAACTCCTTGACGGTGTGAACTCTCTTCTGCCTCTTTTTGTATCCCCAGTGCTTAACACTGTGCCTGGTACACAGTAGACATTTAAAAAAATGGTTATTGATTCATTGGTCAGTTGATAGTGCTTAAACATTTGCAAAATGCTTTATAGACATTATCTTGTCTGATCTTAACAGCAACTCTGTAAGGCAAGAAGCTAGGTGGCTCAGTGGACACAGTGCTGGGCCTGGAATCAGGAAGACCTGAATTCAAATGTGATGTGAGATATTTATTAGCTGTATGACCCTGGGCAAGTCACTTAACCTCTGTTTGCTGTAGTCCCCTGGAAAGGGAAATGGAAAATCACTCCAGTATCTTTGCCAGGAAAACTCTATGAGGTCAGAAAGAGTTGGATGTGACTCTACAACAACAGTTTTACAGATGGAAAAAAATAAGATTGGTAAAATTAAATTTTTACATAAAAAATAAATTTTTACAAAAAAATAAATTTACATAAAAAATATGTAAAATTTGAACCCAGAGCTTCCTGATCACAAGGCCCACACTCTATGCATAATAACATATTACCTGACAAATACCCACCCATTCTTTGCTTAAAGATTTCCAGAGAGGAGGGGCAGAGCCAAGATGGCGGAGTAGAAAGACTCACCTATGCTAGGTCCGAACCCACAGCCCATAGATTTCCTGTAAAAAGAACTCCTGACAAATTCTGGAGCAGTGGAGGCCGCGCAGCAACACAGTGAAGGAGATTTGTGTTGCAGAGAGCCCTGAAGAACCGACCACAAAGGTAACCGGGACACGGGAGCGGAGCCCTGCCCGGCCGAGCGCTCCCCTCCCCCGCCCCGGCCACGAGGCACTGAGAGGAGCGAGCAGAGCCCTGCAGGCGACAGGGACCTGGATCTCCGGCAGCTGCGAAGGTCCCTCCACCCACAGACTCACAGGTCAGTGAGAGAGACGGGCTGAGAGGGGAGCGGGGGTTCTCCGGGACTCGGACCCCCTGGGAAGCGGCCACTCCGGCAGAGGCTGAGGCAGCTTGGCCAGAGACTCCCAGAGCGGGCAGGAGCTCCACCCCAGCTCCACTACAAAGGATCTCTGTATAAACCCCCTGAGGGA
>CM053773.1:10460853-10486490 GCA_028658325.1 Potorous gilbertii | reverse complement strand
AGGTCTAAAACCAAGAATCACCTACCCAGCAAAACTGAGTATAATACTTCAGGGGAAAATATGGTCTTTCAATGAAACTGAGGACTTCCAAGCATTCTTGATGAAAAGACCAGAGCTGAAAATAAAATTTGACTTTAAGATTTCCAGAGAGGTGAAATCTCAGGGACCTCATTGCACTCTTGAGTAGTTCTGAATTTTAGGAAGTTGTTCTCTTCTTACACTGCTCTCTAGTCTGGCTCTTTAAGCTTCTTCCCCACCCTACCCTTCCCTGTTGTGATGTCTGGGACTGAGCAGAGCAAGTCAAATCTCTGCATCTCAGCTTCCTCATCATGGGGTTTTTGTGAGGAAACTGAAAATAACTCTACACGAGCTGCTTTTATTCAATGATTCCTTGTATAAGGATGTTGTCAGAATTAAAAAGTAAGGTCAAAAAAGGTGGAAGTTTAGATGATTTCTAAGATCCCTTTCATCTCTAAATTCTAGTATCTTTTAGCTTGATTGTAATGCAACAAAAACTACCAGTCATTCATGTGGTAAGTAGATCAATTCTTTTTAAAAAATTTATTTTATTTATAATTTATGGAATAAAATATGCATTTCAGTGACATGGTATAATAAAAATGATTACACATGAAATTGCAAATTTATTATGTACAACTTGCTATTCCTTTTAAATATATAATAAAGTTATCATGTAAATTTTTTCTTCCCTCCCCTGACCCTGCCTCAGAGATGGCTGCCATTAGACACAAATAGGTATATGTATGTAAAATTATTCCATTCATACTTCCATTTATCAGTTCTTTCTCTGGATGCAGATAGTGTCTCTCTTCATATGTCCTTTATTTTTAATTTGTGTACTTAAAATAGTCAAAATGATTTAGTGGCTCAAAGTCGTTCTTAAAACAATATTGCTCTTACTATACAATGTGTCTCTTGGATCCGCTCACTTTGCTCTTTGTCATTTTGTGCAAGTTTTCCCTTGCCTTTGAAATCAGGGAAGGAAAAGCATTTATCCAGCACTTACTGTATGTCAGGCACATCACTAAGTCTTTAGAAATATTATTTCATTTGGTCCTCCCAATAATTGAGGAAGTTAGTCCTGTCATTATATCAACATTTTACAGCTGAAGAAACTGAGGCAGGAGGAAATTAAATGACTTACCTAAGCACACACTGCTAGTAAGTATCTGAAACTGGATTTAAACTCAGGTTTTCCTGGTCTAGCATTCCATTTGTTGCACCATCTAACTGCCTCTAAGGCCGGCAATGAAAAAGTTTGAGAAGGTAAGGGAAGGGAATTCATTCAAGATATAAAGGAGGATCTAAGATTCATGAAAGACAGCAAGGCACAGTAGAGACAGCTGCCTCTAGAGTCAGGATGCTGTTTCTGACACATACTAGAGGGAAATAATTTAATCTCATCACCATTCCCCTTCATCCCCTATTATTTAAGACTCTGATTTGCTGATCTTCATCTTTGGAGGGAGTTTCCGTACCAGGGAGTTCCCCAAACTAATGAGGAGAAAAGTGATCCACAGTGTTGAATATTACAAATTTCTCATTGCTTCTTGGAGTTCCTGCTGAGCTGTTCAGGGCTGGCACAGAAATGCCTCTTTACACTGCCTGTATTCATCCAACCACAATTCACAAGATCACAGTTTCATGTGGAAGGAAACTTAGAAGCTATCTAATTTCCACCCCTACATTTTATAGACAGAGAAATGGAGTCCCAGAGTTTAAGGGACTCTCCTAGAGACACACAGCTCTTAAGTTTTGGAGGCAGAATTAGCTGTCTTAAAAAGTCTATCTGGTAGAAAGCAGACTAGACAAGGAAAGACCCCTCAAAGTCTCTCTGTGATTGATGTATCTTAAGAGTCAATCAGGGAACTGAGGCTCAGATGGTGAAGTGACTTTGTTAAATTGGGAACAAGGGGAAAGGTGGTGTAAAAACACAAATGACCTTCAACCCTGACTTATGGAGCCAGGTGTAAAAAGAGAACTTTCCTACCTAAGAAGTCTGTATTTGGATATTTGAGGGATTTTGCCCATTTGAAAGGCTCTTTAGAATATACTCTCCCTTGAAAGATTAGAACCTTTGATAATTAAAAACAAAGAAAGAAAAATAGGCTGTGGGGAAAAGAATTCAGTAATACCAAGAAATAGAGGAATGAGAAAGAAAACAAAGGAAAATTCAAACACTGATTTTTGTGCCAGTACCTACAGGGACCCATCTGACAAAGACTGAGATAAGGCTGATGGCAAAACATGTTACGGAAGAGAGGAGTTTCTGCAGACAAGTTACGGGCCTACTGACAAAGAAAGAACAGATGAGGTGAAACAAGAAATTCTATAACTGAGTTTATGTTTTGTTATGTTCAGTAGTTTCAGTTATAGCTGACTCTCATTTGGTGTTTTCTTGGCAATGATATTGTAGTGGTGGGCCATTTCCTTCTCCAGCTCATTTTACAGATGAGGAAACCAGGCAAATAGGGTTAAGTGACTTGCCCAGGGTCACACAGCTAATAAGTGTCTGAGGCTGGATTTGAACTAAGGGAGATAAGTCATCTGATTCCAGGCCCTACATTGTATGCGGTGCACCACCTAGCTGCCCTTGAAATAATAGTGGTTCACATTTACATAGTAAATAGTCTGTGCCAGGCACTATGCTAAGTGCTTTACAATTATTATGTCATTTGTTTGTCACATCAACCCTAGGAGGTAGTTTCTTTTACTATCTTTATTTTTCAGATGAGGAAACTGAGGCAAACAAAGACTATGTGCTTTGCCCAGAGTCACAGAGCTAGTATGAGTTTGAGACTAGATTTGAATTCAGGTTTGCATTCTATCCACTGTATCATCTAGCTGCCCTCTAAAAATGAGTTAGGTATTGGAATGGAAGCAAGCTATAGGACCGAATTCTATGTTGGATGACCCGGGTTCAAATTCTGGTTTTATGATTATACAGTAGAACTTGTTCATGTCATTGAATTTCACTAGGCTTCACTTTCTCCCTTTGCAAAATGAAGATAATGGATTAAAATGACTTCTGTGGTTCCCTCTTGCTAAATAGTATGATGATGTTATTGAACATCACAAGCAGCATAAGAATTATATCTAACCATTTTTGGCCTGTGAAGAAAGAAATCTGGATATTTCAGGAAGCCTAGAGATCACACAACTAGAAAGGTCTTTGGAGAGATTTTTGGAAAACTTCCTTTGGGTTTCTGGGAGAAGAAAGCCATGTTTGTTGCCTTTCGTCTCTTATACAAGCCAGATAGGGGTTGGGTAACCCCAAGAACATCCAAGGAGATGCCTTCTTGGAAGAGAAGGGCAACTGATGCCATTTTTTCATGTTGCTGGACTGATGAGAATGTAGTCCCTCTGGAAGACTGGGATAGAACTGCTGTTTCGGTGTTCAGGTTGTTCTTGTGTTCCACCTTCCCTCTCCTGCCCTCCTTTTTCTAAGATCTGAAATTTAATGAGAAGAAATATGGAAAAGCATTGGGATCAATTTCTCACCTTTGTATTCCCAGGAGTGAGGGTGAGCTCCACTTACTTCCACGATAGTGTCTGCGTAGTAAAAAATGGGGTTAGCTAGATAATGGGGGCAGGAAATCACATAAGGGAACATCTGACACATAGCCACGAGCGTGCACTGGGGTCAACAGTCTGATGGAGGGAAGATAGCAAGAGCAAACTATTTTATCAGTCGTCCTGGGATTTAAAGGTACCTCTTTCACTGCCCAAACACTGTAAGCTGGATCAGCTTCAGTTCACAGTATCAGAGTCTGATAACTCTCCTGTTCACACAAGGTAGCTTGCTAATCCTAATAGAGGTCACCACCAAAGAGTTTACCAACTTAGAGTTTCAGTCCTGTTCTAAACTCCACCCTAGCAAGATGCTGGGGATAAATCTCATGGCTTGGCAGTGTCAGATCACTGGGGCTCCTCTCCTCTTGCTTCCTTTCCTTGTAAGGCCAATTTGTTTGCTATATGTCCACTAATTAAAGCCAGACTTCATTTACCCCTAAAATGTTTTGAATGAAGAAGATTAATGGGAGAGTAACCTTTCTCCAAAAAAGGGATCTGAAGAGGGACAGACCCCCTTCCAGTCGACTTAGTTTCAAGGGAGGTGATCTTGAAGTCTTGGTGAAATGACCAGTGCCAGTTTAAAAAAAAAAAAGAAGAAAAGACAGAAGACACTTGGTCCCCAAACTGGGAAGTGTGAGCAGAATGTTTCAGAGTCTTAAGACAGCAGCCACCCAGGAAGGCTCCCCCATGATCTGGAGTGACAGATGAGCTGTAAGTGAGCTTGTCTGGCCAAATTAGGAAAAGGTTAAGGCCACCCTATATTTGCCTCTTTTGTGTGAGGCTCTGTGTGTGTGCATGATGTTATTTATAAGATTGGTCCGAATTATTTGTGACTGAATTTATCTTTTTTCATCTTTTCATTTTTATCATGAGCTTAACTGTCTTCAACAAATCTACACATTTCCATATATAAAA
This sequence comes from Potorous gilbertii, assembly GCA_028658325.1. Lineage (NCBI taxonomy): Eukaryota > Metazoa > Chordata > Mammalia > Diprotodontia > Potoroidae > Potorous > Potorous gilbertii. The sequence continues at coordinate 10,481,981 of CM053773.1, read as the reverse complement.
AACAAAAATAAGGATTGATCTACATGAACTTCTCTTCATATAGCTTTTTAAAAATATATCTATTAAATTTAACAAGGTAGTAACAGAATTGTACCATGTGCGCTCCCTTCTAAACTTGGTTTTGCTTCTGTGTATTGTCTTAATGTTTTATTGATGCTCTTTCTTTTACTTTGGGGTTGGCCAGCTTTAAACTATGTTATAAGGAAAAGCCAATGACCATATTGACCTTTTCTTCCCCAGGTTTGGCATTTGAAGATATAAATCAGGATTTGTGAGTTGCCTAAAGCCTTAGGGGACAGCTTTTGGAAATAACAAAAGTAGCAATAGCTAGTGGTGTTAAGACTTAGGATGACAACTGCTGTTGATTAAGCTAGGAAGAATTAATTAGTCAGCATGTTCTTGCAGAAAACACAATCAGGACTCTCTTTTATCATTCTGAGGGAGGAGGGCTCAGAGAAGGGAAGGGAGATTCATATTTTGGTCACATGCCAGTATTTTAGAGGTCAACTCACTTTTTTCCGAGGCAGGATGAAGGCTTTTAAGAAGTGTACAACAGTGGTCAGACTGATGAATCCATTTGGAGACACTGAAATGATGTAATAACTACAACAATGTTATTTTTACAGCATTAGAAAAGAGGAGAACAAGTCCTGGCTGCCAAACTCCTTGGCTGCATCGATCCTCAATAAATCCTAACCAATTTACAAAACTCCAGTCCCATGACTTGTGGAGGGGCAGGCTCTCCCTGGATTGAAGATCCATTACCTTGACTTGGGAGGAGCATTTGAATAAAAGCTGCTGGGATATCATTTTGAAGAAGGGAAATCCAAAACATTTCTTTTTACGTTTTTAAAGCCACCAACTTCTTTGAGGGCAGGATGTCTGTTTTTTAAGGTGAGAAAGGCTGATATCCCAGAGGAGGAGAGTGGAGGATCTGATGGGTTAGAGTCAGGTGAAAACTAGTCAAGGTTTTTAGCTTCTGAACACAACTGCTATATAAATTTAAGAGCCTATGTTATTGAGAGGCAGCTTTAAGTAAGGGATGAAAGACTGGTCTTAGAGTCAGCAAAGTTCAAGCTCTGTTCTGAAGTATACTGGTTGTGTGACCTTGGGCAAGTCAAAGTCTCATTGTGACGAAGTTTCTCTGGGGCTTTGAATCATCAGCAAAGTTCCCTCTGGCATTGGTGAGGGGAGTGCCTACTCTGGGAGTTACCTGTGAAAATCCAGACTTTTCTTAGCATCCAAGAAACAAACAAAAAACTATCTTTGTAAGCGGCAGCAGGATTGAACGTTCAACTTGGAGCTGGTAAGATCCAGTTTTAAATCAGTCTTTTGACACTAACAATTTGAAGCATGAGAAAGTCAATGCTCTGGTCTTAGACAAATCTCAAAGACCATAATTTATAAAGAACTGACATTGATGGTGATTGGTTATCTGTACAACAAGGAATGTTCTCACATTGTATACATTTTATTTCAGTCAACAAACACATAGGTAGCCAAAACCCTGGGTTCCTGGTCTACAGCTTACTTTAGACCTTTGACCATTTACCTTCTCTGAAACTCAGTTTCTTTGGCAATAACATGGGCATAATGGTAATTGTATGACATACACCCAATCTTTTTAAACCTTAAAGATGTATATGAATATGAGTTATTTATAATTTATTAAGCACTCAGTATGTGTGAAGGACTGTGCTAGATCCTGGGATATAGAGATGAATAATATATGAGTCCTACCCTTAAAGAAGCTTGTAATCTATTTGGGGAAATAAAACAGACACATAAATAAGTATAAACCGGATAGAATATGTGTATAAAAAAGGTAGAGAAAATATGTGAGAGACCAGAGGAGGATACTACTTCTGCGGTGGGGACCTGGAATATCATGATGCAGTGGGCAGTGTCTAAGCTCGACTCTGAATGAGGGGGAGGGCTCCAACAGGTAGAGATGGGTGTACGTTCAAATCTAGGGCACAGCACCAGCAAACTCACTTGGGCATTTCCATTGACTGATGGCATCATATAGAAGCTCCTGGCAGTGATGAAGTGAGATCTGAATGAAGGCTGAGTAGCACAACTGAAGTGCTTCATTTTTTGTTCCCACATAGGCAGTTCTGCACCCCTCTATCTAACTAATGTTTTCATTATTAACTAAAACTCCAACCAACTTTCCCTCCCCAGAGCCCTCTTCTTACAGGTTGCAGGGCAAACTCTTCGTTTAGCGAGAGCATGGAATGGAATGGAATTCTGGGAAGTCCAGAGGCCCAGCTTGCCCCAAGAGCATCAGAAAACCTTCAAATCAGGTAACTCCTGCAACAGTTTTCTTTACATTGTGCACTCTTCAAACAATGCTTGGCACATAGTCAGTACTTAATAAATGCTCACTGATTAGATTTGATTTGGGGGAAGTTCCTTGGCTGTGTGTCAGAAAGGAAAGCTGAACATCCTTGGGATATTAAGTCCAAAGTCCTGATGATATCATTCGTTCCAGTTGTATCTGACTCTTCATGACACAATTTAGGGCTGTCTTTGCAAAGATAGTGGAGTGGTTTGCCATTTCCTTCTCCAGATTATTTTGCAGATGAGGAAACTGAGGCAAATAAGGTTAAGGGACTTGCCCAAGGTCACACAGCTAATACATATCTGAGACTGGATTTGAACTAAGAGGGAGGAGTATTCCTGATTCCAATCCAGCACTCTATTGGGCCAAATGCAATCTCTATATATCATCTATATCTATTATGTATGTGTATCTATCTATCATCTATCTATCAATGTTTGGCCTAATGAGGAATATAAGAACCACAGAGTTTCAAGTCCTGGCTGTATATGTCAAGAAACTTTGCCTGGGATCACCACTTACTGATTGCCAGAGGCATAATTTTCACTCAGACTTCCTGCCTTTAAGTTCTGCTACTCTGCTGCCTCTTATAACACAGTATTATCAGTTCTCTCCACTAAGTGTTCGCTCCTCCCAACTGTAGAGTCTGTGTGATCAGGATTGGATGGAAATGCAGCCATGGACCTGAAGCTGAACCAGCTCCCCACCTCTACTGGGGAAGCAGATCATCAATGACAGACTAACATGCTCTGGGATAATGAAGCACTCTCTTTATTGCCACTAAGAACGAAGCCTCTGACTCAGCAGACCTCTAAAAGGAGGCAGTTCTACCCCTACCTTCTCTTCCCACCTGTAGATCATGTCAGAACTATTCAAAGACCTGCTGCCCTTCCCCCACCTCAGCTAGATATTATCTGTGAGCATGTGGCTGCTAAATTATACCTGTTGATTTTGGCAAACCTCAAACTATATTTCCAAGTCATGGCTGCTTTTTTTGCCTTGCGCTTTTTTCTCTGAGCATAGGTGACCGAACAGTGATCATGATCTGGAAGGTCCTAGTCTTGAGGGCAGCCTTATAATTTCAGGTCATCAGAGATCCTAGATCATTAGATTAGAGCTGATTGTCAGTGCAGTTGACCACTGACATAGAGGGAGGAACTCAGGCCTGTTTTGGTAGAGGACAGAGATTTAAGGTGAAATATAAAATACCTACTTTTGAGAGTACTGCAAACTGCATCGTATCTTGATATTTTATTGATATTTTGATCGTTGATATTGGTTTGATACTTTATTAATTTGATACTTTATTAATTGATAATTTTGATAATTGATATTTCATGATATGACATCATCATATTTTGGTATGTTAATTATCAACCTTCTAGGAGAGTATATTAGTAGACATGTTGTTGCTGTTGCGTATTAAATTTTCTATCAATGCACAATTGTGTGTCGTGTGTGTTATGCATAGTTTTGGGATGAAGTCAATAGCTACACACTACATGATCTATGCTATCTATACATTAAGTACTTTTCTACTCCTCCATTTGGGGAGACCAACCCTAGGCTTGAACCAAATCCCAGGCTTTAAATCATTTCCCCCTGAGGCACCAGGAATGGAGTAGAAAGAGCCAAAGAATATGAGAAAAGGAGCCTCTCATTAAAAGCCAATCTGCTCCACGACTGAACGCAGTTCGCCTACTTTCCTGGATCCAGAGCTGAGTCCTACCCTTTGTTGGAATTGCAAAGGGATTGGATGCCATGTTTCAGCTCCTTGCCCTCAGCCCTGGCTGTTATTGTTAAATATACTTCTCAAAGACAAGGACTGTGAATGCCATTGCATTTGTAAATTGCCCCATCTTTCCTCCACCCTAGCCAATATGTGGCACAGGTCTTTTGTTGGTTTGTTTTTCTACATGGACGTTGCTTCGCTGTTGAGTGAGAGAACAAATATAGACATGCTCAGTTCCACAGGGGTCCCACAGTTGAGTTTCATGGGATATTCAGTCCTGGACAGAATAAGTCAATCATTCCAAAGGAAGGAGAAAAATGAAAATGAAATGTTGAAACATTTCTTCCCCCACATCTATCCTAAACTCACGCGAAGAGCATGTGGTATTCCGAGTGCTCTCACTTTTTGAGTATGAGTGTTATCACATTCCAGTCAATACTTAGAAAACTGAATAGGATCTGAGAACATGAAGATGAAAATGTTGGATGCTCAGCAACTTGTTTTCCTTTGAGAAGCAATTACCTCATTCCTGCCTTTCATTAAATCTGTCTCAGTTTGGAAGAAGGGCACGTAGTGGTGGGGGGAATGAGGAGGAGGAAAAAGGCTGGCATGTGACTATGCAGTGTAAAACAGCAGATGTGTACCAGGGACTCTGGTACCATTCTGTCTGCACTTAATAAATGCAAATAATTAGGGATAAAGACAGGTTTAAGGTTTGCATAATGATGTAGAAGAAAGAAGGGGCAGAAATCCCCCAATAGCTAAACTGATATGGGTCCTTATTCTAACTTGATCTGCAGTACAGGTTTATCTCACTTCACACATAAGGTATATTCCTTAAAAGAGTTGTGTGAATCAAAACCCACTTTAAATGTACCAGGGGAGCTTGTTATTTAAAAGAGCCCTTTATCCAACAATTGCCCATTTTCTAAGTTGACCTGTTTGTGATTAAATGAGAGAATGCCTGTGGAAGTGCTTTGATAACTGAAAACCTCCAGACAAATGTAAACCTTTGTTATTTACAGCAAGGTTGGATCTTTCACCACTAGATTTCTTAGAGTTAAAAAATCTTATTGAGGCCTCTCCGTCTTCCTTCTCCAAGAAACCATTCGACAGGATCTCAAACGAATCTAGCAATATAGAGGAGGCTGCTGTAGCCCAGATTCTAATTTGCTCAGATGATAGGCAGGCTTTTCCCCAATCCCTTCTGAACTCCTCACTGCCTCAGTATGGACTTGAATTTGTGGTTAAGTCCCTCTTTGCAGTAGAACAGCCGTTCTCACCTTCCTTTTCTTTCTTTCTTTCTTTTTTTTTTTTTTTGGAGCATCAACCAGCTGGCAGCCATCTTCATTTTCCAATATGATCTCTCCAACCATGATCTGATTATTTTTTCTTTTTGGAAACTTACAATATTAAAAGCTATAAGCAAACTACTTCTCAGCCTTCAATGGCTTCCAGGTTTACTTCCCTTGGCCCTGAGTCACTAGCATGTAATTGGTGTCTTCCTTTTTCCAGTTCCAGAGAATTTGCTTTTCCCTGCGGCTTTAGGAAGCCTCCCCTCTTGGAGCTATGATCCCAGCTACGGTTAATGGTCAGCAGAAGCTCCTCCCACTCCATCTCTTTCATCTTCTTTATGGTTGAAGATTTTTTAGAGGAAAATAAATATTCCCACCAAATGGAACTTACTTTTAAAGATATTTGAGTATAACATAAGCTGAAGTTTCCTTTTAAGTAATATGCAAGGAAAATAAAATGAGACTAAAAGCTCTTAATCACCTTTATGAGTCCAAACCAGATTGCCTTTTCATAGGGCCTTCTGTGCAAGACAGGCCACAAACACGCTGATCATTTTAAAAGAGACTAGGGGTCTGCAGACGGGTACACATAAATTCAAAAAGAAAATCCTTAAAACAAATTTTGTGTATTTCCTGTTTAGTAGCAAAAGAAATCTCAGGGGTCTTCATAGGCCAAATAATAGAATGAGAGAGAAAAATAACAGATATGCTGTTTTCTGCTTTCAAAGATGATGCCCTCTCAAGTACACAGGAAAGTCTGCAAAACAGTTCACATGTAACCTACATACCATCATGCCTCAAACAAGAGCTGTCTTACTCTCATCTCCATATACTGTACGGGACTGCCTCTGCTTTGTGAGGCTGCCTGACCCACTGATAAAGTAAATTATCATCCTGGTCCTGTTAGTAAGCCCAGGACGAGATAGTGCTATGACAGAAATAATATAGGGAATAATGTAGACCCAGGTGTAAATAATTAAGGCCGTAACTCAAGCGAGGCATACCAGTGACATCATTTATCAATGTCACTAGAATCCCTCAATGGAATTACAGCTTCATATGTAGAATTTAGATGTACATTATTTGTTACAATACATGAAGAATGTTTCTATTAAAAATAGACACTCAATATGTTAACTCCAAGGAATTGGGGGTAGCTTGGTACAAAGAAGTCGGGTGTTGTTTCTTTTTTTTCTTGCCTAGCTTGACCCGTAGATCACCTACTTTTCTGGGTGAAATAAATGAAGGCCTAGCTTGAAAGTGACTGGCCTAATTTCAGATGGAGAGTTCAGAGAACAGAACACAAGACAAAGAGGGCCAAGGAATGAGCTACTGCGCTAGTGGGAGTTAGGAAATAGAAAAGAAGAAACTGTCTAAAGGCTTTCCACCGGGCCGTAGGAGAAGCTGCCGCTCTCTTTGTGTCAGTATTGATGTACGGTTAACAGGTTTCCACAACAGAGAGGCAATGCCAAGGCAGTGAGATGAAAGAGTCCCATCATTCTCCACCCAGCTCAATTGTTTTAAATTCATGGTTCAGAATGAGACAAAAGTTGGGTCATAATCCAACTGTAAGAGTTCTCAACATAAGTTAAAGACAACAGGCCTCTCTAAATAAAAGGGATGGGAAAGAAAATTCCAGAATCATCCCCACGGTTTTCAGCTTGCCCAGGTTACAAAAGTCCTCAAAGGTACCTAACTTTGAGGATATATTCAGCAGGAGCCAACTCATGGAAAGAGAGAAAAATTACCCCTTTCAACTTGTTCCTTTCCTAACAATAATCACCAGGAAAAAGTAATAGTCAAAACTGGTCTCTTTGTATGAAAGAGGTATTTACCTGGTATTTATAAAAGGTGTAAGATCTGCTATTGCATGTCTGTGAACAGACCATGCAACAGCTTTTGTCAGTATCCGTATGGTGGTATTTGGACTTTATCTGTACTCTCTTCTGTCTTGTTAGTCTAGGATTATACGAGAGAGAAAGACAGAGAGAGGGAGAGAGGGGGAGAGAGAGAGAGAGAGAGAGAGAGAGAGAGAGAGAGAGAGAGAGAGAGAGAGAAACTGAATACCTTGTAGAGACAATCTGAAATCTGAGGCTTATAAGACCTCACCTGCTCCTGTGGAATTATGAGGGAGAGAGAAAGGCCTAAGAGGTCAGAGGCCATGTGCATGGACTTGAGAATTTAGTTCTATATTGTTGTTGTTGACTTTAGAATGTAATTCTCATGAGAAAGGATTGTTTCACTCTTTGTACCTAACTTGTTTGGTGCCTAACACATAGTAGATGCTTAATAAATGCGTATCAATCAATTGATTAATTTCAAAGTTAAGTTTTCATGTGCTTTTCTCTAATTTTTTTTCAGGGAGGGACAGTATGGGGGTAGTAGATGAAGGATCAACCTTGGATCGCAAAAATCTGGGTTCAAGTTCTGGCTGTGTGACCCTGAGCAGGTCACTTACCTGATTAGCAGCCTACCTAACCCTCTAAGGCTATAAGCTGCAGGGAAGGTTCTGACCTGGATTCACAGTGAAAGTTTCCTCACGTGAGAGTTCTTTATGACAATGAAATCATAGACCCTGTTCCTAATATGTTCCAGGCCACACACAAATATGAACCCTTGGACTTAGCACGCACTCATCTGACAGACAGTAAGACTGACAGTATTACGGAAAGAGAACCAGCTCTGGAGTTGAAAGATCAGGGTTCTAAACCTGCCTCTGATACTTATTATCTGAGTGACCATGGGCAAATTACTTAACCTCCCTGAGCCTCAGTTTCCTCGTGCAAAATGAGGAGAGTTTAGGCTAGATGGCTTAAACATTCCTTTCAGTTCCAGTTCTGCAAACCTTGGGGCTTGTGCATGTTTTCTGGTTACCTATTGTGCAAACCTGGATGAACTGGAATGTTTGAGTGATACAGTACTTTGGTTAGTTGAATTTCTTGGTTAATTCAATAAACACAAAATCTTTCTTTTGGAAAACTTTTTTAAAAGGCATTAAATCCCTTTCCTGCCTTATTCTCTTGTATGTGGCCAATTCTGTTTTTTAGGACTATCATTCTGAACAACGATTTTCAGCAGGCAGCACTGTATGCAAGCGGGGTGTGAGAGAATGGACTGGTCCTACTTTTCATTAACTAGAGGATATACCCTAGAAATGATGCTTTACTGTGAATCACTGACATCATATCTAGGGACTTCTCTGAGAAACATTAAGTCAATGAAGAGATGTGAAAATTTAACTCTGAGATTCAAAGAATAGTGTTAAATTGGGTAATGCACAAAACTAAATTGGAGGCTGCCTTTTTTCTCCTAAAAAGCAGAATGTGCCAGAACAATTCCTGTTGAGTTGCAGTTAAGCAAATTTCAGTTAAGCCTAAGTGTTCTGGTGCTGAGGAAAAAGTGTTAGATTTGGAATCCCAGCTTTGTGACCATGGACAAGTCACATAATCTCCCGTGGCCTCGGTTTCACCTTTTGTCAAATGAGGGGTTGGATTTAATGGCCTCTGAGGTTCGTTCAAACTCTAAATCTATGGTCCTATAAGCTGCATTCTTTTTCCCTCTGTCAACTTCCCCCTTCACTCTTCTATTTCCTTCCTGTGAAAGGATAAAGTAACCTAGATACGAAAGCAGGTAACTGGGGAAATCTGAATCCTAATGATCTATTTATGGCAACTTGAGATTGATAAATAAAAAGTACCTGGTTTGAAATCCCATGACATACCAGTTAATTTAAGTCTTGCGGTGACTACAATTGTCATTTTGTGCCTGAATAGAACTTGTGCAGCTGTATTCACTGCGTTGGGCCCAAGAGTCTGCTTGCTCAAATCCTGGGTCTAAAGAAGAGATAAGCCCTTCTTTGCTCCTTTCCCCATTCAGTTTCCCTCCCCATCCAACCTGGTATTTTCTTCATCCAAGTAGAAGAGGCTTATAGGTTCAATAGACCCATATTGAAAATCTACTGATTAATCAGATAGTATAAGGTCAAAGAATAAACACTCTAGTGGCTTAGAAAAATAACTCGACTTAGAGGATGGAAGAGCCTTCTAGAGCTGGGTTCTCAAGGTCCCCTTTGGTGAAATTGCGAAGTAATAAAACATCGAGCCTGCACAGTCTAGGGGTGGTTGGACTGTCCAACTGGACTTTACCTGAGCCCTCCCTACATCCCTTATCTAAGTCTCTGGCCTGACTACACATGGACCACAATGTTACTGCACAATTTTGCTGTTTGTGTTTGTCAGAGGGCAGCATTCTCCCTTCTCTCCTTTTTTCCATAAAGAAGTCTGATTACCTTACGCAGACTTATGTCAGACAACCTTCTCTCCTTATATGCACAAGGAGAAAACAGACCCAAGAAAATGCTACTCCAGTGGCCTGAAAGTTAACGTGCCTCCCTGAGTACCTGACTCACACCCAGGGAGTATTTACTCACCTGAAAGAATCAAGCCTATTAGCCCTTAAAAAAAAATTGGCCACAATATGTTGCTTTTGAGCAGTCTGTCCCCTGTTAGCGATTTACATCACTCGGTGGGGCTACGTTAGAAAAACATTATCATTATTAACAGGAATAATACTTGGCAGCCACTCAGCGCATTTCATCAAAGACTCAAAGAGCCTGCCTATCAATCAAGTCTGCCTTGGCAGGCTCCTGGGAGGTAGGTGGTATTATTTCTGTTTGGCATAGAGGTTAAGTGACTGACCCAAGGCCCCAAGCAACTTAGCCTCAGAATCAGAGTTGAACCCAGGAGACCTGACACCCAGCACCCCACTCTCGCCCCCAGAGCACATTACCTCCCTCCCATCCATCTATCTTAAGGATGTGAGGATAAGTAAAATGTTGGAATGTAAGAAAAGGGCCCTGCTACCCAGCATGTGCACGCTTGTTCAAGCCCTACTGGTATCAACTTGGAAAAAGAAACAACACAAGAAAATTATGCCATTCAGAAATTGGGTTGGTAACTTCCATTTTTTTCCCCACTTGCTGTGAGCTGAACGCTGCTGCCTGGGGTATGTTTGCACCTGCTGCTTATTCCTCATTTGAAGTCCTAGTTCTCCATTTGTAATCTCTACTTTAGCTACTAATTAGGGCAACCAGCAGATATTAATGTCCCAAATTCTTCTCTGACATCACAGCCATTGAAATCAATATGCTGCCTGCATGGACCCAAGGGTCAGATTTGGCCCTTTGATTTCAAGTAAAGAGTAGGTATTAGAGAGAGCCTCTATGTTCTAATGTTATAGCGTTCAGTGGAGGGTAGTTCCTAAGATGCTGTAGGATTAGAACATGTCTCCTGAGGAACAAAATTATTTTTTTGTTTTGTGTTTTGGCTGCCCTTGGTGCTTAATCTTTTTTTTGTTTTAATATACCGTTAAGAAATTGAAAACACCTGATATAAGAACCAGCTTTAAACATTTTCCTTCAAGGTAGAACGTGATGAATTCCTCACAGAAGAGAAATTCATCTAATAGAATTCCAAATTAAGAAATTGGTGAGTGGCTACAAATGCAAGATGAGAAATAGTCACTGGACTTTAAGAATTGAGGGCTACTACTGGACCATCATTTTCTCTCTGTAACTGTCACCAGCTAGAATGTTTGAATATCCCAAAGGTTCAGGTTAGAGTTAAGCTTTTGCAATGGGCTAATGTCTGAGTAATAGTGTTTAAAGCTGAACATAGACATGGACTGCATTCATTATTCATGGATGAGCATTATGTGATTGAGTGAACATCCTATGCTGGGTATCATATATTCATAGATTTGGGGCTGAAAGGGACCTCAGAATCTAGCTAATCTGAAACCCAGGGGTAAGGAGGCTTGTCCAGGTTCACACAAGCATAAAACATCAGAGATGCAACCAGGGTCATTTGACTCCAAAGTTAGTATTCTTTCCTTTGAACATATCCTGAATCCAAAATGAGCACTCCTTCCATGGTCTCATATTCCTTGCCAACATTTTGATAGAACACTTAAGTTCATAGCCTTATGTGCTGATGTCTTCTCCCATCTAGAGATACTGTAATGAATGGAAAAGGAGTGACTAAGTGAAAAGATCTGTCAAGACTGCCTTGCCTTAGGAGAGGCTCCTGATACATGGTACTGGGTATCATCATCAACATGATGAATGTAGAAAGGGAAGAGGCCTAGGACAATGCCTAGGAAGGGGACACCTGCACATAAGGGACTACACTAATGGAGTGGAAGATGTTACAATAAAAAAGGTCAACAACAGGCAATCATAGAGGTAGGCAGAGAGTGGAGTGAGAGCAGTATCATATAAGTTTAGGAAGGAGCCAGTACTCAGGAGGACTGAGTATTCAAGGGTGTCAAATGATGCAAAATGATCAAGGACAATGAAAACTGAAAAAGGTCATTTGATTTAGTGAGCAGTTACTGGAGACTACTGAGAAAGCAATTTCAAGGCCCCAAGAAATGAACTACTTGGTCCTGAGATTCACAAAACTCTCCCTATCATTTGCTGAAACAGTGAAGGAATTAAACACCTCAGGAAAGGCTTCAGTGAAAGTGAAAGATAAAATTCTATAGGATGGAGTAAAATGTGGAGTGAGAGAATGAATAGGCTTCCTGGCCTTCATAAGGATAAAACCTCTCAAAATAAAAAAAAAATAAGTTACCTTTAAAAATCAGAAGGTTCTTGAATGAGAGTGAGGTCAACAATGACCTTGAGGGTCTGAAACTAAAAGATCTAGTTGATTTTAGACCCAGTCGGAGGAACTGTTCTCTTAGGGAGCTATTCAGGATAATATAACCTCAAGTGGTGTCAGTAGACCACAGCCCTCTATTTCTGAGCCTATCAGAGATAGAGACAGACATATACTATAGCCTGCTTGCTGTCATAATCAATAAATATTTATTAAGCATCTACTATGTGGTAAGTGCTGAGGCTACAAAACAAAAACAAAACCTGAAAAAAATAGTTCTTGGCCTCAAGGAACTTACAATCTAAGAAGCAAAGATAATACACAAAAGAAAGACACACAGAAGGAAAGGTGAATTTTGGGAAATTTTGGTGGAGCTGTCAAAGAACTCTAAAATGAACACAGGAGAAGCTAAAGAAGTCCAAAATGAGCATAGCTCAGTGGAAAATGATACGGCTGTCTGAGGAGATGCTGTCTCCCTTCAGCAGAGCTAAAAGAGTTTTTATACCTTAAGAATGGCACAGCTTTGGTTTTAACATAATAGTTTTTTTTCTGGATGTTTATTTCTGGAGTCCACATTCTCCTCCTCTTCATATCTCCTGCCAGAATTGAACTTTCTTTTGTGACCAAGAAGAAAGATTTTTTTTAATTTAAATTTTATCAATTAAAAAGTTATTTTTTTCTTCCACCATCATCTCTTCTGCAGAAAAGGAAAGAAAAACTGAGTTCAGCACTTGTCAGGAAGTAACTGACGTTTCATCATGAGGATCCTAGAATGACGGTTGATCATTTGAACTCATCAGAAATCTCAGATGTTTTAAAAATAAAGAAAAAGTTGAGCAAAAACTACTGATAGAGGGACCATTTATAATAATGAATGCAACACTCTATCCCCAATGTCTCCTACCTCTCTTCTGAAAGGAGGGAGATTTTTTTGTTCCTATCCTCTGGGATCAATATCATTTATCATAGGAACTCAGCGTTTGCCTTACTTCTAGACCCTTCACATTATGACACTCATTGTACACATTGTCTTTGATTTTGTTCATTTCATTCTGCATCAGTTCATACAAATTTCAAGTTCCTCTTAATTCCTCATCATTTTTATGTGTGTATATATGTATGTGTGTATATATATATATATATATATATATATATATATATATATACATACACACATTCTTATTCTATGGCATTTATTATGAGCCACACCTCAGTAGCCATACACAAAGAAAGATTATGGGAATTTACAGTCCAAATTATAGTATTTGAGCTCTAAGTCACTGAAATGACTGGTTATAGATACAGATCAGATCATATAGAATAGTCTTTTGATATAGTAGGCTTGGGGGGCAAGCAGACAATCATCAGAACCCAAGGCACCAAAAGGTGAGGTGAATGATGCAGTATTTTTCAAGTATTTTTTTCTTAGAAATTGGATGATTTAGCACAATGCAGAACTCCCAGGATTGATTGTTTGTACAAGGTGGGTTGTAATACATATTTTAGAGTACCAGAAAAATGTCTTTACTGAGCTTTGTAAATTATCTCTTTTATAAAAAATAGCCCCTGGGAACAAATGCAAGCATTAAAACATTATGGTATTTAGAAGACATAAATCTAGGACTTCACTAGCTAAAACAGCTTAAATAGTCATTAACAATCTATTAGGATGATATCTTAAGAGTGTCTGGAAAGGCTCATTAAAAAAAAATAACCCTGCACTGTGTCTTGAAGATCGGTAAACTGGAACTTTGGGGGGAAGTAATCACCTTTCCTTCTGTGCATATGTATGTTTTGATATTAAATGGAAAGAAAAAAAGACATCCAGGTCCTAAACTATTGATGACTTTACATCAATTAATTGCACTGATAGTAAAAGCACAAAGTGTTAAAGGTGGAAGGTACCTTAAAGATAAACATTTTAAAAGTAAACAAATTGTAAACTGGAAATTAAGGAACTTGCTCAAGGTCACACAGTTTAGTAGCAGAGCTCAAGGTCACACAGTTAAGTAGCAGAGCTCAAGGTCACACAATTTAGTGGCCAGCAGAGCTGGCCCAAGAACCTATGTCTTGCCTGCAGCCAGTAGTGTTCTTCGCATCTTGTAGTGCCTGAGCATCATTAGAAACAATGAATATTCTAGTTAAGATGTTAATGGACCACATTTAGTGGGATGAATGGATTCTGATTGGTAGTAGCCCTTTGAAAACCCAGTGCAGTGATCCATGCTAGAATCTGCAAAGCCTGGATGATTGACCATGGTTCTTACGCCAAGTCTGTGGGGGAAGAGACACCGGTAGTCATTGCTGTGTCTTGAGATTTCAAGAATACATCAATATTTAGAGTAGCCTTTAAGTGAAAACCAAAAAACAAAAGAACCCCTCAGTGTATTCTCTAACTGAAATTCTTCGTCTCCCCTGCCCCCCTTGCCTCTGGAACCCCATCTCGGCCTTATCTCATTTGACATTTTGCCAGTTCACTTTCTTCTGAGCCCCTAGTTCAGCCAGGCACTGGATAAGCTGTATAACTGCTCTGCCAGGTTCTGAAAAGGAGATGTAGAGCAGAGTATCATTAGCATCCTGATGATATTCCAATATTTGCATTAAGGAGATCATAAATATTTTTAATTGGAATTCAGAAATTCCTGGTGTCTAACTGGCCCTACACAGGAACTCCATAAAGAAATTTGGTAGAGGTAAATCATGGGGATAACAGAAGATGGATTGATCTTGGCAGGAGAGAAGAGTTGAAATTAAAAACCACAAGCTCACATAGGTCATGTATTTTTGGTACATTTTATGTAGGCTTAAATGATTCTATGAAATTGAACCTGACCGATCTTTTTTAAGCGACTTCCAAAAAAAAAAGTATTCTTTGTTGTGCAAAATAGAAAGTATCCTTTTTTCTTAGACATGAGTATAACAAGTATAACAGAATGTCAAAACATTCTAGTTAAAATGCACATTGTCAGAGACTCGGCTTCATTGCTATTATGTTAGATCAGCGTGGTATCCAAGAACAATAAGGCAGGAATGAACTCTTCCGGGCCTACTCTGCCTCATTCGAGCACAGTACTTTTCTTAGCACTAATTTATCTGATTGACAGCAATCTCGGCAGTGGAAAAGAGTATATGGGTGTGATAAATGACAAGCACTGGAAGCTTTTAGGTATTTTTATAAGCATTAAGTCTTTCAAACTAATACTGTACCAAAACCTTTACTGAGATGGGAAACCATGGTACTTAAAATGGAAATATACCGCGTACCATAATGTTCCCAAGCAAAGGCAGCTTTACAACTTTTCTGGAGATAGGTGGCAGTTTATCAACCGGAAAGCCTGACAAGGATGAGAGGCCACTGGAATTTTTTTTGGTGGGGGGGAAGAAATACTTCCTTAGTCTACACTTCCCCCATAAATGTTTATGCATGCAAAGCCCTCATTGATATTGGTGAAGCCCTGTCTGTATTAGAAACTGCACTTGGTCCCATACTAAGCAAATGAGATTTGCTGTTAGAAACTAGACAGAAGTGATGGGCTTAAATTCCAGGAGATTGCATTAATGTTCCCATAAATGGAAAATCAAATTGTCATTGTCTTAGAGGAGGAGAAGGGAAAAAAATCTATTTATACCAGACACATCATAAAATTAAGTTACTTCACATAAAATATGAATTACTTGAGTCCCAAGAGAAAAATCATTAAATATAGGCATACACAATGACATTTTTGACAATGACACAAGAGAAATAAACTCTGGATTTCACTGGGCTATTGCAGAGGGAGTTATTTTCCCAATGGAAACCTGATGTTAGGGATCAGAGGGTGCTTTCTTCAGTCTATGGTGGCTCTTTCCCCTTGGGATCCAAGGGTTTCCTCTGCAGATGGAAGGTCCCTGTGCTAATTGTCCTGCCAGTATCTTTCCTTCTTTCTGAGTCCTGTTCTGATGACTGCTGCCTTTTTACATAGCTCAAAAAATCATGGACTGTGACAAGGAAATAGACTTTAAAAAATTGAACTCACATACAAACTACTTACATGTTTTCTAGCTCAGAAAAAAATGGATGTATAACAAAGAGCAGCAACAGCAAATTCAAAATTGACTTTAAATTTCAAGTAGATGATGTAAGAAGCACACACCAGATCAGCTTTGGAACTAAGAGATGCATTCAATGCTTTCACACTTCCTATACTCATGGTACCTTTATCTATTTTTCTTTTTCTTTCTTTCTTTCTTTCTTCCTTCCTTCCTTCCTTTCTTTCTTTCTATCTCTTCGTATTATCCATTTGTCATCTACCTACCTATTTATCTCTGTCATCTACTTCTTATCTATTTATCTGGAGAAAGGTCAGCAGGAAGGGAGATGTAGAGAGATATAAAAGGAAGGGGAGAGAATCTTTCTTTGGTTCCTTTAACTTATTGAAGAAAAAATGCAGCAGAGGATTGAAATCCACTGGAAAGGCCTATTCCTGGTAGAAAGTATTGTTTATATTTTCTATTTTATTACTGTGAGTGCTTAAACCATTAGCAGCTTTGCTAGAATGAAGAGGGTTATATTCTAAGCATACAAGTGGGGCCAAAGATTTCAGAGCTACGATAGTGGCTCTCTCTTTCTCTCTTGCCTCAGGCAGGTCCTTTAACCTCTCTGTCTTGGTTTCATCTTCTTACAAATGAAGAAGAGCCCTGTTCTTGTGCTACACAGCTCAATGGAAACACTACAGTGTCCCTAACAGAATCTCAGGCAGCCAGCCTAGGGGGACTCATGCCAACCTCAGGGCTCAACCTGGGGGCCTAGGTGGGTGAGTGAATATATGCTACCAGTGACTAATCCTTTGGACCTGCCTAGGATCTGCCTCCTAGGGTCACTTTGTTATTCAATCCAAAGCAGCTGAAATGAAGAGGGGAAAGAATTCATCTGTAAAATTTTAGTTGCTTCAGGGTTGCATATCATTGTCACATGTAGGCATAATCTGAGATAGAAAACTGAGTATTTTTCTTCTTAAACTGTAATTTATTTTGTTTTGCTAACAAACAATCTTTTTTCTCTCCTTCCTCCCCTGATCCTCAGTGTAAAATGAAAAGAAAAAAGGAACCTTTTTAACAAATAAGCATAGTAAGGCAAAAAAAAAAAATCCCACTTTGCCTAGGTACAAAGCATGTCTGTCTCAGTCTGCACCCTGACTCTACGGCTTCTCTGTTAGGTAACAAGAAGGAGAATTAGCGTCTACATTTTCGAAAAGAAAAGAATATACAAATTATTGTCCAGACAGCTTGATTTTGATTACTAATAAAGGACTTGAAGAAATGATTCTGAGTTAGTGAATATCTAGAAAAGGAAGCAATGATTGATGAGAAGAATCAAAACAACACTGTGAAAACAAAAGAAATCTTTTTCCATCTAGGCAGTTAGGTGTGAAATGCGTAGAATACTGAGCTTGAAAGTAGGAAGACTGGAATTCGAATCCAGTCTCAGACACTTATTATTTGTGTGACCCTAGGCAAGTCACTTGACCTCTCTGTCTGCCTCATTTTCTTCATCTGTAAAATGGATATAATAATAGCACTTATCTCTCTGGGTTCTCGTGAGGATGAAATACACACACAAACGCACACACACACACAGTGATTAGCTTAATGCCTGGCACATAGTAGAGGCTACAGAAATGTTATCTAGCTGTTACTGTTGTGGTTGTGGATAACAGAGTCAAGATTTGAAACAATCTTGATAGGCAGAAGAAACTGAAAACGGATAAATATGAATTTTGACCTCCTGGTTCAAAAAAAATCTGCTTCACAAGTATGGGATAAGAGAGGGCTGTCTGTCCTGTCAAGATCCAATGGTTTTAGAGGACCACAAGCTCACTTTCTAGTCAGTAATACAATATGACAGCTAAGAGGACAAGCTGATATTAGATTTCATCAAAAGGAGACTAGTATCTAGGAGTAGGGAGATGATAGGTTGGCTTGCTGATTTCTGTACTGATCTACCTCTAGGGTTTAGTTTGCAGTTTTGACATCACATTTTAGGATGGACGTTGATAAATTAGAGAGCATCCACAAGAGGTCGAGCAGGATGGTGAAGGGCCTCAACAACATGCTATTATGAAGGTCACTCTACTGTGGAGGTGATATCTACAACTTGAGGTGAGTGTTCAGTATGATACTAGCTTTAAGTGTTTGTAGGATTGTTGTATAGAATAGGGGAAAGTTATTTGGTTTGACCCTGGACAGTAGAGTTGATACCTTTGAGTTGTGGGGCTGGCAAAGAATTTTGACAGTCCCTTGGATAGTAAGGAGGTCAAATTAGTCAATACTATAAGAAATTATTCCAGGCTATTCACTGAAAGGTCAAGTATAGAAGCTGAAGCTTAAATATTTCGGCCATGTAATGAGAAGGTGGGACTCACTGGAAAAGACCCTGATGTTGGGAAAGACTGAAAGGAAAAAGGGAAAAGGGACAGCAGAGGATGAAATGGATAAATAATATCATAGAAACAATGAACATTGAGCAGACTTAAAAGAAATAGTGGAGGATAAAAGGAGCTGGCATGCTATAGTCTGGCCTGCTATGGTCCGTAGGGTCATGAAGAGTCAGACATGACTGAATGAATAAATGAGCAAAAACAGATAGTTGAATTAGGTATAAAAGAGGCAGTATGGTGTAATAGAGAATAATATTTTGTAGTGAGAGAAACTGAGTTTGATTCCTAGCTATGTCACTGATTGCTTATAAGATTTTGAATAATTGATTCACCTTCTTTTGGCCTCAATTTCCTCATTTCTAAAATGAGGGATGGATTAGATGACCTCTAAAGACCTCTTTTGGATCTAAATAAGTATCCAGTTAACTGGTACTGTTTTGTAGGGTAACAGTTTTAGACTTGACTTACCTCGTTGTTTAGTTGTTCTTAAACCATGTCTGACTCTTTCTGACCGTTTTGGGGATTTCTTGGCAAAGACAATAAAATGGTTTGCCATTTCCTTCTCTAGTCCATTTTCCTACAATAACAGCAACAAGTGAAACTAAGTCGCAAAGAAGCAGTTTTAGGTGGATATAAGGAAAGACTTGGGTATAGTTATTTAAGACAATAGCAATAGTAATTGTTAAATAAGAATTAGTTATCCAAAAATAAAATGAGTTGCCTTAGGAGGTGATAGGTTTTACTTCACTGGAGGAATTCAAGGAAGATAGATGACCAGACGTGGACCATTTTGTGAAGGGATATTTATTCAAGTACAGGTTAAACTAGAGAGCCTCCAAGATCCCTTCCAACTCTGCTTCTATTCAAGAGAGATGTATAACAGAAAACAAGGTGAACTGGTTGATTACAAAGAAAGTTATGGATACCAGATAAATAGCCCATATGTTCTTATGGAATGCCCACAACGTCAACAGCTTCAAAGGAAAGCTCTCAGTATATTGGGCAGACTCCTTGTGGAATATTTATGGGAGAACGTGTACAAGAGTCACCCAGACTGAGATGATGCAGATGGCTTGTGAGCTCCATCACTGGAGGAGAGAGTCCCTGTATCAATGAGGTTACAGATCTGTTGACATTTTCAAGTAAGCTGTGTCAAACCTCTTGATCTCTCCTTTATTTTTTTCTTCATGGAAATCTTCTATGTGTTTTAAATATGCTGCCTTTCAGATGAGGAAACTGAGGCAGCTCCAAAGTTCAAGCTCATATAGGTAGTTAATAGTAGAATGGGGGCCTTAATTCAAATCCTCTGACTCCATAACCAGTTTTTGTTCCATTATATCATGCTGCTTCTCAATGAACTAGTATTAGTCATTTGATAACAATACCTAATATTTATATGTCAATCTGAGGTTTACAAGTACTGTGTGTATAAAATCTTGTTTAAACCTCATAACAAACTGTGAAGTAGGTACCTTAGGTATAATACCTATTTTACATTGAATTTATGGCATAGTGGCATAACATCAGAGTTTACATGAGTTAGGTCTGATCGTGGAGGCAGTAACAAGAATGCAGAATGGGAAGACGATAAGTACTTATATAGCACCTACTATATGTCAGGGTTGCTCTAAGTGTTTGGGGTGTTTGGGAGAATCAGCACTTCTGTTGGGCCTTTTACAGAGCTGCTCATTCACCTTTGGGGTCTACCTGGCACTCACTTCTTACCTTTGGCCCCAAGAAGCTGTAGCAAGCATAGTGGCCCTACCCTGGTGAAAGCTGTTTCAGCAGATGGGCTAAACTAGGTTGAGGGTAATCAACCTCAAATCTGTCATTGAGCGAGGGGGATGTCTACTTTCCTTAATGTGAGACTTTCCTTAATGAAGTGAGCACAGATGAACAACTTATTTCAGTGGCCATGAAGGCAGTTGAAGCAGACACTGTGGAGTGCTTAGAGCTTAGTCAGATATTGAAGACCATAGTCATCTGCTGTATCCTGGACCTTCACTAGTCATCTTGAATTTTGTCCTTTCACTGGAGCGTAGTAAACCTGGAAGAGAGAACGAAGCAGATGACTTTGTACACCTCTGCTTCACTTAAATCCACTTCATGCACAAGTCAAGACATCACCCATCATCCATTACTTTACCCCAACATCCCTGGTCCTCTTCAAGGATGAACAAGTGCTTTTATAATAGTGCCTCATTTTATCCTCACAAAAGCCCTATGAGGTAGGTGCTATTATTTTTTTTAATATAAATTTATTTATTTAACTTTTTTACATTCATTTTCACAAAATTTTGGATTCCAAAATTTTCTCCCCATTTGTCCCCTCCCCCACCCCAGTACACTGAACATTCTAATTACCCATATCACCAATCTGTCCTCTCTTCTACCATACCTCCCTTCTCTTGTCCCCATCTTCTCTTTTGTCCTGTAGGGCCGGATAACTCTCTATTCCCCATTACCTGTATTTCTTATTTCCTAGTAGCAAGAACAATACTCAGCAGTTGTTCCTAAAACTTTGAGTTCCAACTTCTCCCCATTCATCCCTGCCTACCCATTCCCTTTGGGAAGGCAGGTAATTCAATATAGGCCATATCTGTGTAGTTTTGCAAATGACTTCTATAATAGTCGTGTTGTGTAAGACTAACTATATTTCCCTCCGTTCTATCCTGCCCC
>CM053773.1:10442510-10460353 GCA_028658325.1 Potorous gilbertii | reverse complement strand
AATCAACTTAGATTTATTAATTACCTACTGTGATCCAGGCACACTTTTAGGCTCTGGAGATAGAAATATTTTAAACAAAATGATCCTTACAAGTAGTTTACTTATTAGTGAGGGAGCTTATTACTAGAGATGAAAGTTGATCCAAACTTTCTTAAATCAGGTAACTTCATGGTAATGGTTCAGGTAGTATCAGACTATTTAATTGTCTGTCACTGTCTCTCTTTATGTATCTTTCTCTGTCTTTCTCAATTTATATTG
This sequence comes from Potorous gilbertii, assembly GCA_028658325.1. Lineage (NCBI taxonomy): Eukaryota > Metazoa > Chordata > Mammalia > Diprotodontia > Potoroidae > Potorous > Potorous gilbertii. The sequence continues at coordinate 10,460,095 of CM053773.1, read as the reverse complement.
AATAGATAGTATTCAACAAGAAATCTTGAGGTGCCTAAATGCAGGACTTCATGCATCTTCAGAGTTAGCACAAATTCGGAGACTACTCTCTCCCAGACCAACTGTGGAACAGAATAAATCCCATAAGGTTCCTCACCCTTTGAAACCCATGCCCATGACAATAATCCAAAGACTAGAAGTCTTCTACTTCAGGCATTACTTTAAACTAATGATACAGTGATCCCCTAAAACTGAAGGCAGCATGTTACAATGAAAAGAGTACTGGCTCTGGAATTAGAGTACTTTGGCCAAGTTCCTTAGTCTCCCTGGGGCTCAGATTCCTCATCCATAAAATGAGGGAATTGGATTAGATGACCTTCAAATTCTAGATCCATAACCTTATGCTTACCAATCATTTTTTTATTCCTCTCTGAGTTTTTTGGCCCAATTGACTTAAGTATCTCATCATCAGCTGCCTCTAGTACATCTTAAATCCATGCCTCATAGACATCTCAAACTCAGCATGTCCAAAACAAAACTCAAAACAAAACAAGTCCTATCTTCTTCCCAACTTCCCTGTGACTGTCAAAGGTACCACCATCCAGTCACACAGGCTTGTGACCTTGATGATACCCTTGATTTCTTGCTCACACTTATCCCACATATCCAGTCTGTTTCCAGGTCTTGTCATTTCTACCTTTAAAACATGTCTTGGATATTTATCAATTTCTCTTCACTCACACAGTCATGTTCCTGATACTGGCTTCATCACTTTCTCACCTAAACTATGACAACAGCCTTCTGTTTGGTCTCACTTCATCAAGTCTTTCCCCAAACTATCCTTCAACTTAGTTACCAAGGTGATCTTCCTAAAGCACAGGTCTGACTACATCACACTTCCTCCCCACTCAGTAAATTCTGATGGCTTCTTAACACCTCCAGGATCAAATTTAAAACCCTGTTTGACATTTAAAACCATTAGTAAGGTAGTCCCTTCTTATCTTTCCAGTCCCTTCCTTCCATATACTCTGTGATTCAGTGTCTCTAGTCTCCTTGCATTCCTCTCAAAAGATGTTCCATCTCCCAATTCCTCGCCCTTTCACTATCCTCCATCCCTGCAATGCACTCCCTCTTCACCCCTGATTTCTGGCTTGCTTCAGAAGACAACTCAAGTCCCACTTTCTGAAGGAGTCCTTTTCAAGTGGTCCCCCTCCATCTACCTAGTGTTTTCCCACACAGATTACCTTATGTTTATGCTATATATATCTTGTATGTACAGTTCTTTGAAAGTTGTCTCTCCCATTGGAATATGAACTCATCGAGAGCAGAGGCTGTGGTTTTGCCTTTCTTTGTATCCCCAGTGCTTAGCACAGTACCTGGAACATAGTAAATACTTGCCAAGTGATTGCCATTGACATATGATATATAGCAAGATTGTGAGTTATTTGCTGTTTCTCTGCTGCTTAGGAATTTCAGATAATAATATATAGATTATACTTAGCTTTTTTCCTTTAATCATTCAAATGATGCTCAACTCTTACTCATGCTATTTTTAACATAGTCTGTTGGAAAATAGTTTATGATAATCTGGAATTCAGTTGAAGACTATGAAGAAATATAGGATATTCCAAAATTTTAGTGAAGTTTTAGTTCTAAGTTTTAGTAGCTTACCTGCAGTAAGATATTTGGGCTACCTTTATAGTGATATAAGGTAGTTGGTGCTGTGCCATATATTTACTTAATTCTCCCACCTCACTCATTCCCCTTAATCGTTTCAGTAATTCATAGCCATCTACACTAGAAAGCTTGGGATATTTTACTGTTCACCTGGCTGCTCTTCCACTCTCTACCTAGAACATACCCATCTGTAGCAGATACCATACCTCTTTCCCTAAGGAAGTTAATCTGAGCAATGATTGGCCAGTGAGCGAGTGCAAATTTGCCTCACTGAATGTATCTGAGTCAAGCTAGAATGTGTTTCACACCCACCTACCCCAGACATCTTGGGACATCTTGCTATACTGCACATTCTGCTCTTCCCCACCCACTCTTTCTGCCTCTTGTATTAACTTTCGACTTTCACATCATATTGATGCCAGATCCTACAAAACCTAAATTTTCAGGTCTTTTTCAGGTAAATTAATGTCTCCCCTTCCATCTTGTTCTTGTAAAGTTGATTTTCAAACCCAGGTATAAAATTTTATCCCTATTTTCATCTTATTAGATTCATCCTGATGTTCTAACCTGTGATATTCCAGTGATGCAGCCAAAGTGGGGATGCTTATCTGTTAAATACCAATACAGGGCCAATTACAACAAACCAGAGTCACTGTCCTTCAGATTATGTGAGTATGTATGTCTCATATTTCTCTGCTTCTAATTCAGGACCCTGACTATTTAAATGTATTATAATTTGAGGAAAAAGGGTAGGCTAGATAAAGGAAAGCCTTCCTTATCTCATCATTTTGGTGATTTGTAATATTCTCGACACTTTCGTTCTCTTTGTTTTTTGCCCTATACTAGTTAACCTACAGTTCACCACATTTCTGAATAACATTTTGTCTGTGACTGTCAATATTCCCTTGAAATTTTTCCCATATATATTTTCTACCTATTAGTGTTCTAGTGATAATAAATATTTTCACAATAACATGATAGGATAAATAGGCATTGACCTCTCTTATCCTTGCCACTTGCCTTTATCAATGAAAAAAATACTGATTAAAAATTAAATTGCTCATTTAGAAGTATATACGTGGAAAATGCCAGGGATAGAAATTAAACTCTAGACTTGATTCACTATCCAGTGAAACATTATAGTTTGCAGTTACTAGTCTGATGATAAACTTTCCCATTAGTCATATTAACTTAAAGGTAATTTAGAAAGTACCCTTAATTTTAATTTTTATTATAGTAATACTTAAAAGTATCTGGCTAAAAGTTTATGGGACACTTCTGCCTTGGAAGTGGTTTCTTGAAAAAGAATACAACCAACTAAATGTGTGTATGTGTATACATGTATATATGTAGTATGTGGGATAGAAGAAAGAACAGTAAGAATAGTTATAATAAAGAAATCATAGTAACTATTACTACAGTATATTTGAATTATTTAAAGCTATAGTTTTTGTCTTAAACGTCCTCAAAATGAATATCATGCTTTTACAAATTTATTAAGCATTAATAAATTGGGATATGTTTACTTGTTTGTTTTCACCAGAGTCCTGCAGTGAAGATGTCTTCCAATGGAAAGAATACTGAGCACACAAATCCTGTACTGAGAATAAGTCAGCTGGATGCCCTGGAACTAAACAAAGCTCTGGAACAATTAGTTTGGTCCCAGTTTACTCATTGTTTTCATGGATTTAAGCCAGGGCTCTTAGCCCAATTTGAACCTGAGGTAAAAGCGTTTTTGTGGCTTTTCTTATGGAGATTCACCATTTACTCCAAGAATGCCACTGTGGGACAGTCAATTATGAATATCCAGTACAAGAATGATTTTTCTCAAACTCAGAAATATCAGCCACTAAGTAAAAATCAAAAGTTATGGTATGCTATTTGCACAGTTGGAGGAAGGTGGTTAGAAGAAAGATGTTATGACTTATTCCGTAACCACCACTTAGCATCATTCTATAAAATCAAACACTGTACTAATTTTATTGTTGGACTTTTGAAATTAAGTAGTTTGGTTAATTTCCTGATTTTCCTTCAGAAAGGAAAATTTGCTACATTGACAGAGCGTCTCTTAGGTATCCGGTCTGTATTTTGCAAACCCCAAAACATTCGAGAAGTTGGCTTTGAGTACATGAATAGGGAACTTTTGTGGCATGGTTTTGCAGAATTTCTGATTTTTCTTTTACCGCTTATTAACATCCAAAAGTTGAAAGCAAAAGTGTCATCTTGGTGTATCCCCATTACAGGTGTTCCTAACAATGATGATACATTAGCTATCCATGGCAAAAAATGTTCCCTTTGTGGAGAGTGGCCCACTATGCCTCATACTATAGGTTGTGTACATGTGTTTTGTTATTACTGTGTTAAAAGCAGCTACTTGTTTGACATGTATTTCACTTGTCCTAAGTGTGGCACAGAGGTGCAGAGTCTGCAGCCACTCAAGTCAGGGATTGAAATGTCAGAAGTGAATGCTCCTTAGAAACAGAATATACCTTCTTTAAGCAAAATTGGTAATACTTAAAAATATATGTCAGAATCACTATTTCAAATCTCTCATAAGGACATGATTAAGACACTAATCCCTGGAAGCTACATTATACAAATCTATTACGTAAATTCTACGGTATCTAAAAAATAAAAGTATCACTGGTTTGAAATTAACCAATTTTTAGATTTTTTTTAAACAATTCTATTTGAACTAAGAATTTGTTTTTGGCTTATGCTCAAAACATTCATAGCTACTTGCTTACTTTCCTGAATAACAACTAGTAAGAATGTTCTTTTCTGCAAAGAAGTTGACCTGTAAAATATTGTTTTAGTTATTTTACCCTAATAGCATATGGGTGACTTTATAATATCTTTGGGTCACCGGGTCATATTTAGAGATAAGTAGACCTTCTTAGCTCACAGAATCATAGATGGAATGGCCCTCAGAAGCCACATACACCAATCTTTTCAAGTTTGTTAAGCAGCCCCAGGAAAGTTCAGTTACTTGTCTAAGGTCACATAGCCACTACATATCAGAAGAGGTACCAGGTTCTATGACTCCAAAGCTAGTTCTTTTTCTGCTGCATCACACAGCCTCACAGATCATCTCATCTCATCTCCTCATTTGTACCAATAAGGAACAGAAAGCCCAGAGAGGTTCATTGGCTTATCCCAGGTGACTAAAATCAGTAAGTAATTTGTTATAAATGATACCTAGGATTTGAACTCATCTACTCCAATGCCAAATCTCAAGACCTTTCTACTTCACCACATTATTTTAAAATCATTGCACATTGTAGACAATTTTCATAATATATTTGAAAAATCACTTAAGTTGGAGTAAAAAGAGAGTGTTTTCTTATTATATCTAGTTGTGTAACCACAAACAAATTACTGGAGCCTCAGTTTCCTCATCTGTAAAATGGAGTCATATCTGTAGTACTTACCTTATAGGATTATTATGAGGGTTGTGAGGTAATGCTTACATATAGATAGGTAGATATAGATGTATAGATATGTATGTATTACTTTGCAAACTTTAAAGTTCCATGTAAAGTTAGGTGCCATTACTATTATTCCTCATAACAAGGCTTAAGTGACATCTGAAATTGCTTCTGTCATGGTTCATACTCTTGTTTTTTTTCTTTCAAACTTGTCTGATGATGTTTTAGGAAGTAAAAAAAGTTTGGAAATGAAGATTAACTACATCTTTAGACTTGTGAATCTTCAGAGTTTTTGATCATGTACCTTTATCGGTAAATTAGTTTTGAACGTATGCCCTTAATATGTGTATATTTGCTAAGAAAATCATATGTAAACTTACACTAAAATAGAACTTTTAAAGGTTGTACAAAACAAAAAATGAAAAAATTTGATTTGTGAACAGTAAAAGCAATCTTTTTTTCCCAAATTATTAATGATTGTTTATGATATTTTAGTGAACAGTATGATGGAATATGCCTCATTTTAAAAAATTGGCTTATTTTTTGATAGTAATTCAGAAATCTTAGTTCTAATTTTAGTTTATTTCATTACTTGGTTTTAATGGTTATCATAGCTGAAAAAAGTACCTCACAAAGATATAGATCTGTATGGAAGAAGTACCCTGTTGACTTACAGAATCATAATGCTCATTTGTTGATCCCATCCACTAGTTATGTAAAGGTTTTTATTAAAATTCACCTAATAATCTTCCCTGACGTCACTCAATTGTTCTTGCAAACTAGTCAGGTATTATATTTTTATGTATTGAACAAATAAATTTAAAACCCATTGAAATACTTCATCTGGAAGGTTTTTAAACAGGTTAAAAACTTTCCAATTTCACCTGTATAATATTCTGCAAACTGAAGAGAGTTAATTGTACAAGAGGAGAGTATAGTTTCAAGCGTCAGTTGCTGCAGAGAGAACAAGAAAGATGAGGGTTGAGAAAAGGCCACCAAATTTGGCAATTAGGAGATTTTTAGTTACTTTGAAGATAGCACTTTAAATTGAGGAATCAAGGATAATGAGGAGATTAAGAACCCTGGAGACTGGAAAGATGTCTTCTGTGGAACTAAAAAAGTTTGGAAGTAGGGTTGGTTTAGCAAGAAAGATAATGTAATGAAATCTATGATATTACAACACATCCATTCCTCCTTTTATCACTAAAAAGCTGAAAGAGGCGATGGTTTTATCAGTGGCTGCCTCTAAGTGTAGACTCCCCACTCAGTGTCACCTGTGGAAACTAACCCAAGGTGACTGGGAAGAGGAAAAGGTTTTTGGTCTTCACATTATTTCTGATGCCTAGGTCAACTTTAAGTTATAATCAGAAGTCAAAATTAGGTTGTAACTGATGACTGATACCACCTCAGTGCAGTCACTTGGAAAATGGCATAGATGTATGTTTATCAAACATGCAAGTGACACAAAGCTGGGGGTGAGTAAGAGCTACCACACTAGATCCAAGATCTGAAAAGATCTTAGTCTAAGACATTTGATTGAATCTAATGAGATGAAATTTAATTTAGATAACATAGTTTTACATATATTTGGTGTAAATGTAGATAATGTACAGTTTTACACATGTTGAATTTACTTGTAAGACAGGGAAGCCAGTCAAACAGTTCATCTGAAAAAGATCTGTAGGTTTGAGTGAGGGGCAAGTTAAATATGAAATGTTGTTTGTCCTTGTTTTTGATGAGGAGTTATAACTTCAGGAGGGTGATGTCTTGACTTACAAGAGAATAGTATCTAAGTGAGGCAAGGCCGTGCAAAGTCATCAGCCTCGTTCCTCTGGTTGTCAGAATTCAGTAGCAAGACATAGGTCAAGACTACTGGCCCTGACCCTCGGTGCAGAGGGGGACCTTGGCTTTTTTAAGCTAAGGTGTTTCCTGGGTCTCAGTTTGTGTGAAGCAAAGCCCATTCAGTAATTAAAGGCTAGGGTAAGAACTGAGGCAAAACGTGGCCTAGTTTACCTTTTCGGAAGAATCATTCCAGGAGGAGAAGATCCTTAGAGTTTCTGGCCAGAATGGCAACAGTTGCCATTTTCACTCACTCTGAGCCATCCAAATCCAAACAGGGAGCAAGTGAGACTTGAGCTGGGACCTGTTATTGGTCCGTCAATGAAAGCCAAAGGTATAGTCAAGTAGAGTTACGGTATAATACAGCAACCAGAAAGCCACTGTGATTGTGGGCTGCTCTAAGAAAGAAAAAGCTTCCAGGAGTAAGGAGATGATAGTCCTAGTCTACTTAACTCTGGGGAATACAAACTTACCGTGTTGTGTCCAGTTCTTGGCACGACATTTTAGGAAGGGGGAGAGTATTCAGAGAAAGACAACTAGCATGGTGAAGTCCTTGTAGTTCATGCCACATGAGGACTGGTTAAAGGAAATGGGAATGTTTCACTTGAAAGAAATGGTATAGTTCTCTTCAGATTTTTAAAAGGCTGCCTTGTGGAAGAGAGATTAGATTTGTTCTTCTTGATCCTGGAGAGCAAAATTGGGAGCAACAGATAGAAGATGCAAAGAGGCAAATTTAGGCTTGATAAAAGAAACTTTCTAATACTTGTTATTCAGTCATCTCTGACTCTTCTTGAGCCCATTTGGGATGTTTTACAGATGAAGAAACTGAGGCAAACAGGGCTATGATTTGCCCAGAGTCATGCAGCTAATAAGTGTGTGGGGTTAGATTTGAACTCAAGAAAATGAGCCTTCCTGAATCCAGATCTGGGACTCTATCCATGTGCCACCTAGCTACCCCTTCTAATAATTAGATTGCTTTCTAACAAGAAAGAGCTAGCTAAGAAAGGTGGCCTTTTAAGCAAAGACTGGATGACCAGTCTTCAAGTGTGCTTGGGAGGAAATTCTTTTTCCAATATAGACTGGACTAGGTTGCCAGTGAGGTCCCTTGCAACTCTGAAATTCTGTGAATGTAAGGCTTTTGGGGGTTTTTTTTAACAAGTAGTTTAAATTAGAGAATTGTCTTAAATATGTATATATATATATATATATATATATATATATATATATATATATATATATATATATACACTTGCACATGTGTAACCAATTTGGCAATACATGTTGAGGAGTTGTAATCTTGTCAGTGGACAGTCCTCAAAGCCAAGTATGAAAATATATATTCCCATATTTGTCTAGGTGTGTGTCTGTAGCTCTACATCTAGCTGTCTATACAAAGGCATATATGTGAAGGATTATGAGAGAATAATATCTAGCCTCTGACTAGATTCTGGTTCTGTGACCATGGGCAAGTCCCTTCACTTCTGTGCCTCCAGGAAGCTCTCTAGGACTCTGAAGATGCAGACCAGTTGTCATTCAGCAGTGGCTTGGGAGAGTGTCCTCATCCAAGTTCCCCAGTGAAATCATAGACCCAAATAAACATGTACACACGCATACACATATGTGGCTGTTGTTCCTTTGTACTAGCCATCACTGTTCAGGTTGGTAGTCTTTTTGTTTTCTGGTGCTTTGCTTTCTTAATTGAAAAAAAAAACTTTAGAAAAACAACTTATGTTAAATAATAGGTATATGAAAGATGTCTGGTGTATTTTAGTTACTTAAATTATACCTGCATTTTAAAAAATTAACTCTTAATTTATATTCTTTGACAATGGAAAAATATAAAATGAGTTGTGCTTTATCTCAGGATAACAAATGGAGAAAAATTCAAATAGATTAAGAATTAAACAAAAGGATACCTCTTCCGATGCTTTAAATCAATTATTTTATGGGTGAAATGTCAATTCCAGTGAAAATTGTATTATTTTCTAAAAACTAAAATATTAAAGACTTGAAAACATAAGCATTGACTCTTCTTACTGTGTCAACATGAATATATGAATATTTTCTTCGTAAGCCTTGCCTTTCAGTAATTTCCTTTTATTTTAATTGAAAAATAAAAGTACAACACAGTGAAGGAATTTTTGGCAAGTATTTCTACATGACTGTTACTAGCCCGTTAAGTATGTTATACTCACTATTAACGCACTGGCCCACACACGCTTTGCTGTGGGAATTAATCTGAAACTCCATCAGTTCCCCTCCCTACTTTCTCGCCCTTAGAGCCTTCTCCCTATACTGCCTGATGTCTAGGGCTTTTAGCCACTGCCTTCTTTAAGGGAATGAGAGGCTAAAGATTACTCTTATTTCAGCTAGGTTATGGATTAAGTAGGCTTTCCCAAACTTGTCTGGGAACTTAACAACCATAAATAGTATCACTTCTAAGAGAAATAGGGATGGTAGGTTCAGAGCCTGGAATGTCCTCATTTTATAATGGGCTTTCAAATCCATCCTCAGACCCTCTGTGTGTGACCTTGGGCAAATCACTTGAACCTCTGTTTACCTCAGTTTCCTCAGTCATGAAATGAGGACAATAACAGCTCAGATTGTGAGGATTAATGAAATAATACTTAGAAGTACTTAGCGTAGTGTTTGCCTATGTTCTATATAAATGTTAACTATTGTTATTCTTTAAGCGCTTAGTACAGTGACTAGAACAATAGGTGCTACAGAAATTCTCTCTGTTTTGATGAGTAGGAGAAAACTTGAGGCCTAAAGAGCTTAAGTGACTTGCCCAAAGCCTCATAGGTACCAAATTTGCTTGAGAGGCAACATATAACAGTAAATTCTGCTTTAAAGCAAGAAAAACTTCAGCTCAAGATTGCTTCTAACACAATTGTGTGACCCTGTACAAATCACTTCTTGGTGCCCTAGGCAAGCCAAACAACATAAATTCCAGCTACGCATCCATGTAGCAGTTTCCCTACTGGGGTTTTCCTGTATTGATGAAATCACAGATCCAGAGACCCCTGACCCCCTCCCCACTGCTCAAAAGAAAAAAAGATTTTAATGATCTCATTATAGAATATCAGTTAAATCAGCAATGGCAGAGATCGTTTTCTCATTCAATATTTTATGCTATCTTTTGGCCAAATTATTTTTAATTGTAAAATATTCTTTCATATGTGACTGCTAGTCACAGGATACTACAACCTTCGAACTAAAATTAAAAATAATCTGCATGTAAATCTACATCTAAATGTAAAGATACATGGGAGGTATAAACGCATGTTAATATTGACTTTCATTCAAAGTACTATGCAAGACACTAAGAAATATGTGCAATTGCTGATTATATAGTGAGAATGAGAAATAAGCAGTTTCCTATTGATAACCTCTGTGATATGAAAAGAGGAAGGCCTCCATCATGTTGGTTAAATCAGCTAAGAAGAATTTTGTAGGAAAGCATGTATCAGAAGCACCTAGGTTAAGAAGGCATTACAGGTCTTTGTAATGTACATCAATGAAAAGGATATGCATACCCATGAAATCCTGGAGCCCCCAAAGAAAGTACCAACATCTCACTCATCTAGCAATCAGTCACCTGACAACTGTAAACTTAAACATGCTTTGTAAGTGTGAAATACCATTATCATCTAGAATGGAGTTAATAATCAGGAAATTAATTCTCATTTCCCCCCCCAGAAAAGCCCTTGGGTGATTGATGTTCATACATCAAAACTAAGGATTTTTGAGGTCTCACTTAAAGGCTGTTGAACATAATTCCCATAATAGTTCATTGGTGTCCCAGCCCAGCACAGATTTGAGGTAACAAAATAGAATGATGTGGAGGTGGGGATGAAGGAAGGGGAGGCTAGTAAAGATAGGCAGCCCTGGTAGCTTTAAGAAGGATAGCTAAAGCCCTAGATAAAGGAGGAAGTAAAAACTAAAAAAGACACAAGAAGTCAAAAAGCACAACAGACCAGAATCAGCATTGAGTAAAGTAGTATTGTTCTAACGTAGTACATTAATTGTTCATAATGATGACCCTGAATCAAGAAGTTGTCTTTAGCACACTTTGTTCAAGGAGGAAGCAAATTGATACACTTTAAGGAGTTCTTCAGTAAAAGAATATTAAAAATATTCATTTAAGAGGTAACCATTAGCTACTTGGAAAATATACAGAAAAGCCTATTCCTTGGCAATGTTCTATGAATGAAATATTATAATGAGTTAAAAGCAGATTTGAGCTTAGTTGCACATCAACAACAAATAGAATCCCACCAGTCAGTCATGGTTTTCACATAGATATACTGGTCACAGTGTCAATTGCCCATAGTTTTCATCATTTTAAACTAATACGTAAAATAATCTCATATTCAGCCTCTATTGCAAGTGAGGAAGTATTTCATTTTAAGTTTCTCTTAAAAGGAATGTGTAAGAAGTGACATGAGAGGATGACTTGCTCTTTCCTAGAAAGGTAACCTGTGTTTCCTCCAGAATAGTTTTTACTTTCAGTAAGAAAGCTTACAATTTCATGAAGCCATTAACAAAAAAAGGATTTTATTAAGCACCTCTTTGCACGATGGCCTTCATCCATCCTGCCTTGAGCTGTTATTCTGGCAGATGTAACAAGTCAAGCAAGGTTAAGCCAAGTCAATCTTGAGGACAGGGGAGCCAAAAGTAGGTAATTCAATACATAGTTGACTTTCCATGGAATCACTACTGAAGTGAGTACACCCCTCACATTAACAGTAGAACAACTTGTTCTCATTAAAGAGCCCAATGTAAAAGATCCTCTGTAAAAAAAGGGATTAACTCGTGCCTTACCAAATTGTAGGGCCAGTAAATGCATAATATTTTCCTTTAGTTATACTGAATTTTTAAAAACGGTATTAAGTATTTTATACAAAGATAAAAAACAGTTTTGTAGCCAGTGCCCCAGCGGGCAATTGAGTACCCTGGGATGTAGTTTTCCTGGGTCTGGTGACTTGAACTTACTGGGGCAGCAAGGTGCTCTCCACATCTTGATTATTTTGAGTTTCATTTCCCTGAGAACTCTTTTTGTAGTTTTTCTCTCTTGCACTGGTCTGAGATCATTGGATCATTGTCCTTGGTAGAGAAAATAGAAATAATAAAATTTGAATAGTTCTGCCTTCTTTGTCATGACATCATCAACACATCCAACCCAAGCACCAGCAATCCTATCCCTTGACTTGGCTTCTCTTGATCTCAAAGTAGTTTAAACCTCACCCCACTTTTTTTCTTTAGTATTCTTCGCAAGCCTCAGCTCATTCTGAATTTCAGCATTCTAATGAGTGAGCTTTGCTATGATTCTCAATAGATTACTGTAGCTAAAGTTGTTGTAACCTGAAAGTAGAATGAACTTAACAACCTATGAATAGTAACTCAGCTCATGTCAACCTGGGGGCCTCAGTATATTCTTAGATAAAGTAAAGGATTTATTGCAGCACATTACTCTGAGACAGTTTCTGCTTCTTTTTGCAAGACCTCTAGACTCCCACTCCATCCAGGTCCACTATATCACCCTTTCCCCAAGTTCTACCACAGCTATGCCATTGACTGACACCTATACTATTGGTGGTCTTCAGTTGTCCCACCCTCAAAAGATCCCCTCCTAGGACCTCAGATAATTTTTGATAGCATCACAATTTTCTGGGAAACCTTAAACACATTTCATAGAAATCCAGATTCTACCATTACATGCAAAGTTAGGGAAATACCGATTTAAGCATTTTTTTTAGCATTCTAGGTAATTTATTTACATTTCCAATCTGTTTAGCAAACTCATTTTTATGGCTAGCACAGACATAAACATCAGTTCAGTCCTTGCCCAAATTATCCCATATTCTAAATTAGTGGAGTTACAAGTTTTCCCATTCTGTTTAAACATGATTTGAACTGGTGCAGAGCGAAGTGAACCAAACCAGGAGAACAATTTATACTGTGACAACACTATGGCAAAGATACAATTCTGAAAGAATTAGGAACTCTTATCAACATAACACAATCTAGAGAACTGATGATGAAACATGCTACCTACCTCCCGATAGAGAAGCAAAGGATACTCTAAGTAAAGGACTCAGTGTAGAGTGAGACACATACTTCTTTTGGACATAGCCAGTGTGGAAATTTCTTTTAACTGACTACAAATTCTTATAAAGGGGATTGTTTTTCTTTAGGTCTCAATTTTGGAGGAGGGGGATAGAAGGGAGGGATAGAAGACATATTTTTGCTGATTATGTGCATGTGTATGTGTATATATATATGCAGATATATTCATATATATATATAATATATCATAGTTTTAAAAAAGAACTTTTTAAAGTGTCCTCAAATTAGAAAATTCTCATTTCCTATCTAATTGAAATTATAGTTATTCATGTTTAAAAATACTGGAAAATGTATACTGCTTTAGACAATAGGTAAAAAGGCCTATCGGTTCTTTGAGGAAAAGGACTACAAAGCTTTTCATAAATCAATTCTTGATGGCCCTTAATTACAACCAATATTGTCTCACACAGATGTCTTTGTTTAAGAGCAGAACAGTAATGAGCTCTATAAGTTTACCTTCTACATTAGATTCTTGGCTATAAATGCATTTAGAGTAGGGAGTGAGGTCTCTCTCTCTCTCTCTCTCTCTCTCTCTCTCACACACACACACACACACACACACACACACACACACACAGAATACCTTCCTATTCACCAATTCATGTATTCCCACAATATAAGAACAATAACAATGCCTTAACAAATCTAGCTTATTTAAGAAAAGAGGAATCATTTAAAGAGAAATGGTCTCTTTTTGTCTTAAGTTTTTTTAAAGAAAGAAAAAGAAGAATTAAGATGACCTTTTTTTCTTCAAAAAAGGCAGGATCACTTGGGATTTCAAAAACCAAATCCATCCCCAAGAATAGAGCAGATCCAGTCTTCCTACATGCTCTTACTTGCCTGGGACTGTACAGGGAGGCTAGTGTCCCAGGTTTGTTTTCGTAGGGTCTCTCAGAAGTGTCATTTTTAATTTAAAATGTTATGTAGCACTCTTGCTTTAAGGAAAAGCACAGATGGGATTCAGGAGGACAATAAGAGAATTTTTTTAAGGTACATGCAATTTCAGAACTGTCAATTTTAGCTATGTCTCTTTAAATACTTTTTCTCCTAGAATCTAACTGGCTGGATGAGATTTTTTTTTTAATTCCATTATAGAAGTAATAGCCCTGTTTTGGTGTTTTGTAAGCAGATAATATTCTGCTAGTGACTGTCTTTGCAGTAATGCATTGCTCTGAATTCTGAATTCTATTATTTTACATCTACAGCAGCTTAAAGTGTATTTTTTTATAAACAGCAAACTTCACCTCATAAAAATTCATTACATAAGGGCATAAACAAGTACTTTTCCTTCCAGTCATTGGCAGTAAGTGATTCATCAGTTTTCCACAGAAAACCAATTTCATTGCAGATGTTCTGTAATTTCCAATCTCCCTGAATTGTAGAACCATATCACACAATCCCAATGCAAGGAATGTAAGGATTTTGTTAAAGGTCTGTGCTTAGTCTCTTTAATAGGATTGAATATCATTTGCTGTCTCATCAGTTTTGTTTAAAAAAAAAATTTAGTAATCAGTCACCTATTCTTTCCTCCATAGGTTGATTCTACTCTATGGGTGGATAACTGGTAAAAAATACAAGACTTCCATAATCTCTTGACTTCCCAGAGCAATAACATTCATGTGTTCTGATGCAGTTGCAAGGAGTAGCATTGAAATAAACAAAATTAAGAAGAATAGAATAATAAGAATTTTCTTAAAAGTCAAATCTTTTTCTTTCCTTCTCAGAGAGTAATTTTCACTCTTGACATACCCCCAAGTCGTGAGAGGGAGTAAGAAGAATTGAAGAAAATCTCCAACTTTGCTATATATATAATGAAAAAAAGCATTATTTCCCAAAATAAAGATTTTCAAAGGTTCAGAGATGGATTTTGGTGGCCAACTAATCCAGCCCACGATCCCAGAAGGAATCCCCACTGCAGTGTACTTTAGAGTGGTCACTCACTGCTTGGAGATCTTATGGGATCCCACTACATTCAAAAGTTGTGCCTACTCCACTCTTGTACAACTCAAATTTTTCACAAGTTTTGTTAATGTGAAACCTAATCCAACTTCTTAGCAGTCCTCTCATTGCTCCCGATTCTGCCGTGTGACTAATATGAAATAAAGCTGAAAAAGTGTTGGAGATACATTGTAGAGAGTTATAAATGTGATCAAGCCTACTCCTCTTTCATAAAATATCTGTTCAGATACTTAATGGTTTTCCATCGAACTGCACCTAGGAGTATATATATATATGTACAAGTTCAACAGGCTATTAGAAAGAGGAGGCAGCATAGTGTAGTAGAAAAAAGACTGAATGTGGAACTGAAAAAACTAATTTATGAGTCTGTCCTGATAATCCAAGCAAGAGACAATGTCCTGAATTAGGGAGCTTTTGATCTTCAGTCACAGATTAGGGAAAACTGTTAGCAATGTTGTAGACAAGGTGCTTTTTGTGCACAAAATTTTATAATCACCAAGTTCCTTTCTGACTCTGATTTTGTGGTCTTGGCTCTGATATTGATTATCTCTATGATTGGGAAAATCACTTAGCCTCCATTTGTTATTTACGGTCCTTCACAACATGGCCTCTTCCTACCTTTCCAGTCTTCTCATACTTTTCTCTCCTCCAAGTACCTAAATGTTCAGTGACATGAGTCTGTTTGCTGTTCCTCACACATGACACTCATCTCTGAGCTCTGTGCCATGTCACTGGCTGTCCCCCATTCCATTGCATACCTGGAATTGTTCCCTTCTCATCTCTGCCTATTACTTTTTCTGGTTTCCTTCAAGATTCAGCTCAAATGCCATCTTCTGAAGAAAACCTTCCCAGACCTCCCCAGCCACGTTGAGCCTTCCCCTTGATGGTTGCCTTTCTTCTACTCTGTATATGATGCTTATATGTACCTATTTGTTCACCTGTTGTCTTCTGCATTAGTATGTAAACTTCTTGATGGTAGATACTGGTTTTGTGTTTTTGCCTTTCTTTTTATTCTCAATGCTTGGCATAGACCTATTTTATATCTAATACTTCACATTGGCACATAGTCAATTGTCAATAAACATTTATTAAGTACCTATTGTGATAGGCACTGTGCTAACTGCTGAGAATACAAAGAAAAGCTTAAGGCAGTCTCTGTGCTCAAGTTCAGAATCTAAAAGGGAAAGACAACACATAAAAAGAAGTTGAAATGGAGTAGTAGGAGGGAGGTATAAAGAAATGCTGCAGCCAGGGTAGGAAATGATCTGAGGAGATGTGAGTTACTGAGTTGCTTTCTTTCTGAAGAAAGACAAGTTTTTGGAGATGGTGAAATCCAAATTCTTTCTCTCCTTCCCACCCCTTTTCCTGTCCCTGAGACAATAAGCAATCTGATGTAGGTTGCACCTGTGCAATCATGTAAAACACATTTCTGTATTAGTCACTCTGAAACAGAAAGAAAAGGAAAAAGAGGGAAAAAGGAAGGGAGGGAGGGAAGAAGGAAGGAAAGAAGCAAGAAAAATAGTGTATGTTGGTCTTCATTCAGACTCCATCAGTTCTTTTCTCTGGAGAAAGATCGCATTTTTCATCATAGTCTTTTGGGATTACCTTAGATCATTGTATGGCTGAGAGTAGCATTTATGAGGGAGAGAGTGTAAAAAATTGGGGGGATTAGGTGAGGTTCCATAGTTGGCATCTAAACTGAACTCTGAAAAGAGATTAGGACTCTTCCAATGAATATAAGAATGCAGCATATTACAGGCACGGCAGAGAGACTGTGTGGAGATACGAAGTGAAAAGTGGAGTGCTGATGTGGGGAAACAAAGAAATGATTAATATGAAATACAGCTGAAAAAGGGGGGTGGAGGCGCATTGTCGAGGGCTGTAAATGTGAAGTTGAGGAATTTCTTTTTTTTTTTCCTAGAAGCAACATGGAACCACTGAAACTTTTTAAAGAAAGGAATTACATGGTCTTAGGTGTGTCCTAGAAAGATTATTTTGGCAACTGTATGGAAGAGAGGATTACAAAGGGGGGGGAATAAAAGTAGGGAGACCAATTAAAAATCTATTGCCATAGTCTAAACAAGATATAAAAATAGCCTGAACTTGGGCAATGGCCATTTGAATGAGGGCAGCTAAGTAGTTCAATAGATAAAGTCTTAGGAACATCTGAGTTCAAAACTAGCCTCAGACTAGGTTTGTGAGAGTCCGGGCAAGTCACTTAACCTCTGTACATCTCAGTTTCCTCATATGGAAATAAATGGAGTGTCAGCCATGAGGAAGAGCAAATAGGCCAGTAAAGTACCTGGAGGGGAATTAATGTGTGAAAAGTCATGGGCTGGCCATGGCAAGGGGAAAGGTTACCTCTTCAACAGGGAATGGAGCAAAGGAGGAAACAGTGGGTGTTGATAATGGAATTTTCAGATGAGGAGGAGGGGAAAAGGGAGCTCTTGTCTAACAGCTTTGACTTTTTCAGTAAAGTGTGTTGCAAGGGACTCAGGGCTTGAGGAAAGAAGAGAAGGTTTGGGACAGCTACTGTGCAGAATGTTATAGGGTAGAGGTGTCAAGCTAGAG
>CM053773.1:10419386-10442010 GCA_028658325.1 Potorous gilbertii | reverse complement strand
GGAATGGAGCAAAGGAGGAAACAGTGGGTGTTGATAATGGAATTTTCAGATGAGGAGGAGGGGAAAAGGGAGCTCTTGTCTAACAGCTTTGACTTTTTCAGTAAAGTGTGTTGCAAGGGACTCAGGGCTTGAGGAAAGAAGAGAAGGTTTGGGACAGCTACTGTGCAGAATGTTATAGGGTAGAGGTGTCAAGCTAGAGGCCTGAAGACCACATTGCATCCTCAAAACTCCTGAGTGCTGCTAGAAAGAGATCATAATGCAATTGGGAAATAGTCAACAAAATAAACAGAAGTACAAACACAGAATAATGTTAATTTGTGGTTTTCCAAGCTGTAGGAAGCCTTACTACAGTTTAGTGGCCTCCTTTCTATTTGAGTTGACACCAATGGTATGGGGAATCAATTACGGAGTAATGAAAGGTTGCCTTACGGTAGCAAGCACGGAAGGCCCCCTTGCAATTAGATACTATAAACGTAGAGGTTCAGGACATCCTCTAGCACCTCAGTAGGAACAGAGGAGTCAGGCACATGGTAAGAATAAGCCCGGGGTAGGGGGTTTGGAAAGGCCAGAGCAGCTGTGGAATAAGAGAACAAGGGGTTCAAAAGTAGAGGAAAGAAAGAGTTGCACTGGTTGACTAAAGGATTGAGATTGGGTAGAGAGAAAAGTTCAGCTAGAACAGAGGTGATGGATAGCCTGGCAAGATACTGATAAACAGAAATAGGATGAATAGGAAGTTACTGGAACCAAATATCAGTTCCCTTATAAGGAAGTTCTACAGGCTGTTGAGTGATGCAGTGCACAGAGTGCCGGACTGGGGGTCCAGGAGATCTGAGTTTGATTCCTGCTTGGACACTTATCAGTTGTGTGACACCTGACAAGTCACTTAACCTCCCTCAGACACAGTTTCCTCTTCTGTAAAATGGGACTGATAATAACACCTATCTCCCAGGGTTATTTCAAGATCAAATGCAAATCAGAGGGCATCACAGCCCTTGAGAACCAGTGCCTTATTAACAAAAGGTGTGGGCCTTCCTACAAATCCTCATAGATCCATTAATGGGTAGGAAAGATCCTCTTTAATCACGTTATTCAATCAGAAGCCCAAAAATAACAAAAGATCCTATTTTGCTGGCCATCACATTCCCTCAGACTGCGAAATGAAGAAGCAGTACTGAGGTGCCTTGGGAGAAATTTCCTTATCTGGGGCTTTCCTATGCCAATGAAATCAGAGGTCCAGCGTTTTCCTGATATGATCAAGGTGACAATTGCCGATTAGTGATTGAGCTCCATTTGTAGAAGATGCCATCAGGGAGTTCCCCATACCAGTGACATCATAGACATATTTTTTTCAAGTCAAAGCTATATTCTACTTCCCTCACTATTCTTTGGTTTTATTTCTTTTTTTTTTTTACTAGATCAAATATACAGTATAACTCCTAGATTTAGGACAGTAGACCTATCAAACTAGCACAAGAAAAATTTGCTATATGAGAAAGGATTAGTGTGAAATATATATATTCCATAGTATACTATAATTTAATGAAATTATTTGATCTTGGTTCAGGTTCTTTGAACTATGTGATCATGTGACATACATGACCATATGAAAGCTATGTGACTATGAGAAAGTAATTTAACCTTTCTGAGCTCTAATTTACTCATCTATAAATAGATCTAATCATAGATGTCCAGGGTTTGTGTGAGGCGAGGACTTTGCAAATACTTGAAGTACTATATTAAGTGAGTTTTTATTAGTAATAATATAATTGTAAATCTAACTCTATGGTGGAAGCATCCATTTAGTTTAAAGAAATTACAAAAAAATCCGCAACACCCAATTCTATGAAAAATGTCATTTTTTTCTCATCTCAAGCTACCAAAAGTGAGCAGACTATGTCAGCAGGTTGAGATGTCAAAGTCCCCTCACTACATAACAAAATAGAATTGTTTTTTGTTAATTACTAACATATTTGAGATAAGCTGACTTCACATATCCCCTTGGGCACGTTGATTTTAAGAATGTTTGCTCTCTAATTCTTAGAATTCTGATCAAAATGTGAACTTATCTTTAGTAATATATACTTAGTCCTCTTGTTTGATAATAACATCTAAAGCTAATGTTTGTTCTGGTCTCCAAAAAAAAGAAAAAAAAAATTAACTCTTTGCTACTGTAACCTGTTTGGGCCTGTTTCTAAGGGGTAAGCATGAGAGGTTAGAATGTGTTCCCTAATGCTCAACTTCTCCACTGAACCAGGAAATATGATCTTTATCTGCCATGGCTTTTTTTATCCTTTGAAAAGACAGAAGCAACATTAACTCTGTCGCTTAACCTGCTGTCTCAGATTTCTCTTTGTCCTTTGGAGTAGATCTTTTTTTCCTTTTCATTCCCTTTCAACATTCTCTGCTGCAAAAGTATTTGAAAAACCTTGATTTTTATCAACTGACACATTTTTTTAAAGCCAGTTTTTTGCTTTGGATTGGTGGATTTTACTCTTCAGTCAGGGTAAGATGTTTAGGATGCTAATTGTGTCTCACTCAACTTGTTTACCTTAGAGAAATGAGTTGAGCTCTTTTTACCTGCATAAATGTGAGCCCAGGTTAGGAATGGGGGTGGGGATTCTGAACATACACATTCTGAAACTGAATTGATGTCCTTATCCTATGGGAAATCAGATTGGAGCAACTGAACTCATACATAGTAGTAAAGAAGTGGTAACTGTTAGTTATAATATACATCCATATGAATGAATATATATATGTATATGGGCATAAACATATACTCATACATTTGTATTGTGTATATGTGTGTGAATGTATATGAGCAGCTAGGTGGAACAGTGGATGGAACACTGGACCAGGAGTCAGACAGACCTGAGTTCAAATCCAGTCTCAGACACTAGCTGTATAACCCTGAGTAAGTCATTTAACTTCTGTCTGGCTTAGTTTCCTCATCTGTAAAAAGGGGATAACAACAGAACCTACCTCCCAGGATCTGTTGAGCATCACATGAGATCATAATTGCAAAATATTTAGCACAGTGCTTCACAGAAAGACAGTAAGAGCCATATAAATGTTAGTTACTATTGTTCTTGTTTTCTTGTTATTAATAACTATACAAAGATAAATGGAGATATGTCAGTCAGCTAGAACTTATTAAACAACTGCTGTGTACCAGGCACTGTGAAAAGTACACACACACACACATTCTCTCTCTCTCTCTCTCTCTCTCTCTCTCTCTCCCTCTGTCTCTCTCTCTCGACAGAAAGGTAGATGTATAGATAGATAGAGATATTCATATATGTATATACCTATATGCATATATATCTCATATCTGCATGTATGTATCCAAGAGGAAGGCTGAGGTATTTGTAAGACAGCAGTAATATAACAGAGTCTGAGGCCAGTCAGGATTTATCTGTAGCACTGCCTAACCAGAGGAAGCCTTGTCTCCAGGCAATTTGAAAGGAAATATCTGGCTAAGAGGAAGAATGTTCTATGGGAACAGAAAGAAAAGTCATACTTGCGCTTTATGCATGTCACAACTTGAGTTTAACATTAGGCTAATGGTAGGCTGGTCACCGAATTGTCTAATATTCTGTGTGAAAGGAAGACAGATTATAACTCCTATAGCACTTCTACTTTCTATAGCAATCATGGAATTACAAATCTAGAACTGGAAAGAACCTGAGGTTCCATCCACTCCAAACCTGTCACGTTACAGATCAAGAAACTGAGGTCCAAAAAGTTTCAGTGACTTTCCCAAGTCATCTATCACATAGTGTCAACATGGGATTTGAACCCAGGTTTTCTGGCTCCAGAGCCAATCATGTACTGTTTGTCCAAAATTAGTTAGTTCACAAGTTTGTTTCTGCCACAGCATTGTTTCCCCCTCTGCACCTGAAGTGTGCGTAGCCCTACCCATTGCCACATTGCAGGGTGAAGGGCAGCTGTGTTTCAAGTGGAAGAAACCTTGAGGAACTATTATTAGGACTATTATAATATTTTTAATCCCTACAAGATATTTGAGCCTCTCTGCCCAGCTACAGACATTGACATCCTATTTCTGTCAAATTCAATTAATAATTGGATGAGTGCTTTTGGAAGAGGAAAGGGAATTGCATTTATTAAGCACCTGCTACATATCAAATACAATGCTAAGCAAATACTATCTCATTTGATGCACACAAAAACCCCATTTTTTATGATAACCCCATTTTACAGCTGAGAAAGCTAAGGCAAACAGAGGCTAAGCGGCTTGTCCAGAACCGCACTGCTAGTAAGCATCTGAGGTCTTCCTGACCTTAATCTAAGCGCTCTATTCACTGCAACCTCTAGCTGCCTCCTGTTCTCATTTATTGGCTGTCTCTTTCCTCTAAGTAACTATGCCAAAACTTCTCTTTCCCCCACAGTCTACACCACTTCCTGCCTGTCATTCAATATCCTTCACAATCTGGATTCCACTTACTTTCTAGCCTCATTTCACCACACTCCCCTTTGTGAACCTTAAGAATTTGAACAATCTTTCTCTCAGCTTTCCTTCCTTATCCAAATCCTTGTCATCAAAGCTCATTTCTAGTGCTTCCACTTCTATGAAGCCTTCCCTGATATACCTAAACCCTTTCCCCAATTTCTCTTGTACTATATGTATTTGCATATATGTTGTATCTCCTTCACCAATACAACATCCTGTCCTCATGAAATTAAAGGAATGGTTTGGTTTTATATAGTAAAATATAAAAGCTTATATAGTAGCCTCTTAATAAATGTTTCTTGATTGAATTCAATCATGCAATTAGCCCACTAGGGAACATTAGATTAAATATCTGCATGTGTCAGTATTTCAAGCATCTGTAATTTCATTGATGTGCATATATCCTCCAGTGACCCAAATCATAGTCATCCTTGTGATTTAGTGAGAGTTGTGACCCAAAACCTCATGATCCTTTCTCCCAGAAGTCATACTTAAGACCATGTAGCTAGAACATCTCCTAGTGAGGCTTAAACTACATGAAAATGAAAGTAGGAAATGTTTAACAAAATAAATAAAAATATAACACAACATAGAAAAATATGTGTTTTTCAAAGTCAATATGCAAGCCAGAGGGATCTGTTTCTGATTCTGATTGTGACACCACTATGTAGTCTACACAGTCTACACTAACTAGACTAGTCCTTGGAAAAAAGACATACCATCTGTCACTACGCCCATTCTTGAAATCTTTCAAATTGGGTAGAAACTATATAAACAATTTAGGTGACCTAAGACCTGAATTCTCTGTATAATTATCTCAGTTTGCCACTTGGTATTACATGATGATTTAGATGTTTCATGAGAGAATAAAAGATCACTTGGCAACTGGGTAGCCCAGTGAATAAGGAAGTCAGGAAGACTCATCTTCATGAGTTCAAATCTGGCCTCCAACCCTGTTTGCCTGTTTGCTCATCTGTGAAATGAGCTGGAGAAATAGCAAACCCCTCTAGTATCTTTGCCAAGAAAACCCCAAGTGGGACCACAGTGTCAGACTATTGAAACACAACTGGACTGCAGCAATAGATGAACAAAATTTTGAATACCTACTATGTGCCAAACATTGTGTTTAGTCATAGGATCATAGGATTTAGAGCTTGAAGGGACATTTTGGTTATCTAACACCCCCACCCCCTATCACTACCATGTTAAAGACAAAGATACTAAAGCCCAGAGAGGTAAAATAACTTATCTAGTGTCACACAGGTAGAAAGTCATGATTCAAAAATAACTTCCCTGACTATAAATCAAGAGCTCCTTCTACTACACTGTGATACCGCCTACTGAATGATTATATTCTGAAAGTTCATGTCTAATATGTTCTTTAGAACAAAGTTCCCAAGCTAGCCCCCATTTATATCAAAAGTACCTTAAATATCATACCATATGAAGAGTTGTAAGAACCTAACCATCACAGAAAGCAATAGTTTCATGGAGAAATGAACTCAGAATTCCAATCTGGAACAATCACTGCCACATAGGCAAGAGCTCTTGATCTTTCTTTACTTTCCCCAGATTCTGGGTAATGAGACTGAAGTATATCCTCAGTTTCCAGATACTTGGTTGCTCTGAAGGTTTGGTACAGGGCCCTCCATCAAGAACTTGGAGAGAGTGAAAGATAGGGCTAGCCCTAGGGGTTGCAAGGAAGCATATGCAAAGAAGCAGGGACAGAGTCCCTAAAGGGTCGGGACTTATGTAGGTCCAGGGCTTCACAGTAGAATAAAACCCATATGAGATATAGGGTCACAATTTAAAGATAGAAAGTATCTTAGAGAATATCTAGTCCAATGAAGAAATGTATGTAGAGATGTGAAGTGATTTGCCCAAGGCCACACAGGAAGTCAGTGGCAGAGATGGGATTTGAATTCAGGTCGCCTGACTCTAAAGACAGCCTTCTTTCCACTGCACTTTGGTGCCTCAACTAGTAGATATAGCACAGGGCTTGAAGACTCATCTTCATGAATTTAAATCTGGCTTCAGCAACTCATTTGCAGTGTGACTCTTCACAAATCACTTAACCCTTTGTCCTCAGTTTTTCATCTGTAAAATTAGCTGAAGAACAAAATGGCAAACCACTCCAGTATCTTGCCCAGAAAATCCCAAATGTGGTCATGAACAATCGGACACAACTAAAACAACTGAACAACACAGCGACTGTGTATATGGTCTACCCATATTCACAGAGTTAGTAAGTAGCAGATCCTGGACTCAAATCCAGATCTCATTCAATTATATCAAAGCTTTCTATCAATGACAAAACAGAGAATAGGTAATCATTGATGTCCTTTCCAGTTCTATGTTAATGGTAGGGCCATAAAGGACTGAACTAAGATTCATCCACATTTCAAAAGAAATACAGGTTCAGGTTATCTTGGTCATTTTCTCAGAAAAGTTGGGAAACTATGGAGTGAAGAGGAGATAAATATGAGATATTACTTTCATGGGCTCAAATCCAGGGGTGCTGACAGTGCTGGTACTAATGGAACCAACATTGTTACTGGGAAAAGGGGTGGAGAGAATAACACCCTCCCATTTTTTTCCTCTTTTCCCTCCCCTCTACCAGGCCTTCCACTAAAAATGTTTGTGCTAAAGTGAGGTGAATTTGGAAAATAGGTAGAAGAAGCAGAAGGGGAAGGAGAGTCCTATGGCCTCTGGCTGTTCACAATATATGTTTGTATGTAAGGCACACACTGAAGCTGTGCATATAAGGTAGGAGCTGCCTGTATAAGATAGGAGCTCTGCCCTCACAGAGTCCATAATGTTATTTGGAGGGCATGATCAAAATATCAGTAGCAAACCTTATTGGACAGTATAAGTAGCTAGGTAGTGCAGTGGATAGAGTGCTGGGCATGGAATCAGGAAGACCTGACTTTAAATCCAGCGGTAGACATTTACTGGCTGTGGGATCTGGCTAAATCTTTCAACTCTGTTTGCCTCAGTCCCCTCATCTGTAAAATGAGCTGGAGAAGGAAAAGACACCTCAGTGTCTTTGCCATGAAAATCTAAAATGGAGTTGCAAAGGCTCAGATACGACTAAAACAAATGAACAACAAATACAATAAAATATTCAATAGAGCAGCACAGATTCTTAGGTGCTATAGGGTTTTAGAGAAAAGGAACATAAGTTTGATCTTCAAGTAATAGTAATTAACAGTCTAAATAATGCTGGCTAAATAACAGCCCGTATTTATACAGCACTTTAAAATTTTCAAAGTGCCTAAGGAGATGCCGGCCTAAGAAGGAAGATTTATAGAGTAGTTTTTAAGGTTTAAAAAACACTTTCTCACAATAAACCTGTGAAGTGGGAGTACAGGTATAATTATTCCAATTTTACAGGTATGGAAATTTAATCTCAAAGAGATTCATAAAATCATAGAATGACCTGCTGTACAAGGTCAGTTAGTCAATCAATAAACATTTATTAAGCACCGACTATGTGCCAGGCACTGTACTAATTAGGGATACAAAAAGAGGCTAAAGACAGTGCCTGCCCTCACGAAACTTACAATTCAATAGGGGAGACAGCAAGCAAGCAAATATATGCAAACAAGCAATAAGTAGGATAAATAGCAAGTTATTAAGTGAGTGAGGACACTAGAATCAATGATTACCTATTCTCTGTTTTGTCTCTGATATAACTGAATGAAATCTGGATTTGAGTCCCGGGTCTGCTACTTACTAACTCTGTGAATATAGGTGGATCATATACATATATTGGTTGGGAAAGGCTTCCTGTAGAAGATGGAATTTAATTTGGTACCTGAAGGAAGCGAGGGAAGCCAAGAGGTAAATAAGGGGAGGAAGAACGTTCTATGCATGGAGGACAGCCAGAGAAAATGCCCAGAGCTGAGAGATGGAGCATTTTGTTCAGGGATCAGTCAGGAGGCCAGTGTCACTAGAACTAAGAGTATATATGACAGGAAATAAGGTGTAAGAAGACTGGAAAAATGTGTGTTGGTGGAGGGGGGAGGAGAAGTGTTATATTATGAAGCCTTTAAATGCCAGAAAGAGGTCTCTGTATTTGATCCTGAAGGTGACAGGGAGCCACTAAAGTTTATTGAGTGTGTGTGTGTGTGTGTGTGTGTGTGTGTGTGTGTGTGTGTGACAGAGAGAGAGAGAGAGAAAGAGTTGGGCCGTTTATAGGAAACAGACTTTGGCAAATGAATGGAGGATGGATTAGGGAGAGACTGAGGCAGAGGGTGATCTACTAGAAAGCTATTGCAATAGTCCAAGCATGAGGTGATAAGGGTGGTGACAGAATCAGAGGAGATAAGGGGGTTTATTTAAGAGATGTTTTAAAAGTGAAATCAACATGCCTATCAACATGCCTTAATAAGAGATTGGATATGGGGAAGGGAAGGGTCAAGGATGACACCTAGATTGTGAGCCTGAGGGACTGGGAGGATGAGGATGCCTTCAACAATAAGGGAATTTTGGAGGTGGAGACAGTTTAGTGGAGAGATGATTAGTTCATTTTTGAACATTTTGAGTTTAAGTGTCTATTGGACACTCAGTTTGAGATGTCTGAAAGACAGTTGGAGATGTAGGATTAGCATAGCTGGATTTCAGAATCCTCAGCGTAGACATGATAATTAAATCATGGGAGCTGATGAATTCATCAAATGGAGCAGTGTAGAGGTAGAAGAAGAAGACGGTCCAGGACAAAGCCCTGTGGTACATCTATGTTAAAAGTTATGACCTGGATCCTCAAAGATTCATCAAAAGAAAATGAGAACAAGTTACCTGAGAAGTAGTAGGAGAATCAGGAGAGAATGGTATCCCAAAATTTCTATAGAAAAGAAAGTATCAAGGAGAAGAGTGTGTATATATGGTTATTTTCCCCTCCTGGGAAGTCTTTAAGCAGAGTCCTGCTGACCACTTGTTGAATATGTTATAGCAAAGCTTCCTTTTGTGTATGGTTTGTTGCTGAGGTACCTGCCAACCCACAAATTCTGTGATTCCTGAATTTATCGCCTAGATTCCTTACTTGGAACTTGAAAGCTACCTAATCCATTCATAAGATGAGGGACAGTGAAGAGGCATATCTGACTAGGCCAAAGCATGCATGTTTGGGGAATAGAAAAGTAAGGGAGGGTATACAGAATGGCCTTATGTTTGGGAAAACTTTGACTTGAGTTTACATTTAGTATGGTAGGTGAAAATGAGCCATTAAAAGATTTTCACAGATAAGATATAATAAAAGGCATTCAAGGAAGATTAGTCTGATGGTAGTTAATAGGATTAGACAGAGAAGAAAGTTGAGTAAAGTCAGAGTTTAATTAAGAGGAAAATGGCTGGGTAGGTGTGAAATGATATCTTGAACTGAGGTAGTGAAAATAGGAACAGATACCAAAATCCTTCAAGCGAAAAAACTACTGGGACTTGGTGGCTTAGAAAAGATGAAGAAGAGAGACCCCAAGCACTAGCTGGGCAGATCTAGGCTGGGGCAGAGAGGACTCTCAGAAGTCAAGTAACTGGCTGGGAAAATGCCCAGAAAAGGGAAAAAAACTAAGACCATAGATGGTTATTTTCTTGAGAAGATGATTCCTCCATTCCTCTCTGACGACGACGAAGAGATATGCTTACCATCAGGTAAAGAAATAGGAGTCAAAGCCTCTGTATCCCAAATATCTGAAATAGATACCCCATGGGCTCAGGCCATGGAGGAGCTCAAAAAGGATTTTGAAAATCAAGTCAGACAGGTGGAGGAAAAACTGGGAAAAGAAATGAGAGAGATGCAAGAAAAGCATGAAAAATGGGTCAATACCTTAATGAAGGAGGGCCAAAAAAAAAATGCTGAAGAGAAAAGATGAAGAAGAAGGATGGCAATGAGTCTTAAAGGTGTGAGCCTGAATGAACAAGAACAGAAATAAGAAAGTAGAGGATGATATTTATTATTTTTTTTTGGAGAGGAAGATAAGGAGCTTGGTTTTGAATATGTTGAATGATGGTGATGATAATGCATCTAAGTGAAAATATCAAGAGATGAGAATCTAGATAGATAGATAGATCTAGATAAGTCCATCCATCTATCCATCCATCTATCCATCCATCTATCTATCTATCTATCTATCTATGGTTACGGGAAAATGCTGATCCAACCAATTTCACTGAAATTTTGGGAAACTAGAAGCAGTTGCCTTTTAACTTTCTTTTAAAAGTCACTTACCATCTCTTGGTCTCCATTTCCTCAATTTTAAAAATAAAAGAGTTGGACTAAATAGCCTCAAGGGCCCCTTTCAACCCTAAATCTATGATTCTTTGTTAACTGTGATTCTTTTGAACCTTAAGTTCATTCTACCTTTTTCACATTGAAACAACCCTACATGTAGCAAAAGACTAGAAGCTAAGTGGAAGCCCATTAATTTAGGGAATGGTTAAACAAGTTGTACATGAGTGGAATTGAATGTGCTTGAAGAAACAATGACTATTCTGAATAGATAAGTGTGGAAAAACACATGAACTGATTCATATGAAGTAAGCAGAGTCAATGATTGCAAGAGTGTAAATGGAAGGAACATCAGCAACGAAACACTTGATATTGAAAACTGTGAAATTATAATGACCCAACCTGGCCCCTAAAAAGAGATATAAGAAGGTATTTTAATCTGTTTCTTTGCAGAGTTAGAGATAATGGTAGGAGGTGATGAATGTGGAACACTACATATCTTTTCAGAATTATTTTAATATATCAATCATTTTTGTTGAATTTTTAAAATCTTTTTTATTCTTTGTTATAAGTGATAGCTTTTTGGAAGAAAGAAAGGGAAATGATGCATTGGAAAATGGAGGGAATTTTTAAAAAATTCAATAAAAAAACACCTATTTAAAATAAATTACCCAATATAGCAGTTGTAGCTCTTGTAATTGTTTACCACTGAATTCAATGTCATCTTCATTACCATAAAAAGTAGGATCCCTCATAACAGTTAGCATAGAGAGTGAAAGAGTAGTAGCAGCCACCTTGACGTAGGTTCACACCATAAATGCTGGAATTAATCTTGAGTTCTTACTACAGTCCTGTTGCTGTCCCAATAGAATGTAAGTTCTCTGAGGGTAGGTACTGTTTATATATATATATATATATATATATATATACATGACCAGCATCCAGCATCCAGTCTCTCACATAGAAGTGCTTAATAATGTTTGCTGGGTTGAAAATGAATATTTGGACAATAATCATTGCACCATTATTGGGCTACCCCAGTTAGGAAAAGAAAACGCTGACATTTGTATATAAAATCTATAAGATCCTTTAGTGCAGCATCTCCTTTGATGCAACAAGTAGTGAAGTAGTGCTGCTCTTATCCTGATTTTATTGGTAAAGAAATTGAAATTCAGAGAGGTTAAGTGATGTGCCCATTATCACAGAACTAATGTGTTGAAGGCAAAAATTAAACCCACCTCATATACACATACTTTCATCTTTCTTAGTTAAAACTTATTCTCTTTATTCTTCTGGTCTCAATAAAAGTCCACTTTTATCTTTGAAGAACCAAAGGCCTGTATAGATTTAAGATACGTGTTTGCTAAGTCATAGGGAAAAAAGACAAAGAAAAATTCCGCATCTCAAAAGAAGGCAGCCTTTTTAGCTCTGAAATTCTAGTTCTAGGAGCCAACAGAAAGTCTACTTGGCTGACAGTCAGAAAACCTGCCTGACAGCTTTAACAGAACCAAAAGTTTGGGTAAATAATCTCCATTGTCTTTTGAACTGACCTGAGCCCAGAGTTAGGAGACAGAACTGACAGGAACGGAAACAGAGGGATGACACCAGGAACTCCAGACTTCCTACCTCCTACGGAAGTGATGGAAACCAACATTTCCCCCTCTTGCTCAATTCCTTTTGGATTGGGCAGGAGGCAATCAAAGGAACTCTCGAGAGGCTAGGATACTGGAAAAGCCATGCTGTTCTTCCCGTAAGGGTTTAGGTTTTATTGCAATGCTTTATGCAGGGGAGCTGTCCTGCATCAACACCTCTGAAGAGCCTCTCTCTTTTGAACAACAGTTTAAGCCCAAAAGTTCAGTTAATTGAAAGGCTGACAACTAACTGGCTTCAAACTTCCCTCTGAAGTTTCCTGTGTCAAAGGGCAAGAGCAAACAGGCCTGCAGGTAATAGCTACCAGGGATGTTACAGAGCAAGAGGAGCTCTGGAAGATAACAGATAAAAAGGAAATGAGAGGTTCAGGCTTAGAACTATTGTCTAAGGTTGATAGTAATTGACAATAAGAGGAAACAACAGACTTGCAGCCCAGGGCTTGAGGAGATATATTTGGGTTCCTTTTCTTCAATTCATTTAGACTCAAAAGATATCTATAAAGCACCTACTATATGCAAGGGATCACGCTGGGAATACAAACATTTTTAAACATCATACAGATGGAGTTTCAAAATGGCCTCAGAAGACTCTGGTCTAAAAATCCTCCCTGCAATAACTCTAATGAATGATTATTCACTCTTCAGTGAAAAACTTCTAATGAAAGGGAACTCTCAAGGCAGCCCACTACACTTTTGTTCAGGCATTTCAGTCATGTCCAGCTCTTCATGATCCCATTTGAGGTTTTCTTGGCAAAGATGCTAGAGTGGTTTACCATTTCCTTCTCCAGCTCATTTTATAGATGAGGAAACTAAGGCCAACAGGGTTAAATGACTTGCCCAGGGTCACACAGCTAGTAAGTGTCTGAAGCCAGATCTGAACTCACAAAAATGAGTCTTCCTAACTCCAGGTCCAATATTCTATCCACCGTCCCATCTAACTGTCCCCACTATACTTTGGGATAGCTGTAATTATATTGCTCCTAGTTCTGCCATGCAAAGTCAAGGAAAACAAGTGAAATTTTTCTTTTACATGATAACCCTTCATGTCCTCGAAGGCAACTATCATCACATTTCTTTTAAAATGCTTATGTCTTCTAAATATCCCTATTTCCTTCAACTAATTCTCATCACATAATCTCAAAACCTTTCACTGTCTTCATTTACACAAGTGGATGCCAGTGCGTTCCTGTCTTTCCTTAAAAAGGTGGCATTTGGAGCTAAGCACAATATTCTAGAGTTTTGAAATTCTACCTTCTCTTCCCTTCATCCATGATCAACATTCCATTCACCCAAAGCAAAGATCCTATCCCTTCTTTGGGGAAAATTATCTTTATAAGTCTATCAAGCCAGATTGTAAAGAATGTAACCATTAGTGTAATTGTACACTATCTTTATAAGTCTATCAAGTCAGATTGTAAAGAATGTAACCATTAGTATAATTATACACACACATTATATATACACATAGATACACACATATACACACACACACATATATATAAATATATGTATGTATATAAAATATATACATACAAACATATATAGTATATGTATATAACTATGGCCTAAAGCAGATAGCAATGGATGAGATCTAAGTTCCTTTCCTTCAGTTCCTTTAGACTCAAAGATATTTATAAAGTACCTACTATGTGTAAGGGATTGTGCTGGAAATACAAACATTTTTAAATAACACACAAATTGAGAAAGTCTCAAGTTGGCTTTAGAAGACTCTGGTCTAAGAATTTCCCCTCTAACAACCCCAATAAGCAATCATTCATCCATCTTTCAATGAAAAAACTTTTCATGAAGACTCTACTCAACTCTCAAGGTAGCCCCCTTTCCCCCTCATTATAGCTAAATAAACAAATCTGAACTTTTATGTTGTATTTGTATCCCTCAACTCTTTCCTCAGCTTAAGCACTCCTGACAGTATTCTTACAGAACCATTTCACAATCTTATCTTCATCCTTCATTATTTGTTCTTCTTCCATCTTCTGTACACATCTTTATCAAAGGAAAATGGGTTGATGAACTCCCTGAATCCAAATCGCTCTTTTTAGATGACTGAGCCCCTGTTACCGTTCATTGGAATTAATTTTTTTTCATGGATTCAGGACTGTTCTTGAGCACTTCCTACCCCTCCTGAGCTGACTTCGCCTGTGGCATTTTAGACCATGGGATCCTTTCTTTGAACCCCATAAAAGCTGGTCTTCCGAAATCTAGAATGAAAGTAATTGCTTTTCCTTTTCTCTATCACATATTCTAAGGTGAGGTGGTCACTTCTCCCCTAGGTTTCAATTATTTTTGACTGAGCAACAAATCTCTCCTTTTTGGTGAAAATCAGATTTAGAATACAGTTCCCCTTGTTGCTTTTTCTACCTTTTGATCAATGAAATTATCATGTAAGCAAGTGAATAATTTATTAGTTCCCCTTTTTGCAGAAAAATATCTAAAGCAGATGCCTGTATAATTTCCATCCACCCTCCCATATATCATTACAATATCAGCCTTGTTCCAAGCTTGTTATCTGTATACCAAACTATTCTTTTTCTAGGTATTCTGCAATTCCATGACAAAATCTTTTCCATTTCTTCCTCCGTTGACCTTCAACCAAATGCCCTCCTTTTCAATAAGGTATCCTCACATTTAAAAGCTATGTTCCAGTCTAGGTTCATTGTATCAAATCTCAGTGACTTCTGTGTAGTCCAACTTGATAACAGAATAGCATCTCTATTTTATCTCACTTATTAGCATTGTGACTATGGGTTTTATCGTTTTCTCCTTTCTTTGATTTTTGTTTCCTGTGAATTACTGAGAATCTCTGTTATTCTTTTTATTTCATGTTATAGCTATGTTCTATAAAATCTGGCTTGGTAGACTAATAAAGTTATTTTTCCCAAAAATATTTAAATCATGCAGAACCAAATTTGTGTCTGAATAATAAGACTATTCCTAAATGAGGGCTTCAAACTCTTATGATTTTATTAATAACTTCTCATCAGATATAAACCCTATAAAATACAGGTGCCATATGAACCAGAGAGACTTTAGCTAAATAACAAGCTAATTTTTCTAACAAGGTATGGTTGATTAAATCTCCAGAGGTAGGGAGCATGGGGTTTATAAGGGAAAATGTTACACCCTAAATCGACCCCTAAGGGAGAAGATAAGAAAAATCTGGGAAGGATTCATTCCAGTCCTATCCAACTGAGAACACCAAACAAAAAGGAACTATCATCTGCCAATCAACACCACCATCCATCAGCATTACAGTTTAAAAGACTTTTGATTAGATTTTCAAGACATCAAGCAAATATATATTTTATTTTCCCTCATTAGATGATTCCTATCCCTGGAAAAGATTTAATTATTCCTATATTTCAAATTCTGATCTAGAATAGAGGTGTTAAATTCATGGCCCTGGGACTTCAAGCTACTGCAAAACTCTTGAGTATGACCAGAATCAGATAAAAATTGGAAAATGTTTATCAAAAGAAATAAAAATACCATGTAACATAGATAATGATAACTTGTGGTTTTCTAACTCAATCTGTGGCCCTCAGGGATCCATCTGTTTCTATTTGATACCACTAGTCAAAAAAAATCTAAACTCCTTCCTCTTAACTAGCTATACACTTCACAAGTTGTCCAGTACTTTCGATTAGCAGTCCCCAAATTATGCCCCTAAGACAAGTTTTTTGAAACTTTTTTGTCATATGGACCCCTTTGACAGTCTGGTGAAGTCTATGGACTCTGTCAGAGTGATGTTTATAAATGCATAAAGCAAAATACGTGGGGTTTAAAAGGAAACCAATTATATTGGGAAAAGTTATCAAAATGTTTTTTAAAAAAGTTCATGCACCACAGATTTAGCACAACCTTTACCTCCAGAAAGCATTAGTCTTTGGATTTCTGAAGCGTGGTTTGAAATATAGGAATTATGAGTCCTTTACCAGGAATGGAAAACACTTAAGGAGGGTATAAATGTTTATACATTTTACTTGCTTGTGTGGGTGTGTGCGTGTGTGTGTGTGCGTGTGTGTGTGTGTGTGTGTGTGTGTGTGTGTGTGTGTGTGTATTTACCAAAGGGCTAGTGTATGTGCATACATTTATATGTCTATATTTATTTACCTGCAGTTTTGAAAATCTAACTTTAGACGTCTAGCAACCATGGCAAACTGGAGAACCCAATGCAAATTTTACCTCATAGATATCACTAAGATTTGGTAGGATGGGATTGGACAGGAATAGGCACTGGACTTTTGATTCACCAGTGCCTTGGATAGCAGAGATATTTAATATGTATTTGGAATAAATGAAGTGGAATTGAAATTGTTAGTTGCCTGATCTTTAATTCTTTACCTTTAATTCTGACTTTCACTTTTGATATCAGTTCATAACCCCACTCCAGACTAGCTAATTACTACACCTCAACTCTACAATGATGTAAGGCTTTCTTCCAGGTCAAACCTATCTGGTAATTCAAGCCTTTCTTCAGCTTTACCAGTTTCCTCTCCTTATCTGGTGTCTACAACCCATTGACATTTATATTACTTGTGCTGATATCTTAATGTAGGAAGGTTTGTGGGGTAGAGAGACAAAGAATGGCAATCAGAGGGAGTATCCAATCAACTGAGGAATGACCAAATAGGTTATAGAATATAAATATGATAGAATGAAGAAGGAGATGATTTCAGGAAAAACCTGAGAAGACTTGTATGAACTGATGCAGGGTAAACCAAAGAGAACCAGGAGAACAGCTGGTGCAATGATAACAACCTGGTAAAGATAAACAACTTTGAAAGAGTTGGGAACTCTGACCAGCAAAATGGTCAACCACAGTTCTAAAGGACTAACGATATAATATACTACCTACTTCCTGATAAAGAGATGAAGGCCTGAAAGGACAAAATAAAATGTATGTATGGTTTTTTTTTCTTTTGGAATTAGTCAATGCAGAACTTTATTTTTCTTGACTATAGATGCTTGTAACAAGAATTTATTTTTTTTCCTTTTGTTTGAGGGTAGTGGAGAAGAAATTGGATTTGTTCTGATAAAAGAAAGTGAAATAAAATAATATTCGGATACAAATAATGGAGAGAGAAACAGAAGTGATTTTATCATCAGAATAAACTATAGATAAGGAATGACTGAACAAGTTGTGGTATATGACTGTGAGGGAATACAGTCCCATTATAAGAAATGACAAGAGGGAATGGACTCAGAAAAACCTGGGAAGCTTTATATGACCTGATGCAAAGTGCAGCAACCAGAACCAGGAGAAGATTGTACACAGTAAAAACAATATTGTAACAATGACCAACAGTGAATGACAGCTACTCTGATCCATTCCATGATCCACAAACATTCCAAAGGACTCATGTTAAAAAATGCTTTCCCCTTCAGAGAGACAACTGATTGAGTGCTGATTGAAACATATTGTTTTTCACTTTCTTTTTCTTACTTTTTTATTGCAACATGGCTAATGTGGAACCTGTTTTGCATAACTTCACATAGATATCATATGACTTTCCTTCTCCATGGACAGAGGAGGGGCTGTAGAGAGGAAGAGAATTTGACATTGAAATTTTTTTAAAATAAATGTTAAAAATAAATAAATGGAAATTAAGAGACAAAAAGAATATGCTACAAACCACTTGGACATGAAGAAATTGGGGAATTTGGGAAACATCATATACCTATCACATAGTCATAATGCAATAATAATGGAAGATTTTAATTGTCTAGGATTGTTTTGAAGTTCCATTTCTTGGTCAAAATAGACTAAGTAATAACTTCTTGCATTAGTGATATTTTCATTCTTTAAAAGGCGAAGAATATGACAAGAGAACATTCTTTTCTGGATCTGATTTTCATTAACAAAGAAAAACTGGATGCTGAGATGAGAATGATGGGAACAAGTGGAGGATTCGCTACTTCCTAGAGTTATTGGAGGATTGGGATAGGGCCCCAGTCAGGGTGCAGCAACAGGTAAAGGTTCCGTTGAAGTTAGATGACATAAATTGCAATATACCCCGACAGCTTAGTTGTTTTACTACAAACAGAGCCTCCAGCTCTGCTTTGCTTTCTGTAATGGTGGTTTGAAAGCCCTGGGGTACAGCGAATGAATACAGAGATACATTAGCCTGAAGCAATGCAAAGAAATGGTCTTTACTGTGAGCGGGGTCAAGGAGAATTTTTCAAGGCCTTGACTCTAAGAGTAGTTCAACATTTACCTTCATAGGCTCTCTTAACTAGTTTGCCACCTGGCCTAAGACAAAGCTTGAGCTACCCGCTGGCTCCTAGTGAATAAACAGTAACTACCTGGTGCTTTTAAATGTGGACACTGCAGGCACCTGTGAATACTCAAAGGTCTCTACAAGTAATAGTAGAGAAAGAAAATGGGGAGGGGTAGGGGTAATCCAGCCTTGGGTTTAGAAAGGAATATGGTATCAGGACAAAGGGTTTAAGGGACTGAAGAGGAGAGGACAGTGTGGTACTGAATTAATTATAACGCCAATATTGCAAAGGGAGAAAGGTGCAGTCAGAGTAGAGGTAATGGCTTTCAAATGTTGAAGGGCTAAAGGATTAGAAGTGAGAGCAAAGAATAGTTTTAAAAAGAGTGAGCATGGAGAGAAAATGAATCTAGGTAATGGTAAGAGCTAGAGTGTGACCATCCCTTTGCATGACTGAAATAGAGTAGAGAATTATCTGATAGGATTTGAGTGGTTTGAGGGAACATCCATAAATTGGAAGTCCTCTTGTATAAGGGTAGGAGTTGGGAAGGGGAGAAAGACAATGACCCAAGGTCTAAAATCCCTGCCTAAGGAGGAAGAAGGATGGCTATTAGACAACCATACCAATTTTAGAGTGAAAAATGTTAAAAAATGATCTTCACAGGAGAGGTGGTTGAGTAATGGCTGCAAAGGGCAAGTCTGAAGATGCCGGTCAAAATAAAAAGTATTTTGACTCTTCCCTCCAGACCCTGTGAGCCAGAGCGTGAGAGAAGATATAGTTAATTAATGCTAGACAGATGGCCAACAAGACAGTGTCATCAGAAGTGACTCATATGTAAAAAACAAAAGGCCTTAATAAAATTTATCCTTTAAAATGTTCATTAATTTAGGACTAATTAATCAATTCAATACATGTAAAACACTCCTTTTCCTTTAAAAAAAATTCTTTTTCTATTTTTCCTTTCTTTATTTTAAAAAAATGTTTAAAATTTTTTTCCTTATTTTTTAAAAAGGCACAAACTACTAAACCTTTTGTTACCTGCTGGAATTCTCTGAGCTTATCTTATCAACCTCAAAAATATTCACTGCTATAATTTCAAAATCTTTAATTACTCACACCCACCCACAGAAAGCATTAGCTAGTGATCCATGATATGTGTTTCTTAAACTATAGCTTAAGAAGAGCATAAAGTGTCAGGCTCTTCAAAAGTGCTACATATTTTGATGACTCAGAACAATGAGCCCTACTGTAAGTAGATTAATCAAATTAAGAGCAATTCATATTCATTCTCTGTTGCAGCTGGCCTTGCTTAAGCACTCTGCCATCCTAAGGTTAAAAAGTCCTTGTAGCTTAAGGTTTTAAACTGTAATTTTAAAATAAGTGCTTCATCTAAATTTGATAGACTATCCTCAAAGCATATGGTCTTGAAATATTCATGAGTCTTTTTTTGGTTGGTTGCTACCCACAGCAAACCAGATTAGTCATAAAAGGTACATTTCACGTAACAATAGCAATTGGAATATTTTTATCAAGATACCTTCTTTTCTTTCACTGACCACTGGTAATATTGTTTAGTCTTGCATTGTTTTACTATCTGAATTTAATAAAAGCTCTCCAAACTCCTCGCCCAAAGACGTTCCCGAAACAAGTTCCAAATAAGTTAAAAGCGCTTTTCAAGAGCCAACAGGGGCTAGACAATTTCAAATTGAAGCCAACATTCCAAGCAATTTCTGCTCATTTCTGGCATGTCAGTTTTTCCCTCATCTGGGATTGGAGCTTTAATGGAAAACTAAAGACAAAAAAAAAAAAGATTAAAACCCCTAGAGGTGCTGGACTCCCTTACCTTTCTCCACTCCATCGCTACTTTCTTTACTGCCAAAAGAAGTGTACTAGATGAACAGAGATTCTGCTCTGACTGGGATTTATCATTACACCAATGATAACTTGACTCCATAACATCCAGTCTTCAAAAGAATAAATGAAGGACTGCAACACTGTCAGCTCTTTCTTATCCATAGAAAGGTGATTAATCTTGGGCCAGCTGCCCGCTAACTGCCCAACAAACTCCTGGGTGGCCTCCTCTTTCTGTCCAACTAGTGTGTGCCAGGAATTGCAAACTAATGAAAATGTTAGCATAAATAAAGTATAATTCAAAGGTAAGTCTGATTCCATACATCACTTATTTTATTCTAACATTAGAGATAAATGTGTTGGTGCTCATCATATGTCTTGAATTATTCACACCAATACTCCCCTTCAGATATTCAAGAGATCACTGTATTTACTTTAGTTAGAACTCTACACATCGTAGTCATTCATTATATCTTAACACTAACATCTTTCCAGTCTATTGTACTCCATTTTGTTGATGCATATGATTTCATTAATAGAAATAGTAAATCTTAAATGGTATTTTCGACACTGAAATGCCCTATAGGGCCACGTATTAGAAGGTAGAGGAAAAAATAATTTCCCTCTGTACCGTTGCACAGGCCACCCCACAGCATGAGCTCCAAAGGGCAGGTCAGTCAGTAAGGGATCAAAAAGTTACAATTAAAATGATATTAAGATTATGATGAGAGAAGGCAAGAAGGAGAGTAGAATAAATAAAAAAGCCAAACATGACTTTTAGCTAGCGGAGGGTTGGTTTGAGGCCAGATGTTAATGTATCAGCAAGAGATTATTCACTAAGGAAAAATGCAAACAGAAAAGGTAGATTTATGGTAGGTATGGGAGAGGAAGCACAACCAATTTTCCTCTACATTAGAAGAACTGATTCTTTGACATCTAAAATAAAATATGAAAAGTCAAAAGAGAGGCACAAAATGCTATTCATTCACTCTATCCATTCAATATTTCCATCATTTGGTGGGTGTGATTTCATCCATATGAGTTTTGCCTCCATTGGTGCCGGCCACAAGGGTTCTGGAGGCCTTCTTGGATACGTTTTGTGGGGACCAGTGCAGCACTCAAGAGCTATCTTTTCATGTTGTCACCAGCCTATTCAGATTGTATGTTTCCTCCAAAATACTCTTTCTACCACATGCTGAGTGCAGGTCATTACTGGAAGAGGACTCCTCCAGAGTCATATTTATTACACAAACATAACGTATGCTTTAAGTCAGTTTTAGATGACAACAAAGCAATTGTGGCACAGATTTCTGTAGTGCTAGGGAAAATCTTTTCCTTGGACATGAACAAAAAAGATGAGAACAAAACTTGATAGCTTGAGCAAGGTTTCAAGGATTCTGGCATCTACCTAATTTACGAAGTTTTCTCTATTAAAATGACAATGACGTTTCCTACAGTAATGCAAAATGGTTTCTATTTTGTTATTTATTTCTCTTGAAAGGTCCAAATCTTTGTCATTAAATATCTAAAAGCATTTAAGAAAATCTTGTGAATTTTAATTTCGGAAGCTAATTAGTGTTAACTAAAGTTCATTTTAGTTTTATAGTTTGTTTTTTACCCAATCAAACCTCATTTAAATGTTTGTGATCTTGGTTTCTTATTAGTGCCATAAAAACTGTTGGAAATTACAAAGTCAATGACTTTTTTTTTTTAATGGGTTAGACACTTTAGGGTTTTTTACTCAGAGGAAAATCATCTATCAATCATTTTTAGGAATAGAGATTTCTAATGACATTATTAATAAAGATTTTATTACTTAGATTTGAGAAAAGAAGATTTCTCTTAAGATTATTAACTTTATAGACCAATGCATACTGTTCTTGGTAAAATTCCCAAATTAATTTAGAGGTAAAATAAATGCAATGCAAAGAAATTTATGGTTTTATATGCACACATTCTTGTATATGTGTAGGCATCTGTGTGTGTATAACTTTTGAGAAATTTCTGTGACACTCGTTTTCCATTTTGCACAGCCCATATGTATCATGAATATATGTAGTTCATATTTTCTGCTAAAATCTAAGAAGGGAGAATATATTTTCCAAAATGTTTCATCCCTTTAGCATAATTGTCATACAAAGAATTTTAACTGAAGAAAAGTTATAGCATTTAAGAATTATGGTACTTCAA
>CM053773.1:10336981-10418886 GCA_028658325.1 Potorous gilbertii | reverse complement strand
ATGCTGTTTACTAGATTTATAGGGACAAAGAAAACTTAAAAAAGGTACCAGTATTTTATATAGCAGTCCAGCTCTCCCAAATAAGCTCAGCAAACATATTTGAAAAGGCACCATAAAGAAAGATCATTAAAAACACCAAAAAGAAACAACAGTGAACTCCTCCATGGAAGTCAGGATTGTACCAGCCAAAAGCCTATGAATTCTTAGAGGATGAAAAGAATGGTAAAGGGCAGTGTGAACTATCCTAAATAGTTTAGTGCAGACTCTCTGAACAGGATGGGGTATATGGAGGAGGAGAAGCCTGCAGTCTTTCTAAGACAGGATGGGCTGCAGCAAACCTGTACCCAATTTGTCCTCAAAGAACTTTAAAAATGTGGGTTTTCATAGACACAATGTACCAGGCAAGGCAAAACTTAGCACAACAGAGGGGATGTTAGCCCCTACCTGTTGAAGCAACAGGGAGGGCCACAGCCAGACTCCATAGGTCACTGCTAAGAGAGACCCAACAGGTAACAAAGAGTTATAGAGCACTCAAAATCACAGCAGGAGATAAGGTGAGCTCAACAAGGCATGCAGGAAGGGGTATGGTGAAGGAGGAAGAGGGATGGGTGCTTTGTAAAGAAATGTAAGACCAGGTTTATCTC
Organism: Potorous gilbertii; assembly: GCA_028658325.1. Lineage (NCBI taxonomy): Eukaryota > Metazoa > Chordata > Mammalia > Diprotodontia > Potoroidae > Potorous > Potorous gilbertii. The sequence continues at coordinate 10,418,242 of CM053773.1, read as the reverse complement.
CATCATTTGCTTAGGACCTGTCAGGGCCATAATGGGGTTCAGAACCAGCTCCCAGCTGAGGACTCTGGCAATACCTGAAGTGGTATTGGAAAGAAAACAAAAGCTGAGATTGCAGCAGAGGCTGAATGAAGCCTGGTACTAGACCCTTATCCAGAATTGTAGTTATATCAAGACTACAGTGGAAAGAAGACCAAACAGAAATTGTACACCACGTTCAAGAGTTCATGAAAAGGTAGAAATGGGACCTAACACAAAGTCCCAAAGCAAAACTGAGGCTGGAGATATGAGCAAAGTGGCAAATAAAACGAAAAAATACCAGAAGTTACATGAGGCCCAGTTGACCTGGAAGAGATTATATCTACAAGTACAAACTAGCTTAGAGAAAAGAAAAGCCTAGCCACAAGGACTTCAAGGGTGGCTGGAAGAAATGAAGCAAAGAATGATTGAATAAATGGTAGTATGTGAATATAATGGAATATTATTACACATTAAGGACATCTTAGGAAAAATCTGGGAAGATACAGATTCACAGTGCAGCAGAGATTATCTTATTTAAACTTCTATCTATGCCACTGTCTAGCACAGTGCTGTGTGCATAGCAGACATACACCAATAAAAGTTAACTAAAAATGGAGTGGGCTTCCTCTGTAGTGGTCTCCTCCTCTCTAGAGGTCTTCAAGAAAAGAATGATTGACTCTTAATGAGATATGTTGTAAAGAGGATTCCTTTTCAAATATGTATCCATCTAGACAGCCACTGAGGTCTCTTGGATTTCATGAAATGATAACTACATTTTGACCACTCCCATATTCCATCTATTTTCCTCCATCAATTTTAGACATTTGTTTTAATATTTAGCTCTCCCTCTTGTGTTAGAAAAGTACACTTTCTCAGAGCTGGATTTTTTCTCACCTCATATTCACTTTCCAAACGTTTGCAATTTGGTTTCTGACCTCATCACTCAACTGAAAATACTCTCTCTAAGCTTATCTTTTTTTCAGTCCTTATCCTTCTTGACCTTTCTGTAGTATTGGACCCCATAAACTACCCCTAGACATTCTCCCACAGGGTGTTCTCATGACAACCCTCTCCCCTGGTTCTCTTTATACTTGTCTAGCTGCCTTTTAGTCTCCTTTGAAGGATCATCATTCACCTCACTCTCATACATGGGTATGCCTTAGGCTACTCTTCTCTATTTCCTCTCAGTATGTGTATGTGTATGTATGTATGTATGTATGTGTGTGTGGGTTCATTCGGTCCCAGTTTGTCCCTTATTACCAATTACCTGTGGAACACTCTCACCTGAATGTCTCATAGAAACCTGAAACCCAGTATGTTCAAAATATAACTCATCCTTTCCCCAAATCCTCCCTTCTTCACTAATATCTATTTCTTAAAAAAGGTACTAAAATTCAAGCTATTCAGGTTTGCATGCTTAAAATCATCCTTTGTTCTTCTTTCCCTCTCATTTCTCATATCCCGATCAGTTGCCTTGTCAATTCTATCAATATATTCCAAATCAACGTATTTTACATTTGTCCCTTCTCTCCCTCTACCTCAATAGTGACTCATCACTTTACCCAAAGTATACAGTAACTGTTTCCCTATTTCCAGCCTCTCTGTCTGCTACAAAGATGACAAATTCTTAAGAAGTAGGTTTGACCATGTCACTAACCTGCTGAAGAAATTGCCGTGCCTCTCCGCCATCTCTAGGACAAAGTCCAAACTTCCTGTTTGATCCTATGATCCTACGTATGGCACATTATATACTCCAAGTTCTAGACAAACTTACCCACTTCACCGTTTCCTTCCCATGTCATTCCATTACTCCCCTCTGGAAGGCACTCCTCCTTCATCTCCACCTCTAAAAATTCTGAGCTTCAAACTACATCTCTAGGTGTTACATCCTACAGGAAGCCTATCCTAATTCTATCAGTTGTTAATATCTTCTCTCTGGAAATTCCTCTGTACACAAAGTATCCCAAAGGCCTTAGTGCAGTTTTAAGCTTTAGTAAGCTTAAAACTGCAAAGCTTAAAACTGCACTGAGACTTTTAGTGCACCTGGTGTGTTTTGAATTTATTTTCCGTACCCATGCACAACAGAATATAAGTTCTTTGAAGACAAAGATCATTTGATTTGTGTTTTTATCTCCTCAGCAGTTAACACAGTGCCTGACACAAAGCAATACTTAATAAATGCTTGTTGAACTGGACTGAATGGATTGTTACAATTTTAAGCTCACTATACGCTATACAATCTTACTATACCTTATTTTGACCAGAATTTTTTGGGGGGGTATCCCACATTTTTCATTACTCCAGACATACTACCTCATGTTTCTAACATTTTCTTCTCCTTTTCGTGACCTTTTAAGATCCTAAAAATTGTCTTGGTCAAATATTTCCAGTCAATAAAAACTAGGGGTAAACAAAGTCCAACTATTATCTGTTTAGCAAAGGATACCCCAAGTCTGAGATATATGATGGGAATGCTAACAGCAAAAAGAAGACCAGATAAAAAGTATAATGTCTACCAAGGTTAGAGTGATTAACTTGTCACATAAATATGTTTAAGACAAAACGATTCTGCACTAAAAACTATTAAAGAGGTCTCCAGCTGACATTTTATCACCAGGCATATCACACGTTGCTTTTCTTTCATTGAAAAACAACTGAAAATCAGTTTACCAAGAACAGGAACATGTAACCTCTTTTTAAAAATAATACATACTTTATCTTATTTTGTCTCCAAAAATCAAAAGTGCCTCTTATATAGTATATTCCATAACCAAAACAAATTAATATATATCACTGAGGAAACAGGAATTTCTCTGGATGTATTTTAGAGCTTTTATTGAGTATTGTACAAATTATGAATGAATATATTTTATTTAGAAACATGTTATTGACAGAAATTTATCAATAATAATGTGGGTATTGTCAAGGGCCTGTCAATATTAATGTAATTATGATTAAGGGGATAACATGGATTTTAGCTATAATACCAAGTAACATCTCCTACATTGCTGCTATCAATATAAGCCATTATTATTGACTTGTTCTGAGACTCTCAGTATTAGATGTATTACCATTAGGCATATTTGTCAATGCGTACTGCCTACAAAAATTCTACATTCAAATTTACAGGTCTGTAAACCTTGTCAGCAGAAATACATGATTCCCAAATAACATCTAAGGTCTTATCTGTCCCAGATCTTTCCTTGTTCCTGCCCCAAACACATACTTACACACACAGAAACTGTATTACTCCAATTCTACTAATTTCTACAATGTCACGCTCCTCTAACTCTTCTAGTAATCAAAGAGGATGAGCCTGAATGTTCATTAGCCACTTCAGTTTTTAAAAAAACTTAAAGGGAAATATCCATATAGCCAACCTTAATTTAAAGGGTTGGGGACATTTATGCAAATTTAATTCTGTGTTTGGAGATTGCTAAGCTTCTTACCCATATCCAAATATTTTATTTCCTTTGTGTAGTCAGACAGAGTTACTGTCTATTGTATTGAAATCAATACTAATAAATGGGACATGCATCAAAGGGATTTAGCAGGACAGCTATTCCCAGAACACATTACCAATATGGGCATAAGAGAACAAGTTATCACTAAGTCTCATTAGGAATAGTGTGACTTTCTGCACAGTGAACAGGACTGGAAGTGAGAAACTGAGTTCAAATCTCACCTTTATCACTAACTTACTAAATGACTTTATGTACGTAACAGCTTTTAATCCCCTTCACTTCTTCCCCTTGCTTATCAGCTTTAGTTTAAAAAAAGAAGGGGGTTACCTTGTAAAGATGTTATGCTTCATTATTTTAAATCCTAATGTTCATTTTAAAATTATGCAGCTATGGCTTTAACCAATTTAGAATGTCTAATATTCTTTCTTTTTCACAATTTTTTTTCACAATTCTGCCAGCTTATCTTGTTAAGTGTTTGTCAATAAGGCTATCTTTTAAAAATTACATTAGGCAGTAGATCTTTTGGTTAAAAATTAAGAGATAATATCAACATCTTTTATGTTTCATTAATCTTTTTGAAAACTACCAAAATACTTATTTTACTTTAAAAGTAGTAATTATTGAGTCATTTTGATCATGTCTGACTCTTAATGACCTTATGTGGAGTTTTTCTTGACAGAAATACTAGAGTGGGTTTGCCACTTTCTTCTCCAGTTCATTTTACAGATGAAAAACTGAGGCAAACAGGGTTAAATGACTTGCTTGGGGTCACAGCTAGTATGTGTCTGAACTGTGCAACTTAGCCGCCCCTCAAAAGTGGACATAACTGTTATTTTCACTGAATCTCTATGATAACTTTAATTGAACATCACATCTCACCTCTCTTTCTATAACGGTGAAATAGGAGAATCTTGAAAAGGAAGAAATATTGTAAAAATCATGCTTGAATAATCATAGAACAAGTTTTTATGCTAAACCTGTGTCCTAGTGTCAGCTCTGTCACTTTGGCATTCAATATAAGTAGTGTATGCCTCAGTCATTTCATCTGTAAAAGACATACCCTATCATCCTTCAAGACTTGAAATCTTTACATTTAGATCTCAAAAGGAGAAAAAAAGCCAAAGGCATTAAATCGTAAAACAGTTATTTTCACCTTCAGGAATATCTGATGGAAAGCATGGCCAGAGGGAGGTTAAGAAACTACAGCACAGTATTAGTAAAAATCAAAGAACAAATGAGACAAGTATGCATTGACAGGATTAGGTGATAAAGGAAAAAGGAAGATCAGGTAAGAAATAAAGTCACCCCAAAAGACATTTAAGAGTATAAGGAAAACAAAAAGTATAGATATGCTCAAAAGATAAAAACAGACACATTGACATGGAACAAAAAAGAAGCTGTGGATGATGGAAGAAGGTGTTTTTTAAAAAACTTATTTAAGTAATAGAACTCTTTCAAGAGCCAGAATAGTTACACATCCAGGGGCAAGGGCATGGGCTTGTGCCAGGATTCTAATCAAAGGATGAAGAAATAAGTAATTTAGAGGCAGACGTCATAGCCTGAGAAGTAAACAGTAAGATTAAACGGTTAGAAGGAAAGTGTTCTAGGGCCTAATTACCCCCCAGCTGGGTACTACAAGACTTTTCAGGACTGTTTAAGCAGCTGTCTTTGGCAGCAGTTTTCAATGGCATGTAAGAGAAAGGCAAAATGACCAAAAATGAGACAAGAACTATTGATGATGAGAACTTAAAATGAGGAAAGCTAAAGAGCTGGCATTACTCAATATCATACAGAACATCAGGCTGCAAATACTGGTAAGATAGAATATGGGATGATAGACAAAATTTAAAGGTTTGTCATTAAGGAATGGAAAAAGACTGGGAATGACTGGGAAGACTACTGAACTTTTGATTATTTAAACCATGACTTTCTCTTCAAGGCCATGCAAAAGTAGAATGCTAGACAAACAATGAAATGTGAAGATATTCTATGCTAACAAGAATCACATCACACCCTACAGTGGCCTTCAATGGGTCAGTGTTAAAAAATATATATATATAATATACATATTTTAATATATGTATGTATAATAAATCAACATGGTTTGTGTATCATTCACAAGAAATCATCAGCAAATGTGAAAGGAAGGAGTATAAAGAGTAAAAAATGAAGATTAAGTTCAGTTTAGCACTCCAGCATATATTATGGTGCCAATAAGAGAAAAAGTTAATAAATCAGTTGACTTGGGATGGTAAATGACCATTTGTCAGAGGATTCCTTCTCAGGTATGGGTTGGAATAGATGGTTCTCAGGACCACCCCTAATTCTAAATTGTCAGGGAAATAAATTTGGGGTGAGAGAGGGAGAAACGTATGGAGGGAGGGAGATGGGGGGAGGGAGGGAGAGGGAAAGAGTGTATGTGTGTGTGAGTTCAGTATGGCATAGCAGCACATAGAGCACTGGTCTGAGTAAGGAAAACGAGGTTCTAATCTGTGCCAGTTGTTGATCTGTATAGGCCTAAGTGTTTCTACCTGTATAAGGAGAAAGTTGCAGTAGAATATCATTAAGGTCCCTCCTAGTTCTATAGTTCTATGATTTTTGTATCTTATTACCTTCCTTATGAAATACTATTTCTAAGAGTGAGGCACATGAGAAAAAGGGATGATGTGGAAAGATGTACAAATGTAATAGAAACTATTGAGAAGAGGGAGATCATACTTGAGAAGCTTTAATGCCACAAGGAACACGAAGAGATTAAAGAAAAATTAAGTGTATAGATCATAAATCAAAGAATAAAAGTTCAGGATAGAAAAGGAAGAGGATGAATGAGGAGAACAAGGAATCTCTTGTAGAAAAAAACTAGAGAAGAAGGAAAATAAACCCTAAAAATCAAAATAAATTGCAAAGCAGATGAAGGGGGATTTTGAATATACCACTTAACTGAGAAGGGGAAACAAAAAAGGAAAGAAGAGGGGGAAGAATTAAAATAAGTAAAAGAAAGAAAAACAAATTGGGAAAAACTACAAAAATTGGAGAAAAAGCTGACAGAGAGAAAGGCGTGGAAAAGGTGGGTAAGGAGTACTTGTGGGAATAGGGTTGCAGTAATGTAGATTAGGCAAAACTAATGGTAGAGCTAACCCTCCAGTCCAAAACCATCAATTGAAAAATATAAGAGACACTAATAGAAGAAGATAGAAACTAACTCTATCATAACTTTAACTATGAATGCATTGGGGGAGATTGATGTCACATGTGGCCTTCTAGGTCCTTGGCTGTGGCCTTTTGACTGGGTCCAAGTTTTACAGAACAGATCCTCTTATTAAGATCTGTTCTGTGAAGTTGGGATTCAGTGAAAGGGCTGTACTTGAGGACCTAGAGGACCACATGTGGCCTTGAGGCTGCAGAGGTTCTCCACACCCTGGCACAGGTGCTGGAGTAAGGAGGACCTGAGTTAAAATCCAACCTCAGACACTTACTGGATTTTGTGACCCTGGGCAAGTCATTTAATCTCAATTGATTGAGGGATTGATCAGTCCCATGACCCTCAATTGTAAATGGTTTAACAATATAACAAAACATGAATGATGGTGGGGGAAAAAAGCCTTAACTTATGGTTTCAAGAAAGATAATACAAGAAAAGATATACATAGAATAAAAAGGAAAAGCTAAAACAAATTTACTATGCATTAAAAAGTAGGAGTTACAATCATATCAGATACAGCAAAAACAAAAATTTACAATATGAAGAGATAAATGAGAAATGAAAATTATGCTGAAAAGAACCATAAACAAACCAACATTAACATTCAACTTATGTGTTCCAAATGTCATAATATTTAACATCATAAAGGAAAAGTAAACTGAATTACAAAAAGATATAGTAATATAATAATAATAAGAGACTTTAATGTCTTTCTCTCAGATTTGGACAAACCTAACAAGATAAATGAAAGGGAAGATATAGAAAAGAAAAAACTTGAAGAAACTAATACTAAAGACTTACAGTGTTTAATAAATGAGGTAATAAATGTATTTCTTAGCTCCACATGGAACTTCTACAAAAACCGAGCATATACTAGGGCACGGGGATATTCCAAACAAATGTGAAAAGAAAGAAAAAGCAAACATGTCCTTTATGGACCATAACACAATAAAAACAGTAATCAACTCAGAGAATACAACACAAGATGTATATTCGAGGCTGAATATCAAAATCCTAAATAATGAAAGATTCAAAGAAAAATACAGAATAATTATGTGAACAACAATAATAACGAAACAACATACTACAATTTCTGAGCTGTAATTAAACTAGTTCTCAGGAAAAACATGTTCCCAAAAATATATTAGTAAAATATAAAAGGATGATTAAATATTGAATATGTGTTTAAAAATAAGAAAGTCAATAAATAAGCAAAAGAGGAGAGATTGAAAATCACATGAAAAATAGAAAAACTGCATCTGAGATGATAGAAAATTTTTTAAAAATTCAACTTTTTGAAAATACTATCAAAATTGATAAATTTTTAGCCACTCAGATTAGAAAGAGGGCAAAAAGTCAAAACAACAAAACAGCAATGAATGAGGCCAAATCACAACAAACCCAGAAGAAATAAAAATAATCAGAACCTACAGCACACACTTACATAGTGCAAACAAAACAGAGGATTATCTTCAAAAACATAAAACAAAACATTATCAAAAGACATATTAAGCAATCTAATATCAGAACAGGAAATACAACTAGGTATAAAGAAACTGAGATAAAAGGGAAAAAAAACAACAACAAAAGCTTCTGTTTCTGATAAGTACACAGGAGAATTCTATCAAACTTTTAATGAACAAATTAAAGATTGGTACAACCATATTGTTCTCAAACACTGGGAGAAAAAAGCATTTTATTAGACTCTTTTTATGAGATATAGTCCTAATAGCTAAGCTAGGGAGGGAAAAAACACACAAAAAACCTATAGACCACTCTCATTAATAAAAAATACTGAGTTAAAAACTGAAAATAAAATCTTGAAAAACAGACTACAGCAATTCATCAAAGAAATCATTAATTGTGATAAAGTTAGATTTACATACGTAATGCAAAGATGGCACATAGCAGTTAAGACAAGATGTGACGAAACAATTTGTAACTGTATCTAGGTTCCAAATAGTGGAAATAATGAATTCCCTGAAGTTGTTGCACTTACTCAAATTTGCAATGCATGTAGTACAGTGTAACCTCTGTATGATCTCTGAAGGAGGTCAATGACAGAAAGATACCTATCCTACCAAAACATTCACAACAGCAACTGTTTACAGTACCAAATAACTGGAATCATGACAGATGCCCGTTAACCAGGGAATGATTAAACAACTTGTGGTAAATGAATGTAATGAAATACCAAAGATTAATAAATCAGAGAATCAGGAGAAAATTGTTAAGAACTGATACAGAATGTTGTAGGCAGAACTAGAAAATCACTATATATGACGAATACAAAGTAAAGAATCAAAAATACAATGTAAAAGAATCAAACAAAAGTGAATACTGTATGAGTTGACAGGCATTTAAGTGCCTACTCTATAAGAGGAGCAGTGCTGGATATAATTATGATGATCAAACCTGACCTTTGAAAAGAGTAGAGAGAAAATGCACCTTCCTCTCCCCCTCCATGGGGACAAGAAACATTGTACTGTCATACATGGTCAAATTATTAGTTTTGCTGGATTTTTTTTAACCTCTTTCTTTTTACGTTTCATTACAGGATGAGACAAGTGACACTGTAAAAAGAGTGATATAAAAATAAAAGGTATCAACAGAAATAAAATTAATTTAAAAAAACCAGCCTATGTAATGTTGAGGTAATTATCATATTAATTACTAAGTAATGAATTCTATTTTTAGAACCACAGAAACTCTTAAAGGTTACAATGATCTAATGACCATAGTCTAATGAACTTCTTAGTGTAGCAGGTAAATGCCACATGTTCTGGAGTGCTTCCTTCTACTTTTCTGTAGATAAGGAAGTGACCATCCCTCACTCTTAATTTCTCATTCACAGTAATCAGAATTTCCTTACTTCCTGGCTCATTCTCCAAAACTTTTTGAATTCGTTCAAGGAAGAAATCAGTGGAAAATGGGACCAGCAAAGAATTGCCTGACTGGTGGGACTGAATCTACCAGCTTGGGGTGGGTCACACTCTGGAAATAAACCTTGCTTCATTCTAGAATCATCTGTCATTCAGTCATTCCTTGGACTCTATGACTAGAATCTGAACACTGGCAGATTCATCCATCAGATTAATAGGAATTAATACTATTATGTTGTTGTCATTTCAGCTGTGTCTATTTGTGACCCCATTTAGTGTTTCCTTGACAAAGATACTGATACAAAGATTCCTTCTCTAATTCATTTTACATAAGAGAAAACTGAGGCAAATAGGGTTAAATGACTTTCCCAGGGTCATACAACTAGTGTCTGGGGCCATATTTGAACTCAAGTCTTCCTGACTACCAGTCCAATGCTCTATATCCACAGTGCCACCCAGCTGCCCAATATTAATAGAGCTAACACTCATACCTACTATGTGCCAGGCAGGGCAGCTAGACAGCACAGTAGATAGTGCTGGGCCCTGGAGTAAGGAAGCCTCATTTCTTCCTGGGTTGAAATCCTGCCTCAGACTTACTAGCTATGTGACTCTGGGCAAGTCACTTAATCCTCTCGGCAAGAGTTTCTCATCTGTAAAATATGCTGAAAAAAGAAATGGCCAAGTATTTTTGCCAAGTAAACTCCAAACATGTACCAGGCATGGTGCTAAGTTCTTTACAAATATTATCTCATTTGAATTAAGTCATAGATATCTATAGGAATAATTACATATTGACAAAAATTACAGATCCTTTAAGTACAAAATAGAAATTGTAAAGAAAGGTGTAGGGCGGGCAGGGTAAGACAGATAAAAGAACTCTGGATTTGGAGTCAAAGGTTAGACAAGTTACTTAACAGGACCACAACTGCAAAATAAGGATAACAATATTTATGGTACTTAACTCACATGACTATTGTGAGGTAACATATATCAAGTCATTTGCAAATTGGAAAGCAATCAGTGTTGGTTATGTTATTATAAAATAAAACCAGGAAAACTTTCAAGTATTTGAAGGTCTGCAATGTGGAAGAAGGATTTGATTCATTTTCTTTGGACCCAGAGGGCAATAACCAGAAACAGGCAGAAGTTGCATAGAGGCCAATTTAGGGTTGATGATAAGAAAAACTTCCTAACAATGAAATCCAAAAGTAGAATGAGATGCTTCAGGAAGTAATAGGTCCCTACTCCTTGGACGTCTAGAGGTCTTTTAGCAAGGCTGAATGTTTACTTCTGGGGAATGTCATAGAAGGGATTCGTTTTTGGCATGAGACTAGAGGATTACCAAGGTCTGTATTCCCCAACTCCCCACAGAATTTTGTGATTCTGGGAAACAATAGATAAACTATGACTTAAAAGAAAATGTCTGAAGGCTCTAACAAAGAGGTAATGGGAAAAGTAAGTAACAGAGAATAAAGGTCTTAAGACAGAGAGGCTTTCCAGGACAAGAGAAATACTGAATCGTCTAAGTATGTTAAAGCCAGAAGAAGTACTGGCAAGAATCAATTGAATGATCAATCAATAAACATTTATTAAGCACCTACTATATGTCAGACACTATGCTAGGTTTGGGAGATACAAAGACAAAAGTGAAACAGTTCATACTCAAAGATTTTACATTTTATTAGGGAAGACAACTTATATATACATAAGTATGTAAAGTATGAATACAAAGTATAAGCAATCTAATTAAATGCAAAGCAGCTAGGTGGGAGGAGGGCATTAGTAAGTAACTGGGAACATGAAGAATCATGTGATAGTGCTTGTAGCAGGGACACTGAAGTACAGGAAAGAAAAAATGAGAGAAAGAAAATTCATCTTTAAAAGAAAGTAGTAAGTGACTTAAAAAGAAATTTTATAGTTTGGTAATGAGTCAACAAGCATTTGTTAATTAAGGACTTCCTTTGTGTTAGGCAAAGAAAAGTAAAAAACAGTCCCTGCTCTTAAGAAGCTCTCAGTCTAAAGGGGGGACAACATGCAAACAACTACATACATCAGGACATAAACAAAATAATCTTTGAGGGAAGGCACTAACGTTAAAGAGGGATTATCAAAGGTTTCCCAGAAAAGGTAGGGTTTTAGCTGAGACATGAAGGATGCCAGGGAAGCCAAGAATCAAAGATAAAGAGGGAGAGAATTCCAGACATGGACAGTCAGTGAAAGTACACTGTTGGGAGATGGATTATGTGAGGAACAAAAAAGAGGCCCATGTCACTGGACTGAAGATGTGGGAGTGTGGTGCAAAATAATTATAAAGAATATATATAAATTATATATAATTATAAAAAATATATATAAAGAATATATAACATATATAATATCTTTTACAGCAAAAAGCCTGTGACAAATAGATGGCACAGTAGGTAAAAGTACTTTGAAAAGTTCTCTCTCATTATATAATGGCATTTATAGCTTGAAAGACTCTCAGAGAATCTGGTCTAACCTCATTTAAGATAGTATCTTAGGTTCACATAAGTTATTTGACCAGTCCAAGTTCTTTAACTAGCCAGACAGTCTTCCTTCCTAGCTTAGCACTCCTGGACTACCTTAATACTGTTCAGCTCTGGAGGAAGAAGACTTTCTTGGGAAATTATCCACTAACTTTGCAATTTTTTTTCAAAACTCCATATTCTGCTCAAAATTTCCCAGCTTTAATCTCCTCCACTAAAAGTAAATGGTAATCAAGATAAAGTCAGAGAGTGTTTGCAAAGACAAAGAAAAAAACAAATTAAAAACCTTTAACAAACAAAAGGGAAATACCAATGATCCTCTGTCCATCTAGTTCACATCTTCCTTTAGTTCTATGATTAGAAAACTGTAGTGTACATTGTGGTCTTATTTTTCTAAAGTTTTCAGAAGTCAAAATTAGAAACTTCAACTGGATTGGTATAAGACACACAATACACATGATTTTTCTGCCAAACTAAATGCTCACTTATGAAAATCTCTTTGGTTTCTCATTAGATATCATGTACATAGCATTTTCAATATTAAGAGTCCAAAACAGTGGGGGCAAACAGAATCAAGACTCTTAACTAACTCAAAGTCCTAACATAAAGACCAGAGATACAAGCAGTTCCAAAACCAACTTCAGCAGAATGTAAAACCACCAGTAAAATCTCTGGAAACAGTAAATTTCTAGTAAGACAGAGATCCATGAAAACAAAGCTGAGAGGTTTGGCAGACAAGTGATTTTATGTTTCCCTAAGGAACCATTTTTGCTATTCACCTGTGTCCCTAATATACTTTCATCTTGTGAAGATATTCTTTATTCTGTCTCACTTAGTGAAGTGACAGGAAACCTATTTGCTTAGTTCCTCATCATCCCAGACCACACAGGGAAGTGAAAACATGGACACAGTAAGATATGAAGGGAGAGAGGAAGGAAACTTTAGAATCCCAGGAGCCTGGGTAGTAAATAAAGCATGGCATAACCTATGAATAGCTTTCAAGATGATGTGAATAACTGTTATCTATTTTGCAGAAAGGTAAAACTGATGTCATGAAGTTGCCATTGGACTAAAAACCAGAAACCGTGGGTTACAGTTTTAGTATCACCCACTGTTCTAGGCATGTTTCCTCATTTGTAAAATGGAGGTATACTTGCACTTCCTAGATCATGGGGATAATATGAAGACCAAATGGATGTACATTTATTTTACTTTCATTAAAGCTTTAAAATGGGTATTAGGTTGGTTCAGATTCTTACTTCCACCTACCTCAAGGTTATGAGAAGTGTTTTGTAATTCATACATGTCAGTTTCATTATAATTATTACAAATATTTTGTTGGTTAAAAAGTTAAAGTCAAAATGAATTTAGTAAAATTTAAAAGGTAGCAAAGTTAAAGTGAATTTGGGCCAACTCTCTGATGGGAATATTTATTTTGCAATTAAAAGGGGAAGAGAGGATTTTTTTTTTTAAACTTTTACCAGCAAGACCAAATTTTAAATTTAGGATCAAATGTTTTAAGAAATTAAAAAGGGTTGTGTGTGGTAGGTCATTTAGTCCAACATACCTATTTTACAGACAAGGAAACTGAGGCCCCCAAAAGTTAATAAACTCACGTAAGGTATTAAGGAACAGTCAGGATTCAAATTCAAAATGCTATTACTGTACCAGCTTAGATCATGTCATTACCCTGCTATTTCCTCTTGGATGAAATGCAAACTTCTCTATTTGCCATTTAAGGCTCTTAATAATCTGACTCCAGCATACCTGTCATGGCTTATTATATACTATTTTTTTACACACCCTAAGATCCTGCAAAACTATTTTTGTATGTGTTCCAAGAAACTGACAGTGTCTGACACATAGTAATAAATGCTTTTGCTTTCATTCATTCATGCCTACTTGCAGTCCCTCCTACAAGTTATTCCATGTCCCAGCTCCAAGACTTTTCATCCTGTCTCCCGGGTTTGGAATGCACTCTCTTTTCACTTTCACCTCTCAGAATCTCTAGCTTTCATCAAAGCTCAGCTCTAGAGCCATTTTTTTTAAATTTGAGAGGCTTCCTGTTCTCCTTGGATGCTAGTTTTCTCCTCCCCTCACTGACTTTTTACCTATTTTGTATGTACTTGTGTACCCAACCCCTCCCCTCCAAAAGTAAACTCGCCAAGTGTATTGCAAGTACTCACATGGGATCCTCGAAGCAACCCTAACAGTGCTATTAAGATTTTCACTTTACAGTTAAATAGAGGGAGGCAGGTAAGAGGTTCCATGACTTTTTCAAGGTCCCTCAACTAGCTAGGCCACATCTGCACTCTACACCCAGCTGTTTTGGGGGTTTTTTTTGGTTTTTCCTTTGTGATTCCATGGCTGTAACATAGTAGACCTTAATAAACGCTTGTTAATTGACCATGGAAATGTCTAAAAAGTTATTTTAAGAAAGAGGCAGTATTTCATAAACAGTGCCACTGCGAGGCTTCGAACTTCCTCCTCTCCGTTATCAGAAGTCAATGTTCACATACATGACTGAGCCCTCGGTAAGGCCGTTTACAAGGCTAATTATTTTGACGCAGAAAAGCACCTGAGGTGGGCGTGCTAGTGGCAGTGTTAGGGACGTGCTGCTGAGAACAGAATCGGGGGGCCAGCGGCTTCGTCTATCCGACTGGGAGGCCGGCACTCGGTCGGGGCCTTCGAGAAGGCGGGGAGGCCTGGCCCGGAAGAGCCAACGACCCCTCTCCCCGCAGGGCGGCGAGCCGGCCTTCCTCCAGGCCTCGGGCCCAGCTCGGCGAGCTTCCAACGCGCTTCTACGGCCTCTCGGCCTCGGGCACGGCAGGGGTCAGACCGGGAGCGCGCCGCAGCTTCCGCCCAGCTTCCTCTTCCCCGCCCCTCCGGAGTCGGGGCACTTTTGTGGGCTCCTACCTGGAACGGAGGAAGCCGGTCCGCGGGCGTAACCACGCCAGCCGGAGCTCGCGGACCCGGGCCCCCAACGGGCAACGCCCCGAGCAAGGAAGGACGAGGCGATTGGCCTGTCGGCTGTCAATCACCGCGCGCACACGCGCGGACACCCAAGAGCCGACGCCGGCCGGAACGAGGGGGAGAAGCTGCGGTCCGGACGGAGCTTCTCGGAAACATTTTGTGGGCGCTTCCCCCTCCCACCCTCATTTACCCGCCTTCCCCCTTGAGGCCGACCTCGGCTCCCCGAGGGGCAGACTTCCGGAACCTGGGGCTTCCGGAGCGACTCAGGACCCGGAAGTAGCTGAAGCAAGGGGAGTCCACACACCAACCCACCCCCGCACCTCCGCACCCACCTTCCCATAGCCCCCCACCCCCAACACTAGCTGCACCCCCTCCCTCCATCCGGATTTAGCTTGAGACAAGGGTCCAAAACGAACTAGGAAAGCACCGAGAAGAGCCGAAAACACCACGTGCACGTCCCGCTGCGCGGTGATTGGTCAGCCCGCCACGTGGGAGCAAAGGAGCGCTCTGATTGGCCAGCGACGTCCCTGAAAGGCCGTCTCGTCGGACGCCTGCACTTGTACGTGTCCCCGCCGCGGGCGCGGGCTTGTGGGAAAGAGGGGCTCGTAGAAGTGGGCTGTAGGAGCGGGACTCGGGGAAGCAGCGCGCTGAGGGTGGAGGAGGGGAGCGGCAGACGCTGACGGGGAACTCAGCAGGCAGGGTTTAGAATCGGAAGGGGCTGGAGAGGACGGGGTCACGGACGCTCACAACAGCGTCGGAGCCGAAAGGAGCCCTGAGCCGTCGGGCTTGTGCGGGCGTGGAGCCCCCAGACCCAGCTCTCGGGTCTGCTTGTGACCCGTGCAGCCCAGTACCCCCAGAGAGCTTCCCTGAGGGCTTCGCCGGCTGGCGGGAAGGCCCCCCATTGGGTGCGTGGCAGGGACGCCGAGGCAAGAGATCTTTGACGGGAAGCTCGGGTCCAGCCGGCCTCGGCCCGGAGAGCTTAAGTGACCCGCCCAAGGTCGCGCAGCCTTTTGCGTTCCACCCGGGTCCTCCCTTTCTGTAACACAACGCTGCCTTCTCCTTTGGGATCCCAGGAGCTTGCCCCTAGGGGTGCCATTGTACTACAGGTGCACCGGCCCTTAGGAAGCTCCTCTTTTCATCAGACAGCTGTAACATCCACCTTGGGGCGCTGCCTTTCATTGTGATTGGCACTAATGCCACAGTCCTGCCCATCGCTACCTCATTGATCAACCTGCAGCCCTGCACACCCTTCAGAATACCAATAATTGGACCTTTCTGGAGAATGTGTTTCGTGGTCAAGCTCTGTATAAATAGGAATTTCAAACATGGTGTCAAAGATTCAGTCCAATTTGACAAACATTACTAAAGCACTAAATAAAGTGCGCTTTAAGACACTGCTGGGGAGTCCAAGAACCATGAAATGGTGCATCCTTCGAAGAGTTTATGTATTTTACTTGGGCAGGGATTTACAATGTGCATGGTTAGGTAAATATAACTGGAGTGATTGAGAAAACTTCCAAAAGGCATAAATCCTTTGAGAAATAGGAGGGAGGGAGTTCAGAACTTAAAATGTAACCCAAAAATTTAAGAAAAAGAAGAAACAAAAATACTGATAGGCAGAGGTAAGGGGAGAATGCACGCCAGGCATGGGGATAAGCTGTGTATGAAAGCATACTCAGGAGATAGAATGCTGAGTTTAGGAAATGTTCTTAGTCTGATTTGGCTGCAGTATGGATTGCTTGAATATGAAATAAATCTGGAAACAGAGATTGAGGACAGATTTTGAAGGTCCTCAAAAGCTAGGTTGAGTTTGTATTTTAACCTACAGACAACCACTGAAAGCTTTTTGAGAAAGGAAATGACATTAAACCTGTGCTTTAGGAAGCTCATTGGGCACAAATCTTGTTTGTATTTGTATACCCATCGTCTAGAGCTTTGCTCATAATAGGTGCTTAATAAATGTTTGCTGAATTGATTTTAAAATAAATTCTATCAGTTAAAAAGTTGGTTGTCAGCTAACTGGAAAACTCAGCTATCCAGAATGATTCATTCGGTAAGGTTTCCAGTTAGCTAAAATTTCCCTGTAGCTACATGTTCACTTATGTCGTTGCTGAATATGCAGAAGTCATTGGCTGTGTAATGGAATTTCAGATGAATTTATTTTGTTAAAGAGTATCAATTCATAGACAGGGAATAACCAGATAATGACAAGCTGGGCATAACAATGAATCAAGCCCTTTAAGTAAGTGCTTTATCTTTAGAGATGGTAGTTGAGGTTATGAACCCATTTTTTAAAATACTCCTTTGTGCTCTTTTGTGTTTTTTGCATAAGTATTAAAGGGGTAGTCCTATTAGTAACTCATAATGTTTCTTCAAATGCATTTTCCTCCTGTGTGTGTGTGTGTGTGTGTGTATCCTTGAAAAGTTAGTAAAAGCAAAACTTATTTAGGTTTTATAATCATAGGGCAATTAATAACGTAAGATGTTTTTCCTTTTCAAGAAAAAATGATTTTTTTTTCAGAAAACTTTATGCTGTTTTAACTGCTAATCCTTAAAGTGCTAAAATAATTTGAGCAATACTCATCCATGCTTAAGGCAGGATATACACAAATCATTAATTTAAACAAATTAAATAGAAAGTGTTAGATCTTTTAATTTGTTTTAAATGGTTTCATTTATTTGCATAGTAGTCGAGACTGTAGGATTCACCTAACCTTTTACATGAAGTTATATAAATACAATGTGGGATAATGGATAGAATGCTAGACTTGGAGTCAGGTTCATATCCTGTCTTAAAAGTTCTGATACTTAACTGGCAATGCAAGGTAGCCTTTTTCAGTGTCTTTTGCATCTTTAAAATGTGAATGATAATAGCTGCAGTACCTACCTCAAAAAGTTGCTGTGGAGTTCAAATGAGAGACTTATGTAAAATGCTTTATAAACTTCAAAGTTCCATATAAATATTGGTTATTATAATTTATTATGATCCCTCCCAAGTTCATTTTCTATGAGTATTCTCAACAATTGTTATGAGGGAAAGTCCTAAATTTCAGAATAAGTAGCTGGTTATCATAAAATGAAGAGGTTCTACTAGAATGACCTCGGAGGTCCTCTCTGGCTCTATACCTGTGATCTCATGATCCCTTCATACTAGATTAATAATTGTGAAATGTTGAGGATTCATGAACCAATAGGAGTCACATAGAGAACCTGGATTTTTCAGGTCCCTAAATAAACAGAAAGAAAGAAGTAAAGAATAAGCTATTTGTGTATGTGCTTTGTTTTTCACATTAGCCTTATGGAAATATTTTTTTTTTAAATTAGGAACTCTACATTTCCCTATAAATAATTAGACATGTTTTAAAAATTTAACATGCTTGCTCTTGAAAACAGATTTCTAAAGTTGTACTGAAGTAGAATAACAATTTTATATGCGTTAATGATGGTTGTATTAACAATGCACTGTAATAAACATATGCCAAAATAGTTATTATGATTATTGATTGATTCTCTATGACTTAAATGGCAATTTATTTTAAAATGATCAAAACATCTTAATTTTTCCTGATATGGCTATAAAATCTGAAAAATAATGAAATGAACTACTTAAAAATGTTTGATAAATACCCTTTAAAAACAAAAGTTACACTTATCTGAGGTGTGAAAAATGTATATTAGACTTATGTAAAATAAAAATAAAGCATTTTTGGTAGAAAAATTGATTATTTAGTTTTTTTGCCTAATTATTCAAATCAGTTTCTCCCAGTTGAAGGATACAGTGACACTGTTTTAGATATGATTTTGAAAGGAAAGGAGTCATTATAGGAAAATACAAACTCACATAAGATGTCATCATGTGGAAAAACATGAATTTGTACCAAACGTTTTGCAATAAATATGATTCCTAAACACATTTATGGATGTAACTTTTAATATTTCACTTAAAATGCATACTCATTAATATCCCAAATTATACTTTAAAAATCATTAAAGGCAATTATTCAAAGCATTATGTATTTATACTGGTAACGAAAACATTGAAGACAAATCTTCATTAAACTTTTGGGTCTAAATTTGTTTAAGACTTAAAAAAACAACATGGAATAAATCATGTAGCAATAATCTCAAACATAGCATCTTATAGCAAACATCTCAAATATCTTTCAAGTGCACTGACCATTTAAATAAATAGGACTCAACTACAAATCTATTTCATATGCTGGGTTTCAACTTTAGACAACTTATCCAAATTGTTTATTTACCTTATTTATTTATGCTAGATATTTAGTTGTACTTTCAATTCAGATTTAGTATCCTTTTTAGGGAATAATTGAATCCAAGGAAAAGCTTCTACAGCTCATAGCTTAGCCAAAAGCAAGCAATAACCTTAGAAATGAACTTATTTAATGAGGATAGAAAGAAAATATATCATCTTCTTCATCTTCTCTCTTGGTTTACTCCACATATATAATCTTTTGTCAGACTTTTTTGTTTCTATCTTCTTAACATCTCTGTTATATGTCCCCTTTTTCACTTACTGCTACTGCCCTGGTAATAGGACTCATCATCTTATACCATCACTTTTGGTTGATCTCTACCTAAAGTCTTTCTCAACTGTACTTTATCCTTCACTCAGCTACCGAAATGGTTTTCCTAATGTATAAGTCTAGCCATGCCACGCTCTTCTATAAGCTCTTGGTTTTTTGTTTTCTTTAGGATTAAATATAACGTGCTCTGTTTGCCATGCCCTACTTTTTCAGGCTTCTTACTCATTCCCCTCTATATACTATAGTTCAGAAACACTGGCACACTTGCTTTTCTTTACACATGGGACTCCATCTCCAGACTCACTAATTAACTGCCTTTTGACTAAATGTCCCTTATGTCTAGACTCCTCCCTTCCTTAGCCCTACCTCCCGGCTTCCCTGACTTTGTCCAAGACTTAGCTCAAATCCAGCCTTCTGCAAGAGGTTTTCCCTATCTCCCGTCTCCCCACTTCCTCTCTAGTACTAGTTTTCCCTGCTGATACAATCTTATTGACTGATATGTCTTGCATGCACATAGTTATTTGCATGTTGCCTCCTCTCTAATAAGAACATAAACTACTTAATGGCCTAGGGATCTTGTTTTGTCTTTCATTGTATCCTTAGCACTTAGCACAGTGCTTGACAGTATAATAAGTGCTCAGTAAATGCTTGTTGGCTGTCTAATTGTACTTTGTTACTTTTTTGCAAGCTGTGAAGCCAAGTGATATATGTCTTTTTATTCTTAAAATTTGACCTGAGGCTCCCTAAAGGCCCTGAGCTCACAACCACGAAGGCAGATCCTGGGGGCTGACCCCCAAATGGTCCTTATCTCGAAGCTATTGACTCCCTTTAACATTCCAGTTATTTCCTTTTTCCCATAGGGTCCAACATAGTCCTCCTAAGACTTGGACTGTCGCTCCTTTCTATACTGGCTGAGTAATTTACCGTAATATTTTAGGGTAAGAAGGTCTAGATCTTTTGCATTATCCCTCTGTGCCCAACTCCAGACACTTTTTTGGAAAGCTATGGTCAGAACTTCTGTTTCTAGGTTTGATGACTGAACTCTTTAAACTCTGTAAATTTTGAATTTGAGGCCACTCAAATTTATGTCACTTGCACATAACTATTACAAGGAGGTTGATGTACCTTGATCAAAAAGTTTCCCCAAAATAATGGTTTTATACTAGATAATACTGAAGTAGTTTCTAGTTTATATGATGATAAAAATCAAGCCTTAAATAGTGGAAGAGCTGACATCATTAACTTGTTATCTCTTGCTTAATCCTAAGTAATCAGCAATGGTTTGTCATAAGATTTCAGAATTGGAAGGAACGCTGAAGGTACCTTGTTCAACCCACAGCCAAAGGAAATCAATCATCTCTCTATATTATTTGCCTAATTTGTACCATGTTTTATTGGGTTACTAGAGTGTGGTAGCTACTTCAGGGTTAGGGTACCAGGTTTTTGTACAGCTAACATGGCTCGGAAGCCTCCTAGCCATCTTTTAGCAAAGGCATATTAAAAAAGAGCAGCTCAAGACATTTCTTCCCCTGTTCCACTACCCCCACCTCCCCCTGAAAACAAACATATAAACCTGGGAGGGGATACTCTTTACAAAGTACAAGTAGCATTCACAGGGAGAGTCAGCACAGAGTATAGTAATATTGAGGCACATGTTAGAGAACATTCATAGCCAAGGCTACTTGATCGTCTAGCACTCTTGATTCTATAGACAGCTTTTTTTTCTGCTGCCACAGATCACGCTTCTCAAAGCTGCTTCTTCCTAGAGTATCATGTCTTTCCAGAGCATCTGTCTCTGCTCCTTCAGTTGTGTTTCTCAATCCGAGTTTCTGCCTGTTGGATAGGATGGCCTGTTTTATATGAGCAGTTGTGTTAGTAGATGCCACAACTAGATTTCACAACAGACTATGAAACAAGGAAAAGGGAGAAAAGAGAGATTTTCCCCTTACCATCGTAGGTGTCTTCCTCCAAAGTCAAGTCCTGACCTGCACGCTCTTAAACTGTTGAACTATAAAATTCCTGAATTACTGTCTATCTGCAGGGTGCTTGGCTATTTATAGCCCCAATGGGGTGGCTAACTTTTAGCCCACCCAATCTTGTTACTCGGAGAGAACAGTTTGTACTTTGGAAAGGGGTCACTGGAATTTAACACCTTATTACCACATCAACACTCTTTCCTTCTACTACATCCCATGACTAAACCAACTGAGCCAGGAAGAGAGAGAAAGAGAGTATGGGAAAGAAAATCTCCCTCTCCTTCACAAGAATTCCCTTTATTTAATTCTCTTCAAATTCGTTATTCAATTTGTGTATAAAGACTACCCAGGAGTGATAGCTTATTACCTTCCAAGGTAACACACCCCAATTTTGGGTTGCTGTAATTTTAGGAAGATTTTTCTTTATATAAAACCAAAATTTGTCCCCTTTATAACTTCTCCACATGGTTCCTATAAGTCTTATCCCTCCTCCATATGACTTTTCAAATATTTGAAGACAGTTTCTGTATTCTTCCTGAATCTTCTCCTCTCCAGACAAAACATCATCTGTTCCTTCATCCAATATTTATAATAGCATGATTTGACTCTTCATTCTCTCTGAGACTTCAAACTACTGTGGAATAAGTATGGCTTCAACTGCTCCGCTGGGTAGAGGCCCCAAGGCCTCCAGTTAAATTTTGTTGATGCTTTTCCATTTCTTGTTGACCTACTTGTAAATTAGCTCCTATTCTTGAATCTGGATAGTGCATAATTTGTAGAAAAAGAAAAGGAAAAGGAGCTTTCCCCATCCCTTTTAAGTAAATGAATTTGAGTTTAATTTTAAAACTATTTATAAACTCTCCATATATATTTTTGATATTTTCATCGTGTCCTTTTGTTAAGAATGTTGTAGAAGGAAATTTGTTCAAGTATGACATGGGTTGGACTGGATAGCCTTTAGAGTCCCTCCTTATTCTAAAATTCAGCATTTATTGTTAAATTAGAGTTTCTTGGAGAGGAAGGGAAAACATATGCAGCAATAATATTCAGATAACATTAACTCCAGGATCCTCTTTAGCCAGGAAGTATAACTTCCTCTCTGGAGAGTTGTAGTGGCTATCAGCAATAGCAGTACTCTAAAAGAGCTTCTAAAAGCTTTTTAAGTGCAATTGAATAGGTATGAATAGTAGTTAATCACTTTGGCACATACATCAGAGATTATTTTCATCAGGATTATTCTATTGTCAGAAGATAGAGAGTATTTAAGAGGTATGTGTATATATATATATATATATATATATATATATACATATACATATATATGTGTGTGTGTATATATATATACATATATATATACACAAATATACACACATACTTACATATGTATGTATGTATATATGTATAGGATAAAACTAAGTCTTTAGGAAATCATCCAGACTAGGGATGACTTGGAAATCAGTTTTTGTTTTTATATGCATACATATATATATATATATATATATATATATATATATACATATACACATAAGTATAAATATTGGATTATTGATTGATCGTTAATTATCACCTGGACTCTCGCTGCCACTGCAGTCCTTTTACTCCTCTCCCACTGGCTCCCTGCAAAGCCTTTGTACTGTCCTTATCTTTGATTTTACTTTAATCTCCTTACTCTCAGGTGATCACTTTATTTCCTAGTTTACTAAAAAAATGTTAAGGATAGTATTTAGGGGTATAAGTTTAGACTTATTTGCAAATGCTCTTTTCCATATATATATTTTTTTACTATTTTCATTGTGTATGGATGACCTTTTTTGTTGAAAATGCTGTAGAAGTAATTCTTGTTCAAGAATCATCCCTAGCCTAGATGATTTCCTAAAGACTTTTGTTATCTTTGGTTTCTGAGTTAAATCCCTTAGCTTTTAATAATCTAATTAATGCCTCTCTATGACTCTGAAAATATTATAGCCTCCTAAGGATTGTAGAGACTAAGAATGACCTTCAGCAAAGTGTTAAGAAAGATAAGATGGTATAGTAGGCTAAGAGCAGAACTGATCGAGTACCTGGGTTTAAGTACAGTCTTTGCTACTAACCAACAAACATGACTTGGAGAAAAAAAAATAGCAGATGAAAATGCAGAAGTTTTTAGGTATGAAGTGGGGAGGGAATTGGAGGGCTATAACATTGAATAACCTTGACTTTCTTAGTAAAGAAAGAAATTAGATGTTCTGGGATTAAATTGAGTTTGACAAGGACAGTAGAAAAAGTTTGAAACAATCATTGTAGGGAAACAGTAGGAGATGAATATAAGGATTTTGGAGTAGCAGTGAGGTTCTAACTGATATTAGTCGTCAGTCAATAAACATTTATTAAGTGCCTATTGTGTGCCAATCATATAATGCAAAGCACTGGGGATACAAAGAAAGGCAAAAGAAAGTGTCTGCTCTGGAGGAGTTAAATTCTAATGGATGACTATTCACAAACTATACAAAATAAATAGGAAATAATCATCATAGGAAAGGCTTCCTCTAGAATGTGGGATTTTAGTGGGCACCTGATGGAAGCAGAGATGTGGAGGGAGAGCATTCTCAGCATGGGGGCTGGTCAGAGAAAATGGACAGTGAGGAGATACAGTACCTTGTTCAAGGAACAGCAAAGAGGCCTGTGTCATTGAATTATGTGGCAGGGTACAAGAAGATTGGAAAGGGATGTGCATGTGTGTGCGTGTGTGCCGTGTGCCTTAATGGCCAAGTCTAGAAAGGTTTAGATTTAGATGCTTGACAATCCTCCAAATTTAAAGTGGGACACCATTTCAGCAATCGTAACACCGGTTTCCTGATGTTTTGCTGTATGAGACTTGTTCTCTCGTCAGTGGCTTGCATTAGACTAGAGTTTTTTTTTTTAATTGGTCTGTTCATTGTCTCTCACTGGTGGGAAATGAAAGGGCCTCCTTCACTGTTCCCCAGCAACTCTCTCTGAAGAACAACTATGTCTCTGTCTCTTGAAAGACAAATGGAACTTCCTCTCCTCATTTCTAAACAAGAGCATATTGGTCACATCAGACAAAGATTTGGCAGTGTCTTGATTTTCATTTTTATTAAGGGGAAGAAGGGGCAGATAAGTAATAAAAATAAACGTCACAGAGTTGGTGCAGACATTTGCTAGCTGAGGGAACTTGGGCAAGACACTGAACTTCTCTCAGTTTCCTCATTTGTAAAATGGGGAAAATAATAGCACCCACCTCACAGTGTTCTAAAATTCTAAATTTAGAACGTTTCTAAAGTTGTTCTAAAGATCAACTGGGATGTTCTATCTAAAATACTTAGCAAACCTTAAAGTGATATATAAATGTTATCTATTATGATTATGAGAAACATATGCGGAACAAACCTTAAAAAAGAAGAGCTACTTAGGTAGCTCTCAGTAGGGAACAGTCATCTTCTTCCCCTTAGCTTTTAATGAAGTCTTTTTTAAGGTGCTGAGCAGTGGAGAACAAAGTTTCCTCAGGCTGCTTCTGCTTTTCAGCCTCATCTGTGTGCCACACCTGTTTGTCCGATGGGTGAAGGTTCTGTGCTCAGCTTCTGGTCATCATTGCACACAAGAAGGAGTCATACTCCTGTGCCACTCTTGCTGTAGTGGACCAGCTTCCTGGAGGGGCCCATTGGATGGGTGCTCTTTCTTTTACCAGAATATTCTCCCTCAGTAAGTTCCGTGTCACTATAATTGGTAAATTCTAAGAAGTATCTTTGGGGTTTGCCCTAACTATTTCAAGAGTCTGAAAACCCTCACAACATAGGGGCTATTCCCTAAAATAACCGCCTTCTAATTTGCTGAACTTCATCAAGCAATGGGAAATGTTATAGGAACAATTTTAAGGAATGATGTACTATACTTTTTTTAAAAAGTCAATTTTTGCTGAGTACCTTTTGTTTCTACATAACTTAGATTTCCATACATCCCTTTTCTGTTCTCACTCTAGATACCTACCTTTATAACACAGAATAAAGATAACAGAAAAAATGTCAGTAAAAATAACTAATTTATCCAAAATAGTCTGATATTGTATTCTGTGTTCTGTACCTGTAGTCCTTCAGTTCTGGAAAAAATATGGGGCAAGATATCTTTAAATCACTGATGATAAAAGAACTCTTCATCAAGACCTTCAGTTCTAGCTTTGGTTCTTCAACTAGCTGTGGGACTTTACCCAACACATTAGTTTTGGGGGAGGCTCATTTTTCTTATGTATGAAATGAGGAGCTGAACTAAATGATATTCAGGGTCTTTTACTGGCTCTCTGTACCTTGCAGAATTGTCTTCAGTCACGTTGCTTCTCTAGTTACTCATGGCAGATACTACTCATCTATGTGCTCTTTGATATTTTACTTCCAGCACTCTGGGTTCAGTTTCCTCATCTGTAAAATGAAGGGCTTGTATCGTATTATTTCTAACATCTCTACAACTATAAATCCTGTGATTTAGTCACCAGCTAATTTCATAATTACCATTACAAAAGCCGTATTTCTAGAGAGAAAAAAAGAGGTGTCAGCTTTGTTTTTCATAAACTTTAAGACTGGTCAATTAAGCTATTGAAAATTAGAATATATAGAGAAGTAGATTGCCATTGAGCCACCTCATTTCCTTACCCTTTAAAAGTAATTTTAAAAAATCAGGATAAAGGAGAAAAAACTATGTTCTAAAAAGTACTGTTACCCCAATAGATTGCCCTGGTGATTGATTGTATTTTCTCCTAAGAATTGAAGAAGGGGAGAGAACATTAGGGTTGATTGCATCAAAAGTGTGACACAAATGAAAGAATCAAGAACTCTCACATCTGCACAGAAGTCAACTAATAAATCAAAAGCATGTTCCTAACTACGTCAGATGTTTCTTTGGAATGGCATATGGTGTAATTCCAATATACTCTATATTCAGATACCTCACAGGCTGTCTTGTTTCTTTCCACTAGCCCAAAATCTAGCAGCACACATGTTTATAAGGCTGGCAAAATGTCTCAGTTTTATTTTATACCCTGTTGGATACTTCTGAGAGGATTGTTATATTTTTATCCATAAAACCTTAAAGTGAAGAATTAGGCAAAATGTTGGCAGCCGTGAACACAAATTGCTACAATACTATTTTTGAAACTGCTCATAATTTCCACTAAGCAGTTGCTTTTGACCTACAATTTACCAAGTTTGCTTTCTTCCCAAAATTTAAAAGAAAATCTTGTGGATGTAAATCTGTGTAGTACTTAGGCAATTGAGATTCAGAAAAATAAACCTTTTCTATGATTTAAACCAAAACCAAAGCCCTGAAAATAATAATTAAACATAGCTTAACTGTCCTTTGCTGTCAAAACTCCATCACTATAGTAGCTGAAATTTGTGTTGTAACTAACAAAGCTGAAGAATAATTATATGCCATCAATTTCACAGTTCAGCAGTCTTAAAAGTCCAGATCATCAAAGATTCTGGTCTGTGTACAGTATATGTTTATGGCAAAAGAGAGATAAGTACTGTTTTGCCACAGAAAGAATCTAAAGATTCTTCAGCATCATGATTATTCTCATTCAAGATACCTTAAGGGCTTGTCTTCTCCTTTAAAGTTACCATACGATCAGGCTGGTAAGACCAGTTGGGAAACAGAAGTTTATATCTTGGCATCCAAAATCTGTTTTGGGGATGACAAGCTGAAGCCATGTCCCCAACTCCTTTACTCTTCTGTCCACCCTTTTGTTGTGTTTTTGGTCCTTGATCCCATCCCTGCCTCTAGGCTGATGCAGAAAGCATAGGAGAGATGGTCTTACTAAGGGAATAGTGAAGAGCTTTAGAGGAGTCAATTGTTGTGGAAACTGGAGGAAAGGAAATATAAAGACAGTGAAACTAAGGAAGCATGGGTATTATCTCCCACTCAGCCTTCCAGTTCTAACTAGCTAACCAGATCAGCAAATACAACAATGGGGAAAACTTTTTTTTTTTTCAAAATAAAAATCTTCATCTGACAGACTTGGTCATAATCAAGTTGATTGGGGGTTTAGTGTATAGGCAGGAAGATAGTGACATCAACTGCTGCTACGGCAGAAATAAATATACTGTTATCATGTATCCCCAAATGAATTGTTAGATATACTGTTTCTTTAAGGTCTTTTTCATATGGAAGTTAATGATGAAAAGGTCATGAAAAGTGATTTTTGTGCAAAAGAAGAAATTTATATTAATTGCCAAAGTATATGAGTTATTGTCACTGCTATGGATAAAAAAGTTGGTACCAAATATGGAACAGAAAAAGAACTTTCCTTAATATACCTACCAAAATATATGAATGAAAAAAAGTATCATTCAGGTGGGATTTGGATAGTTTTGGAGGAAAACAATGATGTGCGGCACAGATTTGAGCACTTGGATCACCTGTCCCAAACACCATGATAAGTGCTTTACAAATATTATTTCATTTCCTCCTCATGGTAACCCTGGGAAGTAGGTGCTAGTGTCATTCTCATTTTACAGTTGAGGTAACTGAGTCAGACAGAGGTTAAATGACTCATTCAAGGTTACCCAGCTACTGTGCTGTTTTAAAAGTGCAAGAGATGGTTTGGGGGTAATTAATAATTTTATTAATAATACTATCATACTATTAATAAAAAGATCAGTGACACTCTTGAATGCCAAGGACCCCTCATGGAACCCACTAAATGCTTAAATGCACTTGGAAGGGTGAGTGTTCCCAAGGGTGGCAAGACACGCTAATTGGTTAATAAGTAATGAGAGAGAATCAATTCTAATAATAATTATAAGTAATGAGAGGTGAACCTATTCTAATGAGGGGCTGGATGACAACTTTGATTATGTTATTTACTTCCAAATCACCCAGACCTTGGGCAATTTAGGCAAAGGTTTTATATTTTCCACCCAACCCTGAGTACAAAACGATGGGCTGGAGTTTCATCTTGGATTCCATTCCTCACAAGGTTGAGTGAGGTAACCAACCTAGAATGAGAATGTTAAGTCCATCTACTGTCATCAGTCCTGTCCTTCAGAGACTGAGCCTTGAAATGAGGACTTCGGCAAAAGGGGAAAACTGATCTCCCCAAAGCATTGGTTATTAATCATTTCTCTCACTTAACAAGTGTCTGATACTGAATGTGAATGCAGGTCTTCCTGAATCTGGGCCCAGCATGGCATACACTGCAATAACTTGGTAGTCCAACTCAGAGAAAAATATTACTAGAGAAATACAAGTTGGAAGATGTTCAAGGGTTACAGAGAGACTGCTATGGTGAGAACTATAGAACTGCAAAGCCTAATGCTAAGTTAGTTAAACTTCATATAATTGTTTTATTACTAAAGAAGGTAAAACTGATAGAACCCTGGCTGTCATTGCCTGAAAGTTAGGTTTCTCTAGCCTATTTTGTCATTACTAACCTGTGAAGAATCCCAGGGAATTCTCTGATACTTTTAAGGGAATTAGGGGATCTAGACTCTCTGCTATTGGCTGTAACCCTCGCCAGTGGGTTCCCTCAATTGTAGAGGGTGGTCACCTGCACCTTGGTACCATTAGCCACCTACAATTAGACTAATTTTTACACAGAAATAGTTACTTCAAAAGGTATAAACTGAACTAACATGTGGGAAGCATAATCCTCACCTCCCACCCCCAACTACTTCAGACCACTTCGGTCTCTGGTAAGGAGAAAGTCTCTTCCCTTTTCTTCTGCAGCCCTGTTTGATTTGAACTCCACAGAACAGAGACGGGATGCCCCTGTGCCAGGTATCACCTAGTGTACCACTCTTACCCTGACCTTTTCAACTTTTTGCGTGTTGTCTTTTCCCACTATGTTGTACGATCCTAGAGGGAACTGTCTTTCTTAGTTGTAGATTGGACATTTAGTAAACATTTATTGAATCAAACTGAAGGGGATGAGGTTCCTAGTTTAGCTAGGTTCCCAAGCAGGACAGTCCCAGTTCTGAGTTCACAATGTCCCTGGGACTCCAAGGGTTGCAGGCAGGGTGGTGCAACCAGCCAACGTGGCATGGAAGCCCCGAGAAACCAGGGTAACTGGGACTCAAGACCAAAAGGCTATTTCTTGAAGCCAATATGAGAGAGAGACAGAGACCAGAGAGAAGGGAAAAGGTTAAGTTCTTCCACCTTTTGATTCATGGTGCCCATGCACCTTTCTTCACCCTCTGGACACAGCAGATAAAGTGGGTAACAAGAAAGGAACAGAAACAGATTTAGCAGTAAAAGAGAGAGGAAGGGACTTTGTCCTATTAGTTTTAAGGTCTTAGTCAGCTAATCAAAGAGGTACCAAACCAGAGTCACACTGAGCAACCTTGATGGGTTCCAAGAGCCCCTGAAAGACATCTCCATGTAAGGTGAATTGGGTATGCCTGGACATACCTGGGTTACACAATTCCCCTGTTTGAAATTTGCTATATCTTAAAAATGTACAGGGATGGATTTTTTAAACAGTGCCCATGTCCCAATTTCAGAACAGTTGTCTATGGTCTCTGAGGAGGCATAATTAATGTCCTTTCACTTACTTCCCCAGTGCTATATAGTAACGTCTCAAAGCAGTCAGTGTTACATTATATTCAATCCTGCATGTACAGAGAAAACCACAATTATGTCCAAATGCAAAGTTTTGCGGATTTACAAAACAGGGAACATTTCACATTTCACGGTGTTTCCACCAAAAGCTAACATAACAAGATAACAGTATTATGTCTAAAAAAACCCAATGTACACAACTTAATTTGAAAGTATTCTATTGTTAAAAAAAAATGCTAGCCATCATCTGGGCCTTCAGCAAGTCCTAATCTTTGCTAGTGGAAGATCTCAGTGAGGTTGGCTGCTGACTGATCAGGGTGGTGCTTGCTGAAGGTTGGTGTGGTTGTGAAAACTTCTTAAAATAAGACAACAATCATGTTCCCTGGTTCATTGGCCTAATGTCAATATTGTTAAAAATTCAAAATTCAATATTCAGTCAGGGAATAGGGAGGCCTGAGGGAAGAGAGGGAGAAAGAGAGAGAGACAGAGAGAGGAATGGCCAGCTGGTGGAGCAGTCAGAACACTTAGAACCTTTATTGATTAAGCTCACAATTTTGTATGGGTGCAGTTTGTGGTGCCCTAAAACAATTACAATAGTAATATCAAAGATAACTGTTCATAGATCACCATAACAGATTTAATACTAAAGAAAATTTCCAAAATGTGATACAAAGGCACAGTATGAACATATGCAGTTGAAAAAATAGTGCTGATAGATGCAGGGTTGCCATGAAACAGTATCTGCAAAGTGCAATAAAGAGAAAGGCCGTAAAATGAGGTATGCCTGCACCTATTTCTCTTCAACTGGGTTACTTAGACCTTCAGATATTTGGGATGTAATCCTATGGTTTGTTCTATGTCTGCGAATTTAGACCTGCTAGTGTGAGAACAGGGTGGTGCATCAGGTCAAACCCAGAGTGAAGTGGGTTGTTTTACACACTTAGGGGAGAGGTGCAAGACCCCAGTTCTTTGCAATGTGAGAGTTGATGTTCCCCACAGTTAACAGCATTTAACTGTCTTTATGCTATGGGAGCATTTAAATAAATCTTGGAACATCCAATCTGTGCCTTGTTACAAAAGCTGCTTTTATTTCTTTAACACTTCCTACCCCCTTCCCTCGCTGTGATTTTTATCATGTCTCCCAAGAAGAGAAATTCTTATATATGAAATATTTGAATTAATTTATTACTTGATTATTTAAATCTATTATTTGTAGACCCTCTATCATCTTTTCTTCCATTCTGTACCATTGTTGAAAAAGCATAAAAGGACTGTGCAGGACCGAGCAAAACTGTGTATTTTTCTTTGTTTCCATAGGTTGCCTTGGCCAAAGAATTTATCACTTAGTGTAAAATCTTTGGTTATAAGCCTTTCTGTACCTAATTAGGCTGCTTTTCAGATAATAGACATACAGTCTATGATTAGGACCATATTTGGTGATTAATAAAAGATGGTAAGAACCAATCATGACTTTGAGCTTCTTGCAACTTGTGGGTGATTGAATTTGTCCCCCACCTAAGTGCACATGTAAGAATCTTTTAGATGGTAAATCCTGTTGTTGTGGTATTTATTAATATTTTCAGTCAAAGGCTTCAGAAATATGAATTCAACAATGTTTTTGGATTAATCCATTCCAGTAGGATTCACACCCAGGAAATGTTGACGTTCTGTCTAAATCTTTTCAGCTACAATGTAAATTTAAGTTTGATTTGTCTGTAGTATTGATGTAGGATGACTGCCGGTCATCAGAATATTATATAACTCCATGATCAAATTCTGTTCAAACTCCAAGACAGATTCTATTCAGAAAACTCATTTCTTTTTAAAAATCCATATAATGGCATTATCTTCAGCCTTTATTCTTGGATTATTTTTATTCTATTGTTTTCCTTCGGACCTCCTTTTCCATCGGCTGTTTATAAATAAAGTCTAAAGTGATGATTATTCATTGTGACTTTGAATAGCAATGGATTTAATATGAGAATTACTATTAAATGATCTATGTTTCCTTTATGTACACATGCACTTACATTTGTATTCTCCCCTGAAGTCCTACTCATGTTCTTGAAGTGACCCTGGGTTTTCACAGGCTATGTTACTAGTATACAAGCTCTGGCAGTCCCTGCCAAGCCAGAAAGGCTTTACTTATGGTCCTGGCAATGACCCCTGTAACTGTTATGCAAAGGTCAGCTTATCTAAGTTGGAAACGCTTATCTCAGAACTTTGGGTAACAGTAAATATGTAAAAGTGCAAAAATGTGCAGGAGAAGCTGAAATCTCTTGCAATAAAGACAATACTTATACCTATAAAATTACAGGTTTTATAGGTGTACCCTTCAAGTATAGGTACATGTATACACCCAAAGAAAGGAGCAAAAACACTTGGTGTTAAGCTTACCTAGCAGTTGATATTCAAATGATTGTAATAAAAAGTCTGATTGTAAATAACACACCAAGATTCATTGTTAAGAATAAATTCAATTTAATTCAGCATGTAAAGTTCCCATGGTATATAAGGCACTGTACTGGGTTCTGGGGGATATGAAGACAAAATTTCCAAAATGATCCCTGACCTCAAAGAGCTTAAGTTCTTCTGGAAGCATAAAACCGCTTACTATAGATAAGTATATGCAAGATAATTTTAAGAGGAAGAGAGAACTAATAAGAAGGAAGATAAAGAAAGGAATCTGAGCTTAGTTTTGAAAGGATTCTTAGATGCAGAGTTTAGGAGGGAATGTATTTGAGACACTGAAGAGTTAGACAAGAATTTCCAAACTAAATCAATATATATATATGTTAATATTCAGCGATCTCAATAAAAACTGTAAATAGGGGAAGACATTGAAAACTGTTGGAAAATATTGTCAAGAATTAGGAAATGAAAGTAGTTATAGACTTATTATAGATTACTTAGATACCTGATGCCTGAAAAACATGACCACTTTCTGGAAGGACAGAATTGGAAGGTATTTGGCATAGTAAAATTAAATAATTTTAAAAATGAAATGGATGAAATCCTAATAGATAGGAAATGACCAATTGTGGACTTGCAATATTTTAGAGTCAGGTGTCATTGTGCAGTCAGGTTATCAACTGATTAAAGATTATAAAAGAGGAAGAAAAGAGCAAAATGAGAAAACTATGCATATGATTATTGTAGCTCCAATTCAATCCATTAAACAACTTATTTATTCTGAAAAATGAAAATTAGTAAAATTAGATATTAACTTAAAAAAATCTTTTCTTATGAAAGTAAAATAAAATGTAAAACAGTAACTATAATGAGGAGTCTAAAAGATCCCAGAAACTACTTTAGCCTACAAAGACTTAAATCTTCTTACAGATGGGAGAGACCTGGTAACAAAAGATAATATTTTAGGAAGAAGAATACAAGTATTGATTGAGTTGTCCTATTGTGTGTCAGGCACTATGAAAATATTATGTCACATGATCCTGACAATAAATCTGCATGGCAGGTACTATTATTTATCCCTATTTTGCAACTGAGGAAACTGAGGCAGATAGAGGTTAAATGACATACCCAAGATCACAGATAGGCCAAACTTGAACTCAAATTTTACTGGTCTAGTGCTGTATTCACTACGTCAGTTAGTTGCCTCTATTTTAAAGTAAAATAACCATAGCCAGTGAAAAATTTTATCTCAAGAAACAATGAAAACAATGAATGCGGGTCCTTCCCATCAGGAGCTGATAATCAGGAGAAAACAATTCTTAAAAGAAAATAGAACAGAAGGGGTAGGGGAAGACAAAGAGGTACTTGAAATGGAGGAATAATGTTCCATGGAATGAAAACTGTGCAGAGCTGCTCATGGAAAATGGAGAGTTAACTGGAAAGTTTTGAAAGTTCTGAGTCATCTATAAGGGAAGACTTTGAGTGTTTACTGTTCTAGTTCTTCCATACAAGGAAGAGACAGCTTTCAAACTTGAGTATCAAAAACTAAGTCAATCAGCATGGTGGTGAGATTTCAGATGATCAGTTTAACAGTATCATTGAGAAACTAGCTCCCTTGCCTTCTGGGACCTCATATTCCAAACCCTCTGATCCTTTAACATGGAAGCTGCTAAATCTTGAGGGATCCTGACTATGGTTCCATGATACCTGAATGTTTTTTTCCTTCTGGCTGCTTGCTTTATTTTCTCTCCTGAGACTTTTCATTTTGGAATCTTTTTCAGGAGGCTATTGGTGCATCCTTTCCATTTTATTTTACCTTTTGGATCTTGTTTTATACTTTCTTGAAATTTGATGTCTAGGCTCTTTTTATTTGATTATGACTTTCAGGTAGTTCACCAATTCTTAAATTCTCTTTCCTTGAACTATTTTCAAGGTTAGTTGCTTCCCAATGAAATATTTCCACATTTTCATCTATGTTTTCATCCTTTTAACTTTGTTTTATTTACTTGCTGTTTCATGGAGTCATTTGGTTTTACTTGCCCAATTCTTATTTTGAAGGAATTATTTTCTTCAGTAAGGTTTTATACTTCTTTTCCCATTTGATCAATTATGCTTTTTAAGGAGTTCTTTTCTTCAGTGAATTTTTGTACCTTCTTTTTCATGGCCTATTCTGCTGTTTAAAGAGTTCTTTTATTCAGTCAAGTTTTATGCCCCTTTTGCCATTAGACCAATTCTGTTTTTTAAGTTCTTATTTTTGTCAGAATTTTTTTCTGCCTCTTTTTCCAAGCTGTTAATTCTCTTTTTCATAATTTTCTTGCATCACTCTCATTTCTTTTCCCAATTTTCCTCTAATACTTTTGTCTCTTTCTTTAATTATTCCAGGAATTCTTGTTGGGCTTGCATGCAATTAGTATTTTTCTTTGAGGTTTTGCTCGTAGCTGTTTTGACATTGTTGTCTTCTTCTGAGTTTATGTCTTGGTCTTTTCTGCCATTCCAGGAACTTTTATGGTCAAGTTTTATTTGTTTCTTGTTTGCTCATTTTTCCAATCTATTTCTTGATTTTGAATTTTTTTTGTTCAAGTTGGGCTCTGCTCACTTTAGGGTGGGAAACACCCTATCCCAAACATCAGGGTTTTTTGCTGCTATTTTCAGAGATAATCTGGGTGGTAGTGGGGTTTCTGCAAATTTTTAGTGCTTCCAAGGTGATGTGATCCAGGAAGAGGTGTGGTCATGACTTTCATGGTCTGTGATCTTACCTTTACCCAGGTTACTTCCCTGTAACTTCAAACATTGTTGTCCTTCTTGGCTCTGGAATTATGACAACATTTCCCGCTCTTCTGCATCACCAAGTGTTAGTGTTCCTTTCTGCCTTGGAACTGTGACCTGGGATCCTCCTCACTTGTGATCAATCATAGATGTTCATTTTTGCCCTGAAGTTGCAACTCAGAACTGCTTATGGATAATAGAGCTGACAATCAGCCCCAGCTGCATCCAGTGCCCCTAAATGGGCCCCTAGATTCTCTTTCTGATCAATTGTCGGACCTCCTTACTGAAAGGGAGAGTTTTGGAAGCTTCCACTGCCACCACAATCACAGTCACCTGCAAGGCTCACTGTTGGTGCTCCTGCCTTGCTCTGGGCCAGCTCTGTGCTCCTTCCCACTTCCACACCTTCACTTCCTTGCTTTGAGTCATATACCTCTCTTGCCTTCTTTGTAAGTTGTCTTAGATTGGAAAAATATCTTATTTTGACCTTTTGTTGGCTTTGCTAACTGCATGTAAATTTCATTTGAGGGGTTATTTTGAAGTGTTTTGGAGGGGAATGTTGGAAGAGTTCAGTTGGGTTGCTGCCTCTACCATCTTGACTTCTTCAAGATAATATATGTAAAACATTTTGCCAACCTCAGAGTGCAATAGCCATGCTAGCTACTATTAGTCATTTATTTAATTTATTTCTTGAATACCTTACTGCACATAACTCATAACTCTTTCTGTTTGTTCATGTTAATATTAAAGCATTAAAGTGACATTTGTTCCTACAAACATAAATGTAGAGAAGGAGCTAGCACTGGACTCTTCAATGAATGCAATTGGTATAATTGTAGAGAGTAGGCAGAAGGCTAAGGACATTCTCAGATATACCGCTAGCATGGCTAAGTTTAAGACTATTGTTGGATAAACATCTTTCAGCTCTAAGAAGGTTCTTTTCCATAAAAGTATGAGGTATTTTGATAGAAGTGAAGAAATTGAGTTGTAGATTGGCATCAATCTAGCTTCCAACCAGAGGATAGCTCAAGAACATAATATGGAAAGAATCTTTGTCAATCAGTCCATCACTACGAAACCTTTAGGGGATATCAGGATAAAACACTTTATTAAATTGTGTGAAAAAATTCATATAGATCTTTGTAGATTATATAAATATATAGAAGAACTATAAAATGCAAGGTAGTTTTGGAAAGAAAGGCACTAGTACATGGGAAGTTTATGGAAAGCTTCATGTAGAAAGTGATTCAGAAGATGAATCCTAAAGGAAAAAGGGATTCAGACAGGCAGAGGTAAGGAAGGAATACATTCCAGTTATAAAAACTGACCTGTGCCATCCCAAGCAAAGGATTTAGTGGCACAGAGATTAGGTCTGGAGTGCCACATGTGAAGAACAGCAAGAACATTGATTTGGCTGGATCATACAGTGTAGAAAGTGTCATTACATATAATATGGCGGGAAGGCTAGGTTTTAGTCAGGTAAATGACAAAGAGAGCAATCTATATTTTATGGGAGAGGCAGTTGGGAAATACTAGATTTTCCTGAGTAGGGAAGTGATATGGTCAGAGATACAATAAAACAAAAAACAAAAAACCCCACCTTGGAGCTATATAGAGAATAGATTGAACAAGGAAAAGACGAGGCACAGACATTAATTAGTTATTATAGTGTTCAGTAGACGTGATATAAGGACACGCTCAAGGTTTCTCTTAAGAACTTTGTAATTGATTGAGTGACATGTTAATGGTAATTTAAAAGGGTAGGTCTTTTCCATTCATTAATAGAGCCATATGACTTGCTTAAGTCACATGGATGCCTAAGTCACAAGAGTTTGAGTCACATGAAGCCTGTGGTAGGAGGAGTTTGCTGAAGGGATGGAGCAGGAAGGGTAGAACAGGAAGATGTAAAGCTAGAGCAGAACTGAGAGGAAATTTGGTCAGAGAGTAGTCAGAGCTAGGAATGAGGCAGGCAAGCAGGAGGCTGCTGACTGGCATGAGTGAAAGAGCTTGTTTGTGATTTTGTTTAAGGAAGCCTGCTTCTGATTTGTTTAATGGAGCTGGCTTGATGGTATTGTCCTCTGCATTGTTATTTTGTATAGATTATGATGAATTTGACTTTCTGGTGTCTGAATAACTGTTTTGGTTCTATCTTCCATGTGGAAAATCTCTTGCATTTTGTGATTCAGAGGGTTATTCATGGCTGCCATAGGCACTGTGGACATCTTGTTGGCACTATAAATGGTGTCAGGAATGGGGTTGTGAAATATCAGACCTCTATTTGGGGGCAGAAAAACTTTAGAGAGAGAAATGAATATCCCAGGTTGGGAGGATTTGCCTTATTCCTTTCTAGAAAGAGAATGGGCTAAAAACATAGGACTCTGTGAAAACTGGGAACTGAGGCTGCAGAAGGGAGGACCTACAGACTTAGAAAGACGTTGCAAGGAATATCAATAGATCCAGGGAAAGAAATGGCAGAGGTATGTAGAAGAAGATAGGCATTGTTAACAAGCTATCTAATTATATGTAAAAGCAGAGACAAGCTACTGGAAGAGAAAACTCGAGTGGAAAGGGAGTTAGTTAATTTCTACTCTCTTTTAGAATAGCAAGCTAGAAAGTCTCAAGTGGTAGAAGAAAAAGCTGTTTTTAGTTTAGCTCACAAAAAGAAGCAGAAGAGTAACAAAGGATAGGATGCATGGATGGCTTCTCAGGCAGAAGCGCGATAGGAGACTCAAGGGGGCCATAGTGTTTGGGGAGGTAACTGAGAATTTTACTCAGCAGGAGGTCACAGATACTTTGAGTTGGTTCAGTCAAAAGATGGGAGACTTGTTGGTGTCTTGGATGGTGAGAATCAGTGAAAAAAAGAAATTTTCTCAAGAGAGAAGAGTAAATAGCCAACCGATTCAAAATCAGAATGGACTGACAAGAAAATAATTGTTTACTGCTCTATTGAGAGCAGCGGTAGGTTTTAGAAGAATAGATGACATTCTAACTAATGAATCATATAAAATATATTGAGGAAAGAGACTTGATATCAGACTGAACAGGGAAGTTCATAGACCCCTATGGATCCTCTTGAAACATTGTGTCTAAGTTTGTCACACCTACAGGGAGAATGGAAAATTGGGTGGGCCCCAGCTCATATTAAAGTATTTATGCCTCTAGCCAGAATGATGACCCCAAAACTTCAAACTGGAAAACAGTAAAGAACAGTGAATGAGACTATGATGGTCGGTTCATAGACTCCAGAACCATGTCTGACTCTATCCTGCTTCTTGTTATTGTTTCCTTGTTTCTTTTTGGCTTTTTGTCTATTCACCTTGTTTGTCAAATTTGTTTTCTGCTGGCCAAAAACCTTCCACCTGAAGATGCCTGATTACTTAAGCCAGATGTGATATTCTGTCTGATGTGCTTTGTCACCTCTGGAACTGGTATTGACCAAACTCTAGATGCCAGATGAGGAACTTGAATGGGACCTTTTGGGGCAGGAACAGCTTTCATACAATTTCAGCAGGAAGTAGCTATGGAAGAAGAGACCTTTGCTCTTTACTCCAAGATTTAGGGCCCCATTCATCTGAGGGGGGAGTATTGGGGTGCTTGTGCTCAAGCCCTACCCTGGGATATTGTTTTTTATGATTATTTTCTGTTATCCCTATTAAAGTTCTGTTGATACCAGTTGCCCCACCTACCTATATAATAAATATGAAAGATCTTGGGGCTGCAGATAATATTAATTTAAATGGGAAGATCTTTTGCATTCATTAATAGGCCCTTGTGATCTGCTTAAGTTATATGGAAGTCTAAGTCATATGAGTTTGAGTCACATGAAGCTTGTGGTGGGAGGAGTTTGCTAAAGGGTTGGAGCAGGAAGGGCAGAACAGAAAGAGGAAGAGCTAGAGCAGAGCTGAGAGGAAATTTGTTTAGAGAGTGAAGGATGCAGGCAAGCAAGTGACTGGCTAGCATGAATGAAAGATCGTGTTTGTGATTCTTTTTTAAGGGAGCCTGCTTCTGATTTGTTTAATGAAGGTGGTTTGTGTAAAGTCTAGTAGGAGGAAGGCTTGGGAATGATATTGTCCTCTGCATTGTTATGATGTGTAGATTATGATGGATTTGACTTTATGATGTCTGAATATCTGTTTGGTTCTGTCTTCCATGTGTAGAGTCTGTTGTATTTCTTAATTTAGAATTGCACCAGGATATTCATGGCCACCGTAGGTAGTATAAATATTACATTGGTGCTACAGACATGGGAGACACTGGTGCAGGAACACTCAGCATGGCGTGCCTTCCTCAGAGGGGGTACAGTGCTCTATGAGCAAAGCAGAATTGAAGTAGCTCAAAAGAAATGCAAGATGTGCAAATTTAGAGAACCCCTCCATATGGTCTCGTGGACCATTTGTTCCTGACCTGTGGTAGAGCATTCTAAGCTCATATTAGTCTAATTAGCGACAGTCAAACACACTATAACTTGTCTCCAGCCTAGTGATGTCATTTTGATTCTCTTTGAGAATGAAGGATAACAACCAATCAGTCCAGGTGAGAGGTGGTTAGGGCCTGAACTAATATGGCAGCAGTATGATTGATGAGAAAAGATTGAATAGGAAAGACGTTGTAGTGGTAGAAATTGAATAGCTACATGGGATGAGGGAGAGGGAGGAATTGAAAATAATGTTGAAGTGAGGCTGATACTGACAGAAAGAATGCTGGTGCTCCTGAAAGAATCAAGGAAGTTTGGGAAAGGGGTGGGTTTGTGGACAAAGTAAATAAATTCTACCTTGAATATGTTGAGTTTGAGATAGCTATGAAATATCCAGTGTGAAATATCCAGTAGGAAGTTGGTGATATTGGATCATTTGTGTGGTAGAGAACATGCTGCAATCAGAATCTGAAGACCTGAGTTTTAAATTATGGTCCTGCCAGTTACCAGTGTGGCATTAGGTGTGGCATTGGGCATTAGGTGGCATTAAATGGCCTTGTTTTCCTCATTTGTAAAATGAGGGGTCTAACTAGGTGACCTCTAAGATCCATGATCAAAATCCATGTGTATCTGTAGTTTTCACATCCTTTACCCATAGGGATAATGAAATTTAAATGAACATTTGAATTTCACAACACTTCAAGAACTAAGTTAACACTTTACTTAGGAGTGTTAAGCAAAATAGTTATAGTTAAATAATTACTTTGGGGATCAGAAGTCTAGAAATAATTGTTCTATAATAGTGTGCCTATAAAGTAAAAACATTAATTCCTAAGTTAGGCTATATAAGAAATCATTCTCTTTGTTTTATAGTTATGCCACACATGTTTCTAAAAATAATTTTAAATTTAGTGAAAGCAATGTCATATTTTAATGCGATTTATATAACACAACATAGATGAGCACTTGATACATCTTTAAAATTGGTTGGTACTTTGTGTTTGGACTGTCTGTAATTTGACTTTGTCCTCCTTTAGGATATTATCTCTCTCTCTCTTTTTAAAATCTAATTCCTTCCCTACATTCATTTTTGAAGTTGCTCAAAAAACCCCACTAGTAATTGTTGGTGTTGATTATAAGGACTTAATTCACCTTTTTTTCCTCAAGTATTGAGTGCTGTTTTAAATCTGACAGCACTTCCTTGGTTTTTTAAATGTTAAAAAAATGGACAACTTGTCATTTTCTCATTTTCAGTGGAATTGTTTGTACTAGCAGGATATCTTATTCCTGGGCACCTCTGTGGTGCAGTAAGTAGAGTGCCAGCCGTAAAATCAAAGTCATCTTTTTGAGTTCAAATCTGACCTCAGATACTTGCTAGCAGTCTGACTCTAGGCAAGTCACTTAACACTGTTTGTTTCCTCATTTTTAAAATGAGCTGGAGAAGAAACCATTCCAGTATCTTTGTGAGGAAAACTCCAAACTAGGTAATTCAGAGTCCTTTATGACTGAACAACAGCAATTTTATTCCAATATTCTATAGATACTTTCGACTACTGGAGGCTTCTGTAGGTGAAAAATGATATTTGAGTTTACTTGTGTTTTTTTTTAACACATAAAGCAAGCATATTCTTTAGGTTACATTTTCTTGAGTTCATTTTTCTAACAAAAGGATTTAATAAAAGTCCACAAAAAAGATCGCATAAAATCCATTTGCACACATTTAAGTTAGAATTTCTTTTGCCTACATGCAAATTTAAATTTTAGCATTCTAGACTACAAAAAATGCATACAGTTGCAGTTAATATGTGTGATTATTGGAATTATAGGTTAAAATATTTTTGAAAACTAATGGTCTAGTTGCATTATTATCTAATATACATCTGGAAGGAGGCAGGGTAGTAGGAATTTCCTTTTTCCTTGAAATTACATTAGGCTCTGAAATTGAAATACTTGAGACTTAAAATTATTTTTTATTTTGAATTTTATCATCAAAAAAACATAATTTCCATACATATAGTAGAACTCAAGAAGAAAATTCTATATGAACTCATGACTCTCTAAGTTATACTTCCTTCTTTAAAAAGAAGTATGGGTTAAATTTGACATATTCTTTCAAATTGTCTTGTTTCTCTGAACTTCTTTCAGCATATTTAAAACATGTAACAGTGCCACTTCACTCCTGTTTTTGGAATTTTTATTAATCTCTCACCCCCTCAATTAAAAGCTGAATGATAAAAGGAAAAAAAAATCTTTTAACATAATCATAGTAACCACAATGAAAGCACATGGTAACCATGTCCAAAAATGTATGACTCTGCACCTTGTGCCCATCACCCTTTGAAGAGCTGGATAACATGCTTCACCGTTCTGATCATCGTCATCATCAAAGTTGTTTTTCTGTACTATCTCCCTGTCCCTTTACAGCTTGTACCCTGGGTTCTGCTCATTTCGTTCTGTGTCAGTTTATACTCCCCAGCATTCTCTGAAATGATCTCTTTGAATGGAACAATTATATTAGACTACATTCATATGCCATGATTTATTCAGATGTTTCCAAATATTCTAAAAGAAAATCTAAGGAATCAACCCCCATAGGTTCCAGGTTTATTTTCCTTTCTGCCCCATATAAAATACTTCCTTCAGTATCAAGGGTTATGTTTTACTTCTCACTATTCTTTTCACAATATTATCCTCCTTTTTAATGC
This sequence comes from Potorous gilbertii, assembly GCA_028658325.1. Taxonomy (NCBI): domain Eukaryota; kingdom Metazoa; phylum Chordata; class Mammalia; order Diprotodontia; family Potoroidae; genus Potorous; species Potorous gilbertii. The sequence continues at coordinate 10,375,835 of CM053773.1, read as the reverse complement.
CTCCTCCCCATGGCCACTTGTTTCTTTTTTGAGTTTAATATACTTCTACACTAAACTCTTTGTGATTGTGTGTATATGTGTGTGTGTGTTCATCCCTCCTTGTTTCAGATAAAACTGAAGATCTTCTGATACCCATTTTCTTCACCCTGTCCTCCATGTTTGAATATTCTTCTCATGCACCCCAATTATGAAAAATAAGTTTCACCCCCTTTCCCTTTCTTTCTATACTAATTTATTTCTCCTATTACCCCTTTTCTTTTTCCTCTCTTATCCTTTGAAAAGAGCCAATACACCCCCAAGACCTCTGTTTTTTCTTCTCTAACTCTACATTTTCAAGACATTAAAGTACTTTAGAAACACTTGTTTCTTCTCCCCCTATTAGACTGTTAGTACTAAATAGTCTTATAGATCCTTCCCATTTGTTTAAATACATTTATCTTTCTAGGTTTCTTTAGACTCTTGTGTTTCTGTTTCAGAGTTCCTACTCAGCTCTGGTCTTCTCATCAGAAATGATTGAGAGTCCTCATTCCATTAAAAGTCCGCAATTTTTACCTCTGCAGAACTGTACTCAGCTTTGGAGAGTAAATCATACTTGATTGTAAGTGTAAAGTATACTGTATCTTTAAAGTTCTTTTCATATGGAGAAGTTGAAGATCAAAAGGGCAGAAAAAAGTGGGTTTCTTTTTGTAAAGAAAGAGATTTGTACATTGCCAAAAGATGTGGAATATTGCTGCTGTCACCAATTGATATGTTGATGTCTGATGTGAATAGAAAAAGAACTTCATTTAAATATATTTTGTTAAAATACATCTATGAAGAACCAGCTTTCAAATGTGATTTTGGCTATTTTGGGAGATAAAATGACTTGTGGTATGGATTGGAGGACTCAATTTTCTTTCTTAACAGGGTGGAGTGATGCCTGCTTATGTAGAAACAGTTTACTCATAAAGAAATAGATACAGAGCTTGTTATTAAAAACTAGAAAATGTGATTGTAAAGAAACAAAATTTCAAAGGTACCAAAGAAACACACTGTCTTGTTTGGAGACAAGGCATAATGAATAGCTCACCTAACATGTGAGGTAAACAGGTGCATGTTTTATGACAAAAGAGGATAAAGTTACGAAAGTGAGAAAATACATAATCATTTAGATATATAAGTATGATTTAATGAGGACCTTCAATTTTATGGGGGGAGATATGGGGAATGATGACTCTTTAAAGTGAAAGATGAGTCCCTTAGAGTCAGGAAGCTCTCCTTTTAGCCATTCATCACAAGGGCAGAGAGGGTGTTGGATATGTTCAGGGAAAACTTGCGCCTCTGTTGGGAAGGCTGCCGCGTCTTTTCAGGGTTGCTTTCTACCTTTGGTGTCTACCTGTTCCACCTAACTCTCACCTGTGACCCTAAGAAACTATAGCATGTGCAGCTGTGACACCCCAGCAAATTGTTTTAGCAGATGAGCTAAGTCAGGTTGAAAGTAACCCAGGGGTTTCAAACGTGTTGGTGAATTTAGGGGGGTGTTGATCCTAAGCATGTGAAGACTTCCCTGGTGCAGTGGACAGATAAGAACAGTTTGTTCCAATGGCCATGAAGGCAGCTGAAGCAGGAGCTGTGGAGCTTTTAGACCTTGGTTAGACATTGAAGACACCAAGGCCATCCGCTGCATCCTGAGCCATCTGCAGTCGTCTTGTTTCTGTCCTGCCACTGTGATGGCCTGAGGAGAGAGTAAAGCAGATGCTTCATGCAACTCTGCCTTGCTTACGTTCAGCTTAGGCACGAATGAAAGGAAACTTGACTCCAGAATAGTGATGTCATTTTGGTCCTCTGTGAGAAGGCAGGACAAAAACCAGAAGGGAGAAGCTTCTGCTAGTGATTTAGGAGAAAACTCGAAACAGAACAGAAAATGGACAGACTTGTAGGAAATAATGAAGGACAGAGTGAGCAGAACCAAGACGTTGTGTACAGTAGAAACAATATGGTTTTAAGAGCAACTTTGAGTGATTAAGCCATTTTGACCATTATAAATACTGGAATTGGCTACACAGGATCGGTGAAGGAAGACATATTGCATCCAGAGAAAGAACTGATAAATAGAAGTATATTTAGAATGATTTAATTTTACGTGTGTGTGAGTGTGTGTGTGTACACATATTTGTTTTATAGTCATCTCTAGGGGGAAAGGAGAAAGTTATGATACCTATATGATGTATTTAAAAGAAATAGCAAGTTAGACATAATAGATTTGCAGTTTCATATGCAATCATCTTTTTCAAAATTTTTTTGTGGAAATTCTTGTTTTATTTCATAAACTAAAAATAAAAGCAAGAACAAGGCCAGTAGCAGAAGAGGAAGAAGCTAAGAAGAGGTGAAGATGGGACAGGATGTGCTGAGGGGCTGCGCCATGGGAGCTGTGCACATCAGGTATTGTCAGCTTATAGAACACTTCATCTGAGGGACTCCGAGTAGTTGGCCAAGAACTCTGGGGACAGTTACTGCCTTTTCAGCACCTTCTAGAATTGGAGAAAGGTGAAGTTTTGCATAAAAGGCTTTGGCTTTCTGCTGCTCTCCCTCTGGCTAGAAAAGGAGCTTGTAGCTGCTTTGGTATTCTGATGAAAATAGCTGGCTTGCTCTGATTGGACAGTGAAGCATTTGGGTGAGAGACTCACCAGCTGGTCTGCTCTTTTTGGCCCAGAAAGGGACACTTTGATGAATTTGGCAACTGTCTGGCTTAAAAAGCACTCATTCACATTTTTGTTGAAGAGCTAACACTTCTAAGCATCCTTTTGAGGTGAATAGTTGAAAGAAATGGAAATTTTACAATTGAAATTGGAGAAGTGGATTTTTTGTGGTGCAAATGTGCCTGAATGGCCCCAAAATAACTCCTCCCTTCTGTGTTTCCAGGACAAGTTCCTGTAAACGTGTGCCCACTCTTCTCCGTAGCTCTTGAGTTCATTGGTGGGAAGTGGCAGTACGAATTTATAAGTATGTTGGGATTTATTTTTTAAAATAATATTTTATTTCCCCTCAATGACATGTAAAAATAATTTGTAATAGTATTAAAAGAATACCCTTTTGAGTTTCAAATTGTGTTCTTCCTCCTTCTTCTTTCCCCCTCCTCTTCCCTTCACTTTTCTGAGACAGTAAGCAATCTGATATAGATTATTCACCTGCAGTCACGTAAAACATTTCCATATCTGTCATTTTGTGTAGGAAAACTCAAAAAAGAAAGAAAGTGAAAAATAATATTTTCACTCTGTATTCAGATAATAGCAGTTCTTTCTCTGGAGGCAGATAGCATTTTTCATGAGTCCTTTGGGATTGTGTCTTGGATCTTTGTATTGCTGAGAATAGCTAAGCCAGTCATTCACAGTTCTTCATCAAACATTATTGCTATTGCTGTGCACAATATTTTGGTTCTGCTTACTTAACTGTATCAGTTCATGGAAGTCTTTTCAGGTTTTTCTGAAATCATTCTGTTTGCCCTTTTTTTAATAGCACAATAATTCCATTATAATTATATACCACAATTTGTTCAGCCATTCCTAATTAATGGGCATCCTCTCAATTCCAAACTCTTAGCCATGACAAAAAAAGCTGCTATAAATATTTTTGTACACATAGATTCTTTTCCCTTTTAAAAAAAAATCTCTTTGGGATATAGACCTAATAGTGGTATTACTGGATCAAATGGTATGCACAGTTTTATAGCCCTTTGGACATAGTTCCAAATTGCTCTTCAGAATCATTGGATCAGTTCACAACTCCTCCATAGTACATCAATAATTCCAGTTTTCCCACATTCTCTCCAACATTTATCATTTTCCTTTCCTGTCATATTAGCCAATCAGATGCTACCTCAGAATTGTTTGAGTTTGCATTTCTCTAATCAATAGTGATTTAGAGCACTTTTTATATAACTGTTGATGGCTTTGATTTCTTTGTCTGAAAACTGCCATTTCATATCGTTTGACCATTTATCAATTGGGGAATGACTTGTGGTCTTATAAATTTGACTTAGTTTTCTATATATTTGAGAAATTGGAGACATTTGCTTCAAAATTTTCCTCCCCAGTTTTCTGCTTTCCTTATAATTTTGGTTGCACTGGTTTTGTTTGTTCAGTAACTTTTTAAATTTTATATAATCAAAATTATCCATTTTCCATTTTGAAATGCTGTATTTTATTTTAACCTTTTTGGTACTAAATTCTTCCCTTATCCATAGATCTGATAGGTAAACGATTCCATGCTCTCCTAATTTGCCTCTGGTAAGTGATATATTTTATTATTTGTGTATTTGCTTTAATATATCAGTATCTATGACATTTTAAATTTTGATTCATTAAATAAATGGTTACATTTAAGATGTGAAATATGTTATTGTGAGTAACTAGTTGCATACATATCACGTACTATGAGGATATATTACTTTTGAATGACTGCATAAATAGAAAACACACTGGACGGAACTCAAGAGTAGTAAGGAGGGAATGTATATGTATCTTCAAAAAGGTTGCCCATAGGAGCCCTAAGAGAGTTTGAGTGCAGCTTTGTAGGGGTGGTATTTCTCTAGAAATCTACAGAGAGCAGGTTGGAGTGAGCAAGTCATTCCAGAAAGAGTGTGATTTACTTCTTGGTAAGAGGCCCAAGTGCGACAGCAGGGGTGTTCATACTTCTCTTTGTGATTAGATCCCAATTGTAGCACACATTAAAGCTTGTTACATTTAAGGGGCATGAGATGAGGTCACTCCAATTTTGTTGTCAATTAAGCCTATGCCTTTTACCTTTTGCACTACCACATTCCGACATGTCTCATTTTTAGTGGAAGCTTCTAGACATTTTGTGATCCTGACAGGAGTTTTTGTTACTTGAACTACTTCTTTATGGAAACTTAGATTATAGTATTTTTTTTTTGACAGGATAGCGCTAGATTTTGTCTTTGACATTCCTTGGACTCTTCCTTTCTTTCAGATGTTTTCGTTTTGTTTTGCTTTTTTAATAAAATGTTATTTTTTTCAATCAGCAAAAGTCAGCCTTCTCTCCCTCTCACCTCCATTTCCACAAAACCCGTTACAAACAGAGCAGCACCCAATCTTCGGGACCCTCTCTGGCATCTCAGGAGAGAGTATAGGGGACTTGTCCCTTTTGAGGTCTGAGCACTGGGGCATTTTACTGGTCAGCAGTTGCTGCTGGCTGCTACTTTGGAGAGCTTCCATAATGCCCACCCTGGGGTATTTTCAAGAGATTCCTCAATTCTTAATGCTTTGAGACATAGAACCTTGCAGGCTACATGTGTTTCATCTATGGTTGTGCTCTCCTCCTTTCCTGCTGTCCATGAGCTTCTGACTGACCTCTTATGCAGTTCTGGGGTGGGGATAAGGGGGAAAGAAATCACTTACTGTAGTTTACTAATGGATTTTGTGGTCATTATTCAGGTGTGAACTTCAGGATTTTTCTGGAGAAGGTATTTTGGAGCTGAGTGGTTTACTTTCTTTTCATGTAACCAACTTGTATAGAAATTGAAGAATCTGAAATTTTAAGAATAGATTCTATGTTTAATTCCACTCTGTGAACACTGTTTTTTTTTAATCCACTGAAAATATTTTGTCTAGCTCTTCTTCACATCCCTCCCTCAGCTCCTATATGTTATTTTGCTTTGCAAACCTTCAAGTACTATAGCTACTTATAGCTTATAGTACTATAGCAGTTAGCTACTCCATCTAGGATGCAAAAATTCAGGGGAGGAGGTCTGTGGAGCCAAACTGGGGGAATAGAGGAACTTCCCTGTTGTCAAAGTCTTTAAAAGATACAAATGGATGAATAGCTATCGGTAAGAGGCACTGCAAATAAAATCTCTAAACAAGGGTAGCTCCTTCTATTTAAATTCTGTCATAGATGTTTTCTAATTGGTTAGAATTTTTATTTTACGTGAAGAATGAAGAGATACATTATTTTGGTAAAAGGAATAAATGTTGTAGATATATCAAAGTGATTAAAATGGAAAATAAATATTTGAAAAATTGAAATTATATTTGGATTTTGTGTATCAAGAATAATTTTTTAAAATAAATACTTCAGATTATTAGAACTGGCACCAATTGGGAGCCTCATGCTAATTACCTTGTTTATGAAAGACTGATGGGATAATTCAGCCAGGCAGAGTCAAATCAGTTATACTATTTAAATAAAGCATTACAGATTTCTAACTGCTATTGTTGCATAAACAAAATGGATTATGAGAACATTTCTGTTTGCAAATTTTCTTGGTTTTTATATAACAAGTACTGCTGACAACTGCCTAAATTCTGTCTTGTATGTTTTTATGTATTTTTCCTTGACTATCTCTTTTGATAACAGGATGAAGAAAATAAAAAACCAAAACATTTTTAAACAAGTTGCGTTTAGTGAGCACTAAAATAGTATGACATAAGCATTATTAAAATTTCCAGTCATAAAGGGATATGGCACATGAATAATTGCTGCATTGTTGATCTTAAAAAAGTAAATTGGGAGTTTATCCTTCACATAACTTTCATAAACCCAGAATTCCCATGCTTCAGAAAATATTATAACGAGTTTAGCAACACTGCATGTGTTTGTATGTAAGCAAACCTCGCAAAATGATTCGGAAATAGATGACATTGCTATTGTGAGTCAAACTATTCAGTACAGCAAATCAAAGTATAAAAAGACCATTTGAAATCATAGAAATAAAAAATAAGTCTAATGCTAAAGAATGGAAGCAGAGTGATATTACCTAAAATGAAATATTTTGCCACAACTATTATGTTCTAAATAAATAGCTCCAATGAGTTATATACATACTCTGGGAGACTCACTGTTAAAGCCAGAGGAAACATGTCAAACAGTAATGGTGGAATAACAAAACCATGACCTTTCACCCAGCACATTAAGGCACATCTTCTTGCAGCTGCTAAGTCAACCAAAGTATATGTTTGCTTAGACTCAGTCTTTCCACTTTTTTTTCTCTAATTACTTGTTCCTTTGCTGACACTATCAGTGATCTCTGAGTGTTTTTTTCTCTGTTCTTATGCCAATGCTAGTTCATCTTATTTGCCCTCTAGAATGACCATGACCAGTGCTCTAGATCTTAGCTTGTTTCTGGTCCATGACAGACAGGATGAAGAGAGGAGAGCAGTTGGAATCTGTATCAGCTGGGGTCGGTAGAAGGAGTACTTGCATCCATGAGGTCACATGTTTATTGAAGTATCAAATTAAAGTATGTGCATTGGACGATTGGAACAACTTTCAGTTGTTTTCAGTCAGGTCCCATACTTCATGACCCCATATGGGAATTTTTTGGCAAAGATGCTGGAATGGTTTGCCACTTCTTTCTCCAGCTCATTTTACAGATGTGTGTCTGAAGCCAGATTTGAACTCATGAAGATGAGTCTTCCTGACTGTAGGTCACTGAGATATCTAGCTGCCCTGATTGGAGCAATACTTGTCAAATATTGGAAATTAGATTATGGGGAACAATGGTCTCTAATATGAGAAACTCAAATTCTGTTTAGTGTCTTTAAATGTTTAAATGCTTCTATTTTAGAATAAAAATTGAAAATATATATTGGGTGTATTGTACTACTTTATTGAAATATATTGAAATTTGAATATTGAAATTTATCATGTAATTTAGCACATAACTGATGTCAATGAAAATTTGCTCAGAGTCGAATTTCAAAAAATAGGCAATTCAGTTAGTTAATAGTGAGAAGACAGACTTCTTTATAAAAGGTCAGTTTCCTACTTATGATATAATTTTGGACATGGATTAAGTCATATTAAATTGCTACTGGAGCCCAACTTTTAGGATTATGACATATGAACACATGCTTTGGCATATATACACAGCTGGGCTGATGAGGCTATTGTTAGAAAGCCCAAGTATGTGGAGATGACAATTCAGCCTGAAGGAACATGTGAGAACAAGACCCTACTGTGAGTTTTTGTGGGGTTGGTGCTTGTTCCAAATGATTAAACAAGTAGGGGCAAGGTAGATGTGATTGGATTTGGCCTGCGTGTGGCGTTAGAAAATTTCTTGTGAGCAATAGTGTCTTTCTTTAGAAATACAGATGAATAATTAACTCCATAGTGAATACCATAAATTATTAGTTTAAGAAAAAAGATGAAAGCTTAGAAAACTGCTTTATTGAATTTTGTATCCACTCTTGGCTTATGATCATAAAATACACATTTGTTTTGAAATTGTAATGCTTTAAAAATGTCTGTTGTTCCACAAATAATCTGATGGTTTAAATTGCTTATGAGTGCACCCTTTCCATTTGGCCAAACAACATGGATTTAATTGCTATTTTCAAGGTTATCAACAGTCTCTTAGCTGCTCAATCTAGTGCCTTTTCTCAGTCCTTATTCTCCTTGATCTCATTGTAGTTTTTAATGCTGTTCGTTATTCTCTTCCTTCTCTTGGGTACTCTTTTCTCTTTTTTGCTTTTTTGATACTTTTCTCTTTTAATTTTTATCCTATCTAATTTCTCTTTTTCAATTTCTTTTGTTGGTTTATCATATACTTATGCATTTCTAAGCCTTGGTGTCCTTGGGTCATTTCCCACTCTATATTGGTGATCTCATCAGCCTCCATGGCTTTAATTATTATATCTAAGCAGAAAAAGAAATCTGTGTATTTATCCTTGGTATGTTTCCTGAAAGATCATATTATATTACAAACTGCTGCTGGACAGCTCTACTTAGACGTCTTGTAGGCATTTCAGATTCAACAGGTCAAAAACAGAACCATCTTTGCCCCTCAAGCAACCTTACCTCCAAATGTGACTTGTTTCTGTTTTGGGAACCTGGGAACCAAACTCCGTGTTGCCCAGGTTCATAAGCATAGCCATCCTTCTCCTCATCTTTCTCCTTCCCTTTCTCATATTCAATCAGTTGTCAATTGTTATTAGATTGTAAACTTTTTGAGGTCTAGGGCCTGTCTTTTGCCTCTTTTTGTATTTCTAGCATATTTTCTGTGACATAGGAGGTTATTAATAAATGTTTATTTATTGATCAGTTATCAGATCTGCTTCTACAACATAACATCTCCTGCATCTGTCTTTTCTCCATTCACAAGGCCATCTCCTTGGTCTCATCGCTGTAATAGTCTCCTAGCTAACTTCTGCTTCCAATCTTTCCCCTTTCCATTCTCTACATACCTGCCAAAATAACCTTCCTAAAACATAGGACCTGACCACATCACTCCCCTGCTCAAAAGTTTTCAGTGGCTCCCTACTGCCTCTGGAATAAAATATAAACTTCTAAACCTATTATTTAAAGTACCACAAAATTTTGGGCCTATCTGCCTTTGGGGTTCTCTCTATTCTTTGCTCAAAAATGCCTCTCTTTGCTTTGCCTACAGTTGATGCTTAATAGAATGTAAGCTCCTTGAGTGCCTGGACTGTTCATGTTTATCTTTGTATCTGCAGTGCTTACCACAGTATGGATACATAGAAAGATCTTGATAAATCTTTTGGATAAATTAATAAGTATTTGTTGAACTGATGATAAAATTTACATGTGAGCTTAGTGTTTCAAGTGTTAAAAACAGTCAACTATAGTGTTGAATTTTTAGATATTTGTTGGGTTTTTTTTATTTTTCAGTTGACAGTCATCACTAGCTTTATACATCATTTTAAAGTGTGCAAGGCACTTTACACATATTATCACAATATCCCCGAGTTAAGTAATATCATTGTTCCCATATAATAACAGATGCAGAAACTTGGGTTGTTTATAATTTAACAGCCACTTTCATTCATCTATATTTATTGAGTCCACTCTGGTTTGAACATCTTTCTTGATGCTAGGTGGGATACCCAGTAAGAGTAAGACACTCTCTGCTCATCTAGCAGGAAATAGATATGCAGCAAATAAATAGACTACAAAGCAGACCCTGGTGGTCTCCATGCAAAAGGCCATAAAATTTCAGAAAGTAGAAGTGGATCTTGGTCTAGGAAAGCAGGGCAGGTTCCACAGAGGAGATGGAAATTGGAGAGCTAACAGATGTAAATGTAGATAATAGGAGAAGAGATGCCAGGAGTAAAGATGAATGTAAACAAAGGTACAGAAGAAAGAATACAGGTAATAAAAAGTAGTCTGCTTTGGCTGGGGACTGTGGCTTGATAATATTTTTTAGCCTGGTAATTTGGGAGTCTGATTAAGGTTTATTCATTCAGAGACACCAGTTTTGCTTTTACAATGAAATGTGTCACAGTTTGAAGTTTCTTAGGTTGCTTGGATGGCTTTTGCCATGTTAACTTTTTTTAAAAAGCAACTTAGTAGAGATATTTCTCCTTAAATTTTGATTACTATGTGAAAAGTCATAAAAGTTCCTTTTTTAAACATTCCTTTAGAATATTTGAGGAAAAATGTTGAGATTTATTTCCAGAAGGTATATACATGAAGAGTCCTTATATCTTTTTAGCTCATGGATATCACAGAACAATGAACATGAAAGACTATGTAAAGTTCTTTCAGTTTACTGCCTTATATGAGAATTACACAGTATACCATGTTTACTGTGACTTTAATATATATTTAGGGAACATTTTAAACATTATAGGACAGATGACAACAAAGAATTTGTTGCAATTTTTCTAGTGTGAAGGAGGAAGGTGATTAAAATATGTCTTAAGATAGTGATGTTACATGCACTGGTTCCAATCATTGGAATCTCTGGAGTTCAGAGAATAAGAAATGTAAGGAACTTGTCAAACTTTGTAGCCCTAATTCTGTCAATAAAATATGTCATTATAGGCTTTGTGTTAAACCACTGTCAATACAGTAAAATTATTTCAATTGACATAAAGTAACTTTTTTTGGGGGAGGAAGAATTTTTTAAATGCATGTTTCATTTTCATACATGATTCAAAGGGGTCATTCTCCACGAGGTCTGCTGTGGAAGGCATCTTTCCTTCTTTCCACCAGAACCTTTCTGGTACAGGATGGGGGGTTTTAAATTGATGTGGAAATTTAAAGGCTCATGTTGGAACACATCACAAATTATTTACATGTTGAGATGTAGTTCATTTTCATCTTCAGTTGTCTCTGATGCAGCATATATGAAGCCATTGTTTTGTCAAATGAATATCACTCTCCAGCCTCTTCCCCCTCATAAAGGATGTTTCCATCATCAGAACCCAGGGTTTAGCATCAGCCTCACCCAAAATGCCCCTCAAGGCCCAGCATCATGGAATCTGTGCTGTGAGAGCAGCCAAAGGAAAGAAGGAAGCAAATGTCTCATACTTCTTCATGGTCACATCCTCTTTATGAGTGTTGATGCCTAGGCCACAGTCAAGGTTGCAGGAGGAAGAGGGGGAAGGAGAGTAGTCTGGTAGCAGAGGGGGTCCAGACTATAGTTTTGTGTTAAGATTAGGGGGAATTTTGCCTCTCCTCTCTAGGTCAGTCTTTCTGGTAGTAGCTTCCTACCTCAAAAAGTCTTCTCAACAGCGTCTGGTGTCCTCTTTGACCTGCCCCTCTCAACAGGAGGTAAGAGCCACTGTAGAAGCAGTTCATATAGTCCCATTAGTAGAAGTGATTGGTGGAAAGAGAGTACTATGTACTTGAATTGCATCTTTGGTTCCCCAGATATAATAATGGCTCTTTGCCTTATCTTCTTGGCACCCAGTCCTCCATTACACTTTCCCACTGTTTCTGCATTGTGACCTGATGGATTTTCCAAACCCATCTTCCAGCACCCCTCTATGTATTGTTTGTCCTCATTAGAACGTAAGGTCCTAGAGAGCAGGAACTTTCCTGCTTGCTTATATTTGAATCCCTAATGCTTAGCCCAGAGTACATATTTAGCTGATATTTATCTAATCTAATCTAATCTATCTGTCTAATCGATGGTGTTAGGACTAAAGTTATTTTAAAAGCCATTCAGTAGGAGTAACCTATACCTTCATTATGGATTCTAACTATAGCTTATTTCCTTCCTACAGCTATGCTAATTTATGTCTTTTCCAATTAGAGTTAATTTTGAGTCACTGTGCACACAACTGAAGGCCAATTCCTGGTTGTGCTATCAGTAAAGTGCTCTTTAGCATTCTTTTAGAATAGCGCTCATTTCCCTCAGAATAGCAGTTCTTCTTAGGAGAAAATTCATATAGATGACTTTAAAAATTATTTGAACTCCTAAGGGAGTTTTCCAATTGGCCAGACACTTTTGAAAATAAGTGCCAATCTGGATTTTTGGCAGTTGTTGGCATGACATGGTCAGCTACAAGAGGCAGTTCAGGCGGATATTTTAGCATTCAAATTTTATTTTGAGGTGAAATACCAGAATTACCAGTTTTCTTTTGAGTGAAATCCAACACTTTTTTTTTCAATATGTGTAACACAAAGGAATGTATATTAGAGATTTTATATATATATATATATATGTATGTATGTATTTACAGATTCTTCTTAGGTTATACTTGAGAGAAGGTAAGGCAGCTTTATGCATTGAAAATCCAAGTGAGAAGGTTCTTTGCTTTGTTCTTTTAATTCTCTAATTCATTCCTCTGAATGAACTGCCAGTCAAAGTTAATCAATGCTGGGGACTCAAGGTTTCTCTGTTCTAGTTCATATTCTGTTGAAGTCTAAATGCTTCATCATTACTTAAGTGATTTTCATTTGTGTGTAGAATATTATGTACATAATATTTAGGAAAATTGAGGAAGGAGTATATTTTTGTATATTAACAAAATGTAATGTATATGTTTAAATTTCTTATTGATTAGATTTTTTAAAAAAAGATAATACAGTCAAAACAAGTCTCAGTTTATGCAGTGCTCATTTTGAATTCTGCATTAAATTGATTAAATTTAGAAACTTAACAAGAAAACTTTATTTTCAAATATTAAAATAGCATATAAAGATACTAGTTAGGGATTAGTTTTCTTATTATGATACAATCAGTATTTTCCACTTCTTTGTTCCTATCTCAAATCTGATCAGCCGTCAAAGGAGAGAACAGAAAAGAAGAGGTGAAAAGTGACTGGAAGTTTGTTTCTATGTAAGATCTTTTCTCCGATAAGAACCAAGGCCAGCTACAATTTGGATTAGGGCATTGGCAGGAATCTGCTAAATGCGAATCAAAGTCAATCTGGAGAAAAAAGGTAGGAAATCCCACTATAGGAAAAGTGAGAGGAGCCTCTGCTGACAAAACCCCTGGCACCACAAATAGGAAAGGTAGATAGGCAGTTTGCTGTGGCAATTAGATTTGGGAATCAGTTGTAGAAGCTAAGAATAAAAGCAAGAAATAACATGGTAAATGTGGAGGGCAAGTGAATTTTTCCAGAGACAGATAGAAAATGTTCTATGTCTGTATCCCATAAAATGTAAACTCCTTGGGAGAAGGGATTGTTTTATTTTTGCATTATCAGTGCCTAACACAGTGTCTGGCATATAGTAAACAGATTATAAACACTGGAAGAATTTAATTACTTTTTTTTTGCCAGAATCAAGTAACAATCGTGTACACACATTTATGATGGTCTCCTTACTAGAACCGAGAAAGAAAGGGCTTTTAATTCTCCATTTTATCTAAGAGATGAAGTGTTTCTTGAAGACAAGTAAAAGCTTTTCCAATGGAAGGACAAGGGAGAAGATGAGAGTGGAAAAAGTGATGCTTACATCACATTTGGCTTCAGGAGGTAATAACATGTACACTCAATTTAATATGAAAATCTATCTTATACTATAGGAAAGTAGGGGAGAAGGGGATAAGTGGGGTGTGATGGGATGATAGAAGGGAGGGCAAATGAGAAGAAGGAGTAATTATAAGTAAACACTTTTGGGGAGGGACAAGGTCAAATGAAAGAATAGAATATATGAGGGGCAGGATAGGATGGAGGGAAATGTAGTTAGTCTTTCACAACGTGACTATTATGGAAGTCTTTTGCATAACTACACATGTATAGCCTATATTGAATTGCTTGCCTTCTCAGTGGGGATGTGTGGGGAGAGAGGAAGGGAGAGAAGTTGGAACTCAAAGTTTTAGGAATGAATGTTGAGAATTGTTTTTGCATGCAACTGGAAAATAAGAAATATAAGGTAATGGGGTATAGAAATCTATCTATCTATATAAGAAAAGAGAGAAGGTGGGGTAAGGGAAGGGAGGAGTGTGCTAGAAGGGAGGGCAGAATGGGGGAAGGGGAAATCAGAATGTATGGTGTCTTGGGGCGGGGAAAGGAAAGAGATGGGGAGAAAATTTGCAACTCAAAAAGTTTGTGGAAATGAATGTTAAAAACTAAAAATAAACAAATTCAAAATAAATAAATAAATAAAGCCTTCCACTCAAAAAAACCCCAACAAAGTGCTTCTTAAAATAAAAGAAATATTTCAATGGGAAAAATAAAGATGAAAAATTCTAATGAGAAAGAAGGCAATCTAACCTTGTATCAAGATATCAGAGAGCAGAAGAAGACAGATTAAAAGTCAGTCTGTTAGCAAGCATTTATTGAGTGTTCACTATGAGTCAGGTAATATATATACCAGCCAATGTGCTAAGCAAAGAAAGGAAATTTTTTTTTAAATCAAACTTTTGGGTGCAGTAGTTGATCTTGTCATATATATTGGCCAACATAATTTATAAATGATAGGGAAGCTCCAACTACATTATTACTTCCAAGGATACTGTAGGATCTGGCAACTTCTTTTATTTCTTACTGGTGGGATATCCTAAGTTTATATTGACTAAAAATATCATCCATCACTGGTGGCCAGAGTGACTTAAAGATGTCCAACATATTTGCAAATATGATTATTGATAGTAAGGAAGGAGGCCTTAGAATAATCTATAGAAATTCTGCAGTAATTAGTTGCTTTTCCATACTCCCATGCTATGTATCAGTGGACTCCATAATTGATCCACTGCTATCCCAAGAATTCGTCACTATATTTGCTTGGTATCTTTAAAGGAAAGTAATACAGTCCCATTAAGTTTCCACCATCCCATCATATTGGGAACTGCAACTTGATTGACAATTGAATTGAGTGTCTGCAATGGAAATCATGGATACAACTTTTACTTATTCATTAATTTATTTTCTTAACACTTGCCAGGCAATTAGCAGCTAGGCAGAACAAAATGAAATAATGTCAAACAATTCCATTAATGTTATACTGTACTCATATATATGAGTACAATATAACCTATCTATCTATCTATCTATCTATCTATCCATAGTCCTTTGGTAGACTAGACCAATAATTTTTTATGGAACTCACTGTTCCTAGTTGCTTGAGTTTACATCCTCCATCTCTGCTTGACAGATGTGTTCAAGACCCAATGGAAACCTGATTTAGTCAGCTAGAGGCATCTTCAGATTAGGGCTTCAACAACACAGTAGGGATTGCTTTGAACAAAGGAACAGGGTCAATGACTGGGAGACTGTAGTGCCAATGCAATATTCATAGCACTTAGAGTGGTCATGAATATCTTGGTGTAATTCTGAATCCTGAAATACCACAGACTCTCCACATGGAAGACGGAACCAAAACATTTATTCAGATACCAAAAAGCCAAATCCCAACACCAGGGAGCCGAATCCATCATAGTAACAAAAATCTATACACAATAACAATATATATGATAACACCATCCCCAAGCCTCCCTATGAGGCTTCCCACAAACCGGCTCCATTAAACAAAATCACAAGCAAGTACTTTCACTCACACTAGCCAGCAGCCTGCATCCTTCCTAGCTCTGACTGACTGACCGATTTACTCTTAGCTCTTCCCTAGCTCTGCCTCTTCCTGTTCTACCCATTCAAACTCCTCCCACCACAGACTCCATGCAACTCAGGCAGGTCACATGGGCCTATTAATGAATGGGAAAGATCTCCCCATTTAAATTCCCTTTATAGAGACCCGTTTTGTTAGGATCTATTCTAATCCTGGGCAATAATGGCAAGACACTCCAGTGTGCTAAGTAATGAACAAAAAACCCCAAATGAATGTTAAGCTCTACACTGTACATACTGCATGCTTTAAGCACCTGGAGCCTGGCGCAGGACAATCAAGAGTTAAGTCAGAAATTCCAATTGTGAGTAAACTTTCGCATTTTTAATTTGTGTATGGAGTTTGTGACCACCTTTGCAGGGGAAATTTTCTCTGAAGTCTACTAAGACAGTTGGTAGCAACTCTTATCTCTGTAAGAAAGGACTCCAAACCATCTATAAGTTGAGTCAGATTCTATCCTTACTTTTACCCCCTCTGTGGGTTCTTATACTATTCAAAAATTCCAAAGCCTAGAGCTGAGAGTGATGTTAACAGATAATACCTTGAGTGTACAGGAATAATAACCAAGTTTCTTCTCTTTTTCCATTTATCTTAAAATCTCTTCACCTCATCCCTTAATCTCCTATCTCCAGCGTCTTCCCTATTCCCTCGCTGCCAAGACCACTAGAATCTACGTGTCCTTGATTCCATCACCTCCTAATATCCTTATTGTCTCCCTTAGCCAAGAGAAGTAAGTAGGTATTGTCCCAGTGACTGTATTTATGGCTGGCACATTGTAAGCATTTAATAATATTTGTTGATTGATCTTTGTCCAGTGACTAAAGAGTAGACATACTGTTCAAATGATGGAATTGTATTAATCTTGACATTCTTGCTATTAATATAGACAAAAGACAGAAACAAGTTGTAGGTCAGTAAGGATGACACATAGGTTCCTCTTATTGGGCAAATAAAATAGCTGTAGAATTGGCTTGAAAATGTGTTAGAAGTGGAGTAGCTAGGTTGGTGCAGTGGATAGAGCAACAACCCTAGAGGAGAACCTAAGTTCAAATCTGACTTCAGATACTTGACACTTTCTAGCAGTGTGACCCTGGATAAGTCACTTAACCCCAATTGTCTCACAACCAAAAATAAAATGCATCAAAAGGCTACCAAGAATCTCCTTGATTGAAACTAGGCAATAATCACAAACAGAAGTGTTACTCATAAACTCCCTAAAGTAACATTAATCCACTAAAATTTGAGAGCAAGATTTTTAAAATCACAGTGCAGGTTGCAATAATTAGCAACTGACAAATAACCCACTAAAACACAATCTTGTGGCTAGAATCATACATCAGAAGAATACTATTTTTTCATTGAGTTAACGTATTACAAATCCTTCTATCTGTATTAGTAAGCACCTTGAACTTACACAAGAGGGCCTGCTATCACAGATGGTTTGGTTATCTGGCATTGCATGTCTCATTACAATTATTTTCATAGTGAATCATATATACCCCACATCTGCTGCAGAGGGTGAAGATGTAATAAGATTCTACATAGACCTTGATATATAAAGATTTAATCAGCATGTACTTGGATGCTCAACTCCCTCAGTGCAAAATAGGTGAAGATAATGAACAGTAAGTATGAAAATATGAAAGAGGTCAATGTTTTATAGACTACATAGAACCTACATGCTTATGTATCAATAATCAACCAATCAATATTTCCTAAGCATCCATCATAGACTGATGTTTTTGTATTTCTTTGTATCCCTGACACTTACTACAGTACCTGGTATATGAATGATCCTTAATAAATTCTTTTTCACTGACTGATGTACTTACTACCTGCCAGGCATCGTGCTACTTGCGGGATGAATGAAACAATTCCTAACTACAAGGAGCGTATATTCTAATAAATGATACAATATGGTCATATGTAAGCATATGCAGAATAAATATAAGGGCAATAAATAGAAATACATATAAAATAATTAAATACAAGGCAATTTGTGAGGGAGGGCACTAGCAACTGAGGTCAGAAGAGGCTTCACACAGAAAGTAATGCTTGAACTTTGTCTTAAAGGGAAAGAGGGAAGATAAAGAGAAGAGAAACTATATATTATCATTAAAATAAATTATATAATATCATTATATTATATAGTAATGTGTTTTATAAATACACATATTATAAACATTTACTATGTACCAGGCATTGTGGTAGGCATTGGGGATACAAATTGAAAAGAGAGAAAGTCCCTGCCTTCAAGGAACTTATCACATTGTATGTAACATAGAGAAAAGATAACATATATAAAGGAGTGGTGTCCAGGAAAGTCTAAAGTCATGGGAATGTTTAGTAGAGGCAATTAAAGCAATTAAATAATGTTATGCCCAAATTAAGAAGTGAAAGAGTAGGTGGTGGGGATGGTGGTCAGTGGTATTGCACAGAAGCATAGCAGAGCAATGGCATGGTTATGGGGTTAGGGTCAACTAGATATATTTAACCCTACTAATGGGCAAGATCTCAGGTGAATATTTGGCTTCATGGCATCTATTAAAAATGTTGCTCTCAAATTTTAGTGGATTAATATTACTTTAGGGAGTTTATGGGTAACACTAGTTTCAATATAGTTTATTTGTTGAATTTTTAATGATATTTTGACGTTTGTGGTTATGATATTGTAATGGCAGACAAAATAGGATCTTTTGCTGTTTTTGTTTTAGTATAATCAAGTGCCTCTGATTGAATCACGTGGTTAAAGAGGATCTTCCCCACCCATTAATGGGCCTGGGAAGATGTAGGATGGCCCACACGAGACACTAGTTCTCAAGGGCTGTGACATGCTCTGGCTCTAAAAAGTGTATAAAGACTCGGAGATGAGGTTTTATTTTGGGACTTACTGACTGGAAGTGTTTGTTTTGTCAGACAACACTATGGGAAGTCGCTAAGGAGCCCCTAGCCTTTGAAAACTCAGATGTTGGGGCTTTTCTCTCTGGTAACTATGTATGTATGGTCAGACTGTTATCTATCAATCTGTGATGTGTATCAGTCAATTGGAAGCCTGTCTGTTGATTTTGATTTCTTTTTATTTTTTCTGAAGTTTATGGTGCAGACTTTTCCCCCGAACTAAGGGAATGATACATGTGCTTGATAAAAGTGATTGATGACCCCTCAAAATTGCTTTCCTTTTAGAAAAAGATCAAAGAACGTATCAAAGAACCTGTGATAGCAGGCACTCTTGTGTAAGTTCAGGGTGCTTACTATTACAGATATAAGGATTTGTAATATGTTAATGAAAAAATAGTATGCTTCTGATGTATGATTCTAGCCACAAGATTGTGTCTTGGTGGGGATTTGTTCGTTGCTAATTATTGCAACCTGCCGTGTGATTTATTGCACAATTTCCCCTCTTTTCCTTGCATGATCTGCACTGATTAGTAAGTCTGGACCTCTTACTGTTATCGTCACCCTCATCTACATCAGTCATGATTTCAGTTCCAATACTTCTTGCACTGGACCCTGCTACTGCTGGCATGTGGCAAAGGAATAATTTTTGACTTTCGGTGACATTGTGAAAGGATACAAAGAAAAACAAACAAAACAGAACCAAAAAGCCAAAAACTAGATTGGAAAGCAGAGGACTCTAATTATAAAATAAATGGAATGGTATCCAAGGCAGTAAGTAGAAGCATGGAGTAGTTGTGTGTAGTTTCCACAATGTTCATCTTACAAACTTCTATTGTATAGGAATGCTAGAAATCCAATATATTCCCTTGTTTTCCAAGTAAATGATTGTTTATTGTTTTCATAAAGGCAGAATGGTATGTTAAGTAGAATACTTGATGTCAGGAAGACATGTTCAAATCCTATCTCCAATACGTTTTAGCTTTATGACCTTTAGCTCCAAAATGCTAAGGAATTCCATCATGGGAAATATATCCGTTCTTCTTTTGGTTTGTTTGGTAAACAAGACTGTGAACCTGAGCTTGGGAGGTTGGCAATACTTGTCTGGGAGGTTGGCAATACTTGTCTGGGAAATACCTCCACCTTTTTGGGACCTGCTATCACTTAGCATTTAGATGAGTTTCAGAGGTGAGTTGGTTCCCTGTGCCTTATCAAATGATAAAAATTTGACTAGATTAGTGAAATTTGACAAGTATGTGTGTGTTATAATGGTAATTTTAAGTATATTTGGGCACTTTCAAAGATAAGGAATGTAGAATATTAATGGTCTACCACTTAATTAGTATTAAAAGTTAAAAAATCTTAAAATTAATTACTAAAATTCAGTAAAAAATAAATGGAACAATTTTACTTATTGATTTTACAGTTTTAGCCTAAATTAGATTTCTCTGAATTTCATCTCATTCTTCAGTGCTGAAGGTGACCCTTTCAGAGAGTCTATGAGATCAAAATTATTTTCATAAGAGCACTAAGATATTTTAATGTTTAACATGGCATATGTTAGTAGATGGAACCCACATAAACAAAAGCCCTTTGTGGAGAATTCTCAATAATTTTTAAGAGTATTGAGTGCTCATGAGTCTAAAGACTTAAAGAACTTCTGAAACCATACCATTAAAGAGGAAGCAGCATCACCAAAGCAAGGGTGGTAACCAGATATGCTGAGGGTGAAACAAACCAACATAGATAGTCATATTATAATTTAAAATATTCATTCTGAAATTTATTAACTTTAGAATTAATATATAGAATACTACCTAGCCACAATGTCAGATCTTCATTTTTTCATTATTTTTTATGCCAATTCAGTGTGTAATTACAAGAATTTATTTCTAAGCTTAATTGTACCATGTGTTGTAGTTCTACCAGTTGTGCTTTTATTGGCTTTGTCTGTAGTTACTAAAGCATTTAATTAGGTAGAATTGATCAGAAAATGTTCAACAAAAAGCACTAGCTATCTGAAGGTTAAGAATGAATAGTGTATCTGTCTAAGTTTCCATGTTTGTGAAAGCTTCTTGAAGGCTATTTTCCCCCCAAATTTACTTTTAATATTAAAAGGTGAGAAAAAAAAGTAATGGTCTGACCTCTCAATCCAAAATTCATAAATATTTATAAATGCTTAGGCTCTTTTTTTCAGTGGTATTTACTGGACGTAACCAGGGCTGCATGAATAGTAATTTGAACTCTAATAGCATGTGGCTTTTTGACCTCTGCTATAATGTAATTGTTCTCTGTTGCCTAAGACTTCTCCACAAACTGACTGCTTCATTGGGACCCTCTTTGAGGTGCTATTAAAGTTAAAAAAAAAATCACCACATAAATAGAGCATACATAATGGATCCACTGGCTTCTAAATCAGAGGGACTACTATCCTTCTACCTATGTCCATTTACCTTTAAGTGCCTGCAATTGTCAGGTGCTTCTTTCTTTTTAATGTATGAATGATGAATATATTTTATGTTTTCTCATTTTCTATTTATATTATACAATTGATGGATACCGAACTTTTCTCTACGTGATGGAGTCTATTATTTGACTCAATAATGAGTCCCTAGACAATGGATACATTGCAATAGCACATCCCAGTGGTCTGAACAGTAAAGACTCAAGTTCTAATGTAGGCCCAGTTGCTCTTTTGTGGCTGCAGAATAGCCATTTATTCTCTATTTATTTGCTCCTTGCTAATTCTTCAGGGTCTTAGTTGCACCAAATACTATTGCTAAATATTTTCTTTTGTTTGTTTCTCCAAAGCAAAATGCAACTGTTTACAAAAAAAAAGAAAACAACATCATTTTAAGGACAGTTTTCAATGATGTAATTTGATACATGTGACAAATATTAAAATAATAATTTCTTAAAATGTTGTGAATTTTTAATCAGGAGTTCAGCATTTCATTATACCCTTTTCTAGATAGTTATTTGACCTCTAGCACTCCAATGTTGTTGTTATTGATTAGTTACTAATGTGACACTGGGAAAGTGACAACCTCCTATTTTCAGTTGGTTCTTTCAATTCAATTCAATAATCTCATTGAATGCTCAGTTTTTGCAAGGTGTTAGGGTTATAGAGATAAAATCTTTACAGTCCCTGCCCTAAAGGAGGTTATATTCTACTGATGATACAGCACACACATACACAGATAAGTCAGTGCACATTTTAAACATAAATATGGATAGAACACCACCATTTTTGAGGGGGGTACACTAACAATGGTGGAGATTAGGAAGGGCCTCATGTAGGAGGTAGTACTTGAGTTAACCTTGAAGGAAGCTAGATTCTGAGAAATGGAGAGAGTATTTCAAGCCTGAAGGACAGATGGCCCAGGGGTAGGAGATGGAACATTATCCACAGAGTTGTGAAGATCCAAAGGAGATAATGCATTATGCTTTGTAATGGTAAAGAATCAGATGTTATTTATTTTGCATTTTGCTCATTGTGGCTTTATATAAGTTATTATTATTCTCTTATATAATGTATTGATCCTCTCAATTATGTGTCCTCTCATAGCAGGGGAAGTGCCAGATGAGCCATGGATCTAGGAGCTGTAGTAATGAGTCTCAAACTGAAGGCTAAATATGGCACTGCTCTTTCATTGTAATTCAGTAATTAGTGGAATGAGAATTAGGGTGTTAAGAGCTTCCGTTTGAATGATGGCTCTGCCCCTTGCTATCTGTGTGACCTTGGGCAAGTCATGTGATATCTTGAGCTTCAGTTTCCATATTTATAAAATGAACAGGTTGGACTCAATAGCCTCTGCAACCCCTTTCACTTCCAAATCTGTAATTCTGTAATGTTTTATAAGTTCCTGTGTAAGATGCTGGATAAGGAGCTCATAATTGGATAGATACTAAGTGTGGGAAAGAAATGAGCCAAGTACACAAATAATTCAGTTTCACAAGCTATGTGCAAACGACAATTCAAAGCACAATGTGATCATTGTCATAAGAAAGTCATGAAATGCTATGGAGGTCCAGAGAAAGGAGAGATTACCTTTGGATAAATCAGGATGGCTTCTTTTCATCCAAATAGACCTTATGGAATCAGTATTTGGTATTGTCTATGAGCATAGAAATATTTAAATAATTGAAGCATCTATATTTTAATAGGGGAGGTACTTCCTGTACAGCACAGTGCTGGGCACATAATAAACACTAAGTAAATGATTGTTACCTGACTTGACTTGTTAACTCCACTACTGCTGATCACAACTCCCTTATGCCTTAGTATATGCCATCTTTGTGAGTTGCTATAGTTTAAAAAAAATCCATGACTTGGTGGCCAAACTCAAAATGAGCCTTTGAATGTATCTAGGCTGGTTCTTAGGTAATATACAAACTATATTATGGGGTACTTTCCTATTGGTACTTTAATGGAATAAACTTTGTGAATCAAAAGCTATCTCCATTCCAAAATATCAGGAATAGTTAGTGGAGGGAGCATAAGAACATAGTGTTGAACTCAAATTTCTTAGCTAGTCAATAAACATTTATTAAATACTTAACCCTAAAATGCGCTCTTTTGCTAAGAATTGGTGATACAATGAAAGGAAAGACAATTCCTGCTCTCAAGGAGGTAACAATTTAATGGAGGAAAAAAGATGCAAATAACTATGTATAAACAAGCTATACACGAGATAAGTTTTGAAATAACACACAGGGCAAAGGGATCAGTAAAGGCTTTCTATAGAAGGTGGAATCTTAGCTGGGACTTAAAGGAAGCCAGAAGGCAGAGATGAGGAAGAAAGCATTCCATGCTTAAAGGACAGTCTGAAAATGTCCAGAGTTAGGAAATGAAGCATCTTGTTTGAGGAACAGCAAGAAGGCCAGTGTCACTGGATCCCAACCTATGTGATGGAGTGGAAATTGTAAGAAAATTAGAAAGGGAAGGGGAGGGGAGGGCAGGTTATAAAGATCTTTGAACACCCATCAGAATATTTTGTATTTGATGATGGAGGTAATAGGGAACTACGGGAGTTTATGGAGTATTGTAGTGATGTGATCAGGCTTGAACTTTAGGAAGCCATTTTGATAGAAGAGTGGGCAGAGATGTGGCAGGCAGACCCACCAGCCAACTATTGCCAAAGGTTAGGCATGAGGAACCTGTAGCAGAAAGCAGCAGTGTCAGAGAAGAGAATGGAGGGTATATGAGAGATGTTAGGAAGGGAAAATCCAGAGCCTTTGGCAACAGATTGGATATGGGACTTGAGAAAGAGTGAAAAGTTCAGAAAGACACTAGGTTATGAGCCTTTGTGACTGAGAGGATGGCATTGCCCTACACAACAATAGGGAAATTTGGTATGAGGCAGAGTTTTGGGGAAAGATAATGAATCCAGTTTTAAACATGCTAAGTTTAAGATGTCTACTTGACATCCAGTTGGAGATGTATTAAAGGCATTTGGAGATGTGAGATTGGAGGTCAGCAGAAAGGTTAGGGTTTGATAAGTAGTTTTGAGAATCATTAGCATAGAGAAAATAATTGAATCCAGGGAGCTGATGAAATCACCAAATGAAATACTGTAAAAGGAGAAGAGGACAGAGCCCTGTGAGATAATTACAGTTAGCAGGCACGATCTGAATTAAGATCTCGCAAGGGAAACTGAGGAGAGGTCAGACTGGTAAGAGGAGCACCTGTAGGGAGTAGTTTCAGGAAAACGTAGGCGAAACTATCAAGGAGAAAAGGGTGATCAATCGTGTCAAAGGCCGCAGAGAAGCAAAGAAGGATGAGTATTGAAAAATGCCATTGAATTTGTTGATTAAAGGACCATTGGTAACTTTGAAGAGAAAAAGTTTCAGTTGAATGATGAGGTTGCCAGGCAAACTAAGGAAGGTTAAGAACAGAATGAGAGGAAAAGAAGTGGACATTTTGTAGACATTTTTTCTCAGGGAATCCCTCAACAAGTTCTTCAAGTTTTTCCTTGTAAATTCTTCTTATACCTATCCGTCTCTATTTCCACTTTAACTAGATTAGCATAGATAGAGCCTCATTGTTTCACGTAGGAATTATGGTAATAGTGATGTAGTTGATTTCAATTTCTCTTCCTTTTGGGTATTGCTACCAGATCAATCTCCTTTAGATAAAAATTTCAAAATGTTGCTTCCCTATGACTTTATTTATGGCATTTCATCGTGCCTGAAATTCAAACTTTTCTGTTTGACTTTATTTTTTAATTTAAATAGCATTTTATTTCCCCTTACTTATATGTCAAGAAAAATTTTAGCATTCATTTTTATGAGATTTTGAGTTCCAAATTTTTCTCCCTCCCTTTCCAATCTCCCCTCTTCTGAAAATGGTAGAAGGTTTAATATAATTTGTCTACTATTATCGTGTAAAAATATTTCCATATTAATCACAGTTGTGAAAGAAAAAAACAGATCAAAAGGAAAAAATAACATGAGAAAGAATAAAGTGAGTGAAAAAAACATATGCTTTGATCTGCCTCCAGAGTCCATCAATTCTTTATCTGGATATGCATGGCACTTTCCTTCATGAGTCCTTTGTACTGGGTCTTGGATCATTTTGTTGATGAGAAGAGCTGACATTCATAGTTGCTCATCAAAGAATGTTGCTGAAACTGTGTACAGTGTTTTCCTGGTTCTGCTCATTTGAGTTTGCATCAGTTTGTACAAGTCTTTCCAGGATTTTCTGAAATCTGCCTGTTCATTTCTAATTGCACAGTAATATTCCTTCGCATACATACACCACAGTTTGTTCAGCCATTTCCCCAAATGATAGGCATCCTCTCGATTTCCAACATTTTACCACCACATAAAGGGCTGCCATAAATATTTTTACACATATAAATCCTTTTCCCTTTTTTATAATCTATTTAGGATACAGACCTGGTAGTGGTATTTCTAGATCAAAGGATATGCACAATTTGATACTCCTTTAGGCATAGTTCCAAATTGTTCTCCAGAATGGTTGGATCAGTTCACCTGTTATATCTAAATCATGCACCCATTTTGACCTTATCTTGGTTCACAGTATGAGATGTTGGATTATGCCTAGTTTGTATTTTTGTCAAATAGTAAGTTCTTACCCCAAAAGCTGGGGTCTTTGGGTTTATCAAACACTAGATTACTAGAGTTGTTGACTACTGTGTCTTGTGTACCTAATCAATTCCTTTGATCTACCACCTTAGTAACAGACAGTTTTGATTATTGTTGATTTATAATATAGTTTGAGATCTGATATTGCTAAGCCACCTTCCTTTGTGGTTTTTTAAAATATAATTTCCTTGATATTCTTGACCTCTCTTCTTCCAGATAAATTTTGTTATATTTTTCTAGCTCTATAAAATAATTTTTTTGTAGTTTGATTGCCATGGCACTGAAAAGGTAAATTAGATTAGGCAGAATTTTCATTTTTATTATATTGGCTTGGCCTACTCATGAGCAACTGGTATTTTTCCAGTTTTTTGCATCTGACTTTATTTGTGTGAAAAGCCTTTTGTAATTGTGTTCATATAGTTCCTGGGTTTGACTTAGCAAGTAAACTCCTAAGTATTTTATATTGTTTTCAGTTATCTTAAATGGAATTTCTTTTTCTATCTCTTGCTGTTAGGCTTTATTGGTCATTTCTGTTTGACTTTTAAGGATTTTTATAATATTACACCACACTATTTATCCAGACTTATTTACTACTTTATCGAACATATACTTTCCACCTATAAAAACCTTACCATTCTTCCAAAGCTCATTTTGAGTTTGCATTTTCCCTAAAGCCTTGCCTGACTATTAGCCATTTTTCTGAAGTGTATTTTAATGGGAAAGAATTGTTTGCTTGGTATCTACCATGGTGGAAATACCAAGAAAAATTTAGGCTTAAATATTAGAATTTGATTCGCCAAAATATTTTCTATTTCTAATCACCATCACTTAAGTGCTCAGCTTTTTGGAATGTCTAACAGACATTTTTCCCTTGGAAATATGTCTTGGTCTCTATCATCATTCTCATCTTTGATCTTCTTACTATTAGTGTTGTCATTTGTTAAGTCATTCTTTAACTTCAAATATGCATTTGTCCTCCACTGACATTTTTCAGATCTCCACAATTATCTTTTTGGCCTACACCTAGTACCATAACTATTCTGACCTACAGTAATCTGTATTATTAGTGCTTTGGTTAATTTTGGTCAGAGAATAACCTAGTCAAGTATGTAAAGGTTCAGATGAGGTGAGGATTTATGGGAAAACTTCATAGGATGAAACGCAGAGGAGTTGTAATTTAATGTAGCTAGAGAAAGTACCTATAATAGTGAAACCATGGGTTCATCAAAGTTCTAATGTAACAATCCTCTGCAAACCTTCTCTTATCTGCACTAACACATTTTAATATTAGCTGTGTTTTTAAACTGTTTTTGGATATTGATATGATATGGTATTGCTAAGTTAATTTGCAAAAGCAGGTTGACTTTTCACATTGCTTGAATGAAAAGTATTTTTTCCCTGCTAAAAATGCTTGCCATTCTCCCACAGAAATTTTAAAGTTCTGAGATATGAAACTGAACTTTATAATTAACTGAATCACTGCCACAGACTATCCATTCTCGGCAATAGTTTAACTTCAGGGACAAAAATGACTGAAGAAATGATAAATAGCACACAAACAGTCTCTATTTGGATATATTTCTTCTTTCGTTCTGGTGTGCTAAATTGCTATTTCAGAGGACTTTGCTTGCTTTAACAGTCTATCATTGATTTTCTTAAATGAAATGCATCACAGAAAGTGTGTCTGGTGCATAATTTCAGAAACCAGTAATACACATTATGGACCTGTCTTGAGACAAGCCATCCTCTAACACTTATTTGCCCTTGAGATTTAGAAGAAATCATATCTCTAGTATTCACAATAAGGAACTAATTTAACTGAGTTCAAATTAGTTGTGAACAAATGGATTAACAAGCACCTTATTAAAATTTTAATTTACATTTCATTTATCACATTTAATAGAATCAACTTTGTTGTTTTGGGGTGGAGAGGATTAATTTCCAAGTGTAACTTTGACTCCCATTAATTTCACTTGTTTTCATTGATAGTTTACATATTTACCATAATTATGTAGTCTATGTAGCATAGAAATATGAGATGCATAGCTCAGAACTTTTGCTCATCATATAAGGAGGATTTAATTATCTAACAAATAAGAACTATTCATGTTTGTTCAGCTAGTGATTTTTCTTGCCCCTGTGAAAGTGCTTAATTAGTGTAATTTAAGACCTTTGAGCCATTCAGGCTGTACTCAGCCAGAAGCCTGTTTTGATTTCTTGAGGAGTGACCTGGGTTCTATTGTCAGTGTTTTTGACTTTAATTTTTTTTTACTTATATGATTCAAAACAGTATTTTCCTTAGATTTCAATATTTCAACCTGTTTAATGGAAGTGTCAGTGTTCTACCCATCTTATGTGAATATTAGCAAAAGTTCCCATATTTTCATTTATAAAATATTTTGGTCTCAAACTCCAAACTGCTATATGATTATGAGGGATTTATCCAAAGTGGGAGCATATTTCCTGTTCAAATGTGCAAATGGTGGGTGTCAAAATGTTGTAATACTCTGGTGTTTAGCCTTATTACAGAGGAGAAAAAAAATCTGGAAATTAATCCTCTTTCAAATCAAAGCCCTTTTACATGAGTGCTTGAACCTAAAACACTGCACTTGATGTCTTGAATTGAATTGGGAAGAGACTCAGGCCTTTCACTTCTTGACATATCTTTAGATTTGGCTTATAGTTGTAATGATGCTCAAACTGCTGGTTCATGTGAAATTAATGATTGGTTTTGATCCATTTTCAAATGCCTATCATGAGCCCTTGATGGGCATGAAGGCAGAACCTTAATCACTTTAGAGATTCCCTCTCTAGGAGCAGGTATATTGAAGGGTCTCTGTGCCATTTTGAGAGGTAGCGGACCGTTAAGACTTTTTTCTTATTATATTATCAAAATAGTAAAAGTGATATTTCATTAAAATGAGACAAGTGATCTAATTTTAATGGCAGCTACTGTTAATGTCAGGCACCCAGATATAGTTTATAATGCTTAGTAATTACAGCAATCTCTCTTCTTTTTTTTCCCTAATTATTTCAGGGAAAAGAAGTAAAAGCATTAAGAAAGGGCACAAAAGGCAGCTCTATTGGATCTTTTTTGTAAAGCAAATAGCTTTCAAATCATTCCATTAGCTGTCATCAGAGTATAAAAAGAATTAATCAAAAATGACATCAATTTTAAGGGACTGCCAAAACCTCACTAGAAAAACAATTCCATCATAGAAAATAGAAAAATTAAGGGTACTGTCCTGATTCAGTTAAGTGATTTTACTTTTTTTTTTTCTGTTCACACATACTATTGTCGCAGAATATTGTGTGCAAGACCAAGTGACTAAGATATAAAGCTCATATTAGACTTAAGGCAAGAACACCAAGTCTGCGGAGATGATTTTGCCATCAAATATACTATTCTTATTTAATTGAATCAGAAAAGTGTCCCTAATTTCTCTATTTTCCTGCTATGATTAATTTTTCATATGTTAGGTCATTTTTGTGTCCAATTTAACTAGATTAATTAAGATTGTGTCCTATGTACTTTCTTCTCAGCTTTAACTCTGTCCCTTATTGCAGATAATAATTTCCCACTGAGGAAAATAAAGAGTCAGGTAAATAAAGCTCAAGTCCTTACAAGCATAACGCCAGCGTAAAGAGACAATGAAAGGCATTTTGTTAAATTTTATCTGAATTTAATTGCCAGTCTTATTTGAGGCCAATCTGTAATTTCATTCAACAAACATCTGTGAGCACTTGAGACAATGTGGAATGATGGATAGAGAGCTAGTTTCAAGTCCTTTGTCTGATAATTATTGATTTTATGGCCCTGGGAAAGTCACTTCACTTCTCTATGCTTCAAGTGACTTCAGACTTTGAGTGGTTGGGGACTTGTCTTGATGAAGAGTGTTTTTAATTGGGAGTCAGGAAATCAGTTTCAAAAATATCTAGCACCCAAATGGGCAAAGTATTGGATGCTGGGGAGAGCACAGAGTGTGGGGTGCTAGGTGCCCTTAAGAAGAGGTAGCATGATGTAGTGAAGTGGCTTGGTTTGCATGTAAAACGTCCTCACTTTGATAGTTCTGATCGCTCAATTGAACAAACCTTAATTAAATGACTATCACACAGGGAGTATTATACTAGCTATGTGACCACGGACTAATTACTTAAGCCAAAGAGGTTTTTTCATTATAAAATGGCAGCACTACCACCATTGCCACCACCAACCGGGTGCTGTGAAGATCACAAGAAAAAATTTAAGATTTTAATTAAGATATACAGGTCACATATAATTTATTAATTTATTTCCTAAACTTTTGAACACTTCTTCTAACAAAATACTATATAACCACAAGAGACTTCATAATTTTCAAAGTACTTTCAATATATTATCTTAACATATACATCTTTCATGTACATTATCCTAATATCTGCAGGGGAGATCATTGTACTTTGAATCAGGAAAACCTGAGTTTAAGTTTTGCCTCAGATATGGTGGATGTGTGACTCTGGGCAAGTCTCTTAATCTCTATTTCAGTTTCCTTATCTGTAGGTGACAATATCAACCCCTATGTCCTGGTTATGTACCTGACTTTCTAGAATTAAGCATGTCTCTCCTACTATCTCATCTTAGAACTTCTCAGAGTCTTGGACCTTTTTGCCCTGAAATATCTGACTATTCCTATAGCCCTGACTTTCCAGACTCCAAACCCATGCTATCAGGCGTTGGGTGTCTTATTCCACTTCATTTTCAGCTCCTTTTTGTGTATTGTCTTCTTTCGAATGTATGCCTAGTGAGAACAGGGATTGTCTTTCTTTTTTATTTGTGTATGTATCCCCAGCACTCAGCAGAGTGATTGGTACATAGTAAGTGCTTAATAGATTCTTCCTCCTGTCCTTCCTTGTGTCCATTCTTTCTTCCTTTGTTCCTTCATTCATTTGTTGCTCCCTCCTTCCCTCTATTGACTTGTCATGCCTTTCTCTCCTTCTTATACTTGAGCACTTGTATTTTTTAATCCAAGCTGAACACTTGATAATTGTCTTTATTAACTTTCATCTTAGTAGATTTGGCCTTTTGATCTGTCCTGCTGTTATTTTTAAAATTCATGTTACTGTTATCCCCCAACTTTGTGTTATCTATAAATATATGTCCATGTCTATATCCAGATGGATCCCCAGAGTGCTCCACTAAAGACCGTTCTTTAAATTGGCAGTATTTCATTTTGACTACTCTTTGGGTCTAGTCATTAACTAGTTCTGAATATACACAGATACATTCTAGTCTTGCCTACATCTTTCTGTCTTCTCTGTAAAGATGACATAAACAATTTTGTCAAATGCTTCACTAAAATCTGATATGCCATGTTTGTGAATTTCCCCAGATCAGAAAAAGAAATGTGGTGGTCCTTCCATGTTTTATTCTTGGTTATACTTTGTTGGCTTCTTAGTTATGATGATGCATCAAACTCAGCATGTTCAAAATGAAATTCTTCATCTTGCTTTTTGAAACCAACCCCTCAACCTCCTTGGTTCTATTTATGGCACATTAAGAGATCTTCCTTCTCCTTCACCTGCCACCTTCTGTTGATTCGATAACCATATTATTTCTTGAACTTGTCCCCTTCCTTCCGCTCACATTAACCTATCATCTCATGCCAGGGTATTCCATTTGCTTCCTACTTGCCCTTCCTGCCTCCATGTTTCTCTTCACTAGTTCATCATTTGCAGAGCTGCCCAAAGAATGCCGCTTATGCATCTAATCTCAGCTTAAAAATCTTTACTGACTCTGTCAAAGAGGGATTCCATCTCTTCTCCAATTCATGTTGTCCCAGAAAGCCTACAGACTTCAAAAAAGCATGAAGCCTCAGAACTCAGCCAAGGTCTACACAGAATCCTCCACAAGGGGAGAAATAGAACTTTAGCTGCTAGGAGTTATATAAAATATTTTGCCACTTGTGTCTTCTGCACATATTCCTCACTTCCCTTTTTGCTTAAAATGTTTGCCCATTTCCCCCACAGACCCTGTGGGTATAAGTGAGAGAATATGCCTCAGAGTTTTTGGAGGGATGTTTTATAATTGTAGTTTTTGTCATACTATCTTAGTTAATATTTTTGCTAAAATCTAATTAAGACTTGCTAATAGAAGCATCATAGGAAGTAGATGAATGATAACACTAGGAGAGTAACTAAATCTAGGACCCTGAGAGGAGTCCTAACCTGGCCGTTGGAGATCTGACCTGCTAATGTGAATAGGAAAGTAATTCCAAAGTGGGTGCTGTGTCACTGTTGTCTTAAAAAATGAAATGCAAACTCCTTAGCTTGGTATTTAATGTCCTTTGCAATCTAACTTCACTTTTCCTTTCTGGTCTTGTGTTACATTATTTTCTTTCTTTGACTCTCTGTTCCAATGACATTGTACTACAAATTCTTTCCCGTTCTTAATCTTCCATTTCCTATATCCGCAAGCACCCCTGCTCATCCCTACCTTTTGAAATCCTTCTCTTCTTTCCAGGATCCATTTGAGTCATATTTTTCATGAACACTTTTATGATCCCCCAGCAGAAAGCATTCTCCTCATCCTCACATGTTGCAGGAGTACTGTGCCTCAATCCTCCCTTTGCCCCTGTCATGATCTCCTTGGCAGTTACATCCTGCTTTTGAATGACTGACCTTGGATTCATGACTTTCTTTACTTAGGCAATTTATGTTACCTGATTTTTATTTTATTTTTTTCAACAGCTCATACTGTGCCCTGAAAATGATTCTGTATTTTATACATCAAATAATATTCTAATACCATGAACACTTATATTATAAAAAAAAATCCCACCAAAGAAAAGATTTCACTTTCCTCTATCAAAGACAAATTATAGTGGCAGTCTAGTAGAGCACACCAATGTAAGTACAGCACAAAAATAATCACCAGCCCCATTTGGGGGTTTGCTGAGAGAATTCTAGGGAACTCTCCACACAAATACTTGATCACTAAGTTTCAGGCATTTAGAGGAAAGTGTCTTTAGACAGGAACAACTGATTTGGTTGAATAGGATGTAGGTAAATTAGTTTTAGATAAATGAACCTTGACTAGGCTTTAATTCCCTAAATCTCTTTGACCTTTATCTAATAAATAGAAAGAGCAGTGGTTTTACAATCAGGAGAGCAAAGTTCAGTTTCCTACTCTGTCATTTTCCATTTGTGTGCCTCTACTTTAACTGTACAATGCCAGGGCTGGAAAGGATCTCAAAAATCTAGTCCACGGCCAATTCATTTCACCACAGAGGAACCTAAGGCTCATAAGGATAAAGTGACTTGAGAGAAATCACAGCTCACAAATAGTCAATAACCAGTTCACTTCACCTAAGTTTATCCTTCTGTAAAATAAAGATAATACCAATACTACCAGTTCCACAACTAGGTTTAGTGTTTTCATTTTGCATGATCACTTAGGGTAGAAAACCAACAGTTTAGTCACATGATTGGCCTTTATTGCCTAGAGTCAATCATTGATTGTGCCTGGAAGAGCATACTAATCAATTTGTTGCCAATTTAGCTCAGCAAAATGCTTGCAAAGTGATTAGTATCATTATATTCTTAGAGAGTTTTTAAAAATTATAATCATGCATTTTTTTTGTACTAATATCCATTACATATTCTTACTGCAAGGATCTATGATGCCATCTACGTGAGTATTCTTTCTTCTGCTGAAGACTTCCACCTTTTTATCCTCAGGAGCTCTTCTTTGCTGAAAACATATCCCTCTGATTTTCAATTTTCTGCCATAAGCCTTTCTAAATGTCATTAGCCTGGAATTCTGACAGTACTGCATCTTTGTATCTGTACTCAAGGCCGTTCTTGCTTTGGTAGGCCCTGCCTTGAGCTCATGTTTTGTTGGGATAGCTTTTAAAATTTAAAGTTGCTTTCCTGTGAAGCGCTGGAGTAGGGCTTTAGTGGAAGACCTAGTTATGGGAAGTTTAGGCAAAATCAGGAAGTTTGTGGACAAGAAGATATCTTCTGGAATAAGAATTTTTAACCTTTGAATTTTTTTTCTGTCATGAACCCCTTTGGCAGTGTGATGAAGCATGTGGTGCCCTTCTCAGAAAAATGATTTTAAAAGCATAAAACAAAATTCATAGAATTACAAGGGAAATCAATTATATTAAAATTCTTTCTCTGCATCTCTATCTATCTATTTTTAAATTAAGTTTCTGCACCCCAGATTAAGAACCTCTATTCTAAAAAGAAGATAAGAGTACAGATTCTGTTAATTACTATGATACTTTATTGCTTTTTGTTTAGTGGGAAGATCCTGTACCAATTTTATCTCCAATGATAAGTGAACAGTATTGTCAGCTGTGCACTTCCACAGTTTCATTATAGATTTAGAACATAAAGAGAGATAGCAAAAATGACTATCAACATACATCCAAAACAGTGGGATGACCATTAAGACTTTTATGTTCTATTCACTAACCTACTAGGATGTATCTGTACATAATCGGTTAGATCCGGGTTCTGGTTGCTGCTAAGCAAATTTAGACATTTTTCTGAGGAAGTAGCTCACCATAATTCTAAAGTTATCTGTAATGATGAGGCTTGGACACCTAGGTGGCACAGTGGATAGAGTGCCAGGCCAGAGTCAGAAAGACTCATCTCCCAAGTTCAGATCTGTGACCCTGGGCAAGGCACTTAACCCTATTGGCTTCAATTTCCTCATTTGTAAAATGAGCTGGAGAAGCAAATGTCAAACCACTCCTGTATCTTTGCCAAGAAAACCCCAGACAGGATCATAAAAGAGCTGGATAGGACTGAAACAATTGAGCAATGATAACAGAATTATTGTTTCCATTCTACAGATGAGGAAACAGGTTTAGAGAGCTAAAATGATTTGATCACAACCACATAGAGATTTATAAGCATTAAAAGCTGTATCCATGTGTATTAGAATTGGAACCCAGGTCTTGCTGACTCCACGGTTCCATTAGTTATGCTGTGTTGCTTCTCAGTTATCACAGCTGGCTTTCCAAAGAGTTTAATTAATGACAAATGTAAGCCAAAGAGGGTGAAATGACAGTACAAGATCATGGATAATGAGTTTGGAATGTAGCCAATTAATCAGCACTGAAGTAGAATTTTTTCCCACACAACTTCAAGTTTACATACAGAGCACTTGCAGATAATAGAAGTATCCTGAAGCCATAGATATTTGCTATTCAGTAAATTTTATTGGAATACCCCTGAAGAGAGCAGAGATGATAAACATTTGAAAGTCAAAGTGAAACATGACTCCCAGAAGCCTCTGATTGACTGCAGTGGGGAGTTTGAGGAGTGGGAAAAGTGGAGGAGAAATAAAGCAACTATGACAAAATTAGAACAAAAATTTCATTATTTCAGGTGCTATTCATTGAAATATATGTATGTCGGTGTGCATACCAAACTTATGACATGGGATTGTATTGAAAGATTGAAAAGAAGCATGTAAGTCATCATGATTCTAAAGAATAAGAGGAATTAGAGGAAAAATACCTGTTTTTAATTTAGAAGAAATGACTACATGTATTTAATAAATGCTGAATTATACATAGAACTGAAGTTTGCATCTATAAATTTTATCTAATAAATAAAATTGCCCTTGCTTTAAATTTCCAGAAGAAATACTTGAAATCATAAATTTGGATAAGATAGAACCACAGACTCTTAGAATTTAAAGATTGCCAAACTTGTCAAATATAATGTGTACCAGACCCATCCATTTCCCTAATAATTGTTAACTTTCAGACCTGTAATGAGGGCAAATAAGTATGATACAGTGGAAAGTGGAATGAACTGAGAAGATCCTGGTTCAAATTCAACCTATACTATTCACTACCTTTGTGACAATGAGAAATCCTCTAACTGCTCTGGGCACCAGTTTCCTTACTTGTTAAATAAGGGTATTGGACTCTATGACCTTTAAATTCCCCTTCCATCTCTAAATCTATGAGATTGTCCTCAAAAGTGGCCCATTTAGCTTTTGTGTAACTCTAATTGTTTGGAGATGATTATTTACTAATTATTAATTTATCATTACATTGTGAGTTTTTAAGGGCATGAACTCAGTCCATAAACACTCATTAAGTGATCACTGTGTGGCAGGTACTAGGGACACAAAAAGAGGAAAAACACAGTCCCTGTCCCCAAAGAGTCTGCTCTCTAATGAGAAAGAAAACAAGCAAACGAACATGCAAAACAAGCTGTATACAGGAAAAATAGGAAATAAAAGAGGGAAGGACATAATTAAAGAAATAATTAGAAGAGAGATGGGAAAGCCTTCCAATAGAGGAATGGATTTTAGATGGGTCTTAAAGGAAAGTAGAGAAGCTAGTAGACAGATATGATGAGAGAGAGACAGAGACAGAGAGCAACAGAGGGAGACAGAGCATTCCAGGCATGGGGGTAACCACAGAAAATGCCTGCAGCTAGGGGACCAAATGCCTTGTTCGTGTACAGCAAAGAGGCCAGTGTCACCAGCCTGAGGAATATGTGGAGCGGGGAGCAAGGTAAAAGAAGACTAGAAAGATAGGAGGGGGCTGGGTTATGAAGGCCTTTGAATGCCAAATGGAAGAGTTTGTCATTGCTCCTGCTGTAATAGGAAGCCACTGGAGTTTCTTTGAGTGGGGGAGGGAATGGTAAACATGGGTTGACCTACACTTTGGAAATATCACTTCAGGGAGGAGGGTGTGAATGGAGGATGAATTGGAGTAGAGAGAGAGTTGGGGCAGGCAAGCTATTACAATGGTCTGGATGTGAAGTAATGAGAGCCTTTTCTAGAGTGATACTGGTGGGAAAAAAAGGGTCATATTCAAGAGATACTGCTGAGGTGAAAGAGACATGATTTGGTAACAGATTGGATATAGGTATGTGTGAAAGATAGCAAGGAAGTGAAGATGATTCCTAGGTAGCAAGACTGAGGGCCTGGGAGGATGGTGTTCCCTTTCATAGGAATAGGGGTTAGGAGGGAAAAGAGTTTTAGGGGGAAAGATCATGAGTTCAGTTTCAGACTTGGTGAGTTTAAGTTGTCTACTGGATATTCAGTTTGATGTGTCTAAAAGGAGTTTGGGGATATGAGACTGAAGGTCAGTAAAGAGGTTAGGGCTGTATAGATAGATGTTAGAAACCTCATCATAGACACATTAATTAGTTAAATCTATGGGACCTAATATAATCACCAAGCGAAGTTGTATTGTGAGAGAAAAGGGCTCAAGACAGAACCTCGTGGAACATCCATGGTTAAAAGGTTTGATCTAGAATCAGCACTTCTTAAACTGTGGCAACAGTTGAAGTAAGGCTTCTGAACATACAACAATAAAAAGTTAATTAAAAATCAAATGTATGAGGTGTTTCTGGCAGTACATGCCTGTGTTGCATCATGCAATTTCACTTAACACAGAGCATGGGCACTTCGCTCTGTGCATGCCCTCATGCCATACAACACTAACAAATGCTACTGACATGGGAAAAGAGGTTATGGGTAGAACAAGTTCAAGAAGCCCTGATCTAGATGAGGATCCAGCAAAGGCTACTGAGAAGGTATGGTGTCATCTGTAAGAGGAGAACTATGAGAGAGCCTGGAGAGAAGAGAATATCACAAAGAAGGTGATGAGCAGTGTCATAGGCTGCAGGAAGACTGAAGAGAGTGAGGATTGAGAAAAGAAGACTGGGTACGGTAGTTAATAGACCAATAGTAACTTTGAAGAGAAGACTTTTGTTGCAATGATGAGGTTGGAAGTCAGATTTTAAGAGGTTAAAAAGAGAGTGAGAATAGAGAAAGCAGAGGGACTTAGTATAGATGGTCTTTTCAAGGAATTCAGCCACAAAGGACAGAGGAGATATTGGACGATAGCAGGAATGGAAGAAACACTTGAGGCTTTTATTTCTTTTGAGGACGAGGGAGGCATAGACATGTTTTAGGCAGTGGGGAATGAGCCAGTAGATGGGAAGAGATTGATGATAACTGATAGAGGAAATGTGGTCTATGGGGCAATCTTTTTTTTTCTTCTTTATCTTTATTTATTTATTTTTTACATTTCTTTAATTTATTTATTTAAAGTTTTCAACATTCCTTTCCACAACAACTTAAGTTCCAAATTTTCTCCCATCTCTTCCCTCTCCCACCCCAAAATGCCAAGCATTCTAATTATCCCTACCACCAGTCTGCCCTCCCTTCTAACATCTCTCCCTTCCCTTATCCCCATCTTCTCTTTTGTCCTGTAGGGCAAGATAAATTTCCATACCCCATTACCTGTACTTCTTGTTTCCCAGATGTATGCAAGAACAATACTCAACAGTTGTTCCTAAAACTTTGAGTTCCAACTTCTCCTCCTTCCTCCCTCTCCACCCATTCCCATTGGGAAGGCAAGCAATGCAATACAGGCTATATATGTGTAATTTTGCAAATGACTTCCATAATAGTCATATTGTGTAAGACTAGCTATATTACCCTCCATCCTATCCTGCCCCCCATTTCTTCTGTTCTCTCTTTTGACCATATCCTTCCCCAAGAGTGTTGACTTCTAATTGCTCCCTCCTCCCATTGATCATCCCTCCTACCTCCTTATCTCCTTCTCCCCCACTTTCCTGTATTGTAAGATAGATTTTCATACCAAAATGAGTGTGCATTTTATTCCTTCTTGAGTCAAATATGATGAGAGTAAGCTTCATGTTTTCCCTGTCACCTCTCCCCTTTTTCCCCTCCATTGAAAAAGTCTTTTTCTTGCCCCTTTTATAAGAGATAATTTTGCCCCATTGCATTTCTCCCTTTCTCCTCCCAATATATTCCTCTCTCACCACTTAATTTCATTTTTTTAGGTATGATCCTTTCCTATTCAACTCACCCTGTGCGCTGTGTGTGTGTGTGTGTGTAATCTCACCAACTACCCAGATACTGAAAAAAGTTTGAAAAGTTACAAATATTATCTTTCCATGTAGAAATGTAAACAGTTCAACTTTAGTAAGTCCCTTATGATTTTCCTTTCCTGTTTACCTTTTCATGCTTCTTTTGATTCTTGTGTTTGAAAGTCAAATTTTCTTTTCAGCTCAGGTTTTTTCATCAAGAATGCTTGAAAGTCCT